>OY756949.1:23622200-24849700 GCA_963580275.1 Crataegus laevigata
TTACTTGATGTTAAAATATGAATCTTTGGACTCTGTGGCACTAAATTTAGACATCTAATAACCCCATTATCCAATGATAAACCTATACTTAAGTATACAAGTGCATTATCTAATAAAATTGTTAATTACTTTATGATCTTGCTTCAGCAGGATTTAAGTTGCGTAACATGATGGATTGCAGTCAATTTATTACAATTTGCAGTACATGGGCTAAAGCTTCACAATCATTCTACAAGTTAAAAGTAAATTGTAAACAAAGATTCTAACTTTACCTGAATAACTAATCCTGCTGCGGATCATAAGAAAATCAAAGAGCCCCAAAATCCAAATAACAAAAATGAATTTTTTTTTTACCATTTTTAAGTTAGCAAGTAACAAAAATCCCCAAAATTCCAATCGATTCAAACCACAAACTTAAACAAATTTCCATGAAATAGGAGCAATGACAAGTGGGAAATACCTGTAAAGGCTGCTGGGTCTTCTGGGTCGACTCGGTTTGACCTGAAACGACATCGTTTTGAGTGGGAACGGCGGACATGGCGGCTGAGAAAGATGGGCAAGGAGCGGAGGATGTTCTTCCGGTCCTGATAAAGTTAAAGTCTGCACAGAAATGCTTGGAAAAGTTGAGGAATGTGGAAGGGCCGAGGCGCATCTCATGGGATGGCCAGGTGAATTTATTCTGCATTACAAAATGCCTCAATGGCAACCAAAGGAAAGTGAAGAGTCGGAATCTGGACTTGGGAATCTGCTCTGTTTAGCAGCCTTAGCCGGACGACTATTTTTGGGAGAGAATATTTTGAGTTTTGTGGGAATATTTTTCAAGTGTGGCCCAAACCAAAAACTATAAGTTAGTGGGCCATTGTGAATTTTATTAGGTAGGCATGGATCATGTTGCTATAAATTAATAACCAAATATCGAGGTTTTCTACGAATCCAAGAGTTTTTAGAGCATCTTATGAGACATCAAATTTAAAACATCAAACTTCATTTTATAGCTGATTTGACAATTTAACATGTTGTAGTAGCCTATTTTATTTGACTAAAGGGAAGGGGTCGGTGGCAAAGGGAGAGAGAGATGAGAGATGTATTTGTAGAATCGTAGAGGAATGTGTGTATTATTTCCTCCTACGTAGAAAAGAATAATTAGAATAAAATATAATATAGGATTTACACATTCACAATTAAACTAGGAAAGTTCATAACACTTCCCCTTGAGTGTGTAAATACTCAAGGTAGATTCAGCATCATGTAGAAGTTAAGGAAGTCGACTCGTCGACACTGATTTTGGGAACAATGCTATTCTTAATAAGGTAAGAACTTGCATAAGGAAGTAAGTTTCACTAAAAAAATCCTAAAGTTATGGCAAAAACTCGAGTAGGGACAAAATCCATAGTCTAAGGAAAAATGCGTGAACAAAGTCAAAAGAAATGTCTATGGGATGTTATCTGGGATATGATCAACCCAACGTGGGTGCCTTGTTAACCTAGTTAGGTAGCAAAAACCCAGTGGGAAAAATGCTCCTAATCGTAGAGAAAAATCGTACATTAAGATCAAGCAAGTATTCTTTAGGATACTCCCCCTTGAATTTGACACAATTCCAAAGAGAAATAGAAATGTTACAACTCAGAAAGTTTACGCATACCAATTCCTTGAAAAGTTTTTGAAACATTGTCTTCGGTAGTGATTTGGTGAAGAGGTCGGCCAGATTGTCTTGTGAATGGATTTGTGTGACTTTAATCTTTTGATGCTCTTGTTGCTGATGTGAGAAGAAGAACTTCGGGACAATGTGCTTGGTGTTGTCTCCTTTGATGTAGCCCTTCTTGAGCTGTTCGATGCATGCTGCGCTATCTTCATAAATCACAAGAGTTTCGAATATGGCCTATAATTGCTCTTAACCAAAAACATTCCCGAGTTGCTTCATGTAAGGTGAGAATTTCAGCATGGTTAGACGAAGTGGCAACTAAAGTCTGTTTAGTTGACCTCCAAGAGATTGTGGTGCCTCTAACGGTAAAGACATAAGCTATTTGAAAATGCGCCTTGTGTGGATCAGATAAGTATCATGCATCAGCATAACCAACAAGACGAGAATCGACTCGAGAAATGGGGGGTGCGACATCACTCAAGGATTCATAAGGATAGAACAAGCCTAAATCCGTAGTACCCTTAAGGTAATAGAAGATGTCTTTAACGCCAATCCAGTGTCTGGGGGTGTTAGTGCATTATTGTATGTTGCTAAACGATTAACAAAAAATGAGATGTCGGGTCTAGTGTATTCGGATGGAAGCGATCGAACGACCATAGGAGTATTTGTCGGGTCTAGTAAAGACTCGATACTATCTTAGTCTTGAGATAGTTCAATTGAAGTACTAAAATTTCATCCGAATAGTGCTCTATCTCAAGACTAAGATAGTATCGAGTCTTTACTAGATTTTTCATCTCAAATTTCTACTTCAGGTACACAACAATTCTCGCAATTTTTTCAGGAGTTCTGATAAGGTTCATGTCATCGACATATACTGTAACTATTGCAAAACTAGAATGTGAGGGTACGCAGCAGTTCTCGTAAGTTCTTCAGGAGTTCCGATAAGGTTCATGTCATTGACATATACTGTAACTATTGCAAAACTAGAATGTGACTTCTTAATGAACACATAAAGGCAAAGTTTGTTGTTCACATATCCCTAACTAGTCAAATACTCACTTAGACAGTTATCCCACATTATTCCGGATTGCTTCAGACCGTATAGTGAACGCCTCAGCCGAATTGAGAGCATGTTCTGGGGTTTGGAAATATTTGATCCAGTCAATGTAAGTCCTTCGGGAACTTTCATGTAAATTTTCGTATCAAGATCCTCATAGAGATACGCAATTACTTCGTCCATCAGCTGCATACTCAGTTTTTCAGAAACTACCAAACTAATAAGGTAGCGAAAAGTAATCACACCCATAACGGGTCAATAGCTTTTGTCATAGTCAATCCCGGGATGTTGTGAGAAGCCTTTCACAATAAGACGAGCTTTGTAATGCATAATTTCGTTCTTCTCATTATGTTTCCGAATGAAAACCCACTTGTAGCTAACGGGCTTCACATGTGGAGGAGTAGGAGTTATAGGTCCAAACACCTTACGTTTCACAAACGAATCGAGTTTGACTTGGATTGCTTATTTCCAGTTTGACCAATCGGTTCTATGCCAACATTCATCAATAGAATGAGGTTCAATGTCATTGCTCAACATGGTCTCAGTAGCTACTGCATATGCTATACATCGTGGATGATAATCTTATTTCTACAACACACATTATCTAAGCTAGCATAATAAACTGAAATGAGTTGGATAAAATGAGTCAGCGATAGTCGGATTCACGGTAGGTTCTTAAGGGGCCTGTGCCCTGGGTTTAATCTTCTGGGTGTGTGAATCCTTTAAACTAAGAGGTCTGCCACGTTTATGTGTAGGGAAAGATGATTGGCTAGCTGCTAATGTACGTGGATCACCAAAATTGGCATCCCGAGCTTCTAGGAAGGAGGTCCGTTGTACATTTGGTACATCCATCTTTGCAGACACATTTGCTGTTAGAATATGTGATTTGAAATCATATGCCATGCTCTGAAGATCTAATATGTGTTGCACTTCAGTTTCAAACTGAGCGGTGCCCGGATTTAAATGAGACAAAATGAGAGTCATCCATGATAATACGCGTCGTTCTTCAGGAATGTTGACGTTTTTTGTCTCCCCCTAATGATGGAAATATTGTTTCACAGAAGTGACAATTTGCGAAACAAGCGGTAAACAGATCGCATATCAAAGGTTCTAAGTAACGAATAATCGAAGGAGAATTATATTCGACATAGATTCCCATCTTTTGCTGAGGCCCCATTTTTGTACGTAAGGACGGTGAAATTGGCATATAGACCGCACAACCAAAAACGCGTAGATGCGATATGTTGTGTTCATATCTAGTAACCAACTGAAGGGCGCTATATGGCTGGGTCACAACAGGCCTTAGGCGGACCAATATAGCTGCGTGCAATATTGCATGGCCCCAAGCAGTGATTGGGAGCTTGGCACGTATGATTAACGATCGATCAATAATTTGTAAGTGCTTAATGAATACCTCTGCCAGGCTATTTTAGGTGTGAACATGGGGTACAAGATGTTCAACTTCAAGCCCAATCGACATGCAATAGTCATAGTTTTAGATGTGAATTCTCTAGCATTATTCAATTGAATAGATTTGATTGAATAATCAGAGTGGTGAGCCCTAAGCTTGATAACCTGAGCCAACAGTTTGGAGAATGTAGCATTCCTCGTGGACAACAAGCACACATGTGACTAATGTGTGGAAGTGTTAACCAAAATCATTAAATATCTAAATGGTCCGCATGGAGGGTGAATCGGCCTGTAAATATCCCCCCAAATCCTTTGTAGAAAAATGGGAGGATTCGAACGAATCTTGCCATAAGAAGGCTTAGTAATAAGGTTTCTCATTGAATATGTTTGAAATGTGATTCCTTAAATCGAACCTAAACTTCGGGTTAGTGGATGCCTGTGTGATGATTTGAGGATACGGTGCATTACTATTCGTCTAAGATGTCCCAAACGATCATGCCAAAGTGTAATTTCGGGCGCAGTCCTAGAGATAGGGCCGGCCACATAGTGGCTCTCTATGGGGCTTATGGTCGTAGTATAAGGACCATTCGGGATATGCTCCATCTTTTCTAGAATACGATTTTGGCCATATTTGCAGGAAGTTATGCATAGAAATTCAACTTCGTTTTCTACATGGGCTTCAATGTGGTAATTGTTATCTTTAATGTTCTTAAAATTCAACAACGTTTTTCTGAAATGCAAAAAATAGAGTACTTCATCAATGGTCAATATTGTACCATTGGAAAACATTATACGTGCCTTACCATATCATTTGATCACGTTGGATGGGCCTGAAAGGGTTACCAAAGGTGCATTCTTAGGTATGAAGTTAGTGGAATAGTTCAAAATTAACCAACAAATGATCCAAAAATCAAGGAAAATTATTCAAAATTAACCAAAAACAAAAGGGGGGGGGGGGGTTCGGCCACTACTATGGAATTCGGCCCCAAGGTCTTATTTCAACTAAAAAAAAGTTTATGTCTAAGATTCTAATCTTCCATAGAGGTAATAGCCTCTTGAGAGTCAGAAACCTCCATTTTTGAACTATCTGGTTCGTCCACTTGTATAATGATGATGTAAGCATACATGTGATCGGACCATATTTATATACATTTTAGATCAAATTTACTCGTCTTTTCTTAGTTAGTTCCTTATATTTTTGAGCTATTTACTTTGTTTTTGTGTTTTTTAGAATTTATCTAGCTAAGAAAATAAAAATAGCACTAGTGAAATTTTAAGTAATAAATTAGTTATTTTTACCTTGCTCACTTATTTGATTTTTGTTACTTAGAAAAACAAGCAGAAAATAAAAAACGAAGGTGAGAGGAGAGAGCAGTGGTGGAGCTCATCGGGGTTCTTGGTCAGCTGGAGAAGCTGCCAGGCGCAGCTGAAAAAGAAACGCAAGGCAACAACCAATAAGGGCTGCTTTGGTCTCTCTCGGCGCCCCATTTTGGCTGCTTTTGATTCGAGGAACACAGGGAACGAGGAACAACAAACAGAAATGAGCCATTTTGGGCTGCACAGGGAGCTGCTTTGGCAGCTTGGAGAAGAAAGCTGGGAGGCTGCCAGCTTTGGCAGCGCATCAAAACGCTGACGGTGCAGGAATTAGAGGCGTGAGCCTCGGAGCAGCACGGTGCAAACGCACAGAAGCATAGTGCACAGCAAGTGCACAAATCTTTGCACTACCCTATTTCGGTTTAATCCCTCCAAACTTATGTTTTATTTCTGTTTTTAATTTATAAATAATGTGTAATTAATTTGTGTTGGCTAGAGGTTAATTCAAAGCCATGATTATATTTGTAATATGAATTGATATCTTCAGTTGTGATTTCTGAGTTGTGATTTAATTTGCTTAACTGCTTGATTAATAACTTATTTGTGTTTGTCGATTAAGAATGCATACTTAATTTACATGCATGAATTTGATGCTAGAATATAAGTGAATTTCACCTAATCGTTATAAACTTATATTCATGAGTAGTGAAGGTTGCTATCCACAATCGTGTTAAGTGAATTCTTGGCAGGAGTATCATGCTTTTCATAGTTACGAATGCCTCGTCAATGCTTATAGTTTTCATGAAACTTAATGATCTTTAATTGTATCTCTATTGTGCTTTTCACGTAGGGGACTTTTAGAGAATGTGTTGAATTGTTGTATGCTGTTCATCCAATTCAATAACTTAAGGAAAACTTGAAGATTAAAAAAGTGCTGTTCACGGTTAATCTGGAGTATTGAAATTTACAATTTATTGAAAGAACAACTGAAAGTCAATTTATATTGCATATGTGTCTTGTGTGGAGAAAAACCCTCTAGCCAGTCCGTCATCCATCCTTTCACCTTTATTTTATGTTTTTGTCAATTTTATAATTTATTTAAGTTAATTTATGTTTCGTTAAAACCAAACCCCCCCCATTATTAAATTATATTATTTAGTTAATTTTCATTGTTTTTAATCTTTTAATTCAATTTCCGTCAAATTCTGTCCCTAGTGTCTAGATTGATTTAATTTGATTGTTTTCATTATTTTGAGTCATTTTAAGTGTGTTTCGAGTTATTAGAATTTTAGCCTATTTTTGGGTCCTTGAGTCTTGTTTAATATTTTTAAATTAATTTAGAGTAGATTAGCAATCCCTCCTAATCCCCGGCCTAGAACGATACCATACTTACACCTATACTACAACTGTCAAAAAGAGGGTTAAATTTGTGCGGTTTTAAAATCCCGTCAAATTTTTGGCGCCGTTGCTTTATTTTTTGTTTGTGTTTAATTTTTTTTTTTTTTTTTGTGTGTGTTTCTATTTATATTTGTGTTTATGTTTTTATTTGTGTGTGTGTATTTTACTTTTGGTATTTGATTTATTTTTCTTTCTTTAATTTTAGGTACTAATGGAGCAAGATATGGCAACCATTCAAGCTCAATTGGCGCAGCTCACTGCTCAATTGACTAATAATGCCGAACGGACCACAATGCCAAATGTCCCTACATTTGATGTGCCCTATGGGCAAGGATATCAAACTCAATTTTCTGCATATGAAGATGCTTGGGATTATCAAGGCCATAGCCAATCAAGGGGCAACATGTTTTCCAACGCTTGCAATTTGGATTGGAGAGGTAATTCAGACTATATGTGGGATGAACCTCAGCAATTTCAACAAGGTGGATATTGGCAGCAAGATGAGTTCTATTCAAGACCTATGCAGCCACCACAGTATCCCCCACAACAATTCCAATCAAATTCAAGTATGCCCGTGAATTATAATGAAATTCTTGAAGGACTAATTTCTTTAACGCAGGGCTCACAAAAAGAAGAACAATTGCAGCCTTCGGAAGAGTCCTATCAGTGGCCATATGAACCGTCACAGCCACCACAACAATCAGCCCAATTCAATTCAGGTACATCTGTGGATAATGATAATATTATTCAATTACTCATCTCTTTAAACCAGGAAGTAGAAAATCAAACCAAGGAGATGGGAGAATTGAATAATCAAATGGGGCAGATTGTGGAAATCAAGGCACAGATTCAAGAGCAACGTGAACTCTCCAACTCACCTATTGAAAATTCAAAGGAAGATTGTGAAGTTAATGAAGCCATCACTTTGGAAGGTGATATGGAGGATGAAGCTGTTCCAGAACCTTGTGCACTAAGAAAAATGGTTCAAGATATCGAAGTGGCTGGAGACTATGTGGAATGCATCAAAGAGGCTGTTCATGAGACAACAAAGGCCCATGAAATTGAGTTTGATGACACGGGACAGGCCACAACCATCATAGTAAACCTGGCCCAGTTCAAAATCCCGGAAATATCCAAAGGCGTAGTTTTTGTACTTGAGTTTGTGTCGGAGAAGGAAAGTAAGCAATCTTCTCCAATTTTAATTTTTATTTTATTTTATACTAACATATTTCTAATTTTAATGATTCAAGCACCCACTCGAGAATTTAAACCATTGCCGAATCATTTCAAGTATCACCTCCCATTGAAAGATAAATTCCATGCTTTGGAGTCGAGGGGAGGTTAAATGGAAAGATTCGTCCGGCTAAAGACGTTAAATCAAGCGCTTCTTGGGAGGCAACCCAAGCAACCAGATTTGCATTTCTTAACCCTCCTCTTTAATTGCCTTTACTTTGCAATTTTTGTTTTGTTTTGTTAGTTGTTTTATTTGGTTGAATTTTGTTTAGTTTGTGTTTAAATAAATTAAGGGCAATATTTATTTTAAGTGCGGGTAAATAAGTCTTTCTGCATTAATTTACATATTTTAATTTGCTTAAAATAAACCTTAAAAAAAATATATATTAATAGTAATAATAATAATAATATTAGTAATATATATATATATATATATATTTATTTATTTATTTAAATAAACTTAAAAAAAAAATTACAATAATATGAAAAACTAATAGTGTTCATTGGTCATTGGTCATTGGTCAGGTGGTGCCTGAGAAGTCGACGGAGCTCCGGGCAGACGAAGAGCCAGAGTTGGAATCTCCGGAGCCGGAACGCTTGGTGCTGCTCCAGAGGACGAAGGCAACATAAACCTCGGGAGTAGCGCCATGAACCTTTCATGATCGCTCTGAATCCGACCGTCCGACTCCTGCAGCTGGTCCAGCTTCCTCTTCATGCTGGTCGAGTAACTAGTTGCAAGCATGTGCAACTCCTTGTTCTCGTGCCTGAGTCCTCTGACTTCTTGCCGAAGACTGGCCACCTCCGCCATCAGTGACTCCACCTGACGAGTTCGGGCAAACAGACGCTGGCCCATGTTTGAAACTGAGCCTGCACTTTGGACGCTGAGGGCTAGAGATTCCTGAACAGCCAGCTCGTCCGACCGCCTGGATAGCATCCTATTGTCCCTTGGTGTGAGCAGATTTCTGGCAATCACCGTAGCGGTGATTTCATTCCTCATCATTGTGTCCCCGACTATAAGAGGACCATTGGGGGATATGAAGGACGGATTCCAAATGTTGTTCGGAGAAGACGAGTCATCGTCTTCCCCGACATTCAAGTTTAGGCGACGGTCGGAAGGGCAAGACATTTTTAGAGGGGGTTGAGGAAGAAAAGAGTTCGGAAAGATTAAGAGTGCAGAAGTGCAGGAAGAGTTCGGAAGGAGTATGAGTGCAGAAGTGTTTGAGGAAGGGAGTTCAAGTGTGATGTGAAGCAGAATTAGCGCCTCTATAAAAAGAAGCAAATCAAAGAGAGGCGCTCCTCTGAGATTGAAGACGCGTCCTCGCGCAAATCGAAAGCGCCAGACACCTTTCTCAAATGCCGGAATCCTTTATCAAAAGCTGGGCGTGACTCAGGCATCACGAGGCGCTCAGCTTTTCGAGTTTGTCGTCACCTGCGTCACATGCAGCTTGGAGTGTTGCGAAAACCACGAGCCGCACCCGGATTTGAACCCCGGTTTTCAAGAGATCATCATTCCAGTTTGTCGTCACTCGTCGCATGCGCAGGCAGCTTCGGGGAAATTACGGAAGCTTTGTCAGAAAGCGCGTAACGGGCACTGGTCATCCATCCACCGGCTGCCGACAAATAGTGCGGGAATAGTTCCGGTTGAGGAAGAAAAATTTCTATAAGTCTCGACCTTCGCCTTCCACATCAAAGGCACACCTTCACACCCTCTCAACCTCTCAATCTCTCTTCATCTCCGATAATGTCTTCCCAAAGAAAGCTTTCGAGTTACTCAGTGTTCTTCATCCCTTGGATCACCCCAGAAAACAAACCTTCCAGAGCAAAAGTATTTCATATCAAAAAGGTTAAAAGCAAAAGTATCTCATATCATGCTTTCTCCTCACCTTCATCTGAGGAACGTGGAGAAAGTGAGATCCTGATTGCTTACCTAGTCTTGCTCTCGAGTACTCATCTCAGACCCCTCCCAGCCCACTTCAAAAATAAATCTGTTTTGAGGTACTTCTTCAAAAACAAAAGTACCTCACAGACGAAGCAGGAGGAGTCTGAGGTGCATCCAGATGAAAGCAGAGTGTGAGAAGATCCAAGAGTTCAAGAAGATGCCACACCTGCGTGGAGACCGGACTACTTGAAGCATGTGGAGACAACGTGCTGATTCATCCTCAACTAAGCTGAGGAGCACTTGCAAGAAAGGAGGCCCATCCAGTTCAAGAAGAAAGCTGTGGAAAATCAACAAGCGACCAATGATCACCTATTAGTTCTTTTCGTTGTCTTTTATTTTCATTTTCAATTTTTCGTTTGCATTTTTTTTTATATTTTCTTGCGTGCTTAACTGATTTATTTCTTTTTCTTTGCAGGAACGTTTGGTTATTTCCTCCCTTGAAGTTGATTGAAAAATTTACGCTTGGGGGTCATCGCTTGGTTTTCTGCAAATTAGAGAAGTTTTCAGTCCATTTTCTTTATTTTGTTTCGTATTATTTATTCATTTTATTTTTATTTGCATATTTTTGTTTTATGACATTGGGGACAATGTCTAGTTTAAGTGTGGGGGTATCAATAGTATAAAAAATGACCCAATTGAAAATTTTTGTACCTTCGACTTTGAACTGGTTCATTTGTTTCCATGTTATTGCTTTTTATTTTCTTAATTAGTTTTGTTTTATTTAATTTTTTCGAAAAAAATTTAAAAATCCAAAAATATTGTCTTGTTTTCCTTATTGTTTTAATTTAGATTTTTGTTAGTTTCCCGACCCAATGATATAACTGGATTAAATTTGAACCATGATTATCAAGAACTTAGTTAACATGTGTTGTATGAATTTCCTTATTCTCTTGTTAGTATTGTACATGTTTGATCATCTTTGAAAAACCAAATGCACATAGCCTTGTTGATGTGAAACTAAAGCATGATTTAAAGCTTCATATGTGAATTTAGTGACCGTATACATCCTATGTGAGGTTTTGAGCCTATTGAAAGTGTGTGCATTTTTCATACACTCCCATTTTTTTATGTGTGATGAACTTATGTGAGATGCATCTCTAGAACTTGCGTAACGATCTTTTGAAATATTTGTCATTGATTGCATGAACTTGAAAATGATAGAGGCATTAGGTTCACCACCATGGCCCAAATAACCTTATTTCCCAAAGAAAAATGATATCATTAGATTGCCAATTTGAGCCGTATTTGTTGAGCCTTTTATTTCTTATCACCAGATATGTCTACCCTTATACCTCAAACCATGTTTCCTTACCCTTTCCAAGCGAGCAATTTGTGATTGTCTTATGAGAAATGTTTGTGAAGTACTTGGAAGGAGTTTGACAAAAGAATAAGTGTGGGGGTATTTCATGTTTGTATTTATTAAAAAAAAAAAAAGGAGAAAAGAAGAAAAGAAAAAAAAGAAAAAGAAAGATTGTATACAAAGAAAATAAAAAGTTTTTAAAGTTTTAGTTTAAGGGTGTGGTTGGAGGTGTTAGAAGAATCGTTGGAGAGCTTGAGTTCTTATAAATCTCAACAGAAGAATTGATTGCAATGTAGCTTGGAACTTGTGTTTTCCTATTCTTTCGTTTCAATAACCATATCCCTAAGCCTCATTACATCCAATAAAAGTCCTCTTGATTTAAGTTTTGCAATTATGATTGTGGAGAAGTGATCTTTATGTAAGCTTATGGTAGAACTTTCACATTTGTTTCTTTGAGCGAAACACATTAAAACTAAACACATGTGTGATTGAGTGCATATCCCGTGAGAATGTTGCTAGTTTGCATATGATGATTTTAAAAATAAAAACTTGAAATTGCATTAGCATGGCTATCTCACACACTACACTTCAAGGATGATTTAAAGATTACTGCTAATATTTGAATAAGGAAGATGAACTTGGATTAGCTTGTTTGGTGCTAGCTATGGTTCTTGCTTATTTGTGTTCTCGAATGGAATTCTATGAGGGTTACATAGGGGGAAGCTAATGTTTTTCATGTTATTACTTTTTCTGGTTTTCTTTGTTTTGCTCGAGGACTAGCAAAAGCTAAGTGTGGGCGTATTTGATCGGACCATATTTATATACATTTTAGATCAAATTTACTCGTCTTTTCTTAGTTAGTTCCTTATATTTTTGAGCTATTTACTTTGTTTTTGTGTTTTTTAGAATTTATCTAGCTAAGAAAATAAAAATAGCACTAGTGAAATTTTAAGTAATAAATTAGTTATTTTTACCTTGCTCACTTATTTGATTTTTGTTACTTAGAAAAACAAGCAGAAAATAAAAAACGAAGGTGAGAGGAGAGAGCAGTGGTGGAGCTCATCGGGGTTCTTGGTCAGCTGGAGAAGCTGCCAGGCGCAGCTGAAAAAGAAACGCAAGGCAGCAACCAATAAGGGCTGCTTTGGTCTCTCTCGGCCCCCCATTTTGGCTGCTTTTGATTCGAGGAACACAGGGAACGAGGAACAACAAACAGAAAGGAGCCATTTTGGGCTGCACAGGGAGCTGCTTTGGCAGCTTGGAGAAGAAAGCTGGGAGGCTGCCAGCTTTGGCAGCGCATCAAAACGCTGACGGTGCAGGAATTAGAGGCGTGAGCCTCGGAGCAGCACGGTGCAAACGCACAGAAGCATAGTGCACAGCAAGTGCACAAATCTTTGCACTACCCTATTTCGGTTTAATCCCTCCAAACTTATGTTTTATTTCTGTTTTTAATTTATAAATAATGTGTAATTAATTTGTGTTGGCTAGAGGTTAATTCAAAGCCATGATTATATTTGTAATATGAATTGATATCTTCAGTTGTGATTTCTGAGTTGTGATTTAATTTGCTTAACTGCTTGATTAATAACTTATTTGTGTTTGTCGATTAAGAATGCATACTTAATTTACATGCATGAATTTGATGCTAGAATATAAGTGAATTTCACCTAATCGTTATAAACTTATATTCATGAGTAGTGAAGGTTGCTATCCACAATCGTGTTAAGTGAATTCTTGGCAGGAGTATCATGCTTTTCATAGTTACGAATGCCTCGTCAATGCTTATAGTTTTCATGAAACTTAATGATCTTTAATTGTATCTCTATTGTGCTTTTCACGTAGGGGACTTTTAGAGAATGTGTTGAATTGTTGTATGCTGTTCATCCAATTCAATAACTTAAGGAAAACTTGAAGATTAAAAAAGTGCTGTTCACGGTTAATCTGGAGTATTGAAATTTACAATTTATTGAAAGAACAACTGAAAGTCAATTTATATTGCATATGTGTCTTGTGTGGAGAAAAACCCTCTAGCCAGTCCGTCATCCATCCTTTCACCTTTATTTTATGTTTTTGTCAATTTTATAATTTATTTAAGTTAATTTATGTTTCGTTAAAACCAAACCCCCCCATTATTAAATTATATTATTTAGTTAATTTTCATTGTTTTTAATCTTTTAATTCAATTTCCGTCAAATTCTGTCCCTAGTGTCTAGATTGATTTAATTTGATTGTTTTCATTATTTTGAGTCATTTTAAGTGTGTTTCGAGTTATTAGAATTTTTAGCCTATTTTTGTGTCCTTGAGTCTTGTTTAATATTTTTAAATTAATTTAGAGTAGATTAGCAATCCCTCCTAATCCCCGGCCTAGAATGATACCCTACTTACACCTATACTACAACTGTAAAAAAGAGGATTAAATTTGTAAGGTTTTAAAATCCCGTCAACATGTAGTGTCTTAGCTTTTAGACGGCAAAGATTAGGGTAAGGCACATCTTCTCGATCAGTGAGTAGTTAAGTTCGGCACCAGTGAGAGTTCTACTTAGGCAGCAGATTGCTCTTTCCTTTTGGTCTTTATTTTTGTGTGCTAAGAGTGCTCAAATAGAACCTTACATGAACAGAGTGTTATTCTGTGGCAATGTGTAGGATGAGCGACTTGTTGGAAGTATGCCCACAAAGCCACTCATTTGATGTAATAGCTTTTTGGAATACTTATTGTATTAAACTTATATATGTTTAATAGAGGGCAAAGCTTATTGTTAATCACTGTTTATTGTATCTTGTGTTTAATCAATAAGGGAATCCAAGGAATGTATTTGATCTAAGAGATAAGTGATCTAAGTAAGTTAGATTTACGAGACCTTTCTCTTATGCTCATTCCTAAAACGTTCCTAGCCATAGGGTTGCCAATTGGGCATTGACAATCCGCTAAGGTTAGTATGTGTTATGTCGACTCAAGCGTGGATATGACAAGTCTCAAGTCATTTAGTGTTGGACACTAAGACAAACACATAGGTGCTTGAAAGAGTAATCGAGTACACTGAACTACGATAAAAAAGAGAGTTCAAACATACATGTCATGTAAGAACTCAAGGTTACAATATGCAAAGTAGTCCTTTGACCTGAGGCATCATTGATGTCTAATGGTTAGGTCCTTGATCTTTGATCGTGTCAAATGGCGTTCCTTTGGAGTGTCCACGACATGGTTGGGGTCAAGCTATCTAGTCATGTAGACATATGAATGCACAACAAGGGATCTCTAACCTTATGGAAGGAGAATACTCTAAGATATGATTCGAGAGTCTTTGGCCAAAGCATATGAATATGACTAAGGGAATTTGTTCCAAATCTTATTCAAGCGAATCATATAGAGAAGTATCACATTGGATAGTAGACATGAAACAAACTATCACTTAAACGATGTGATTGAGAGTATTGTATTAGAGAAGGACCCTATTGCATTGTAATTGTAACTGGATAGGTTCTCCAACCACTTCTACTTAGCTTGGGTAACCATGACATGCTGCTAGGTGTCACTCATGGTTTGTGGTAGCCCTAAAGATTGGCAAACACTAATCTTAAGGGAGAATTGAAATGTGGTTTCAATTCACAAACGATAGTTAAGAGTAACATCGCCCACTGCCTCGCTAATTGGAACCTAATGGATCGTACACCGAGTAAAGATGAAAGTGAAGTAATTAAATGAAATGGATAAGCAATTAAATAGTTAATTGAAGAATGGTCAAAATTAATTAATTAGTTAATTAATTATACGAAACGTTCGTATTGGGCTTCTAAGTTAGTTTTGGGTTTCGGGGCCCAAAAGTGTTTTGGTCCACAAGGCCCATTATGTTTAAGTTGTATGACAACTAAAACAAATTGGGCAATTAGCCCAAAGACAAATCTAAGGCCGGCCATAAGGGTGAGGGGTAGCAAACTTGTGTTATTTACAAGTTTGCCACTCACTAGAAATGAAGTATAAATACAACTTTATAGCTTTATTTCATTTAGGGTTCTTTTGGATGAAATTGGGTGAAACACTTTCTCTCCAATTTCTCTAAAGGGGCCGGCCACATAGGGAGGGAAAATTCTAGCAATTTCTTCTTCCCTAAGTCATCCATTTTATCTTCACATTTTATCTTTGGTGTAGAGACTTGGAGACATCACATCTTTGGTGTTTTGGAGAACAAATCCTCAAAGGAGCAAGGAGGTGACTTGAAGGCCCTCCACTTGGGTGAATCCCTTGTGTAATCAAGGATGAGCTTCAAGGGTAATATTCTCTAAATCCTTAATCTCTTTAATGTTGTTAAAGAGTCATGGTTCACCATCTACTAGGCTTTGAAAGTCATGGGTTTTATGAATTGATTTTGGATGCATGTTTAATTTAATTTGTTAATATTATGCATATGTATTCAAATGTTCTTTAATGTTCTTCACTAGGACATAATTTTTCCTTCAAGTGGTATCAGAGCCTAGGCCTAGTTTATGGTGAATCCTTTTGGGTTTTGTGATTTTTCATAACTTGTGATTTATGTGTTGTAAATGTTACAAGCTTTGTTCTTGCTTTGAATATAAATTTTGCTTGAAAATTTAGCATCTCAAATGTTGTAGATGTAGTTCATAAAAGCATGAATATTGGAACTAAAATTGGTGCCAAATATTTTTTGGTATTTTCGGCCAAATTAAAAGGGTGACTTTTTGGGTTCAAATTAGTTTTGTTAAAATGGTTTTAATGTGTTCTTTGGAACCCCTAAGTACCCTAGAATATTAACCCTCTTTTGAGTTGTGAAAAATTAAGTTTTGGTAAGTGAAAACATTCATGGGGCTATTATGAGTTTTTATGAATGTTCTTCAATGTTCTTGAAGTTCTTGCCAAGAACAAAAAGTTTTGAAGTTTTGATTCAAAAATTTTATGTTTTTCATAAAGTTTTGTTTTTCAAATGATGGGTGATGGTTATTGGTGAGAAGTGATTAAATGGATTTAATGTTTGTCATAGACTTTAAAGTTTTACAAAACTTTTTCTTACAAACCATCACCCTCACCTTTAATCTCACCCACCAAAATCAACTCACATAAATTTTTTGAAATTTTTTTCAACCTTTGACCAAAGAGGCCGGCCACCCCCCAAGTGGGGTATTTTGGGGACTTTTGTGCAATTACATAAAGTTTTGATACTTTTGTGTATTTGCACTTTGGCCCAAAAGTTTTCGTATTTTTACGAAAAGGTCCAAAATCATTAAAGGACAAATTGTTTTGTTCCTTTAAGGAAGTTTTAGCAATTGTTAAAAATTTTGGGTTCTAGTTGCAATTACATGAAGTTGTAGACTTTTGTGTTTTTGCAAAGTGACCCCAAAAGTTTTTTGTTTTTGCATAATGGCCCAAATAGTTGTGGTCATTGTTTTTGGCCCAAAACAAAATGAGAACAAAAATGGTTTTGTCTCTTTAAATGAGAATTGGATTTTCATTTTATTTAGTTCCATTTAAATCAATTTTATGGATCCAAAAACCAATTGTTTAAAGATGCTTTCTTAGTTAATTTTGATTAATTAAGAAAAGGGGTGATTATGAACCAAGCCACGATAATTGAGCTATGTGATTGGCCGCTTAACATTATGAATGTATGGGTTTATTAGAGTAGATATGAATGTAATTTGATTAATTCAATTTGTTGTAAAGGACATAAGTCCTCCAATGTGTTGTAAAAGGGCATAAGCCCTTCTCTTTATTTCATGTATTCCTATTTGTTTAATTGTATGCAAATTGGAATAGTTGGGTCCAACACCCAATAGGAAATAACGGTTTAATTAGATTAAACGCGTAATTAAAATCAACAAACAATCTACCTTAAACCCAAGGTCCAACACAAGGCTCGTGTTGGATCAAATCAAACGGTTCATAATCATCCTAAAACCTAAAACAACTATATAGTCCATATGAGGATGCAAGGCATTTGTTAGTAGTTCCATATAGTCTCGCTTGTTTCAACGAAACAGTGGGAGTATTATATACTACTAATTCATATTAACTTGGACCAATAGTTGTGATAGGCCCTTGTTCTTTTAATGTGATTAAAATGTTTTGATGTAGCCCAAAACTACTCCCTCAAAATAAATATTAAGTTGATAAACGAGAGATGCTTTGAATGTCTCTTCGTAGGCCTTCCACCGTGGTGGACTCCATCGTTTGTGACTCCTACACCGGCTTCACCCTATCATGGGGAAGTTCAAAGTATGTGCTTACATTCAGGACGAGTCCATATATACATACATGATGTGGTGAGGTAGGCAACAAGGATAGCCAACATCGTATCATCGTGAGGTTATTCTTGAACCCCTACACAAACTAAGCATGGTGGGAATAACTTAACTAAGTGTAATGTGCCAACATCGTATCATCGTGAGGCAACATTCTCTAGAGGCCAAACAAGATGGGTAATTACAAAACGTTGTAAATGAATAATGCGTTATTCTCTCATCATTATTTTTGGTAACCAACATCGTATCATCGTGAGGTGAGCTTGGTAATGATGAGTCTCCCATAACCCACTAAGAGTTCTATATAACTCTCGGATTCTATTGAGGGATGTGGAATTTGCCAAAAATAGTGGGTGGTACTATTTGATTCAAGACCCAATCAAGTAGTTAATCAACAATCTAATGCGATTTATGTTATGTTATGTAGTGAACGACATGCCTAAAATTATACCCACCATTATACTTGACAAAATGGGCCTTAGTGGCCAACGTTTCCTTGCTTGGTATCGCCATATTAAGAATGTCTCAAAGGTGAGAGACATATTGTATGTGCTTAAGCAATCCCCACCTCATGTGCCTCCTAAGAAACTAGCTTCAAAGGAGGAGTGTCATGATTATGCTAGACACTATGAGGATGACTTACAAGCCAAATGCTTAATTCTCACTTCACTTAGTGAGGAACTTATGAAGTTACATAAGCACATGGACACTTCACGTGCCATGGTTGAAAGTTTGCATAAGATGCATGACATAGAGACTAGTAATGTACGATTCTCAAATGTTTGTAGTCTATTAGATGCCAAAATGGCAAAGGGGGCATCGGTCCATAAACATGGACAAAAGATGGAAAAGATCTTTCAAGATCTTAAAAGTTTAGGAACTTCCATCGATGGGAAAATGGCCCAAGATTTTTTCCTTGCATCTCTCTCGGATGATTTCACTAAGTTTATTGTAAACTATAAAGTGAATAGATTCAATCATACTTTTAACGAGATGATTGACATGTGTTGTAAATTTGAAAAAGGTTTCAAAAGAGACACTGGGAGTGAGAATGCAAATATAAGGAAAAGGTTGCAAAAGAAGAAGGCAATAAAATCCAAAGGAACATGCTTTCATTGTGGAAAGGATGAACGTTGGAAGAAGAAATACAGGGTGCGCATTGCGAGCCTTATGACACGAACTTTTGAAGAGACTATTTCTATCATAGAGAGTGCTTTTACAGTAAGCTCCAGTTCCTGGATATTTGATTCAGGTGCTAGTCAACATATCTGTAATACGATGCAGGGACTAGTAGGGAGTAAGAAACTGCGCAATGGGGAGATGGTTGTGCGTGTTGGGAACGGCGCTAAAATCTCTGCAAAAGCAATAGGCACCTACATGCTTAACCTACCCTCTGGGGAAGTCCTGGAACTTAAAAATTGTTTATATTTTCCTTCATGTATAAAGAATTTGATTTCTATCTCTAAGCTTTTACGAGATGGGCACTCAGTATTGTTTGACAAAATGAGTTGCACTTTATACTTGAACGGTCGTATTATCTCTTATGGTAATATGATAGAGGGACTTTTTCACCTAGAGACGAATAGTGGGGTGCACTGTATTGAAAGCGGGAATACCTCAAAACCCAAAAGGGCTAGAGAAGAAGTTAACCAAGAAAAGATGTGGCATCTTAAACTTGGACATGTGAACCTTGAAAAGATTCGCAAGATGTCAAAGGACGGATACGTCCGCCCATTAGGTAATGACCAGATGGGTACTTGTGAATGCTGTTTGAAAGGGAAGATGACCAAATCTCCATTCACTGGGAAAGGAGATCGTGCCACTGAAATTCTAGGGTTAATCCACACTGACGTATGTGGACCTATGTCTACTACGTCGAGAGGAGGTTTCTCCTACTATATCACATTCACCGACGATCACTCTCGGTTTGGCTATGTGTATCTTATGAAGTACAAGTCAGAATCCTTTGAAAGGTTCAAAGAATTCAAGAATGAAGTTGAAAAGCAAACTGGGAAACAGATAAAGATCCTAAGATCAGATCGAGGGGGTGAGTATCTGAGTAATGAATTCCTAGATTATCTCAAAGAGTGTGGAATAATATCACAGTGGACTCCACCGGGAACTCCACAACTCAATGGAGTTTCTGAAAGGAGAAATCGAACCTTGATGAACATGGTTCGTTCTATGATGAGTTCCGCTGATCTGCCAGTAACATTCTGGGGATACGCTCTATATACAGCAGCTTACTTGCTTAATAGAGTACCTTCCAAATCAGTTTCACAAACGCCCTATGAGATATGGCATGGAAGAAAGCCAAGTCTTAATCACATTAAGATTTGGGGTTGTGAAGCATATGTCAAGAAGCTTGAAGCTACTAAGCTTGAAGCGAGATCAGTAAGGTGCTATTTTGTGGGATATCCTCGAGAAACTATGGGATATGAGTTCTACCATCCTGACGACCAGAAAGTCTTTGTCGCCAGAACTGCTAAGTTTTTAGAGGACGAATTCGTTCTCAAAAGAACTATAAGTAAAGAGATGGAAATTAATGAGATTAATGATGAACCACAAACAAGCACACGACATATTGACAACCCTGTTCCTGAACCCCTAGCTCCACGTAGATCTGAAAGGGTTAGTAAGCCACCTAGGAGGTATGGCTTAGACAATGACTTTGCAGAATTGTACCTTTTAGGTGACAATGACACAAATGAGGACCCTAGGGACTACAAAGAAGCAATGTCCGACATTGATTCAAAGAAATGGCAAGAGGCCATGAAATCCGAAATGGATTCCATGTATCAAAATCAGGTCTGGACTCTTGTAGACCCTCCAGAAGGTATCGTACCTGTTGGAAATAAATGGGTCTTCAAGAGGAAGATAGGCGTTGATGGGAACGTGGAGACTTATAAGGCTAGACTTGTAGCCAAGGGTTACAGGCAACGAGAAGGGATTGACTATGAAGAAACTTTCTCTCCTGTAGCCATGATTAAGTCCATTCGAATTTTGCTTGCTATAGCTGCGTACCATGATTATGAAATCTGGCAAATGGACGTGAAGACGGCCTTTCTGAATGGCTACCTAGAGGAAGAGCTTTATATGGCTCAACCCGAAGGTTTCGTGTCCAAGTCTGAAAAGACTAAAGTATGCAAGCTTTTGAGGTCCATTTATGGACTTAAGCAAGCCTCCAGGAGCTGGAACATCCGTTTTGATACAGAAATCAAAACGTTTAATTTTACTCAAAACGAAGACGACAATTGTGTTTATCAAAAGGTCGTAGGGGATGCAGTTGTATTCCTAGTGTTATATGTAGATGACATATTAATGTTCAGGAATGACACTGCAGTACTTTCTTCTGTGAAAGTGTGGTTGTCCAAAACCTTCCACATGAAAGATTTAGGAGATGCATCTTATGTACTTGGGATAAAGCTCTATCGTGATAGAACCAGAAGACTGATTGCATTATCCCAATCAATGTACATTGATAAGGTGCTAAGTATGTTCCAAATGGAACAATCTAAGAAAGGTTTGAAGGAAATTATGAGTTTCATTAGGGATTTCATGTGACTAGCATGCATATACAAATCATTATATATATACAAAATAGCGGAAGCATGTTAACAATTAAATTTATTACTCTAGTCATTTTAAATCCCCTTCAAGAGCATAGGTTTATGTAAGATGCATCACAAATTATTTTATTGAAGAACAAAGTTTAGGAGAAGATTTATACCTCTTGATCTACTCTTGAGACCAAGGATGGACCACCTCCAAGATCTTTGTTCCTCAAAGTCCTTGAGCCTAGCTTTCCTCCTTGCCTCCTCCACTTTGTATGTATGAGTGCTCCAAGGTTCTCTTAGAGTTTTCAAGGAGAAAACCTCTAAAGATCCTCACCCACTAGTGTAGTGAGAAAGGATGAAAGAATAACCTAAAGGGGAGATTAAATGATTAGCTAAAATTCCCCTTAAGGTGGCCGGCCTCCTTATGTGTTCTAGAGAGATGTTTTTCTTTTTCTCTAAGTCTTTTGAACACAAATGAAACCCTAGTGAGATATTTGTCTATAATGTTGTATTTATAGGCAAAAGGAAGCAAGTCAACATTTGACTTCTCCCACCTCCTCAAAGTGGCCGGCCTTTAGTGTGGGTTTTTGGGCTTTGGGCTTTTATTATTTCAAGTCATCCAATGCTTGAATAAAAGCCCAATGGGTTTAGGCCCAATGGGCCCAATTAAACCCGAACGTTTCTTTAAGCCCAAAACGATCTTTTATCGCTTTTATGATTTCTCTAGACTTTCTAAATTAATCGCCACACCTAATTAATCCAATTAATTATTTCCTTCATCCATTGATAACTCACTACAAGAGTGTATTGGCGAACAATCTTTTAGGTTCTAATTAGCAAGGCAGTGAGATGATTGGCATCGATCCAATTGATTTAATCCAATCACTTGTTGAATTAAAACTTGCTTTTAATTCACGTTCTTCTTTGACGATTACATTTAGTCATCTAGAAGAACTCACAAGCCATGAGTGACATCTAAACATATGTCATGGCTACCCAAGCTAATGTAGAAGTTATTCAGAGAACCCATTCAGTTGGAATTACAATGCAATTCGATCCTTCTCTAATACAATACTCTCAATCACATCACTAGGGTATGGATTTAATATGTCAAACCCCTAATGTGATTATAGGTACTTATATGATTCATATGAGTCGTATAGGAACGCTTTCCTTAACTACGCTCAATACTTCGGCCGAAGATTTCCGAATCATATCTTAGAGTATCTTCCTCTAACGAGGATTAGAGATCCCTTGTTGACCATTCACATGCCTACATGTTTAGATAGCTTGATCCCAAGAATGCCGTGGACTCTCCAAATGGAATGCCATTTGACATGGTCAAAGATCAAGGACCTAACCATTAGACATCAATGATGTCTCAGGTCAAAGGATTAGTTACATTATTCCAACTATTAGAGTTACTTGCTTGACATGTGAGTAGACCTCCATGCAAGTACTCCTGTTCGATTGTGTTCAGTGAACTCATTCCCTCAATGAGCACCTACATACTTGTCTTAGTGTCTCAACACGAATGGAATGAGACTTTCCATCCTTCCATTTGAAGGGGACATAGTATGTACTGATCTGTGCATTGTCAGTATCCCTCCGACAATCCTATGACCAGGAACCTTTTTGGACATGATGGTTATGTGAAGAAGGTCTCTATAGTCTAACATCATTAGATTACTTCTTCAATCGATCCATTGTCCATGGATTCACTATTTAGGACATATTTCGTTTATTGAGATAGTCCTAGTTAGTATCTTTGCCTTCCGATGTATAAGAGTCATATGTATACATCAACGCAATGTCCTGAAAGGTTTCTTCCAAAGATTGACTTTCAGGGCATATTTCCAACAATCTCCCACTTGCACTAAAGTCAATCACTAGTGTATCTGATACATGCTAGTTGAGTGAGCTTATGCTTGTAGGTTTACTTGGTTATGTATAAAATCCCCTTTTAACTCTAAAAGGGATTTACTTATCAAATGTCTTCAAAAACATTTGATGATGTCTCTTTCTTGTGTCCGAATACTTTGATGAGACCTTGATTCCATGGCTTGAGCTATCGCCCCATTACGTCGTAGTGTTCAACTAACGACCTTATGGTTTGGATTCAATCATTGGTTCTATAAGAACCCTTTCTATTCATAACACCTTTTGAAGCAGTTTCTAAAACTATATATCGTCATATATTTCGTTTGTATACTTTATACAAACTTTGCTCCAATCTTTGAGACCATTGTAGTACAATACTATCAATTCATTTATATGATTAGTACTTCATCTATTATGAAGTTCCATTTACAAAAATGGATTATTTTTCACTTTGGTCCATAACCTAAGTGAATACACGCTTCCAGAGTCCCACTCTGATGTTCCTTTCTTAAAGGCAATAATACTCATTCAGTTGCTATGGTTCTGATCCTGGGATACAGTAATATCCTAGAGTGTCAACCCTATGTGGTTCTACACCTTTGGATATCATTTCACAAGTGCATACATGTGTCCCTTTTGTGATTTTATGACACTTTCAATTTTTCAAGTCAATATTTCAAAATTGAGCGTATCATAAATTTGTCATCTTTGAGTAACATTTATGTTTTATCAAGTCTATCAAATAGACTTCATTCATATCTTGTTATTCAAATTATGACATCACTCCCACTGGCCTTGTTGTAACTAAGTATTCAATCAAAACTTAATACTTATATTTTTCTTTGATTGAATGCATATTGCTCCCACTAACTTGTCTTCGATCTATTGACAATCATTGAGATCCATTAGCTTATTAATGATGTCTCAACAATTTTGAGACTATCAACAACCCTAGCTAACGCAAGTTTATTTAAACGAATCATTCATAAAAGAATTCCTTCTTTAAGTAATTCCATTAAAATGTGTGACTTGTTCTTTCAAGTTCATTCATTTAAATTATATGGTGTCATACACCATTATTTAAGTTTTAGTCATACTAAGACTTTAAAGTAGTCATATGAGAATTATCTAAGTCCTTAGTGAAAGCATGGCTTCTACTAAGGATATAGAAACTCAACCATTCCTTCTAGGTGGTTGATATAATTCTTTATCAAAACTACTTAGAGCGTTATAGTTACATAAGGTGATGAATTTGGATTGTCTTGTTGTCAAACTATATGTTGTGACTCATTTTAAAACTATTTCCTTTTGTTCCATCAAAATTTGTCCATATGCTTCGTTATTTAGCTAGTTCTCATAAAAGAGAATAATGGACAACTCCCAACATATAACAATTTCATGTTAGGTTGATGAAACCAACATTTTAAAGACTATTCTTTAAATGTCACACAACATAGAATTTTTAAACGTTTGTAGAGCTTGAGTTTTTAACGATTAAAATTTCAAACTCTCAACAATAGTCATGCACTATCATTGTTTAGACAACGATAAAACAATCATATTCAAGTTTATATCCAATTTCTCACCTCCCACTATTTTTCATGACTTTAATGAGAAATTACTTCATACATTCAAAAATGTATAAACGTGGAGTATATTGGTAGAGGACATTGTGTAGTAGCTTTAAAACCTTTTAAGCTTATTTCTTTCAATCTTCATTAAGATGATGTCTTGTTATTTAAGTGACTAAAGTCATTTAAACATTTTATTGATTTAGACACTTCATTCTTGGTTTAATCACTAACATACTTGACATCCTAAAACAACTTTAAGAATGCCCAATCAATTGTTCAAAAAACTATTAATTGAATCAAGAGTGATCTTGATTTGTTTGTGGTTTAAGTGATAACCTTACAAGAAACGTTTTTCTTGTGTCTTATATCACCATAATGTGATCTTCCTTTTCATTAAGAAAGGAATCTCTAGACTTTAGTCAATTCATATAGAACTCATAGGTAGACATTTGGAACCAAATCTAAAGATTCATTGTATCCTTCTATGTCCAACATATGAGGTCTATCCATAATTGATAAGTCCAAAGTTTTGTTTGTCATATTACAATAAGTGATATAAGTCTTGTATCTCAACAAGGATACAACAAGACAATATTCAATTCTTAACACTACTTTAAAGGAAATATCATATATTTTAGAAGGCATACATCACATTACATTGATGCGATGATGTAAACATTTCAAAAAGTTTTAATACAAAAAGAATTAGCTCTATACATTTAGAGACTAATTAAATGCCTTCATTTAGGCATTAATAGTGGTCTTACATCACATGAAGCCACATTATAAGATCTTTACAAAAATAAGAAAGTTTCAAAGACTTTCTTTAAATGCCTAAATTAAAACTTCCTAAGTAGTAAGCAAAAACAATGGTGGCCGAACCCTTCTCCACCTTCCTTGCTTGTTCTTCTTCTACTTGCCTCCTTCACCTATATACAATTATACGAGTGATTAGCACGTTATATCAAAATATAAACATTTAGAAGATCTAACAATTAGAATTGAAGATAAGAACATTAAACCATACCTTTTGGCTTGTTCTTTAGAGTTGCAAGGTAGAACCTGCAATTCCTCCTCCAATGCCCCTCCTTTCCACAGTGGTGGCAAGTCCCCTTGGGCTCCATCGCCTTCTTTTTCTTCACTCCACCTTTCGGTTTAGGAGTGGTAGACTTCTTCTCCTTCCCTTTTCCTTTGCCTTGCGGCTTAGGAGTGGAAGAGGATGGCTTGTTGTAGACTACTGCAGAAGTCCCTACAACGTTCTCTTTCTTCATAGTCTTCTCAGCAGTCACTAACATGTTTAGCAACTCAGAGAGAGTACTATCCATCTTATTCATGTTGTAGTTCATAACGAACTGCGAGAATGAATCAGAAAGAGAAGCCAAAATGAAGTCCTGGGCCAATTCCCCGTCAAGTGGAGTTCCAAGGCTCTCCAATTGTTCTATGAATCCTATCATCTTCAGTACATGTTGATGCACTGGAGGCCCTTTGACCATCTTGGTCTTGACAAGTTCACAGACAGTGCTGAAGCGACGATTGCGCGTCCCTTCACCATATAACTCCGTAAGATGGAGTATGATGGAGGATGCACTGTCCATGCCCTCATGCTGTCTCTGTAGCTCCTCATTCATGGAAGCCAACAGATAGCATTTGGCTTGCGTGTCGTCCTCAACGTGCTTGTCATACTTAGCACGTTCATCCTCAGAGGCGTCAGGCTCAAGAGGTATGTGAGGTGGGGCCTTGTCCAGGACGTAAACAATCTTCTCCAACGTTAGGAGAATCTTGACATTACGAAACCAGGATGGGAAATTGTGCCCCTCGAGGCAATGTTTGTCGAGTATTTTCGCGAGTGTGCTTCCAACCATATCTATATACATAAACAATAAATAAATTAGTTTGATTGTTGATTAAGTCATACGATTCGGGTCTTTAAACCGAATGACATCACCCACCATTTTTGGCAAATTCCATATCCCCCATGATGGAATCCGGGAGGTTTCAAAGAAAGCTCCTAGCGGGTTATGGGAGGCTCACTATTACCATGCGCACCTCACGATGATACGATGTTGGATAGCAAAATAATAATGAGAGGGTACATTTGCCCATTCACAACAACGTTTTGTGATTACCCATCTTTTTGGCCTCTAGAGAAGAATGCCTCACGATGATACGATGTTGGCATCATTTCTTCTTAGTTAAGTTCATTCCCACCATGCCGGTTTAGATAGGGGTCCGAGTATAACCTCACGATGATACGATGTTGGCTACACTCGTTGCCTATTTTTCACCACATCAAAATGTTTTTAAATAGACTCCTCCCGACTTATAAGCATGTACTTTGCACTCCCCCATGATAGGGTGAAGGCGGTGCACAAGTCATAAATGATTGGAGGCTACCATGGTGGAAGGCCACGAAGAAGTGTTCAAAAGCACCTCTACGCTTTCAACTTAATATTGCATGTTGGTTGAGGGATTTTAAGGTCTCATCAATTTTATTTATTTAAACATATTCAAATAAATTGTGTCCTATTATAACTATTAGTCCAAAGTTTAATGAAATTAGTAGCATATGTAATCTCCACTATTCGTTTTTACAAAACAAATCAATATCAAAACATTTTTCAAAATATTGGAGATACATATAACTACTAATTGAATTCATTATAGCTTAGTAGCGTATGATACTCCCACTATTTGTTTTGAGAAAAACAAATCAATATCAAAAACAAATTTTTCAAATATTGGAAGTAACTACTACTACTATGATTTTGCAATCCTTTGAATTTGGATTTTATAGTTATCTTAGGCTCTTGGATGACCATGGACTTAATTGGTTATTGCAACAACGAGCCAACATTGTTGAATAAGATCTCGGGGATATTGTGTCAATTTAATTATGCGCTTATCAATCCAATTAAAACATTTTCATTGAGCCATTAGAAATGAAAGACAATCAATCATTGCTAATTAGGGCATTGGACCCATTTAATCTTTTGTCTCATGTCAAAACCCTCTTTTAAATATGTCTCCTTACCAATAGTTAAAGAAACTCTAGTCTAGTACTAGAGGGAATCCACTAACTAAAAGAGATTAAGAAGTAATAAGAATTACAAACCGATTTGTACAAATTCCTACAAATTACATATACCAAGAGGGAGAGCTAGATTAATGTCAAACATTATAAGGTCCAATTAAAACAGTAATTAAAACACATTCCCATGGTTCAAACAATTTGAATTTAGCGCCTTATCATATAGCTCAATTATCGTTTAAGGCTTAAGTCCATAGTCACCCTTTTCTAACTACTTAATCACATTTAAATAATCAAATAGGAATGCAACATAAACAATTAGATTTAGTGCATATGGGCATAATTAAATGATGAGTTTAAACTATAAACAAAATTAAAATCAAATATTTTAACTTTTTCCAAATAGTAGGGGCCTAAATGCAAATATGCAAAGGTTAGGGGCCAAAGTGTAAATACTCAAAAGTAAAACAACTTTTTATCAAAAACACAAAACCCACCCATGTGGGTTTTGTCATAGGGTGGCCGGCCTTAATGGTGGGAGAAGCAAAGTCTCACCCACCATGCTTTAATTCAATGCAAGGAAGAAAAATCAAAATTTTGCTTGTCACTTGGTTTTGCTTTAAGGATATTTTGCAAGGTTTTTGATGAAAATATCCTAGAGAAGTCTAGGATTAAAATTACATTAATAAAACATATAGATGATTAATATATCAACCAAATCCATAAAACACTTTTATAAGCTTAAACAAAGTCATTTTCACCAAAATCAAAACATAAACACCAAGAACAAAACCATGAACATAATTTCAAGATTTTCATATTCTTGGTGATTTCTTCACAAAACCAAAAACAAAAGTGACAAGAACACTTTTCCCTAGCACCAAAGAGTGTGTGTGTGATTCAAAATAAAAAACACGAACACATGCAAAAATGCATTTCTTGCCGTGCCCCCTTAGACCCAAAAAACCCCAAATTTTGGTTTTAAACTCATTCTTCATTCATGCATATAAAACACCTTTTTACATGCATACCTTTCTCAACTATTGATTAACATTTTTCAACACTTGAAAAACAAAAGATAAACATACTTTAAATGAAGAACATTTATTTCAAAACATAAAATTAAAACCCATATGCATAAAATCCAAAAGGACACATAATACATAAACCTTTGGCTCTGATACCACTTGAAGGAAATTATGAGTTTCATTAGGGATTTCATGTGACTAGCATGCATATACAAATCATTATATATATACAAAATAGCGGAAGCATGTTAACAATTAAATTTATTACTCTAGTCATTTTAAATCCCCTTCAAGAGCATAGGTTTATGTAAGATGCATCACAAATTATTTTATTGAAGAACAAAGTTTAGGAGAAGATTTATACCTCTTGATCTACTCTTGAGACCAAGGATGGACCACCTCCAAGATCTTTGTTCCTCAAAGTCCTTGAGCCTAGCTTTCCTCCTTGCCTCCTCCACTTTGTATGTATGAGTGCTCCAAGGTTCTCTTAGAGTTTTCAAGGAGAAAACCTCTAAAGATCCTCACCCACTAGTGTAGTGAGAAAGGATGAAAGAATAACCTAAAGGGGAGATTAAATGATTAGCTAAAATTCCCCTTAAGGTGGCCGGCCTCCTTATGTGTTCTAGAGAGATGTTTTTCTTTTTCTCTAAGTCTTTTGAACACAAATGAAACCCTAGTGAGATATTTGTCTATAATGTTGTATTTATAGGCAAAAGGAAGCAAGTCAACATTTGACTTCTCCCACCTCCTCAAAGTGGCCGGCCTTTAGTGTGGGTTTTTGGGCTTTGGGCTTTTATTATTTCAAGTCATCCAATGCTTGAATAAAAGCCCAATGGGTTTAGGCCCAATGGGCCCAATTAAACCCGAACGTTTCTTTAAGCCCAAAACGATCTTTTATCGCTTTTATGATTTCTCTAGACTTTCTAAATTAATCGCCACACCTAATTAATCCAATTAATTATTTCCTTCATCCATTGATAACTCACTACAAGAGTGTATTGGCGAACAATCTTTTAGGTTCTAATTAGCAAGGCAGTGAGATGATTGGCATCGATCCAATTGATTTAATCCAATCACTTGTTGAATTAAAACTTGCTTTTAATTCACGTTCTTCTTTGACGATTACATTTAGTCATCTAAAAGAACTCACAAGCCATGAGTGACATCTAAACATATGTCATGGCTACCCAAGCTAATGTAGAAGTTATTCAGAGAACCCATTCAGTTGGAATTACAATGCAATTCGATCCTTCTCTAATACAATACTCTCAATCACATCACTAGGGTATGGATTTAATATGTCAAACCCCTAATGTGATTATAGGTACTTATATGATTCATATGAGTCGTATAGGAACGCTTTCCTTAACTACGCTCAATACTTCGGCCGAAGATTTCCGAATCATATCTTAGAGTATCTTCCTCTAACGAGGATTAGAGATCCCTTGTTGACCATTCACATGCCTACATGTTTAGATAGCTTGATCCCAAGAATGCCGTGGACTCTCCAAATGGAATGCCATTTGACATGGTCAAAGATCAAGGACCTAACCATTAGACATCAATGATGTCTCAGGTCAAAGGATTAGTTACATTATTCCAACTATTAGAGTTACTTGCTTGACATGTGAGTAGACCTCCATGCAAGTACTCCTGTTCGATTGTGTTCAGTGAACTCATTCCCTCAATGAGCACCTACATACTTGTCTTAGTGTCTCAACACGAATGGGATGAGACTTTCCATCCTTCCATTTGAAGGGGACATAGTATGTACTGATCTGTGCATTGTCAGTATCCCTCCGACAATCCTATGACCAGGAACCTTTTTGGACATGATGGTTATGTGAAGAAGGTCTCTATAGTCTAACATCATTAGATTACTTCTTCAATCGATCCATTGTCCATGGATTCACTATTTAGGACATATTTCGTTTATTGAGATAGTCCTAGTTAGTATCTTTGCCTTCCGATGTATAAGAGTCATATGTATACATCAACGCAATGTCCTGAAAGGTTTCTTCCAAAGATTGACTTTCAGGGCATATTTCCAACAAGGTTTTCTTCCTGTGAGACATGGAATTCACCTTTCTAAGTCCATGGGACCTAAGACTCCTGAAGAGATACGGCAAATGAATACTATTCCTTATGCTTCCGCCATAGGAAGTCTCATGTACAAGGCCTGATATCGCATATGCTGTGAGCATTACTAGTCGATATCAATCTAACCCAGGATCAGAACACTGGACAGCTGTCAAGACAGTCCTTAAGTACTTAAGAAGAACTAAGGACATGTTCCTCGTTTATGGAGGAGCAACAGAGTTGCGAGTGGAAGGCTATACAGACGCAGATTTCCAATCTGACGTCGATGATAGAAGTTCCAACTCCGGATATGTATTCACTCTGAATGGTGGGGCTGTCAGCTGGAAAAGCAAGAAGCAAAGTGTAATTGCTGATTCCACGACAGAGGCTGAGTATGTCGCTGCAGCTGAAGCCGGCAAAGAAGCGTTTTGGATGAAGAAGTTCATCACTGAACTTGGAGTGGTTCCAACCATTACATCACCAGTAACTTTGTACTGTGATAATAGTGGGGCGATAGCTCAAGCCAAGGAGCCCAGGGCACATCAAAAGAACAAGCATTTTGACAGGCGCTTTAATATCATTAGAAGATATGCTGCCGAAGGGAAAGTCAACATTCTCAAAGTTGCTTCAGCCGATAACGTAGCAGATCCACTGACGAAGCCAATGTCTCAAGTCCAACTTGACCGCCATATGGAAAAGATGGGTATTAGATATATGGGAGGATGGCTTTGAGTGCAAGTGGGAGATTGTTGGAAGTATGCCCACAAAGCCACTCATTTGATGTAATAGCTTTTTGGAATACTTATTGTATTAAACTTATATATGTTTAATAGAGGGCAAAGCTTATTGTTAATCACTGTTTATTGTATCTTGTGTTTAATCAATAAAAGAATCCAAGGAATGTATTTGATCTAAGAGATAAGTGATCTAAGTAAGTTAGATTTACGAGACCTTTCTCTTATGCTCATTCCTAAAACGTTCCTAGCCATATGGTTGCCAAGTCTCAAGTCATTTAGTGTTGGACACTAAGACAAACACATAGGTGCTTGAAAGAGTAATCGAGTACACTGAACTACGATAAAAAAGAGAGTTCAAACATACATGTCATGTAAGAACTCAAGGTTACAATATGCAAAGTAGTCCTTTGACCTGAGGCATCATTGATGTCGAATGGTTAGGTCCTTGATCTTTGATCGTGTCAAATGGCGTTCCTTTGGAGTGTCCACGACATGGTTGGGGTCAAGCTATCTAGTCATGTAGACATATGAATGCACAACAAGGGATCTCTAACCTTATGGAAGGAGAATACTCTAAGATATGATTCGAGAGTCTTTGGCCAAAGCATATGAATATGACTAAGGGAATTTGTTCCAAATCTTATTCAAGCGAATCATATAGAGAAGTATCACATTGGATAGTAGACATGAAACAAACTATCACTTAAACGATGTGATTGAGAGTATTGTATTAGAGAAGGACCCTATTGCATTGTAATTGTAACTGGATAGGTTCTCCAACCACTTCTACTTAGCTTGGGTAACCATGACATGCTGCTAGGTGTCACTCATGGTTTGTGGTAGCCCTAAAGATTGGCAAACACTAATCTTAAGGGAGAATTGAAATGTGGTTTCAATTCACAAACGATAGTTAAGAGTAACATCGCCCACTGCCTCGCTAATTGGAACCTAATGGATCGTACACCGAGTAAAGATGAAAGTGAAGTAATTAAATGAAATGGATAAGCAATTAAATAGTTAATTGAAGAATGGTCAAAATTAATTAATTAGTTAATTAATTATACGAAACGTTCGTATTGGGCTTCTAAGTTAGTTTTGGGTTTCGGGGCCCAAAAGTGTTTTGGTCCACAAGGCCCATTATGTTTAAGTTGTATGACAACTAAAACAAATTGGGCAATTAGCCCAAAGACAAATCTAAGGCCGGCCATAAGGGTGAGGGGTAGCAAACTTGTGTTATTTACAAGTTTGCCACTCACTAGAAATGAAGTATAAATACAACTTTATAGCTTTATTTCATTTAGGGTTCTTTTGGATGAAATTGGGTGAAACACTTTCTCTCCAATTTCTCTAAAGGGGCCGGCCACATAGGGAGGGAAAATTCTAGCAATTTCTTCTTCCCTAAGTCATCCATTTTATCTTCACATTTTATCTTTGGTGTAGAGACTTGGAGACATCACATCTTTGGTGTTTTGGAGAACAAATCCTCAAAGGAGCAAGGAGGTGACTTGAAGGCCCTCCACTTGGGTGAATCCCTTGTGTAATCAAGGATGAGCTTCAAGGGTAATATTCTCTAAATCCTTAATCTCTTTAATGTTGTTAAAGAGTCATGGTTCACCATCTACTAGGCTTTGAAAGTCATGGGTTTTATGAATTGATTTTGGATGCATGTTTAATTTAATTTGTTAATATTATGCATATGTATTCAAATGTTCTTTAATGTTCTTCACTAGGACATAATTTTTCCTTCACGACTTTCTAGGCAAGTGAGCGCCTAAGATAGGTGGCCTTACCAGGTACCTTTTTATGCTCTCAAAGGCATTGCGACAAGCGTCATCCTATATGAACGAGTGTCATTCTTCATGAGTTGACTGAAGGGTCAACAGTGTCCAACGAGGTTGGAGATGAAGCGTCTGATAAAGGCTAGCTGCCCTTGTAGACTTTTCAGCTTGTGTAAGTTCCTTGGTTCGGGCATGCTTTGGATGGCCTTGATCTTCGATTAGTCTACTTCAATGCCATAGTGCTTGACAATGAAGTTGAAGAACTCCCTAGAAGTGATGTCAAATGCACACTTCAACGGGTTCATTTTGAGGTTGTAATGCTGTAGTTTGCTGAACGCCGTTCGTAAATCCTTCAAGTGATCGGATCTCTTTTTGGTCTTAACAACTACGTTGTCCATGTAACATTCTATGTTTTTGTGTAGCATGTTGTTAAAGATCTTCTGCATTGCGCGTTGATATTTAGCTCCAACATTCTTCAAGCCAAAAGGCATTACCTTGTAGTAGTAAATACTTTTTGGAGTGCGGAAGTCTGTTATTTCCTCGTATTCGGGAGTTAAGCGGATTTGATTGTATCCAAAGAAGCCATCCATGAATGATATTGCCTCGTGGCCAGCGGTTGCATCCACCATGATTTCGATAATTGGCAAGAGAAAGTCATCATTCGGGCAAGCATCGTTGAGGTCGCAAAAATCTACGCAAACACGTATTTGTCCAGATTTCTTAAGGATAATGATGATGTTTGAGATCCATTTAGGGTATTGCACGTCTCAAATGAATCCTGCTTCGATTTGCTTGTCAATCTTGACCTCAATTTCTGGGATGAGCTTAGATCGATAGCTTCTTTGAGTTTGCTTTATCGGCTGCGTTTCAGGCTTGACTGCAAGACGATGCACGGTGATGGTAAGGTCAAGGCGGGGCATTTCTTTGTAGGTCCAAGCAAAGACATCTTTGTACTTCATTAGCAGTTGGTAGTACTCCTTAATCACATCCGCACTTAGTAGTGCAGTTACGAAGATAGGCTTCGGTTCCTCGCTTGTGCCTAAGTTAAGCTCCTTGAGATCATCAATCATGGCTTGCCCCCTATCTTCGAGCTATGGTGGCTCAGCAGTGATGTCTTCCTTGGGGTTTTCGTCTTCTTTGTCAACTTGGATTGTGATGTGGAAGGCGTCTTAGACTTCCTCTTTAATGCCATCTTCTTGGGCTTGTTGGCTTAAAGATTAGCCAGTATGGATGATGGTGTGCCTTTTTTACTTTAGTTGTTCTTTTGTGTTAACTTCCAAGGTTCCTTAGCGATTCATATTTGAAAGAATCGACCTTCGAATGTCGTCACTTGCTGCTAGACCGTCGAGCTTTCTAAAAGACTGCTTGGTTTCTTTAAGTCTTTCCAAGGCCGACCATCATGGATGAGAGCTAGCTGTGTTTCTTTGTTTCTTGGGTTTTGACAACCTTTCGAAAACAGAGCTTTGGAGTGTTGGCGTGTTAAGCCGCTTGAAGGCGGAAGTTTGGTCTTGACCACCAATATGATCAAGTGCTGAAATTCTAGGTTTTGAATGATTCAGCATATCAAAGGCTGACGTTCGAGGGGTGGGTTTAGGTTCCTCTTGATTTTGTTCAACTATCACGCTGATGTGTTGAGTGTTAATGTTTTTCGTTTTACTTGAAATCTTCACGAGTGTATTTGGTGTGAAGCCAAGTCCAGCTTTGTTGTTGTCATCTCTGTAACCATGCTCCTTCAACTTCTTTTGAGTCTTAGTGAGGTCACGTTCTTTATTGTTAGCGGTGTTTGCATTCTTCTTTCCAAGATTTGAAGAGTAGGCAAAATCGTACCCAGCCTTTGACATGAGTTTGTAAGTGTTTTGGTCGAAACCTTCTTTGGTCCTCTTGGTTGGAAGAGAGCTTGGTTCTGCCCCATTTGGCAGAGGTTTTATGAAACCTTGTGGTGGTTTTGAAACTTTAGCGTTGCCTAGTTGTGTCAGAAGTAAAACTGTATTTGTCTTGAGCAGATTTACATCGTCATTATGCAGCTGTGTGTCGGCTTTGCTTGTTCCAGTTTTAAATGGGGATTGCCCATTCTTTCTTCTCAGAAGACGTATGTTTGGTCTTTTTAAGAGCGTCACACTCATTTTGATTGTTGTGGGCTTAGCAGGCTCATTGTCGTTTTTGCTTGAAAATGACACGACTTCCCTTTCTTGTTTCTTGGGCACGACCCGCCATTCTTGTTTCTTAGGTACGGCTTTGCCTGTGGGTTTGATTTCTTTTGGAAGAGCTTTAGGCACCATGTCTTCATCCATGTAGAAGTTGGCGTCCGAGAAGTGTCATTCGGCTTCGGTAAATGGCTTGGTGTTGCCTTCTATCACATTTACTCATTCTCCGTAGAACTTTAAGCATTTATGAAGGGTGGATGACACTACTTCATTCTTATGTGTCCAAGGCATTCCTAAGAGCAAGCTATGGAAGTTCTTACATCAATCAGGTGGATAGCGTGCTTAATTTGAGTTTGCCAATGGTCATCTCCACTCGGATCATGCCCATCACTCTTTGTTCTATTTGGTTAAAACCTTGGATTAGGAGGCGAATTTGGGATAGTTCATCCACCTTGATGCTAATTGTGGTCATTGTTGACTTTAGCATAATGTTTATGGCTGACCCACCATCCACAAACATGTGGTTGATCTTGTTCACTCTCATGTACCCCGAGATGAAGAAAAGACTGTTGTGAGGCTTTGACCCGAGTAACAAGTCTTTGTCAATGAAGTTGATTATGTAATGGGTGACACAACATGTGGCATATTCATATGGCCAAAGTTTAAAGCCTTTGTCTTTACTTTCATGCACCTCGTGGTTGTTAGGGCTCGCAAAGACCGCTACTTGTGCTTTTTACATTTCATTGGGCAATAGTAGTGCTTCCTCGATGCTAAAGTATGTTAGCAGGCCTGGCGTGAGAGTCTTCTCTTCCTTGATGGTGATAACTTTGCCTTTTGAGGGCTCTTCTATCTTTACTTCGACCATTCGACAGGCAACGATAGTGCACTGTTGGAAAAAGTCATTCGGGAAGTACTCATGTAAGGAGATGAGAATACGTGGTTCTTGTTTCATAAGTTCCCTAGCGTACATTGGTTTAACAACTCTTACATTTTTTTTAGTCTTCCTACTATTACAGTGGCGGTGTTTTCTCCCTTATTCCAGTTTTGGCCTTGTGGCTTGTGGTCTTGGCTTCCTTGATCATCAATAGGCGCATTTTGGTCGCTTGGCCTCATTGATGATTGTACGAAAGATGTCGCGTGGCTTGAGCATGGATGGGAGTGGTCATGCGTCACTTGGAGAGGCACGAGATCGAAGGATCCAAACACAATCGTGGTAGTGTGTGTTACGGCCGTGTCTTCCAGGTCGAGTTCAATTTGCCCTTGTTGTGCTAGCTTCATGATGAGCTCTTTGAGGATGAAGTACTTGCCAAAAGAATGACTCATGAAACGATGATACTTGCAGTACCTAGGATCGTTAACGCGATTCATCTCTTCGGGGCATTTGCATTCAGGTAACTCAATTACCTTATTTTCCAGCAAGTCATCTAGCATTGTAGCCACATCAGAGTCAGGAAAAGGTATGTCTTATTCTTTAGTTCCCTCAAGGTATTTTTTTACCTATCTTGGGTGCGAAAAGGCTCACTTTTCATCTCCTTTGTTTTGCTTTTGGAGGAGATCTTGACGGGCGCGGCGAAGGTCTTAATGAGGGTAGTATGGACGGCAAAAGCTTCATTGGCAAGCTTTTTCCCAGTTTTGTCTACCTTTGAAGCAAACACCTTATCTTTTTTTAAGTCGATGATCAGCTCTTTCTTCCCATGATTGGCAATACTCAACTCCATTTCATGGGATCGAGTTGCTAATTCTTCAAAAGTTCTTGGTTTTATGCCTTGAAGGATGTAATGTAGCCCCTAGTGCATGCCTTGAACGCACATCTCAATATAAGAGGTTTCAGAAAGCCGATCTTTGCAATCTATGCTTAATGAACATCATCTATTGATGTAGTTGACAACATGTTTATCCTTCCACTACTTCATACTTGTCAGCTCCAGCATGCTTATGGTGCGGCGGGTGTTGTAGAAGGGATTGAGGAATTCCTTTTCAAGCTGATCCTAGTTGTTGATGGACACGAACTTAAGGTCGATGTACCAGTCAAAATCGTTACCTTTTAGTGAGCGCAAGAACTATTTGACGAGGTAGTCTCCCTCCGTCTCAACATTGTTGTAGGTTTCAATGAAATAGGCAATATGTTGCTTAGGATTGCTCTTTCCATCGAATTGCATGAATTTGGGCGGTTGATAACCCATTGGTAACCTCAAGGCATCAATTTTCCTAGAGTAGGGCTTTGAGTACAACATGAAGTCATGTAAGCTCCTTTTGTATTGCGCCTTGATGGTGCTTGTGATCATCTCTTGCAGTTGTTGGATAGAGAGATCTCATGAGCGTTGCAACTCGGTCTACCTTTAGCTTCTCCTCAGCTTTTTCCATTTGAGTATCATCTTCCTTGTTGGTTTCTTTCCTCTGCAGATCAACCTTTGGGTCAACTTTTCATTGTGCTGCGCTGCCAGACGGTTGAAAGTCATTTTCCTCCACGGTCCTTGTCAGCTTTGTGATTGCTTTGCTCATTTGTGTTAGCTGCTCCTCGATGGACAACGTACCAGTAATCATTACTTGCATGGCTACAAGATACAAGCTGCTGGTTTAGTTGGCATTGGAAGTCAACGACTCGGAGTACCTCCTTGGGCTTTCTTCCCTTAACGCTCTTAGCGAGGCCAGGGTGATCACGGACTTGTGCCTCAGGTGCTCTTGCTCCTCTGGCAGAATTGTTGTAAGGGTGGAAGGCATGACAGAGAGAGATCTTGCCTTGCTTCGGGTTGTGACGCCCAAAGTACCACCACTTGCGGTAAGGATGTTCTTATTCTTTGCTTTGGTTATGGGAACAGCTTGATCATTTCTTGATGCTATGTGTGATTCTTATGGATTTGAAGACTGAGATGAAAGGCATAGAGGTCTCACTGGGCATGCCAAATTTGTAAACACAAAAATTCTGTAACAAATGAAACGAGAACACGTATACAAAGTAGATTTGTATTAATTAATTTGTAGGGTTACAATCTCTGTTTACAATTTTCTTCTGATTTAGTCTTTAAATTTGATGTAGATGCATAGGTTGTTGATCCAAGGGTCACGCTGACTTGTTCTTGGACGAACGATTGAATGATTGCTTCAAGTTTTGAGCTTAAAACAATGCGTGGATAGTCTTCACCTCTAGGTTTGTGGCAAAGGTAGTGTTGATGTAGGATTTCGTTAATTCAAGGGTCTTGGCGACTTGATCTTGAATCGAACGTCGTTACAAGTTTTGAGCTTGTAACAAAGTCTTGAAGGAATCGACACAAGTGCTTGTTGATTCTTCAAGGGAATGCTTCGGCTTTGGTCGAAAGAAAGCTTCAACTTTGGTTATGCATTCTTTGAAGAGAGCTTTGGCAATGTATTAGTCTTTAAGATTTGGCAGAGGTTCTCCTTTTGTGAGAATTTCAGCCCTTCAATGCAAAAATTGTCGACCTTTATACTTGTCTAAGGACCTTGTATTTATAGACTTCTTAAAGCTTTCATTTGGATGGATTTAGCTTTAGTTTGTGTCTTGATTCGTCCATGGGAGAATTTTGGCATGTTTTGTGTCTTAATTTCAGCCATTTTCCCTTTCTTGGCCTAATTATATGGCTTTCTTGCCTATTTTGTGAGCAATCTTCAATTCTTGCTTGTTTTGTGAAGATGCTTTAGCTTTCTTTCCAGTCTTGGGAGCAATTTGGGCCCCTTGCCGATTTTAAGGAGATTTCTTCCCCTTTGTCGAATTTTAGGAATGCTTTTGAGCTTTCTTTGCTTGATTTGTGCCACATATCATTGATGACTTGTCCATTTGTGATGAGTCGTATGCCGCGTGAAGCTTTGTGATGCATTATTTGCATGCAACAAAATTTACATGTCTACAGTTATAACAACCAAACCCTAGAAAAATTTGAATCGGATTTTTGAAAATTTTTGGTGAGATTCAAGTGAATCTCTGTCCAATTTCCTTCGGGTATGACTGCTAGTCGTCGGTGACAAGAACCAAAGGTTCAGAGCAGTGGTTGTAGGCTATGTCCGTGGTTGACATGGACAAAGACACCATCAATGGTGTCGGGTTTTTCTGTGTTGTAAAACTCAGAGCTTTTGACTTCTTGGCTTGGTGGTTCTTGGCTCAGCGTGACTCAGCCACACAGGTTGCGAGCCTGGGCGAGTGGCTCGAGGTCACTAGTTTAGATTGTTTTCCTTTTTTTTTTTCAATTAATTCAATTCAATGCATATATAATTTGAATGAATGAATATATATTTGACGTAATTCATGGCAATATCAAATTCACATAATTAAACAATTATGAATATATTGCATACACAATTTATGTAGAATCTAAAATTCGAAAAACATAAAGTTGGGTCATGCATTATGGTAAATGTTCTAGCTATCAGGGCTGCAAAAATGTCGAGAAAAAAACTATTGTTTTGGAATAACCTGATTGTGTGATGATATTGATGAACTAATTTGATGCAAAAAAAGCTTCAACGTCAGATTTCTAAGAGCAGCGGTATGAGTGTGCTGATAACGTACTGTAGCCTACTTTATTTGACTAAGGGGAAGTGCTGGCGGCAAGGAGAGAGAGAGAGGAGAGATGTGTTTGTAGAATTGTAGCGGAATGTGTGTGTTATTCCCTCCTACGTAATGTATTTATTTATAGTAAGAAGAGGGAGAATAATTCATTCATCCCAAGGAATAAAAGTTCATATACGAAAAGGAAAAAATAACTAGAATAAAATCTAATATAGGATTTACACAATCACACTTAAATTAGGAAAGTTCATAACAATTGTTAATATTTTACTTTCACCCGAAATGCCAAAATTTATTGCTTCATCTATGTTTTTAATAAAAGTTGGGTTGTTGTTGATTTAAAAATAATAAAATAATACTTAAATATGCTAGAATTTAAGATAAGGCAAGTGAAATGCCTTTGGAAATAGCAAAAACTATATTTGAAGGCAACCAATTTTGGCATCTCTTTGTCCATGTCAGTTTAGCCTTTTTTTCTACGTCAGCTTTGACATTTTGGTTGGAGTAAATGGTATGTCATTTGTTACCATTATATGTCTATGTGACATTTTTGATAATTTTTTTAGAGATGATCTTAGAGTACTTTTTGCAGTTTCATTATTTTTAATTCTATTCAAAGGAAAATTTTAAAAGCTCGTTTACTAATTAGTAATAGATGAAAAGAAAGAAAATCTAATTGATTTAGAATTTCTTCTGCGTTTTTTTGCACATAAGAAATCAAAATCCGTAATGAGATACTTTCAAATCTGGAAAGGAATGCCACAAATTCAAGAATTTGATTAACATGGGGTAGTTTATCGAATTCCTTTTCCTTTCCTTAGAGGCTGTCTTACAAAAAACGCCCTCAATATTTTACTATTTCCCAAAAATAACACCTCGTGCAAATTTGTATAGCAAGTTCTTTATGCTCCAACTTCTTCGGCACTTTGATTAATACTTTTTGCTACTTCTCCAGCAATTTTTTTGTTACATATTTGGCTTTAAAAAAATCTTTAACAAACAAGAACATCGCCTGCTCCTCCGATTGTATTTATTGGGCGCATGTGTATCGAGAAGCAAATTTTCTGATTGACGTTGTTACGATTTCAGGATTCTAGTACGAAAATGATCGGATCATATTTATATACATTTTTACATCAAATTCACTCGTCTTTTCTTAGTTAGTTCGTTATATTTTGTGCTATTTACGTTATTTTTATGTTTTATAAGAATTTATCTAGTTAAGAAAATAAAAATAGAATAAGTGAAGTGTTAAGTATTAATTTCGTCTAAATTATCTTGCTTGTTAAATAGAACTTATCATTTTGAAAATAATATATATATTTTTATATATATATATATATTTATATATATATTTATATATTTTTATGTTGTATATATTTATATTTTTATGTTGTGAGTGTGGAGACCGGCCTTGGTGGAGGGAGCATAATTATTAGATGGCATAATTATCAGATGGAGGCCAGCTAATCAAAGCTGGCAAGGGCGCTGGGACAGAAGAAATAAGAGGAGCTCAAGCTTACGGAGGAAAGAGGGGGAACGGAAGCTGCCATTTTGGCAGCTGAGAAGCGGAGAGGTAACCGAAAGAAAATAAAAATAAAAATAAAAGGCTGCTGAAGGCAGCGCCCAGTTTGAGAAGAAGAGGTCCTCGGGGGAGAGCAGCGCAAGGCTGCATTGGAAAAACCTCGGGCAGCTGAGCGCGCAAAATCAGAAAACAAGAAAGACATAAATTAAAGGAAAGCTGCTTGGCAGCGTGCGCAACGGCTCAAGGAGGAAAACGAAGGGCAGCGGCCTGTTGTGAGGGAAAGGCAAGCTGCCTTGCTTGCGACAGCTGGCGAGGGGCAATCACGGAGGGGGCCTTGAAAGCTTCTCGGTGAAGCGGCTTCAGAAGGGAAGTGGGGGAGAAGCTGCTCCGAGAGCAGTGAATAGAAGGCAGCGCGCATGCAGCCAATAGGAGGCTGCCAGTCTTGCGTGAAGGGGGGCGAGAAATCTGAGCAGCTTGGCGAGGAGAGCTGCCCTCCACGTGCGGAGCAGGGTGCCAGAGGAGCAGCGAAAAAGCAGGGAAATAAAAGATTACAAGGGGTGCGCAGGCATCAAAGAGACCAGCGAGGTCAATCAGAAGGACAGAAACTGTACAGTGGCACCGAAGAGGACAGAAAGTTTTTGCACACCCTAATTTGGTTTAATCCTCCAACTCATGTTTTTATTTCTGTTTTTAATTTATAAATAATGTGTAATTAAATTGTTTTGGCTAGAGGATAATTCAAAACCATGATTATATTTGTAATTTGAATTGGTAACTTCAGTTGTGATTTCTGAGTTGTGATTTAATTTGCTTAACTGCTTGATAGATAACTTATTTGTGTATGTTAATTAAGGATGCATACTTAATTTACATGCATGAATTTGATGCTAGAATATAAGTGAATTTCACCTAATCGTTATGAACTTATATTCATGAGTAGTGAAGGTTGTTATCCACAATCGCGTTAAGTAAATTCTTGGTAGGAGTATCATGCTTTTCATAGTTACGAATGCCTCGTCAGTATTTATAGTTTTCACAAAGTTTAATGATCTTTGATTGTATCTCTATTGTGCTTTTCACGTAGGGGACTTTTGAGGAATGTTTTAAATTGTTGTATGCTGTTCATCCAATTTAATAACATAAGGAAAACTTGAAGATTAAAAAAAGTGCTGTTCACGGTTAATCTGGAGTATTGAAATTTACAATTTATTGAAAGAACAACTGAAAGTCAATTTAGATTGCATATGTGTCTTGTGTGGAGAAAAACCCTCTAGCCAATCCGTCGCCTATCCGTTCACTTTTAATTTTATGTTTTTGTCAATTTTGTAATTTATTTAAGTTTAATTTACGTTTCACCAAAACCAAACCCCCCCCCATTATTAAATTATATTATTTAATTAGTTTTCATTATTTTTAGTCTTTTAATTCAATTTCCGTCCATTTCAATTCCTAGTGTCTAGATTGAGTTAATTTGATTGTTTTTATTATTTTGAGTCATTTTAAGTGTGTTTCGAGTTATTAGAGTTTTTAGCCTATTTTTGTGTCCTTGAGTCTTGTTTAATATTTTTAAATTAATTTAGAGTAGATTAGCAATCCCTCCTAATCCCCGGCCTAGAACGATACCCTACTTACATCTATACTACATCTGTCAAAAAGAGGGTTAAATTTGTGCGGTTTTAAAATCCCGTCAGAAAACCTCCACACTTGGGATAGAACTATACCTTCTATAACTCGTAGAGCCCTCTTATTTGATTGTATGGGCACTGGTTGTAATCGTGGTGACTCCTCTAATTTAATTGTTGTTTTGAATAAAAAAAAAATCTTTGCCGAACTTTAATGAATGGTTTACACTGCTTATTTTCTTAAGAGATCATCCAACATGAAATGTCTTGTTTGCATATGTAAGGGGTGTAGTCAAACTTGGATTTGAGAGGATTTTAAATGACTTTAAAATCCTAGTGTAGTCAATTAAAAGATTTTAAAGGATTTTAGAATCCATTCAAATCTAGGTGTAGTCAATTAAAGGATTTTAGAATCCTTTAAAATCTAGGTGTAGTCAATTATAAGATTTTAAAGGATTTTAAAATCCATCCAAATCTAAGTGTATTAAAAAAAATTAAGATTTTGGAGGATTTCTAAAAGTTGTGGATTTTGTGGGATTTGAAAGCAAAAACTAAGTATAACCAAGACTCAAAAGAATTCAACCTCACCCCCTAGGATTTCAAATCCTTCCACCACAATCCATCAAATTCTTTATAATCCATATGAATTTTGTAGGAGTCTTTAATCCTCTTAAATCCTATAAAATCTATCAATTTTAAAATCCTTTAAAATCTTAGTTTGACTACACCAATTACTGTATGTAACATGTGAAATGAATAAGGCTTTTAGTAATGACTCAAAGACAAGGGTATTTTAGGAATCTAAGTTTTTTCATTCCGACTCTTCATTATAATTAGTAAACAGTAAAATGAGAATTTAGATATTTTTATTCCGATTTCAAATGATTTGTAAATAGCTTAATAGGACTAACTTCTTTCCAGAGAGGTACCTTATTTTTCTCATTCCTAAGTTATCTGATACCTTGCTTTCCCAATTTTCAGTAAGTAAACGAGCCCTAGCACTCTTTTCGGTTTGATTTACCGCTAGTACTCCAAAATACCCATCTTCATTCCCAAAGTATCAATCGGATCAATGAATTTGCTTTTCCACTAGGACATACACACTAGGCAAAAAACAAAAAAAAAAAAAAAAAAAAACAAAAAAAAAAAAAAACAGGATCACAACAGAAGTGAAGAAAGTATTCACGGCCCACCAGACTCTCAAGTTTGGAGCATTGAGCCTTCTTGTTGAAGTGTAATTCACCAACCAAGCACACTAGATGAGAAACCATAACGGAATAACCAGATATTGAACTCCGTAGTGATTTAGTAACTTTGTCTTAAGGTTCTAGAACTCAAGGCCAAAATGTGTTCTATCCTCTGCTGTAATCGCTTAGTTGCAGAAATCAACAACACATTTGACACCACCACCACCACATCTATTCTACTCGTCCGACCTAGCTCGGTTGTGAGTTGGCATGCTCGCATTCACAAGAAGGATGTAGTTAGCTCATAGTTACTTTGCCTGCGCGCCACATAGGCTTTGTAATTTTTAGGATTGGCATTTTGGCATGGCCAGTGGGACTAGTGCTAGGATAACTACTAAGTTCATATGATATTTCACTATTCCAATCCGGCTCCATTTGACTGATTGGACAAGATCTAACTGCAACTAGAGTGACACATTCAAAAGTGTGAGTAGAATAAATGAACATGGGAAGCGAAAAAATTCTTGGTGCCCATGATGAGATGAGAAAATTGTTCGCCCATATGTTGAAAGTGAAAGCTTCAAGCACCCTACAAGAACACTGGGCAAAAGAGGATAGAACCCGCTTTAATACTTGGCTGGATGACAAGCAATTTTCTTTTGTTCTTTGGTACAAGTTTATTCCATGTAAAGAATAATTGGATCAAAAGGCTGGGAAACAATTTTACGCTCCGACCACAATCAAGCTTCGGCCTAAGAAGTTTGTCAATTTGACAAAAGAAGTTAGGCCACCTATTTTTCCAGTCGAGATTGAAAATTTGGTAGAAGAAAACGTTTCCAATGGTTTGTCAAAGGAATTTTCTAATGACAAACAAGGCCAAAACAGGGCCTTAAATGCAAAAACCATGTCAATTGATATGTTTTTTGAGATAAAGCTGATATGGAGCAATCTCATTTAGCTGAATTGTTTGATTTTAAAAATAAAATTTGTTGCTTGCTATTTCGTTTGGGATGGGGGAAGATCCGTGAGATTCTAGTTGGTGGAAATTTTTTCGCGGTGGTAGGACAACAATAAAAAAATCCTGCTCCCTAAGGGCCCCTCTCTAACAAGAAAAGAAATGATATTGAGTAATCTTATTCAGCTGAATTGTTTGATTTTAAAAATAAAATTGATGAAGTGATTATGCTCAAGGGGAATAGAAACTATTTGGACGAATTAAAAATATTTGGAGATGGTCATTTATTCGGCCTAGAGCAAAATCAGATTGAAAACGTCGACATAAAAAAATCTCAGTTCGAAATAAAGCATAATTAACTTCCTCATCATTAATGGTTGGCCACTTTTATTTTAGTTTGGTAAAAAAAAAACTTCTATTTTCTTAACCATTCGGCTGTTTAGCCGGATCCATAAAAGCAGGGAACAAACAGTATACAGCGGAACAGCTGTCCGTCGATTCAAAGGTCAAATAGTGTTTGCTTGGTCGAAGTCCTTTATGAAGCAATCAGTGGAATTTGTTTTGACTTTGCATGTGATGACCGGAAGCTAATATGGGATGTCTTTGTGGATTGATGACCTCATATTAATTGGTCTCATGATCAATTGGCAATCTTTTTGCCCAAAGAATGGTTCACACGACTTGTTAATAAGATGGTGGTACTATGATGACCCAAAAGAAATTAAGGTGCCTTAATCAATTCCATTTTGGATTTCGAATTTCTTGTTGAACATGCCGAGCAGATGATTTTTATTTTTTTAAGATATGGCTTGACATACCATAAGTGTTCTAGGCTGAACATATTTAGTAAGACTTGAGCCTACTACTTTTTGTACTCTGCTCAGTTCTTGTACTTCTGGACCGAGAAAAGAAAGCTACAGCCGATTAAAAAGGAAAATTTTGTTCATAACTCGATCCGTTCAATTGGATTCAACAACTTTATGGAACAAATGGCTTCCCTACATTTAAATCTCGAAGCTCCTGAATGACGACAAGCGGCAAATCAGATATATTTTGATTGAGAAGTTATGCTTATATTAAGAGGGATATGCCATTCAAAGATGAAGTGATCGACAAAAGTGTCAATAAGAATTTGTTTCAAGGCTCCTGCTAATGTGGTATGGTGGACATCCAAGGAAGCTTGAGATAAGGCTGTGAAACTATCAAATGTGGGCATTATAATGGAAATGAATGTGAACCATTAAAGTGTCTAGGTGTATGGGGCAATCTGAGTGGAGAGAGTTGCAATTTGCGTACAACTGCATGGGTTATAATTTGCATACATTTGGATGACTTTTACTATGCACATGGATAGTTATTTTGGCTAAGGATGAATGGTTATCAAGAAGACTCTTTTGCTGGCTGCTTAATTGAAACATGGGAATATACTGGCTCCCTAAGATGCTTAGTTATTTCACGTGGTTAATTAAGGTGGAGCCATACAGGCTAAGGAATATGTCGTGAAAAGTAAAAAGAATAAATGTATGGTTATCATCATGATCCATTAAAGGCATTAGGATATTGGTATAGCCTTAAATGATAGTTCATAATTATCATTTTACAAGCTGTGGTATTCACGAAAAATTCTACAACTTGGCCATCAAGAAAGTTTCCCTTATAAATAGAAGTAATTTTGCAACATTGTCTTAACCATCTCTGTCAACACATCTTCAGTTTGGATTGACAACATTGTGATGACAACCGGCGACATCTTTCATTTGGATAAGTGAACAACAATAAAGCAATATGACTAGGCGATTTAAGAGCATCTCAATTCAGATAAGTGATCATCACAACTTTTGGTTAGTTGGTTACTTATCCAAGACTCAGCGGGCGAAGAGTTACCAATTCTTTTGCCTCAATAGGTCATCTTATCAGCTTCTTGGCAAAGTGAGGTGATACCTAGTTACCCTTTGTTTGGCACAGTGAATGCCAAACCAATTGTTGAACTTTGCAGTTATCTAGTAATCTTGTGTTCAGGTTTTAGAACCCAAGGCCGAGATGTGTTCTTTCTTCGGTCATAATCCCTTAGGTATAGAAGTCAATAGCACATTCGACACTACTGCCACAACATCTTTGTTGCTAAGAAGCGACTTAGAATTCAAATTCTTTCGAATATTAGAAACATGCAGAACAATGGTGAGTGAAAGCTCTTTCCTAGAAGTGAGTTTGAGTGTCACTTTTTCTTTCCCTACAATGGCAGATGTCGTTGCATTTCCTATGTACAGATTCTCTCCACTATCAATTGGTTGGTAAGAAACAAACAGATTTTGATCAGCACAAACGTGACCTGCTGCTCCTGTATTAACCCACCAATCATTGGAATTGATCAATAAATTGACCTCAAATACAACAGTGACAAACTTGTCTTCTACAATGTTTGCTTGATTGAAATTCTCATCAGTTTGATGTAATTTCTTTACATCAAGTAATGACATTACTCAAACTTAGAGTTGCCAAGTAAAACATCTTCTGTTGCCAACGTTTGAAATCAACTCCCTTGAATTTCTTAGGTTTCTCAACGTGTTGCTTGACGACACCAACACTTGATTGATCCATTACTTCTGTCTTAGATTGTGAGAACCAATCAAATACATATTATATAATATATAATAATAATAATAATAATAATAATAATAATTACTCAGATTATATTGAAATATAATTACAGTATATAACCACACCACAATATGAATAATAAACGAAGTTGTATATAAATCACAACAATTATCAATGACTTGATGCCACCATAACATTCACCACAGAAGAAACCATAATAAAGAGATCTCTAATTTCTAAATTCTTTTTTGTCATTGATACTAGAGCTAATTGAAGTTGATGAGCAAAACAACGAACATAAAAGGCAGACTTGTTCTCATTTAAAATTAGAGCTTTAAGGCCATTGAACTCACCTTGCCTATTACTTGCCCCATCATAGCGTTGTCTAAGCAATCTAGATATGCTTAATCCATGTCTAGAAAAGAAGTCATCAATGGCTAACTTAAGTGAGGAAGTTTTAGTATCCGTAACATGCCCAATACCTACAATGGTGCTTTATCACATGACCCTTATCCATATAGTGTAACACAATCGTCATTTGCTCATTTGAAGACTTATCTTGTGATTCATCAACAAGAATGGCAAATAAAGAATCATCAATATCACTAGTGATTGCACTGATGATTTCATATTAAATAGCACTTAAGATGTCCTTTTGAATATCAGGTGATTTCAATTTTAAATTCTTAGGAGCATTTTCTAGCGTGACAACCTTTATACCCTCATTATAGAGACGCAGCCACCACAAATTTCAAGAAAGTTTCTTTAGTTGATTGAATTTTTAAATTCATCATGCCCACAAAATAGAAGACCTTGTTGTAAGAGAATTCTACTAACACCAACTAATGCACCTGATCGAGTTCGATAATCAATTCAGTCTTGGTCAGATTGTTTTGATATAACCATTTCAATATGTTGCTTTTGGTATAGTAAAGACCTCACAAATTTCTCCAAGTATTATTGTGAGAACTATTAGGTCATCCGACATAAATTTGTAGTCTCTTCTTGCACTTCTAATTCTTTTCTTGCGCTTCAAATTTTTTTCTTGCACTTCCAATTCTTAAAACCGACTCCAACAATTATCTCCAATATCGGGTTTGAAGAGATAACAATATAAACAATAGACATCTTGGATTATGCTATACTCCAACCAAGTAGGAAACTGAGTAGACCAATCATGATTGAACCTTGTAGGATTTGTTCCAAAATTCATGTAGGAAATGTATAGGTTTGTGGTTGATAAGGTTTATTTAGGAGGTAGGCTCTTTAGAGACGACGACTCTAATATCTCAGGCTATGATTTTCTTTTGAAATACCTTTCTATAGCTGAAAATTGAAAAAATATAGATTGGCTAACTTTATATTATAAGAAATATGAATATATACTAAATTTTACAAACTAAAACAAATTAGGAAATTAATTAAAAGAAATTGCAAGAAATCAATTTAATAAGAAAATAATTGTAATATAGAAACAAAAATTGCAAGAGGGATTAGGAGTAAAATGCAAACTTCGGGTTGTAGGCCAACTAACTAAACTTCAATTTCTTTTTCCTTGTTGGAATAATGGAATTAATCTTCTAATCTATAAAACAAATATTATTGTTGAATTAGTTTACATATAGAGATAACAACCTATATAAAATTGTGGAGATTTGAAGTTCATGCTTTACTATAATTGCTCTGTGAATGATAAAACAGTGAGAGACCAAAAAACAAGAGTAATATGATGAGGGAGGAATGATGTCTTTTTGCTTCAAATAAAATATTTATTTTATCATTGGTAAGCGGAATGGATGTGAGATTGTGTAAAAGTCTATATCAATTAATTATTTTTAGTATTGGAATGGTGGCCCATCTTAGTAGAAGTCTATATCAATTAATTATTTTAATATTGGAAAGAGGGCCAATCTGATTGCAAATGGTATAAGCCACTATGCAGAGGTATGGTATAGGTTTGAATTAAAAAAGTTGGACTAGGAAGAGGGTTGGAAGTTTAATTGATAGTACTATTTTTTTAAAAACAAAGGCAGGGGCCCAAGATTACTGTGGTGCTTAGGTCCCTTCGTTTATGTGACAAACAATAGTAGGTTGTTTCTTTGCACTCCAACTATTGGGGTTAGAGTCTAAATAAACACAATAGTCATTTGTAGATTTCCTGTCATATATATACAGCCATCCCAATCTACATCAGAAAAAGCATTCAAATGTAGGGATCCTTTCTTGAACCACAGTCCTTGGTGAACAGAACCTTTTAAAAATCTCAGGAGTTTTTTACTGCTTGAAAGTGTGGCTCTCTTGGATAATGAAGAAATTGACATACTTGATTGACTGCAAAAGAGAGATCTGGTCTGGTCCAAGTCATATATTGCAGAGTTCTAACAATTTATCTATATTCTTTTAGATTTGATAACATATTTCCAGTGTGATTTTGTGCACCAAGAAGAGTGAAGCAGGGTTTACAACCTTCCATATGTGTTTTGATAAGAAGATCAAGAGCATACTTGCCTTCAGATAGAAAGATGCCTTCTGTGGATCTGTGAACTTCCAAGCCAAGAAAATAATGCATGGGTCCTAAATCTTTCATAGGGAACAAGTTATTAAGCTTTTGAATGAAATTTTGACAAACAAATGCATTAGGCCTAGTGACAAGAATGTCATCAACTGATGTGAGAATTAACTTGACACACAAATTAAACCCTATGGATGACAATTGTAGTATATGAGCAAATAGGGATCGTTCTGGACCGGGGATTAACTAGGGATGCTAATCAATGTGAAATTGACTCAAAAACGTAAAAACAAAGTTTAAAACACTAAACTAGACTCAAAGAATGCAAAACTAGAGTTTAAAACACTTTAACAAACCAAAAGACTCAAAACAACACAGAAACACTCAAAACTGCCTTAAAACCACTTTCTGGGCAGTTTTGAGCACAAACACAAATTTGGACGAAATTAAGTTATAAATTGACTCAAGACTCTTAAAAACACAAACTAAAAAGATTTCTAACTAATCTAACACTTTAAAATAAATTGGGGATTGGTTTTGACGAAATTGAATTTAAAACAAAACTTTGTAAACTAAACAGATTCTAAACAGATTTTGATGAATTGAATGAATGGAGAAACTAGTTAGAGGGTTCCTTATCCACACATGAACATATGCATACAATTTGATTCCCAGTCATGATTTCAACAAACTTATGAATGACGATGCTCCAAATTAATTGTATTGAACTAATTAATTCTCAGATTTCCCTAGATTCATTGAATTGAATGGGATACGCATTACAACCAAATTATTCCCCATCAAAGTCCCTAACTATGGAATACGCATGATAGAGACATTCAACAAAGATCATTAAGTTCAATGGAAATCATAAACATCGACTAGGCATTCATAACTATGGAATACGCATGTTAATCCAACCTAGGGTTTACTAAACACAATCGTGACTGGCGATCTTTACTACTCATGAATATAAGTTCATAACGATTAGGTGAAATTCCCTTATATCCTAGCATCAAGTTTATGCATGCAAATTAAGTGTCGACCCTCAACCCACATACATAAACAAGTTATTAATCAAAACAGAAAAGTAAACCACATTCAACATTCATGAATTCATAACTGGAGTAAATCAAATCATAACCAACATATGTCCATGGCTTCAAATTTGCCTCTAACTAAAAAGAAATTAGTTCCACATGTTTAACATAATTGAACAACGAATTAAATTAAACATGAAAACAGAAACAAGAAGAGAAAGAACTCCAAACACTCCAATGGTGGCAGATTGCTTGCGCAAGGTGTCTCCCTTCCTTTGGACTGCACGGCGCCTTCATTCTCTCCTCCAAAGGTGGCTGTGCACGGTGTCTATGGTGATGGTAAGGCACGGTGATGGTTGTGAGAATGGTGGCGCACGGTGGAAGGATGGTGGTTTGGATTAAAGGTTGCGACAGATTGAGGAATGGTGGTGTATGGCTTGCGGCAAGGGTGATGAATGGATGGAGAAGGATTTAGGTGGTGTGTATAAGTGATGGAAAAGGTCAGAGATGGTTTATCATGGATGGTGGCTGCGGCAAGGCAAGGAGAATGGCTGGAATTGTCTAGGGATGATGAATGAGGTGCGGCAAGGAGTTTTCTGGGGTGAATGATCATTTTCTTTTGCGGCACCTTAACACATATATATATAGGTGTGGCAAACCCTCGGGTAAATCATATGAGGCTTGGGCTTAGCAGAAATTAAAGCCTAGGGTGCGGCATAGGGTAGGAGAATGCCTTGCAAGGCAAGGCAAAATGAGGTTCTAGAAGGTTTTGTGCGGCACAAGGTGGGCTAGGGTTTAGGGTGCGGCAAACCTTGCTTCTAGAAGGGTTTAGATGTGGCTGAGATGATAAGGCCCAAGGGAAAATGGTTCTAGAAGGCCCTAGGCGCGGCAAGGATAGAAATCCACAAGGAAAAAGGATTTTGGCCCATTTAGTTTTATAAAAGGATTTGTATAGCCCAAATCCTCAAGAAAAAGGGCTATGAGGGTGCTGCATCCTAATAGGGCTGAGATAAGGCTTCTAGAAAAGATTAGGAAACCTCCATTCCAAGAATAGAAACTCTTCAAGAATGGAAACCTTCTGAATTAGAAACTTCCAACTTAGAAACTTCGGTTTCCAATTTCGACTCTTCATTCGACATTCGCCTTGAATTCCATTCTTCACATCTTCATTCACTCCTTAGCTCATTTGCACTTCAATTCCATCACTCCAATTGGTGCCAAACATGTCCAATCCATCATAGGCCCAAAATCGCTCCAAAACGCACCAAAATGCACCTTTTTGCATACTTTGCCATTTGAACCTACAAACACACGAAAATAGCTTAAATCACTATAATAAACAATAACTAACTACGTAAGTGCAAGAAAACAAGCTCACTAAGTAGCATAAATATGCTCCTATCATCAACATATACCAAAATTATGTCAAGGGAATGTTCATATGCCTAAATAATGAGTAGTCAGATTGAGAATTGGGGAAACCAAGACTGAGAAATGTAGATACCAATTTGTCATACTGAGCCCTAGGGGTTGTTTTAATCCATACAAGGATTTGTGTAATTTGCAGACAAAAAATGGCTTAGATGAATCAATAAAGCATGGAGGTTACATTAGATAAACATCTTCTTTCAAAGTACCATGAAGGAATGCATTACTAATGTCTAGCTGATTAAGAAACCAATCATTTATAACAACTCATGATAGTGACAAGCTTAGCCACATGACTAAATGTCTCTTTGAAATCAACACCTTCTTGCTGATAGAAGCCTTTAGCTGCAAGCTTTGACTTGTATCTACCAATGGATCCATCTGGTTTTCTCTTAATCTGGAAAGAGTAAGAAAGGTCTAAGTGCCAGTGGTTTAAAGAGCTTTAAATTCTTCAAGCATGACTTTGGTCGAATGACTGTGCTTAGAAGCTTGTAAGTATGTTGTAGGAACAAAGGTTGTAGAATCAATAGGGTGTTTGGTTGCAGATAGTGCTTTAGGTTTGAAGATCTCATTCTTGCACCTTGTAACCATAGGGTGATTGTTGATAGTAGAAGAAGGAAGAATAATTGGAGAAGGATGATTGAACTGATTATTTTGTAAGGATTGAGTAGGTGAGGATAATAGAGGAGGAAGTGCTGAATTGATGAAAATGGTGAAGGATTATTTTGGAGAAACATGTTCATTTAAGCAATATCATTAGCATGCAATTAACAAATTAAAGGCGGAATCATGCTTGCATATACTTAAAAACAAAACATCAACCATGAATGTTCAAAGCCTAGTAGTTTGGTGAACCTTTAAACAACTCAAAACAAAGTGAGTTGAGATTTATACCTTTGTAGATTCCTCTTTGCTTAAGAAAAGGCTAATCACCCAAAGAGAGGGCCTTCATTCCTTGCATCTTAAAACTATGGATTTATATAGAAAGGATAGGTTCTCTAAGTTCTCAAAATTGAGAACCTCTAAGTTTCTACACCAAGGTTTTGATTAAGAAGAAATGAGTGACCTTGGAGGAGCTAGAGTGCTAGCTAAAACCCTCCAAGGGGGCCGGCCATTCTAGAGAGAAGGGAGAGCTTTTCTTCTCTCCAATTTCCCAAAAGAAAGCCCTAAATGAATTTTGGCTATAAAGTCATATTTATACCTTAATTCATTTGAGTGGCAAACTTGTAAATAAGTCCAAGTTTGCTACCCTTCACAATATGGCCGGCCTTAGGGATTAATTTGGGCAATTTGGTCTTTGTGAATCATTATTCATTAAGTTGTCATACAACTTAAGTTAATGGACTTGACGTTCGAAGCCCATTGGGCCTTAAGGTCCAAAACCATCCCGAGGTCTTTAACGAACTTATTCGTTTGATTAATAATCATATTAATTAATCCTTGCCATAAATAATTAAACCATTTAATTATTCTTACTCATCTCCGTTGAATCTTCAATCTTTACCTTACACGGTGTACGATCCATTAGGTTCCTTTTAGCGAGGCAGTGGGCGATTCAAACTCTTTTAAATCGATTGTGAATTTGAAACTAACTTTCAATTCTCCCTTTAGTGTTTACACACGTTTAGGGCTTCCACAAACCATGAGTGACACCTAGCAGCATATCATGGTTACCCAAGCTAATCAGAAGAGGTGGAGAACCTATTCAGTTTAGGATTACAAATGCAATACGGTCCTTCTCTAATACAATACTCTTGACCACATTGTTTGGCTTGATAGTTTATTCATGTCTACTATCCAATGTGAATCTCGCACTTATATGATTACCTTGAATGTGATCTGGAACGCATTCCAACATCTCATTCATACTCTGGCCAGAGATTCTAAATCATATCATAGAGTATTCTCCCTCAACAGTTTGAAGGTTAGAGATCCCTTGTTGCGCATTCACTTGTCTCCATGACTAGATAGCTTGACCCCAACCATGCCGTGGACATTCCAAAGGAATGCCATTTGACACGATCAAAGATCAAGGACCTAACCACAAGACAACTATGATGCCTCAGGTCAAAGGACTAATTTGCATTATCCTAACCATGAGTTCTCACGTGACATGAATATGAGAACTCGTCGTTGATCGTGTTCAGTGAACTCATTCTCTATTGAGCACCTACGTACTTGTCTTGGTGTCACTCACACCAATGACTCGAGACTAGTCACTCTCCCTGAGAGAAGACATAGCACGTACTGATCTTAACGGACTGTCAATGCCCAATTGGCAATCCTATGATCAGGAACGTTTAGGATGTGTCTATGAAAGAATGGTCTCATGAATCTAACTATTTAGATCGCATTCTCCCAATCACATATTCCTTGGACTTTATCGTTTAAGCATATAACATTTATATGAGACCGCTCAAACAATAATCTTTGCCCTTGATATTAAACTAGATTAGTTTAATCATGTGAAATGTCCGTAAAGTATCATCATATGATTGGTTTTAGGGCACATTTCCAACAGATGGTTGTGCAGTGGGAAGGGAAGATTGATTTGGTAAGCACATTGGAGGATGCACAAGGAAAAGAAGGGTGAAATATTGTAGTCATTTTGTAGGTGAAGATTTTAGAAAGGTTAAAGGAACAGACTTGATTTGAGAAAATAGGAATGCATGTTCATTGAATAGAACATGTCCAAAGTTATACATTCTATCAAAAGCAAAATTCAAGCATCTGTAGCCTTTGTGTTGAAAGTTGTAACCCAGAAGAACATAATGTTTGCTTTTGCCTTCAAGCTTTAAGGACACATAAGGCTTGAGCCAAGGATAACAACTACACCCAAATACTTTGAGTTCAGAATAATCAGGTGGCTTGTTGGTTAATAATTCCCAAGGAGAAACATCCAAACCAGATGTAGGCAGCTTGTTGATAAGGTACAATGTAGTAGAGAAAACTTCTACCCAATACTTGTGAGAAGCCATATAGAAGGACAACGTCACCATTATACATGATTCTCAATCATGTGGTTCAGTCTCTCATATGAGTTCGGACCTTGATGAGACCTTGATTCCCTGGCTTGAGCTATCGCCCCATTAGTGTCATACACTTTCTGGTTGGAACCGAATAGATAGTTCATAAATGAACTTTCCCATCCAAACAACATTGTTGTAAGCTTCTATATGGCAATATATTTTGCATCCATAATGGAATACACTAAAGTCATTACTTTAATGTTTCCATCCAAATATCTCTTTAGTCATAATAAAGAGATATCTGTTTATCTCTTCATTCATAATGAAGAAATATCCAATGATGGATTAGATTCATAATCTAATACATTTACGCTTCCATTACGTTACTCTAATTCTTCCTCATTCTTTGAGGAATCTATCCTTTAATATTTCTCAAATATTTAAGGACTCACTTGACAGTTGCCATGGTTCTGATCCTGGGCTTGCACTGATATCGTTTTGTACCTTTCTAGGTACAACTCATATCAATGTTTTTCATACAATATGAAATACATAAACCACCTTTCTGCGTATGCATAAAGGATTCTTTTTACGCATTATTTCTTTGGGAGTCAAAGGGTACATTCCCTTTTGAGAAGAGCAACTACTTAGTCTCACTAGAGTTGTCCTTCAAATTGAAGTTTATCATCATATGAGAAACTTCCTAGCATCTCTTGTCTATTATAGACTATATCTCCCATATTTATTCTATCGTTTATAGAATGTTTAAAGTCATTACTTTAACGAAGAAGTATTCATTTCATTTCCAAAAATTAATATATCATATATATATTTAAATTTAGGAATATGATAAACTCCCACTAATCTTTTGTAAACAAAAGATTCATTTACACCTTTATGAGAAATCAAACGATTTGATCTTTCATAAGACGGTTGTAGCTCCCACTAGCTTGCTAAGATCCATGATGGATGGATCTCTACAACTTACATGTCTTGTGATTTATAGTTTTAGACATACATTATCAAGACTATCTTAATAATGGTTATGGTAACCCATATTATGTCCAAACATTAAATCACCATTTAGTTGTAGCTAGCAATCCTCGATTTAATTGAAACTAAGACTATATCAAAGATGGTTTCTTCAAAGTCAACCATACTCTTTGAGTGTAGTCACCTTAGGCTACCAATTAGCTATTAAGGTTTCATTATTTCGAGTCAAATGGTATTTTACCATTTCCTTGAGTATATATCGTATATACACTCAATGTAGTCATAAGGATTTTCATTCTTATTTCTTTCGAATTAAGAGGTGCAACCCTATGACATAGTCATAAAGTTCAAACCATTCAACTAAGACGGTTTATAAATCCTTCTTGACTACCTTGGAGCTTGTGGTATAGGAACTAGGTTGTTATATTTGTTGATTACTTTCTTGTCTCTTAAAGAACCCATTCTTTGAGTTCTATCTCTAGTTCATTTGCGTTTAGGCAAATCATATTGTAAGATTACAATGAACTACCCAACAAAACAACATTTGTTAGTTGGTTTATAGAAGCGATATCCAAAAGCTAATTTAAGGATATCCCACAAGATTATTATCAATCAAATATTGCTTATTAGCACACAACCCCAAATCTTAACATGCTTAAGATTTGTCTTTCTTTCCAACTACATCTTATGGAGTCATGAAAATTTTGGAAGATCTTCTAATTCACAATCACATTGTTTTAGAAGTATATATATCCTATATATGGGTAATTGATAATGTCCAACGAACTAAATCTTATTCAAGTTCGTTCTTCTCCTAGTGGAGAAATTCATTATCTTATGATGCTATTTTTCTTGATATCTTTCAAGGAAACTCATCTAAAGTGTTATCTTTCCTTGGATCAAATCTAAGGAGGTAAATACTTTAGACGTCTTACTCATCAACTTTCATTTCTTGAATTCTTTGAAACCTTTTGCAAAGTATTCGGACTTGTGTTTATACAAAATAAACTATAGTCCAACCGAGAGTTATCTTCGGTGAATGTCATATAACATGAGTAGTATTATGTTGTGGACTAGTGCCACTAACATCTAAGTGAATTAACCTCAATAACTTTGTGATTCTTTCTTCTTTCCAAAAGAATAAAGATTCGAACATTTCGCCTCTATACAATTTTAACAAGAAGGCATTGGATCCGGATCTAACGATCCAAAGCATCCATCCATGACCAACTCGCAATTTATGTTTTAGAGGTATCACAACTTAGTTGGGATTAGTCACTACCTTGCAACCTTTTGGGTTTTAAGCATCGTTATATTCTAAACAATTAACACTACCACATCATCTCTACTATAGAGATAATTAATTAGATTACAATAATCTAATTATTCTTATTTGGTAGTTCATATGAGGAAGTAAGTACTATCCGCTTTCGCAGAGATCTATATTTCATTCACTTTCCGAATGTGAAGTACTTTCTCTTCTCTCATTAATCTTCTACTTCTTATTAGCCACACTTTTACAACAACTTGTAAAACATAGTTACTAATACATAATCAAGCATTCAAGTAGAAGAACCAACTGTTATGAACTTTTCAAGAACATTCTACAACACCTTCGAAAGGTGTGTTCTTGACACTTGCAAGACATTTCTTGCAAATACCCCTTCCAATGTCCATCCTTTCATAAAGAAAGTTTGTTCCCTTGGAGTTATTTTGTCTTCTTCATTTAACTTCTCCTTTGACTACAATAGTCATGGTCCCTAAACTCCCACTATCTCTCTTGAAACTTATTTCAATTGTGTTTTACACATCAAACGATTTGGAGAGCGTGAGGTTATTGTTCACTATATAGTTTACAATAAACTTAGTGAACGATTAGGATAGGGATACAAAGGTGAAGTCCTAATCTAGTTTCCGTCTCGTTAAGTGTTTTAACACTTCAACATACAATGATTCAAAATCATCATAAGTCCATGTTGATGGACTATTTTTGTCAACCAACCATTATGTTCTAAACATAATTACAAACATTCAAGAGTTGTTTAAGGCAACTCTCATTTCTTCATACAACGATTTGTAAGTGAAGAATCATGGCACATTAAGTGTCCATGCCCTTGTGCTTACTTCAAAAGTTCCTTGTTTATGTAACAAAGAAACAAGCACTAATGTTTGCGTTGATTCAGGGTTGTTCAAAGCAACTCTTATTTCTTCATACAACAATTTTGTATTTGAAGAATTATGACATTAAAAGTGTTGTCCTCTTTATGATAGACTTATCTAACATGTTCTTTCATTGATACATTATCAATTGGAAGATTGTGAGGATGAGACTACTTAGTCACTTTTACAATCCATTCAAGACAATCTATGGAATTGTAGTACTAAGTCTGGAAACTAAAGTATTCGGCTTTTCTTTGTCAAGTATTAGATAGCGTTTGCAAATATATTGGTAAACAAATACATAACGAATATAAATTGATTGATTTTAAGCTATTTGATTCGGGTCTTTAACTCATAATAGCACCACCCACTATTTTTGGCAAATTCCATATTCCTCATCGGAATTCGAGAGTTTTGGTGGAAACTCTTAGTAGGTTATGGGAGACTCACTATTACCAAGCCCACCTCAGAAGAATATCTTATTGGCAAGTAATAATAATAATGAGAGAGTACGCTTACTCATTTACATCTAATGTAAGAACCCATCGTATTTGGCCTCTAGAGAATGATGCCTCAGAAGAATATCTTATTGGCATCATTGCACTTAGTTAAGTCATTCCCACCATGCTAGTTCAAGTAGGGGTTCAAGAATGGCCTCAGAAGAATATCTTATTGGCCATACTCGTTGCCTACTTTCACCTCATCATATGTTTATAGGCTTCTCCTGAATGTAAGCACATACTTTGCAACCCCAGAACTGGACGAATACGGTGTATGAGTCACACATGATTGAACCTATCATGGTGGAAGGCCACGAAGAGACATTCAAAGCATCTCTCGCTTATCAACTTAATATTCGTTTGGTTGAGGGTTTTTAGGTCTCATCACATATAAATATACATTTTAATCCAATTAAAACATTTTTGGTCCTATCACAACTATTGGTCCATATGATTTATTTAGTTGTATATAATACTCCCACTAAGCTTTTAAAACGGTTTTTAAAGCAAGAGTACATGATACTACTAACATAAGGTTTGCATTCATTGATGGACTATATAGTTGCCTTAGGGCCTTAGGATGACTATGAACCTTTTTATTTAGATCCAACACGAGCCTTGTGTTGAATCTCGGACTAGGGATGGTGATTGATTTTAGTTACGCGTTTAATCACATTAAGGCGTGTTGTCTTAGGGGCGTTGGACCCAACTACTTCATTTTCATGCATTTCATATAAAGCAAGAAAGAAGTACTTCAAAGTAAAGAAGAGCTTATGCTCTTTTACAACAATTGATCAAATCAAATTACTTTAAATTAAAGAAGAGCTTATGCTCTTTTACAACATTTGATCTAATCAAATTACAACCAAAATCTAATCTACACATTCCCATGGTTCAAACAAATTTGAAACGGCCTTTCACATAGCTCAATTATCGTAGGCTTAGGTTCATAATCACCCTTTAATTAATTAACACTTTAACTAATTAAATTGAATGCAACATTTTTCATTTGGTTTTTGTATCCATAAAATTTGATTTTAAATGAAGCTAAACAAAATGAAAATCCAATTCTCATTTCAAGAGATAAAACAATTTTTGTTCTCTATTTAATTTGGGCCAAAATGCAATGACCTCAACTTGTTTGGGCCATTGTGCAATTAACCTCAACTTTTGGGCTATTTTGCAATTAGCCACAACTTTTGGGCCATAGTGCAATTAACCACAACTTTTGGGCTATTTTGCAAAAACTTAAACTTTTGGGGTCACTTTGTAAAAAACACAAAAGTACACTACTTCATGTAATCACAACTAGAACCCAAAATTTTCCACAAATGTAAAAACTTCATTAAAGGAGCAAAACAATTTGTCCTTTAGCGTTTTTGGACCTAAACGTAAAAACGTAAACTTTTGGGCCAAAGTGCAAATACACAAAAGTATCAAAACTTTATGTAATTGCATGAAAGCCCCAAAAGTACTCCCATGAGGGAGTGGCCGGTTTTGGAGGGGTGAGAGTGATGGTGTTGTGACATAAAGCCATGCAAGGTGTGTGTGAATGGTATTTATACCTTACACACCCATTAATGTTTCTTACACCTTTCAAACAAATATCTAACATATTTTTCAAAGTTTTGACTAACATTAAAATTATTAATCATTAATAAATATATGAAAATATCTAATAACAAAACTTTATGAAATAATTCAAAACTTTGAATCAAAACACCAAACCTTTTTGTTCTTGGCTAAAATGTCAAGAACAATGAAGAACACTCATGAAAAACTCAAAATTTTTCCATGATGATTTTTCACCCAAAAACATCCCAAAACCATTTAAACTTAAGGGAAATTTCATATAACCAAACTAGGGTACTTAGGGGTTCCAAAAGTCACTTGAAAAACATTTTAACAAGACAAACAAGAACCCAAAAAATCACCCTTTTAATTTGGCCGAAAATCCCAAAATTCTTGGCACCAAATTTTAGCTTCAATATTCATGCTCATATGAACTACATCTACAACATTTGAGATGCCAAATTTTCCAACAAAATTTACATTCATAAAACAAGAATAAAGCCTGTAACATTTTACAACTTTTAAATCACATATTATGAAATACAAAACCCAAAAGGATTCACCAACTACTAGACCTAGGCTCTGATACCACTTGAAGGATTATTTTGGAGAAACATGTTCATTTAAGCAATATCATTAGCATGCAATTAACAAATTAAAGGCGGAATCATGCTTGCATATACTTAAAAACAAAACATCAACCATGAATGTTCAAAGCCTAGTAGTTTGGTGAACCTTTAAACAACTCAAAACAAAGTGAGTTGAGATTTATACCTTTGTAGATTCCTCTTTGCTTAAGCAAAGGCTAATCACCCAAAGAGAGGGCCTTCATTCCTTGCATCTTAAAACTATGGATTTATATAGAAAGGATAGGTTCTCTAAGTTCTCAAAATTGAGAACCTCTAAGTTTCTACACCAAGGTTTTGATTAAGAAGAAATGAGTGACCTTGGAGGAGCTAGAGTGCTAGCTAAAACCCTCCAAGGGGGCCGGCCATTCTAGAGAGAAGGGAGAGTTTTTCTTCTCTCCAATTTCCCAAAAGAAAGCCCTAAATGAATTTTGGCTATAAAGTCATATTTATACCTTAATTCATTTGAGTGGCAAACTTGTAAATAAGTCCAAGTTTGCTACCCTTCACAATATGGCCGGCCTTAGGGATTAATTTGGGCAATTTGGTCTTTGTGAATCATTATTCATTAAGTTGTCATACAACTTAAGTTAATGGACTTGACGTTCGAAGCCCATTGGGCCTTAAGGTCCAAAACCATCCCGAGGTCTTTAACGAACTTATTCGTTTGATTAATAATCATATTAATTAATCCTTGCCATAAATAATTAAACCATTTAATTATTCTTACTCATCTCCGTTGAATCTTCAATCTTTACCTTACACGGTGTACGATCCATTAGGTTCCTTTTAGCGAGGCAGTGGGCGATTCAAACTCTTTTAAATCGATTGTGAATTTGAAACTAACTTTCAATTCTCCCTTTAGTGTTTACACACGTTTAGGGCTTCCACAAACCATGAGTGACACCTAGCAGCATATCATGGTTACCCAAGCTAATCAGAAGAGGTGGAGAACCTATTCAGTTTAGGATTACAAATGCAATACGGTCCTTCTCTAATACAATACTCTTGACCACATTGTTTGGCTTGATAGTTTATTCATGTCTACTATCCAATGTGAATCTCGCACTTATATGATTACCTTGAATGTGATCTGGAACGCATTCCAACATCTCATTCATACTCTGGCCAGAGATTCTAAATCATATCATAGAGTATTCTCCCTCAACAGTTTGAAGGTTAGAGATCCCTTGTTGCGCATTCACTTGTCTCCATGACTAGATAGCTTGACCCCAACCATGCCGTGGACATTCCAAAGGAATGCCATTTGACACGATCAAAGATCAAGGACCTAACCACAAGACAACTATGATGCCTCAGGTCAAAGGACTAATTTGCATTATCCTAACCATGAGTTCTCACGTGACATGAATATGAGAACTCGTCGTTGATCGTGTTCAGTGAACTCATTCTCTATTGAGCACCTACGTACTTGTCTTGGTGTCACTCACACCAATGACTCGAGACTAGTCACTCTCCCTGAGAGAAGACATAGCACGTACTGATCTTAACGGACTGTCAATGCCCAATTGGCAATCCTATGATCAGGAACGTTTAGGATGTGTCTATGAAAGAATGGTCTCATGAATCTAACTATTTAGATCGCATTCTCCCAATCACATATTCCTTGGACTTTATCGTTTAAGCATATAACATTTATATGAGACCGCTCAAACAATAATCTTTGCCCTTGATATTAAACTAGATTAGTTTAATCATGTGAAATGTCCGTAAAGTATCATCATATGATTGGTTTTAGGGCACATTTCCAACAGATGGTTGTGCAGTGGGAAGGGAAGATTGATTTGGTAAGCACATTGGAGGATGCACAAGGAAAAGAAGGGTGAAATATTGTAGTCATTTTGTAGGTGAAGATTTTAGAAAGGTTAAAGGAACAGACTTGATTTGAGAAAATAGGAATGCATGTTCATTGAATAGAACATGTCCAAAGTTATACATTCTATCAAAAGCAAAATTCAAGCATCTGTAGCCTTTGTGTTGAAAGTTGTAACCCAGAAGAACATAATGTTTGCTTTTGCCTTCAAGCTTTAAGGACACATAAGGCTTGAGCCAAGGATAACAACTACACCCAAATACTTTGAGTTCAGAATAATCAGGTGGCTTGTTGGTTAATAATTCCCAAGGAGAAACATCCAAACCAGATGTAGGCAGCTTGTTGATAAGGTACAATGTAGTAGAGAAAACTTCTACCCAATACTTGTGAGAAGCCATATAGAAGTAACTAAAAAAGTCCTTGTAGTTTTAGTTAAATGTCTGTGTTTCCTCTCAACACATCCATTTGTTCTGGAGTGTGAGGATAACTATATTGATGACCAATATAATGAGCCAAGAGAAAATAATTAAACACAAAACTTGTGAATTCACCCCTTGAATATGTTCTCAAAGTCTTGATTTTATTGCCAACCATGTTTTCCACATAAGCTTTGAATTGAACAAATATAGAATAGACCTTAGACTTGACTTTTAGAGGAAATAACCAACTATGTTTTGTGAACTCATCAACAAACAACACATAGTATTTGTAACCACTATGAGAAGAAACATGAGCATGGCCCTAGACATCACAATAGACCACCTGTAGATTAGTAGATAAACTGCTTGTACTATAAGAGAAAGACAACTTATGAGTTTTTCCAGTGGCACAATCAGAACAAAAGAAACACAAACTTTGGACCACTAAAAACAAGCTTAAAACTAGATAACATTTTCTTGAAAATAGCACTGGATGGATGGCTAAGCCTCTTACGCTATAGTTGCAATGATGTTTTTGAGCTGACATGAGCAAATTTGGAAGGTGGATTAGATAAAAGACCTTGAAATGGATAAAATCCATGTTTAATTGGCCCTCGAAAAAGCAACATTTCCGTAAAGTGATCATTGACTTTATAACCATTGAATCAAGGGTTAGTATGCATTAATTATCTTTTAAAAAATTGATAAGTAGATAAGAGATTGAATTTCTTGTTTGGTATGTGAAGAACATTGTTTAATCTAAAAGCATCATGAGTGTGAATTACAAAAGCACTAGTATGTTTAATAGTTGTACTTTGTCCATCACCATTGTACACTTTATCTTCACCAGAATTAGGAAATGGAGATTGAATTGCAAAGATATCATTAGTGATGTATGATGTTTCTTAAGAGTTCATTAACCAGAGAGGAAGAAATGGCTTTGCAATTGGAGAAGCACACATTGCAGCCAATTCAGCAGGTGGAATCTTACGAGCAAATGGATGATTCATGTGATCATAGCATTTAATAGCTTCATGATCAAGGGCATGGCAAATTTGAAGAGGAATTTTGCCATAGTTGTTGTGATTGTAAGAACTAAAAGTGGTGCCAAAATTATTTTGATTGACAAAGTTATAGAAGTTGCCATGAGAATTATCAGAACTGTTGCCATAATTGTTATAATAACCACGAGAATTGTTGAAATTTCTGGTACAACCATGATTATTACCTCGCTGAGAGAAGTTTTTACTACAATTATTGTTGTAATTCCATTGAGGTGCCTGATCAGCAAAAGCTTGTGGAAAAGCATTGAATTGTGGTGTAGGCAACACTAAAAGAATTTTGGCTAAAGGACACCCTTTTCATTGGTGTCTATTGTCAATTGTGGACACTCACAATAGTGACAAACCTCAATTGCCACCAAGCAACCACTAAATTAGAGAACATGTCATGTGAAGAAGACTATTGTAACAGTAGAGACCTTTAGTACATTGGTGTCATTTGAAAATAGTGCCACCCTAAATAATTGGTGTCAAAGTTGCAAAATAATATTTAAAAAAAAAGATGCCTCCACAGGCACCTAGATTTGAATATAATATTTCCTTTTTTCTTTTTTTTTGGTGAGGAAACAAATTGTTATATCATTGATATAAGAATATACTACAAATTTGAATAACTGATCTTTTATACAATTTTGAACAAATGTTGGGACTCAAACTTTGAAAAGTGTTTGAACACTGTTTCCACAATGCTTAATTAGATTAATAACTTGAATATGATCATTAGATGCACCCAAAGTCAAATCCATAAATTTCATAAGAATAATGTTAACTCAAGTTCAACTATTAAAGCAATTAGAGTTACAGATACCATTGAGATATGATCAAATAAATACCCTGAGAACTGTAGTTTTTCAAGAGGTTCGCAGTCATACTATCAGCCATGAAGACTCTCACGTTGCTGCTACTGTTGGTTGTTTGGCGCAAGTAACTTTGCCGACAAAATTTTTTCACAAACCTGAGCAGATAAAAAAGAAAAACAAATTTGAGCACTATCCACGGGTAACTAATAACAAACAAACTAAATAAATCTATGCTCATAGTACACAACTATTAGTTCGTAACGAAGAAATTTTTTTGTCCTAGCTAAGAACATGTGAAAACATTTGAACACATATGCAAACTATCAACACTTTAAAGTAGGCATGCATTAAAAAAAAATTCTAAAACCCATGAATTTCAAGGCCTAGTGAATGGTGAACCACAAGACTCTTTAACAACATTAAAGAGAAGGAAGGAATTTGAGATTCATTACCCTTGAAGCTCATCCTTGTTTACACAAGGGATTCACCCAAGTGGAGGGCCTTCAAGTCACCTCTTAGCTCCTTGGATCTTCCTTGTTATTTTCTTCCTTTTGATACTCCTTTGCTCCTTGAGGATGTAAGGAAAGGATCTCCAAGAACACCAAAGGTTTGGTGTCTCTAAGTCTCCACACCAAGAATGAGGTGTGAAGATGAAATGGATGACTTAGAGAAGAAAAGATTGCTAGCTATTTCTTCCCTAAGTGGCCGGCCTCTTTTAGAGAAAAAGAGAGAAAGTGTTTCTCTTCTTTGCCTCAATAAAACCCTAGTGAGAGAATGGCTATAAAGTTGCCTTTATACCACCTCACATGTGGGTGGCAAACTTGCAATTAACCCAAGTTTGCTGTCACTTACCCTAGGCCGATTTTGACTTTGTTTTTGGGTTAGTTTCCATTTAGTTTAAGTTGTCACACAACCTAAACTCAATGGGCCTTGTCGACCAAAAACCCTTTTGGAGCTCGAAACCCAAAACCGACTTAAAAGCCCAATATGAACCTTTCGTATAATTAATTAACTAATTAATTAATCTTGACCATTCTCAATTAAACCATTTAATTGCTTATCCATCTCTTTTATATCTTCACATTCATCCTTACTCGGTGTACGATCCATTAGGTTCTATTTAGCGAGGCAGTGGGTGATTGTTACTCTTAACGATTGATTGTGAATTGAAACAACATTTCAATTCTCCCTTTGATGAAGATTAGTGTTTGCTAATCTTTAGGGCTTCCACAAACCATGAGTGACACCTAGCAGTATGTCATGGCTACCCAAGCTAAGTAGAAGTGGTTGGAGAACCTATCCAGTTACAACTATAATGTAATACGGTCCTTCTCTAATACAATACTCTTGATCACATTGTTTAAGTGATAGTTTGTTTAATGTCTACTATCCAATGTGATACCTCTCTATATGATTCAATTGAATAATGATTTGGAACATTCGTCCTAAGTCATATTCGTATGCTTTGGCCAAAGACTCTCGAATCATATCTCAGAGTATTCTCTTTCCACCATGAAAGGTTAGAGATCCCTTGTTGTGCATTCACATGCCTACATGACTAGATAGCTTGACCCTAATAATGCCGTGGACATTCTCAATGTAATGCCTTTGACATGATCAAAGATTAAGGACCCAACCATTAGACATCTATGATGCCTCAAGTCAAATGACTAATTTGCATATTGCAACTTACGAGTTCTTACATGACATGTATGTTCGAACTCTCTTTTGATCATGGTTCAGTGTACTCAATTACCTTTTGAGCACCTATATGTTTGCCTCAGTGTCCAACACTATATGACTTAAGACTAGTCATACTCACACTTGAGTCAACACAACACATACTAGCCTTAATGGATTGTCAAAACCCAATTGGCAATCCTATGGCTAGGAACGTTTTAGGAATGAACATAAGAGAAAGGTCTCATTAATCTAACTTACTTAGATCGCTTCTCTCTTAGATTAAATACATTCCTTGGATTCCCTTATCACTTAAACACATAATACAATAAATCGTGATTAACAATAAGCTTTGCCCTTCATTAAACATATAATAGTTTAATACAATAAGTATTCCAAAAAGCTATTACATCAAATGAGTGGCTTTGTGGGCATACTTCCAACAATCTCCCACTTGCACTCAAAGCCACCTTCCTATATATCTAATACCTATCTTTTCCATATGGCGGTCAAGTTAGATTTGAGACATTGGCTTCGTAAGTGGATCTGCTACGTTATCAGCTGAGGCAACCTTGAGGATGTTGACTTTCCCCTTGGCAACATATCTTTTAATGATATTAAAGTCTATCAAAATTCTTGTTCTTTTGATGAGCCCTAGGTTCGTTGGCTTGAGCTATCGCCTCACTATCATCATAGTACAAAGTTACTAGTGATGTAATGGTTGGAACCACTCCAAGTTCAGTAATGAACTTCTTCATCATAACGTTTCTTTGCCGGCTTCAGCTACAGCGACATATTCAGCCTCTGTCGTGGAATCAGCAATGACATCTTGTTTCTTGCTTTTCCAGCTGACAGGCCCAACATTCAGAGTGAATAGATATCCAGAGTTGGAACTTCTATCGTCGACGTCAGATTGGAAATATTCGTCTGTATAGGCTTCCACTTGCAACTCTGTCGTTCCTCCATAAATGAGGAACATATCCTTAGTTCTTCTTAAGTACTAAAGGACGGTCTTGACAACTGCCCAGTGTTTTGATCCTGGGTTAGATTGATATCGACTAGTAATGCTCACATCATATGCGATATCAGGCCTTATGCATATCATGGCATACATGAGACTTCCTATGGCAGAAGCATAAGGAATAACACTCATCTGCCATATTTCTTCAGGAGTCTTAGGTCCCATGGACTTAGAAAGGTGAATTTCATGTCTCACAGGAAAAAAAGTTTTCTTAGATTGTTCCATCTGGAACCTATTTAGCACCTTATCTATGTATATAGATTAGGATAATCCAATTAATTTTCTAGATCTATCACGATAGAGCTTTATCCAAAGCACATAAGATGCATCTCCTAAATCTTTCATGTGGAAGGTTTTGGACAACCACACTTTTACAGAAGATAGTACTGCAATGTCATTCCCGAATAGTAATATGTCATCTACATATAACACTAGGAATACAACTGCATCCCTAACGACCATTTGATAAACACAATTGTCGTATTCATTTTGAGTAAAACCAAAGTTTTGATTTCAGTGTCAAAACGAATATTCTAGCTCGTGGAGGCTTGCTTAAGTCCATAAATGGACCTCTGAAGCTTGCATACCTTAGTCTTTTCAGACTTGGACACGAAACCTTCGAGTTGAGTCATATATAGCTCTTCCTCTAGGTAGCCGTTCAGAAAGGCCGTCTTCACGTCCATTTGCCATATCTCATAATCATGATATATAGCTATAACAAGCAGAATCCGAATGGACTTAATAATAGCTATAGAAGAGAAGGTTTCTTCATAGTCAATCCCTTCTTGTTTCCTGTAACCCTTGGCTACTAGTCTAGCCTTATAAGTCTCCACGTTCCCATCAGTGTCTATCTTCTTCTTGAAGACCCATTTGTTTCCAACAGGAACTATACCTTCTAGAGGGTCTACTAGAGTCCAAACCTGATTTTGATACATGAAATCCATCTCGGATTTCATGGTCTCTTGCCATCTCTTTGAATCAATGTCGGACATTGTTTCATTGTAGTCTCTAGGGTCCTCCTTTGTGTCATTGTCACCTAGAAGGTGCAATTCCCCAAAGTCATTATCCAAGCCATACTGATCGGATCTTATTTATATATATTTTACATCAAATTTACTCGTCTTTTCTTAGTTAGTTCCTTATATTTTTGAGCTATTTACTTTGTTTTTGTGTTTTATAAGATTTATCATGCAAAGAAAATAAAAATTGAATAAGTGAGATTTTAAGTGTCAAATTCGTCAAAACCACCTTACTCACTTATTTTCTTTGTTTATGGTTTCGAGTCGAATCGAAATGTGCAAGGCAGTGGGCAATTAACAGGAAAAGAAAGAATAATAAAATGAGGACAGAAAAGTGGAAAGGCACGGTAGAAGTGATTGTTCTCTCCATATGTACAACGTCATACACACACAGATACTGATCGTGCATGGATATACCTAATGGCCACTGTAATGTATAATTATATACATGTATAGAGAAGGCAGCCAGTGTGAGAATAGCTAGCTGCACATGGGCAGCGGGATAAAAGGATAGCAGAAAGTGGGGCTACACGGGAATAATCATAAGGGGACGTGGAGAAGCTGTCTTGGGCAGCCAACCAGCGTGCAGAAAATAAGGGGATCAGAAGCTGGCAAGGCAACTAAGAAAGAAAAGCAAGGCAGCTTTTGTGAAGGGAGTCTCGCAGGAGTTGAGAGCTGCCCTCAAGGCAGCTGGCAGCTCGCAGCTGAGAAGGAGGCTGGACAGACACGCGGGGGCAGCTGGGAAGGCAGCGCCTATCGCAAAGAAAGAAGCAGCTCGCTGGAGTAGCCTCGGGAAAGGACAGAAAAACAGGAGAGAACAGGGAGCACCGAACCAATTAGCTCACAAAGCATACGGCACTGCACACAAGTGCATAGATCCTTGCACTCTCTTTCGGTTTAATCCTCCAAACTCATTTTTATTTCTGTTTTAATTTATAAATAATGTGTAACTAAATTTGTTTTGGCTAGAGGTTAATTCAAAGCCATGGATATATTTGTAATATGAATTGAGACCTTCAGTTGTGATTTCTGAGTTGTGATTTAATTTGCTTAACTGTTTGATTGATAACTTATTTGTGTATGTCAATTAAGAATGCATACTTAATTTACATGCATGAATTTGATGCTAGAATATAAGTGAATTTCACCTAATCGTTATGAACTTATATTCATGAGTAGTGAAGGTTGCTAGTCACAATCGCGTTAAGTAAATTCTTGGCAAACGTATCATGCTGTTCATAGTTACGAATGCCTTGTCAACACTTATGATTTTCATAGAACATAATGATCTTTAATCGCATCTCTATTGTGCTTTTCACGTAGGGAACTTTTGGGGAATAATTTGAGTTGTTGTATGCTGTTCATCCAATTCAATAACATAAGGAAAATCTGAAGGTTAATTTAAGCGTACCTAATTAATTTGGGGTGTTGAGATTAACAACTTATTGAAAGAACAACTGAAAATCAATTTAGATTGCATTTGTGTCATGTGTGGAGAAGAACCCTCTAGCCAGTCCGTCACCCATCCATTCACTTTTATTTTATGTTTTTGTCAATTCTGTAATTTATTTAAGTTTAATTTACGTCTCGTCAAAACCAAACCCCCCCATTGTTAAATTGTATTATTTAATTTAATTAGATTTCATTGTTTTTAGCCTTTTAATTCAATTTCCGTCCATTTCAGTTCTTAGTGTCTAATTTGTGTGTTTCCATTGTTTTGAGTCATTCTAGTGTGTTTTGAATTATTAGAGTTTTTAGCCTAGTTTTGTGTCCTTGAGTCTTGTTTAATATTTTTAAATTAATTTAGAGTAGATTAGCAATCCCTCCTAATCCCCGGCCTAGAACGATACCCTACTTACATCTATACTACAACTGTCAAAAAGAGGGTTAAATTTGTGTGTGGTTTTACAATCCCATCAAATTTTTGGCGCCGTTGCCGGGGATTAGCAAATTTGCTAATCCCTTTATTTTATTTTATTTGTGTTTATTTTTATATTTGTGTTTGTGTTTATGTTTATATTTGTGTTTATTTTTATATTTGTGTTTATGTCTTTTACTTTTGATATTTGATTTATTTGTCTTTCTTTGATTTTAGGTATAAATGGAGCAAGACATGGCATTTGCGACCATTCAAGCTCAGTTGGCGCAGCTCACTGCTCAATTGACTAATAATGCCGAAAGGACCACAATGCCAAATGTCCCTACATTTGATGTGCCCTATGGGCAAGGATATCAAACACAGCAATGTCCTCAATTTTCTGCATATGAAGATGTTTGGGGATATCAAGGCCACAACCAATCAAGGGGCAACATGTTTTCCAACACTTGCAATTCGGATTGGAGAGGTAATTCAGACTATATGTGGGATGAATCTCAGCAATTTCAACAAGGTGAATATTGGCAGCAAGATGAGTTCTATTCAAGACCTATGCAGCCACCACAACCTCCCCCACAACAATTCCAATCGAATTCAAGTATGCCCATGAGTTATAATGAAATTCTTGAAGGACTAATCTCTTTGACGCAGGGCTCACAAAAAGAAGAACAATTGCAGCCATCTGAGGAGTTCTATCAAACTCATATGAGGAGGCTGTGGTGGCTGAGTTTGATTGAGCATATTGCAAAAAGAAGAACAATTGCAGCCATATGAACCATCACAGCCACCACAACCTCATATGCAATATGCTCAATCAAACTCAGGTTCGTCAATAGATTATAATCAAATCCTTAATGAATTAAACTCTTGGGTGCAGGGGTCACAAAATCAAGCTAAGAGAATGGATAACTTGAATAATCAAATGGGAGAGATGGTGGAATTCATGGCCCAAATTCAGGAGCAACGTGAACTCTCCAACTCCAACATGGAAAATTCAAAGGGAGACGTTGAAATCGATGAAGCCAGCACTTTGGAAAGTGAATTGGAGGATGAGGCTGTTCCAGAACCATCCAAACACAGCCTGAACTTGGATGAATTGCCGCTGCGAGAAGAAGAGGAAGAGGACGACCTGGGCAGTTTAGAAGAATTCTTGTCACAAACCCCTGAAGTCCCTATGCTGTCCAACTCCAGTAATATTGTTCCAAATTCAATTCATTCTACCATTATTCCACTAAATGTCTCTTTTCCTTGCAGGTTTTTAATTCCAAATAACGAAGAGAGTGAAAGAGACATGTGGAAGCTCTTCCAGAGGTGCAAAGTGATATCCAAATTCTTGGTACACCAAAACAAATTCCCGATGAGGTTGAAACGTTCAAAGAACCTTGTGCACCAAGAAAAGTGATTCAAGATATCGAAGTGGCTGGAGAATGCGTAGAATTTCAAGAATACATCCAAGAGGCTGTGCAGACAACAAAGGCCCAAGCAGTTGAGTTTGATGACACGGGACATGCCACAATCATCATAGTCAACCTGGCCAAGTTCAAAGTCCGTGAAATATTAAAAAATGTGGTTTTTGTCATTGAGTTTGTGTCGGAGAAAGACAGTAAGCCATCTTCTCCAATTTTAATTTTAATTTTATTTTATACTAACATGTTTCTGATTTTAATGATTCAGGCACCCACCCTAGAATTCAGACCATTGCTGAATCATTTCAAGTATCACCTCCCATTGAAAGATAAATTCAATGCTTTGGAGTCGAGGGGAGGTTAATGGAAAGAATCGTCCGGCTAAAGACGTTAAAGCAAGCGCTTCTTGGGAAGCAACCCAAGCAATCAGATTTGCATTTCTTAACCCTCCTTTTTATTGCCTTTAATGTGCAATCTTTGTTTTGTTTAGTTAGTTGTGTTATTTGGTTGATTTTTGTTTAGTTTGTGTTTAAATAAATTAAGGGCCTTGTTTATTTTAAGTGCGGGTAAATAAAGTCTTTTTACATTAATTTACTTATTTTACATTACATATTTTATATTGCTTAAAATAAACTTGAAAAAAAAAATATTTACAATAATACGAAAACTAATAGCGTTCATTGGTCATTGGTCATTGGTCAGGTGGTGCCGCAGAGGTCGACGGAGCTCCTGAAAGACGAAGAGCCAGAGTTGGAATCTCCGGAGCCGGAACGCTTGGTGCTACTCCAGAGGACGAAGGCAACATAAACCTCGGGAGTAACGCCATGAACCTTTCATGATCACTCTGGATCCGAACGTCCGACTCCTGCAGCTAGTCCAGCTTCCTCTTCATGCTGGTCGAGTAACTAGTTGCAAGCATGTGCAACTCCTTGTTCTCGTTCCTGAGTCCTCTGACCTCTTGCCAAAGACTTGCCACCTCCGCCATCAGTGACTCCACCTGACGAGATCTTGCAAGGAGGTGCTGGCCCATGTTTGAAACTGAGCCTGCACACTGGACGCTGAGAGCAAGAGGGTCCTGAACAGCCAACTCGTCTGACCACCTGGATAGCATCCTAGTGTCCCTTGGAGTGAGGAGGTTTCTTGCAACCACCGTTGCGGTTAAATCGTTCCTCATCATTGTGTCCCCGACTGTAAGAGGACCATTGGGGGATATGAAGGACGGATTCCAAATATTGTTTGGAGAAGACGAGTCATCATCTTCTCCGACATTCAAGTTTAGGCGACGGTCGGATGGGCAAGACATTTTTTTAGAAGGTGTTGAGGAGGAAGAGTTCGGAAAGATTAAGATTGCAGAAGTGCAAGAAGAGAGCGGAAGAAGTATGAGTGCAGAAGTGCAAGAAGGGAGTGTTTACAGGAGTGAGTTCAAGTGTGAGGTGAAACAAAATTCATGCCTCTATAAAAAGAAGAAAATGAAGAGGCGCTCCTCAGAGATCGAAGAGGCGTCCTCACGCAAATCGGAAGAGCCGGACACCTTTCTCAAAAGCTGGACGCTCCTTTCTCAAAGGCCAGATTCCTGTCTCAAAAGAGCCGTTCCTCTATCAAAAGTTGGGATTGCTCAGCATCACGAGGCGTTCAGCTTTTCCAATTTTGTCGTCACTCGTCACAGGCAGCTTGGAGCTTTGCGAAAACCATGAGTTGAACCCCGGTTTTCAAAAGATCAAATTGTCCAGACGTATCGTCACTCGTCACATGCACTGTCAGCTTTGCGGAAATTACGGGCCGCTTTGTCAGAAAGCGCGTAACTGGTACTGTTCATCCATCCACCGGCTGCCGACAGAAGTGAGGGAATAGTTCCGGTTGAGAAGAAAAAATTTCTATAAGTTCTACCTTCGCCTTCCACAGCAAAGGCACACCCTCTCAACCTTCTTCATCTCCGAGAATGTATTCCCAAAGAAACCTTTCGAGTCACTCAGTGTTCTTCATCCCTTGGATCAGCCCAGAAAACAAATCATCCAGAGCAAAAGTATTTCATATCAAAAAGGTTAAAAGCAAAAGTATTTCATATCAAAAAGGTTAAAAGCAAAAGTATCTCATATCATGCTTTCTCCTCACCTTCATCTGAGGAACGTGGAGAAAGTGATATCCTGATTGCTTACCTAGTCTTGCTCTCGAGTACTCATCTCAGACCCCTCCCAGCCCACTTCAAAAATAAACTTGTGTTGAGGTGCTTCTTCAAAAGCAAAAGTACCTCACAGACGAAGCAGGAGGAGTCTGAGGTGCATCCTGATAAAGGCGGAGTGTGAGATGATCCAAGAGTTCAAGAAGATGCACATCTGCATGGAGACCTGAGTACTTGAAGCATGTGGAGACAACGTGCTGATTCATCCTCAACTAAGCTGAGGAGCACTTGCAAGAAAGAAGGCCCATCCAGTTCAAGATGAAAGCTGTGGAAAGTCAACATCAACGACCAATGATCACCTATTAGTTCTATTCGTTGTCTTTTATTTTCATTTTCAATTTTTCGTTTGCATTTTCTACATTTTCTGGCGTGCTTAACTGATTTATTTCTTTTCTTTGCAGGAACTTTCGGTTATTTCAACCCTTGAAGTTGATTGCAGAATTTAAGCTTGGGGGTCATCGATTGAGTTTTCTGCAAATTAGGGAAGTTTTCAGCCCTTTTGCTTTATTTTGTTTCTTTTCATTTAGTAATTTTATTTTTATTTTTATATTTTTTATTTGCATATTAATGTTTTCTGACATTGGGGACAATGTCTAGTTTAAGTGTGGGGGTATCAAGAGTATAAAAAATGACCAAATTGAAATTTTTTGTACCTTCGACTTTGAACTGGTTCATTTGTTTCCTTGTTATTGTTTTTTTTTTTCTTAATTAGTTTTGTTTTATTTAATTTTTTTTTCGAAAATTTTAAAAATCCAAAAATATTGTCCTGTTTTCCTTATTGTTGTGAATTAGATTTTTGTTAGTTTCCCGACCCAATGATATAACTGGATGAAATTTGAACCATGATTATCAAGAACTTAGTTAACATGTGTTGTATGAAATTCCTTATTCTCTTGTTAGTTTTGTACATGTTTGATCATCTTTGAAAAACCAAATGCACATAGCCTTGTTGATGTGAAACTAAAGCATGACTTAAAGCTTCATATGTGAATTTAGTGACCATATACATCCTATGTGAGTTTTTGAGCCTATTGAAAGTGTATGCATTTTTCATACACTCCTATTCTTTCATGTGTGATGAACTTATGTGAGATACATCTCTAGAACTTGCGTAACGATCTTTCGAAATATTTGTCATTGATTGCATGAACTTGAAAATGATAGAGGCATTAGGTTCACCACCATGGCCCAAATAACCAGATTTCCCAAAGAAAAAAAAAATGATATCATTAGATTGCCAATTTGAGCCGTTTTGTTGAGCCGTTTATTTCTTATCACCAGATATGTCTACCCTTATACATCAAACATGTTTCCTTACCCTTTCCAAGCGAGCAATTTGAAATTGTATTATGAGAAATGTTTGTGAAGTACTTTGAAGGTGTTTGGCAAAAGAATAAGTGTGGGGGTATTTCATGTTTGTATTTATTATTATAAAAAAAAGGAGAGAAAAGAGAAGAAAAGAAAAAAAAAGAAAAAAGAAAGATTGTATACAAAGAAAATAAAAAGTTTTTAAAGTTTCAGTTTAAGGGTGTGGTTAGAGGTGTTAGAAGAATCGTTAGAGAGCTTGAGTTCTTATAAATCTCAACAAAAGAATTGCTTGCAATGTAGCTTGGAACTTGTGTTTTCCTATTCTTTCGTTTCAATAGCCCTATCCTTAAGCCTTACTACATCCAATAAAAGTCCTCTTGATTTAAGTTTTGCAATTATGATTGTGGAGAAGTGATCTTTATTCAAGCTTATGGTAGAACTTTCACATTTGTTTCTTTGAGCGAAACACATGTGTGATTGAGTGCATATCCCGTGAGAAGGTTGCTAGTTTGCATATGATGATTTTAAAAATAAAAACTTGAAATTGCATTAGCATGGCTATCTCACACACTACACTTCAAGGATGATTTAAAGATTACTGCTAATATTTGAATAAGGAAGATGAGCTGGGATTAGCTTGATTGGTGTTAGCTATGGTTCTTGCTGATTTGTGTTCTCGAATGAAATTCTATGAGGGTCACATAAGGAGAAGCTAATGTTTTTCATGTTATTACTTTTTCTGGTTTTCTTTGTTTTGCTCGAGGACTAGCAAAAGCTAAGTGTGGGGGTATTTGATCGGATCTTATTTATATATATTTTACATCAAATTTACTCGTCTTTTCTTAGTTAGTTCCTTATATTTTTGAGCTATTTACTTTGTTTTTGTGTTTTATAAGATTTATCATGCAAAGAAAATAAAAATTGAATAAGTGAGATTTTAAGTGTCAAATTCGTCAAAACCACCTTACTCACTTATTTTCTTTGTTTATGTTTTCGAGTCGAATCGAAATGTGCAAGGCAGTGGGCAATTAACAGGAAAAGAAAGAATAATAAAATGAGGACAGAAAAGTGGAAAGGCACGGTGGAAGTGATTGTTCTCTCCATATGTACAACGTCATACACACACAGATACTGATCGTGCATGGATATACCTAATGGCCACTGTAATGTATAATTATATACATGTATAGAGAAGGCAGCCAGTGTGAGAATAGCTAGCTGCACATGGGCAGCGGGATAAAAGGATAGCAGAAAGTGGGGCTACACGGGAATAATCATAAGGGGACGTGGAGAAGCTGTCTTGGGCAGCCAACCAGCGTGCAGAAAATAAGGGGATCAGAAGCTGGCAAGGCAACTAAGAAAGAAAAGCAAGGCAGCTTTTGTGAAGGGAGTCTCGCAGGAGTTGAGAGCTGCCCTCAAGGCAGCTGGCAGCTCGCAGCTGAGAAGGAGGCTGGACAGACACGCGGGGGCAGCTGGGAAGGCAGCGCCTATCGCAAAGAAAGAAGCAGCTCGCTGGAGTAGCCTCGGGAAAGGACAGAAAAACAGGAGAGAACAGGGAGCACCGAACCAATTAGCTCACAAAGCATACGGCACTGCACACAAGTGCATAGATCCTTGCACTCTCTTTCGGTTTAATCCTCCAAACTCATTTTTATTTCTGTTTTAATTTATAAATAATGTGTAACTAAATTTGTTTTGGCTAGAGGTTAATTCAAAGCCATGGATATATTTGTAATATGAATTGAGACCTTCAGTTGTGATTTCTGAGTTGTGATTTAATTTGCTTAACTGTTTGATTGATAACTTATTTGTGTATGTCAATTAAGAATGCATACTTAATTTACATGCATGAATTTGATGCTAGAATATAAGTGAATTTCACCTAATCGTTATGAACTTATATTCATGAGTAGTGAAGGTTGCTAGTCACAATCGCGTTAAGTAAATTCTTGGCAAACGTATCATGCTGTTCATAGTTACGAATGCCTTGTCAACACTTATGATTTTCATAGAACATAATGATCTTTAATCGCATCTCTATTGTGCTTTTCACGTAGGGAACTTTTGGGGAATAATTTGAGTTGTTGTATGCTGTTCATCCAATTCAATAACATAAGGAAAATCTGAAGGTTAATTTAAGCGTACCTAATTAATTTGGGGTGTTGAGATTAACAACTTATTGAAAGAACAACTGAAAATCAATTTAGATTGCATTTGTGTCATGTGTGGAGAAGAACCCTCTAGCCAGTCCGTCACCCATCCATTCACTTTTATTTTATGTTTTTGTCAATTCTGTAATTTATTTAAGTTTAATTTACGTCTCGTCAAAACCAAACCCCCCCCCCCCCATTGTTAAATTGTATTATTTAATTTAATTAGATTTCATTGTTTTTAGCCTTTTAATTCAATTTCCGTCCATTTCAGTTCTTAGTGTCTAATTTGTGTGTTTCCATTGTTTTGAGTCATTCTAGTGTGTTTTGAATTATTAGAGTTTTTAGCCTAGTTTTGTGTCCTTGAGTCTTGTTTAATATTTTTAAATTAATTTAGAGTAGATTAGCAATCCCTCCTAATCCCCGGCCTAGAACGATACCCTACTTACATCTATACTACAACTGTCAAAAAGAGGGTTAAATTTGTGTGTGGTTTTACAATCCCGTCACATACCTCTGAGGTGGCCTGCTAACCTTTTCAGATCTACGTGGAGCTAGGGTTTCAAGAACATGGTTGTCCGTTTGTTGAATGTTTGTTTGTGGTTCATTAGGAATTTCCTTTAATTCTATCATTTTCTTGCCACTTCCATTGAGAACAAATTCGTCCTCAAGGAAAATAGTAGTTCTGGCGACAAAGACTTTCTAGTCGTCAGGATGATATAATTCATATCCCAAAGTCTGTTTTGAACATGGTGCCTACTGCTTTTGCAAAGATTTTAGTGTCGTTCCTAACTTGCACAATCATCTTCCCATTGTGTAGTGTTCTACTCCCTGTTAGTCCCTGCAACGAGTTGCAGATATGTTGACTAGCGCCTGAATCAAATATCCAGGAATTAGAGCTTACTATAAAAGTACTCTCTATGACAGAAATAGTCCCTTCAAAAGTTCATGTCATAAGGCTCGCAATGCACACCCTGTATTTCCTCTTCCAATGTTCATCCTTTCCACAATAAAAGCATGTTCCTTTGGATTTTCTTGCCTTCTTTTTATGCAACCGTTTCCTTATGATTGCATTCTCACTCCCATTGTCCCTTTTGAAACTTTGTTCAAACTCATAGCACATATCAATCATCTCAGTAAAAGTATGATCGAATTTATTCACTTTATAGTTTACTATAAACTTAGTGAAATCATCCGAGAAAGATGCAAGGAAAAAGTCTTGGGCCATTTTGCCATCGATGGAAGTTCCTAAACTCTCAAGATCTTGAAAGATCCTTTCCATCTTTTGTCCATGTTTTTGGACCAATATCCCCTTTGCCATTTTGGCATTCAATAGACTACAAACATTTGAGAATCGTACGTTACTTGTCTCAATGTCATGCATCTTATGTAAACTATCAACCATGGCACAAGAAGTGCCCATGTGCTCATGTAGCTTCTTAAGCTCCTTACTAAGTGAAGTGAGGATTAAGCATTTGGCTTGTAAGTCATCCTCATAGTGTCTAGCATAATTTTGACACTCTTCTTTTGAAGCTAGTTTCGTAGGAGGCACATGATGAGGGGATTGCTTAAGCACATACAATATGTCATTCATCTTTGAAACATTCTCAACGTGATGATACTAAGCAAGGAAATGTTGGCCCCTAAGACCCCTTTTGTCAAGTATAATGGTAGGTGTAATTTTAGGCATGTTGTTAACTACATAACATAATAGAAATCGTATTAGATTGTTGATTTAATACTACTTGATTGGGTCTTAAATCAAATAGTACCACCCACTATTTTTGGCAAACTCCACATCCCTCAATGGAATCCAAGAGTTATGTTGGACTCTTAACGGGGTATGGGAGGCTCACCATTACCAAGCACACCTTAGAAGAATATCATATTGGCTAGCAACAATAATGATGAGAGGATAACGCTTTAGCCATTTACACCTTTTGTAATTACCCATCTAGTTTGGCCTCTAGAGAATGATGCCTCAGAAGAATATCATATTGGCACCATTGCACTTAGTTAAGTCATTCCCACCATGCTAGTTTAAGTAGGGGTTCAAGAATGGCCTCAGAAGAATATCATATTGACCATACTCGTTGCCTACCTTCACTTCATCATATGTTTGTAGGCTTCTCTTGAATGTAAGCACATACTTTGTATACCCCAGAACTGAACGAATACGGTGTATGAGTCACAAACAATTGGAGCCTACCATGGTGGAAGGCCTACGAAGAGATGTTCAAAGCATCTCTCGCTTATCAACTCAATATTCGTTTTGTTGAGGGAGTAGTGTTGGGCTACATCAATTTCATTTTAATCTTATTAAAAGGACTTAGGATGATTATGAACCATTTGATTTGATCCAACACGAGCCTTGCGTTGGACCTTGGGTCTAAGGTAGGTAGTTGTTGATTTTAATTACGCGTTTAATCTAATTAAACGATCATTTCCTATTGAGCGTTGGACCCAACTATTCCATTTGCATACATATGAACAAAAAGGAATACTTGAAGTAAAAAGAAGGGCTTATGCCCTTTTACAACACATTGGAAGGAGTTATGCCCTTTTACAACATATTTGAATTAATCAAATTACATTCAAATCTAAACTACTTAACCCAAACATTCATAATGTAAAGCGGCCAATCACATAGCTCAATTATCGAGGCCTTTGGTTCATAATCACCATTTTCTTAATCAATCACATTAACTAAGAAAGCAACTTAAACAATTGGTTTTTGGATTCATAGAATTGATTTAAATGGAACTAAATGAAATGAAAATCCAATTCTCATTTAAAGAAACAAAACCATTTTGTTCTCATCATAATTTGGGCCGAAATTGCAATGACCACAACTATTGGGCCACAATGCTAAAACATAAGCTTTTGGGGTTACTTTGTAAAAACACAAAAGTCCACAACTTCATGTAATTACAACTACAACCCAAAAATTTCAACAATCACAAAAACTTCATTAAAGGAGCAAAACAATTTGTCCTTTAGTGATTTTGGGTCTTTACGTAAAAACGTAAACTTTTGGGTCAAAGTGTAAATACACAAAAATATCAAAACTTTATGTAATTGCATAAAAGCCCCAAAAATGCCCCTTACTTAGGGGTGGCCCGTTGGTAGGTATGAAAGGAGTGGGTTTTGGTGAAAATTCAAAATTTTAAATAAAGTGTTGACAAAGAAAGAGGTATGGGTTGAAAAGTTGATTGGCATGGTTGAAAAAGTTGAATGGTATGGGTTGTAAGAAATAGGTAAGGTGTAGCTTTTATTAAACAATAAAACACAAATCATCCATCACCAATCATCCATCACCAATCAATAACAAACTAAAACTTTATGAAAAACATCAAACACTTTGAATCAAAACACCAAACCTTTTTGTTCTTGGTAAGAACATCAAGAATATTGAAGAACGCACACGAAAACTCATAAGAGCTCCATGAATTTTTTCACTTAATAAAACTCAAATTTTTACTACTCAAAAGTGGGTTAACATCCTAGGGTACTTAGGGGTTCCAAAAGTCACTTTAAAACACTTTTAACAAGACAAACATGAACCAAAAAATTCACCCTTTGGATTTGGCCGAATTTCCTCACATACATGGCACCAAATTTTACTTCCAATATTCATGCTTAAATGAACGACATCTACAACATTTGAGATGAAGGGAAATAATGAGATTTATTTGGGATTTCTAGTGACTAGCATGCATATACAAATTCTAAATTTATATACATAAGCAACGGAAGCATATTATCACATATTATCAAAGCTATAGTCATGCAAATCCCCTTCAAGAAGCATAAGTTCATAGTTGATGCATCAAACAAAATATTGAAGAACAAAGTGAAGGTTGAATTTTTATACCTCTTGATCTAGATTTTAGACCTAGGATGGACCACCTCCAAGCTCTTTGTTCTTGGAACTCCTTGAGTCTAGCCTCTCTCCTTGCTTCCTCCATCTTGAAAGATTTGAACTCTTTTGATTCTCCTCTAGCCTCCAAGGTAGAAGACCTCTAAAGATCCACACCCACTAGTGTACTGAGATGGATGATGGGATAACCAAAAGGGGAAAGAGATTATTAGCTTTCTTTCATTTTTGGTGGCTAGCTGTTTGTGTTAGAGAGAGAGAGAGTTGTATTTTTGTCTTTTGTTGAAAAGAACACACAAAAACCCTAATGAAACTTTTTCATTAAACTTCTTTTATAAATGTAAAAGAAGCTAGTCAACCTTTTTGGCTATTCTCTCTCTCTCTCTCTCTCTCTCTCTCTCTCTCTCTCTCTCTCTCTACCCTTGGCCGGTCCCCTTTGTATTGTTTGGGCTTTGGCCTTTTATTATTTTAAGTCATCCTATGCTTGAATAAAAGCCCAATGGGTTTAGGCCCGAATGTACCCGAACTTTTCTTTAAGCCCAAAACTATCTTTCATCGCCTCTATGATTTCTTTAGACTTTCTAATTAATCATAACACTTAATTAATCCAATTAATTGATTCCATCATCCTTTAGTTATCTCACCACAAGAGTGTATTAGTGTACAATCGTTTTAGGTTCTAATTAGCAAGGCATTGAGGTGATTGGTATCAATCCAATTGATTAGTATTTATCCAATCACTTAGTGGATTAAAACTTACTTTTAATTCTCCTTCTTCTTTGATGACTGCATATTTAATCATCTAGAAGAACCCACAAGCCATGAGTGACATCTAACCATATATCATGGCTACCCAAGCTAATGTAGAATTTTGTCGGAGAACCTATTCAGTTGGAATTACAATGCAATTCGATCCTTCTCTAATACAATACTCACAATCACATTACTAGGGTATGGATACTTAATGTCAAACCCCTAATGTGATCATACTTAATTATATGATTTAATTGAGTCGTATAGGAACGCTTTCCATCATTACGCTCGATACTTCGGCCGAAGATTCCCGAATCATATCTTAGAGTATTTTTCCTCTCGTAACAAGGATTAGAGATCCCTTGTTGATCATTCACATGCCTCTAAGAATAAATCACTGACCCCAACAATGCATAGAACACATCCAAGATGAGATGTGGTCATGTCTCATTATCAAATGATCAGCAACGTATCCTCAAGACAACTATGATGTCTTATGTCAAAGGATTACTTACATATTCCAACTAGTAGAGTTACTTGCTTGACATGTGAGTAGATCTCCATACAAGTACTCTCTTTCGATTTTGTTCAGTGAACCCATTTCCTTAATGTGCACCTATATACTTGTCTTAGTGTCACTACACGAATGACATGAGACTTTCCATCCTTCCCATTTGAAGGGGACATAGTACATACAGGTCTATGTATTGTCAGTATCCCTCTAACAATCCTATGACCAGGAACCTTTTGAACATTATGGTTATGTGAAGAAGGTCTCTGCAGTCTAACATCATTAGATTACTTCTTCCATCGATCAATTGTTCATGGATTCACTATTTTGGACTTGTATCGCATATTGTGACAATCCTAATGAGTGACTTTGCCTTTTTGCTGTATTTAGAGTTATCTATACATACAGACAATGTCCTGAAATGTTTCTTCCAAAGATTGACTTTCAGGGCATACCTCCAACATGAGATGCTAAATTTTCAAGCAAAATTTCTATTCAAAAGCAAGAACAAAGCTTGGAACATTTACAACATTTAAATCACAAATCATGAAAAAAACAAAACCCAAAAGGATTCACCATAGTCTAGACCTAGGCTCTGATACTACTTGAAGGAAAAAATTTGTCCTAGCTAAGAACATGTGAGAACATTTGAACACATATGCAAACTATTAACACTTTAAAGTAGGCATGCATTAAAAACAATTCTAAAACCCATGACTTTCAAGGCCTAGTGAATGGTGAACCACAACACTCTTTAACAACATTAAAGAGAAGGAAGGAATTTGAGATTCATTACACTTGAAGCTCATCCTTGTTTACATAAGGGATTCACCCAAATGGAGTGCCTTCAAGTCACCTCCTAGCTCCTTGGAACTTCCTTGTTGTTTTCTTCCTTTTGATACTCCTTTGCTCCTTGAGGATTTGAGGAAAGGATCTCCAAGAACACCAAAGGTTTGGTGTCTCTAAGTCTCCACACCAAGGATGAGGTGTGAAGATGAAATGGATGACTTAGAGAAGAAACGATTGCTAGCTATTTCTTCCCTACGTGGCTGGCCTCTTTTAGAGAAAAAGAGAGAAAGTGTTTCTCTTCTTTGCCTCAATAAAACCCTAGTGAGAGAATGGCTATAAAGTTGCCTTTATACCACCTCACATGTGGGTGGCAAACTTGCAATTAACCCAAGTTTGCTACCACTTACCCTAGGCCGGTTTTGACTTTGTTTTTGGGTTAGTTTCCATTTAGTTTAAGTTCTCACGCAACCTAAACTCAATGGGCCTTGTGGACCAAAAACCCTTTTGCGGCCCGAAACCCAAAACCAACTTAAAAGCCCAATACGAACCTTTCGTATAATTAATTAACTAATTAGTTAATCTTGACCATTCTAAATTAAACCATTTAATTGCTTATCCATCTCTTTTATATCTTCACATTCATCCTTCCTCGGTGTACAATCCATTAGGTTCTATTTAGCGGCGTAGTGGGCGATTGTTACTCTTAACGATCGATTGTGAATTGAAACAATATTTCAATTCTCCCTTTGATGAAGATTAGTGTTTGCTAATCTTTAGGGCTTCCACAAACCATGAGTGATACCTAGCAGTATGTCATGGCTACCCAAGCTAAGTAGAAGTGGTTGGAGAACCTATCCAGTTACAACTACAATGCAATACAGTCTTTCTCTAATACAATACTCTTGATCACATTGTTTAAGTGATAGTTTATTTCATGTCTACTATCCAATGTGATACCTCTCTATATGATTTAATTGAATAATGATTTGGAACATTCTTCCTAAGTCATATTTGTATGTTTTGGCCAAAGACTCTCGAATCATATCTCAAAGTATTCTCCTTTCACCATGGAAGGTTAAAGATCCCTTGTTGTGCATTCACATGCCTACATGACTAGATAGCTTGACCCCAATAATGTCGTGGACATTCTCAATGGAATGCCTTTGACATGATCAAAGATCAATGACCCAAGCATTAGACATCTATGATGCCTCAGGTCAAAGGACTACTTTGCATATTGCAACTTACGAGTTCTTACATGACATGTATGTTCGAACTCTCTTTTGATCGTGGTTCAGTGTACTCAATTACCTTTTGAGCACCTATGTGTTTGCCTCAATGTCCAACACTAAATGACTTGAGACTAGTCATACTCACGCTTGAGTCAACACAACACATACTAACCTTAACGGATTATCAAAACCCAATTGGCAATCCTATGGCTAGGAACGTTTTAGGAATGAACATAAGAGAAAGGTCTCGTTAATCTAACTTACTTAGATCGGTTCTCTCTTAGATTAAATACATTCCTTGGATTCCCTTATCGCTTAAACACATAATACAATAAATAGTGATTAACAATAAGTTTTGCCTTTCATTAAACATATAATAGTTTAACACAATAAGTATTCCAAAAAGCTATTACATCAAATGAGTGGCTTTGTGGGCATACTTCCAACATGGAATAGTTCAATTTTCAAAACGGAAACGAAAGTAAGGTGAATGACAAAGAGAAACTAAGATTTGGAGGTAGCTTTATGAAAGGATTGCATATCACATTAAAATGAAATAAGATCAATCAAAATACTAATTAAAAATAGATTTCATGACAATACTAACAGAGTAATTATAGAGTAGTAGCAAAAAGTATTGAAATTGAGTTAAAATGCAATACACTAAACATCCAATTCTCAAGTTTGTTTAAAAACTGTAGTCACAAAGAAACCTGTACTCAGCTATAAGGGAGAAAAGAATTAATTTACAAAAGCTTGCTTAGTTCGTTTAACAAACCAAATGTTAGAAAGTAAAAAACATGCCAAATTCATGCCCCGAAGACACAAAAATGGTTAAACAACCCCTAAATAAGAAATGTATAACACTCGTATGCAGATTCTACAGCATGAATAGCTAATTTGGTTAAACAACCCCTAAATAAGAAATGTATAACACTCGTATGCAGATTCTACAGCATGAATAGCTAATTTGTAACATGTTACATAACAGCTAAAACTCAAAAGTTCACATCCAGATTGTAGATTCACTAAAGGTCCAATCTTATCTAAATTATCCAATTATATTTCACCAATAAATACTCCAAGAGTAATGAACAGGACTAAATATGATGGCTGGTATTCTTGAAATTGGAGAGAACTCATTTCTTATAGTAAAAGTAGTCGTACCAATTAAGTGACCCATAAAGCATGATCAAAATATGATCTATGAAACTAAACAAACTGATGAGTAGAAGGGTTTTTAAAATTTTGACTCAGGAAGTACAAATTTAAAAAACCCTTCTACTCATATGATATGTGGCATAACCCTTCCCCAAAGAAGTATAAAAGTGAGTAATTAAAGGACGACAAGCCGTTTCTCATATGATATGTGGCATAACCAGATAAACCAAAAAGAGAAGTATTACAACTTCTTACTTCATTTATAAACCAACTAACACTTTCAAAGAAATTTGCCACTAATTGTCTAAGGAAAAGAAGTTCTCATCAAGCATATAAATTCTAGGCACACTAAAGCCAGTGCAATAAAGGCAAACATAGTGACCTAATAAATTCATAAAGAATCATAAAAACTAGGGAAGGAGAATAACAATGAATATAGGTTATGTATTGATAGGACCATATTTATATATATTTTTATATCAAATTCACTCGTCTTTTCTTAGTTAGTTCGTTATATTTTGAGCTATTTACGTTAATTTTGTGTTTTATAAGAATTTATCTAGTTAAGAAAATAAAAATAGAATAAGTGAAGTGTTATGTAATAAATTCGTTTTAACTATTAAATAGAACTTATTATATGAAAAATAATATATATATATATATATATATATTTATATATTAATATATTTATATTAATATAATATGTTGTGTGTGTGATTACATGTGGTCAAAAGCAGAAAAAAAATTATGAAAGTCACAAGCACATGCAGTCGGTGGAATAAAAGAATGGAGGAAATTTGGTGGAGAGCATTTTTGGAAGTTGAAGGCAGACTTGGAGGCCATTAAGAAAGTGGAAGCTAGCTGAGCTTAAAGAAGGAGGACAGCTGCCTCTTGGCAGCCAATCCAGAGCTGGCAGCGGGAGGAAGCACTCGGGACCTTGACTGGGAGAAAAACCGAAAGCAAATGGAGGGAGGAATCACAAGGAGGGATATATGAGAGCTGCCAAAGGGCAGAAAAAGGGGGAGAGGGAGCATCGAGCTCCTCGGGAGCTGCAGCGGCAGACGAGAAAATAATAAAAAAAATTGGAAAACAGAAAAACCAAAGGAAAAGAAGCTGAGGGAGCTCCTCGGGAGAGCAAGTCAAAGCAGAGGCGCTGCCATCTGGCAGCTAGAGAGATGAGGAGAAGTGGAGGGCTGCCAACAGGACCAGCGGGCAGAGAGACATCAAAGCTCACGGGAGGCACGGTGCAAACTTGCACAGTGCACAGAAAATTCCCGTTTCGGTTTAATCCTCCAAACTTATGTTTTTATTTCTGTTTTACTTTATAAATAATGTGTAATTAATTTATATTGGCTAGAGGTTAATTCGAAACCATGATTATATTTGTAATTTTAATTTGATTTACTCCAGTTATGAATTTATAAATGTTTGGATGTGGTTTACTATTCTGATTTGATTAATAACTTGTTTATGTATGTGGGTTAAGGGTCGATACTTAATTTGCATGCTTAGACTTGATGCTAGGATATAAGGGAATTTCACCTAATCGTTATGAACTTATATTCATGAGTAGTAAAAATCGCTAGTCACGATTGTGTTTAGTAAACCCTAGGTTGGATTAACATGCGTATTCCATAGTTATGAATGCCTAGTCGATGTTTATGATTTCCATTGAACTTAATGATCTTTGATATGTTTCTCTATCATGCGTATTCCATAGTTAGGGAACTTGATAAGAATAATTTGGTTGTGATGCGTATTCCGTCCAATTCAATTAATCTAGGGAAATCTGAGAGTTAATTTAAGCAAACCTAATTAACTTGGAACATTGTCATTATTCGTTTGTTGAATTCATAACTGGGAATCAATTTAGGTTGCATTTGTGTCATGTGTGGAGAAAAACCCTCTAGCCAATCCGTCGCCTATCATTTCATTTTAATTTTATGTTTTTGTCAATTCTGTAATTTATTTAAGTTTAAGTTACGTTTCGTAAAAACCAATCCCCCCCATTATTAAAATATTATTATTTAGTTAATTTTTATTATTTTTAATCTTTTAATTTAATTTCCGTCCAATTAATTTCCTAGCTTTTATTTTAAATTGTTTTCATTATTTTGAGTCATTTTTAGTGTGTTTCGAGTTTTTAGCTTAGTTTGTATTTTCTAGAGTCTTGAGTTGTTTTGAGTCTTTTGATTTGTTTTAGTTTATTTGTTAGTCTTATTTTGAGTTATTTTAGTTAAGTGTTTTTATTTTAGTTTAGTGTTTTAAACTTTGTTTTTACGTTTTTAAATTAAAATAGAGGTTTTAGCAAGCCCTCCTAATCCCCGGCCTAGAACGATACCCTACTTAAATCTATACTACATCTGTCAAAAAGAGGGTTAAATTTGTGCGGTTTAAAATCCCGTCAAATTTTTGGCGCCGTTGCCGGGAATTAGTAACTTTGCTAATCCCTTTATTTTTGTTTGTGTTTATTTTTATATTTGTGTTTTTGTTTGTGTTTTATTTATATTTGTGTTTGTGTATTTTACTTTTGATATTTGATTTAGTTTTCGTTCTTTAATTTTAGGTACTAGAGAAGTAAGACATGGATTTTGCTAGTATTCAAGCTCAACTGGCAAATCTTACTTCTCAATTGTCGCAGAATGCCGAACGGACCACAATGACAAGTGTCCCTACACTTGATGTGCCCTATGGGCAAGGATATCAAACTCAGCAATATCCTCAATTTTCGGCATATGACGATGATTGGGGATATCAAAGCCACAGCCAATCAAGGGGCAATATGTATTCTAACGCTTGCAATTCGGATTGGAGAGGTTATTCAAATCAGATGTGGGATGAACCTCAGCAATTTCAACAAAGTGGATATTGGCAGCAAGACGAGTTCTATTCCAAACCTATGCAACCACAACCTCATATGCAATATTCTCAATCAAACTCAGGTTCGTCAATAGATTATAATCAAATTCTTAATGAATTAAACTCTTTGGTGCAGGGTTCACAAGATCAAGCTAAGGAGACTCACCAAGGAGAATATTGGCAGCCGTATGAGGAGTTCTGTCAATGGCCATATGAACCACCACAGCCTCCCCCTCAACCTTCACATCCAAATTCAGATAGATCAAATTATTATAAGGAAGTTAGTCAGCAACTAAATTCTTTGGAGCAGGGCAGGGAAGCTCAACCATTTCAACAAGACGCATTTTGGCAACCAATTGAGGATTTCTATCAAGCAAAGGAGTTCGCTGAGTGGAACAATCAATTTGGGCAGAATGCAGAATGCATGGAACAAATTCAAGAACAAATGGTTGAAGATAAGCCCGTGGATGAATTACTACTGCTCGAAGAGGAGGATGATGCACAAGACACGGCAAGGGAAGAACAACCCTTGCCGCAACTTCTAAACGAGGAAACAGTGGTTGAGGACCATCTTGAATTCATCAAGGAGGAAATTGGAGTGGATCACACGGCCACAATCATCACTTGCAATTTGGCGAAATTCAAAATCCCTGAAACGTTCAAAGACGTGATTTTTGTTATTGAGTTTGCGTCGGAAAATGAAAGTAAGCCATCTTCTCCATTTTTAATTTTGTTTTTTACTAACAATCTGATTTTTATGATTCAGGCACCCGCTCTTGAATTCAGACCATTGCCGAATCATTTCAAGTATCACCTCCCATTAAAAGATAAATTCCATGCTATGGAGCCGAGGGGAGGATAATGGAAAGATTCGTCCGGCTAAAGACGTTAAATCAAGCGCTTCTTGGGAGGCAACCCAAGCATCAGATTTGCATTTCTTAACCCTCATCTTTATTGCCTTTACTTTGCAATTTTTGTTTTGTTTAGTTAGTTGTGTTATTTGGTTGATTTTTGTTTAGTTTGTGTTTAAATAAATTTTAGGGCCTTGTTTATTTTAAGTGCGAGTAAATAAAGTCTTTTTACATTAATTTACATATTTTAATTTACATATTTTATATTGCTTAAAAAAAAAAAATTTTTAAAATAATAATAATAATAATAATATTAGTAAATATATATATATATATATATATATATATATATATTTAAATAAACATTAAAGTAAAAAAAAAAAAAAAAATTTACAATAATACGAAAAACTAATAGCAATCATTGGTTTTGGTTAGGTGGCGCCTCAGAGGTTGACGGAGCTCCGGGAAGACGAAGAGCCAGAGTTGGAATCTCCGGAGCCGGAACGCTTGGTGCTGCTCCAGAGGACGAAGGCAACATAAACCGCGGGAGTAACGCCATGAACCGCTCATGATCACTCTGGATTCGACCGTCCGACTCCTGCAGCTGGTCCAGCTTCCTCTTCATGCTGGTCGAGTAGCTAGTTGGGAGCATGTGCAACTCCTTGTTCTCGTGCCTGAGTCCTCTGACTTCTTGCCGAAGACTGACCACCTCCGCCATTAGCGACTCCACCTGACGAGATCTTGCAAGCAGGCGCTGACCCATGTTCGAAACTGAGCCTGCACACTGGACACTGAGAGCCAGTGAGTCCTGAACAGCCAGCTCGTCTGACCGCATAGACAGCAACCTAGTGTCTCTGGGAGTAAGAAGGTTTCTTGCAACCACCGTTGCGGTTATATCGTTCCTCATCATTGTGTCCCCGACTGTAAGAGGACCATTGGGGGATATGAAGGATGGATTCCAAATGTTGTTCGGAGAAGACGAGTCATCGTCTTCCCCGACATTCAAGTTTAGGCGACGGTCGGAAGGGCAAGACATTTTTAGAGGGGGTTGAGGAAGAAAAGAGTTCGGAAAAATTAAGATTGCTGAAGCGGAAGAAGAGATCGGAAAGATTAAGAAGTGCAGAAGAGAGTGTTTACAGAGGAGAGTATTTGAGGAAGGGAGTTCAAGTGTGATGTGAAGCAGAATTAGCGCCTCTATAAAAAGAAGCAAATCAAAGAGAGGCGCTCCTCTGAGGTTGAAGACGCGTCCTCACGCAATTCGGAAAAGCTCAACGCTCCTTTCTCAAAAGAGCCGTTTCCTTTCTCAAAAGCTGGGCTTGACTCAGCAATCACGTGGGTCGGTTTGTCCGGATGTGTCGTCACTCATGACGTGCAGCGTGGAGCGTTGCGAAAACCACGAGCCGCACCCGGTTTTGAACCCCAGTTTTCAAAAGATCATCATTCCAATTTGTCGTCACTCGTCGTATGCGCAGTCAGCTTCGCGGAAATTACGGACGCGTTGTCAGAAAGCACGTAACGGGCACTGTTCATCCATCCACCGGCTGCCGACAAATAGTGAGGGAACAGTTCCGGTTGTGAAGGAAAATTTCTATAAAGTCGACCTTCGCCTTCCACATCAAAGGCACACCTTCACACCCTCTCCACCTCTAAACCTCTCAACCTCTCTTCATCTCCGATAATGTCTTCCCAAAGAAAGCTTTCGAGTTATTCAGTGTTCTTCATCCCTTGGATCACCCCAGAAAACAAACCTTCCAAAGCAAAAGTATTTCATATTAAAAAGGTTAAAAGCAAAAGTATCTCATATTATGCTTTCTCCTCTCCTTCATCTGAGGAACGTGGAGAAAGTGAGATCCTGATTGCTTACCTAGTCTTGCTCTCGAGTACTCATCTCAGACCCCTCCCAGCCCACTTCAAAAATAAACCTGTGTTGAGGTACTTCTTCAAAAACAAAAGTACCTCACAGACGAAGCAGGAGGAGTCTGAGGTGCACCCAAGAGCAGATGAGTCTGGGTTGATCCAAGAGTTCAAGAAGATGCCACACCTGCGTGGAGACCGGACTACTTGAAGCATGTGGAGACAACGTGCTGATTCATCCTCAACTAAGCTGAGGAGCACTTGCCAGAAGGAGGCCCATCCAGTTCAAGATGAAAGCTGTGGAAAATCAACAGTCATGACCAATGACCACCTATTAGTTCTTTTCGTTATCTTTTATTTTCATTTTCAATTTTCGTTTGCATTTTCTATATTTTCTTGCGTGCTTAACTGATTTATTTCTTTCCTTTGCAGGAACGTTTGGTTATTTCCTCCCTTGAAGTTGATGGCAAAATTTACGCTTGGGGGTCATCGCTTGGTTTTCTGCAAATTAGAGAAGTTTTCAGTCCCTTTGCTTTATTTTTTTTCGTATTATTTATTCATTTTATTTTTTTTGCATTTTATTGTTTTCTGACATTGGGGACAATGTCTAGTTTAAGTGTGGGGGTATCAAGATAAAAAATGACCAAATTGAAAATTTTTGTACCTTCGACTTTGAACTGGTTTCATTTGTTTCCGTGTTGTTGCTTTTTGTTTTCTTAGTGTTTTATGTTGTTTTGGTGTGTTTTATTGTGTTTTGAGGAAATCTTACGAAAATGACATAAAAATTTGAAAAATATTTTGAAAAACCCAAAAAGAATTTTTTTAGTTGTTTTTGTGTGTTTGTGTCTTAGGTACCTTCCAACACAATGATGAGGATTTGGTTTTTAATTGCATGACTGTTAAAGAAAATTATAAACATGGATGGAAGTTTGATATGCTCTTGGTTTATGCTTAGTTGTAGTTGTTGTTTATGAATTTAAATTTGATCATAAAAGGATAAAATTAGTTTTTGTAACATGCTTGAAGGAAGGAACTCAAACTAATGCTACATCCCTGTGAGACTTGAGCTTATACCTTGTTTGGAGAGTTATTAATCTTGATGTTTTTGTTTTCTAAAGTCGTTGCATGATCTCATTATTCTTTGCTTGGTTACTACTTAGAAGGCGTTTTATCATCTTAGTTCCACATACTAGAACTCATATCCGTTTCATTCAAAGCATGACATTGAATTGCATAACACATATCAAGATGAAGTTGTTTAGTGAACCACCATCCCAAAAAGCCTTACCTTCTATCTTTCTTATGTTTTGTAGGTTTAACCCCTTTCGAGCCTGGTTTAGCCTATTTTTGTTGTTAACCACTTTAAACCGCACCTTTGTTCTTAAAGAATAGTGAGCATGATTTAAAAAGAATTCATTTTATTCTACACTATGCAGAAAAACAAGTGTGGGGGAGGGATTGGTTGTTTTCGAGCTCAATTATACGTTTTGTTCTTCTTAAAAAAAAAAAAAAAAAAAAAAAGGAAAAAAAGAAAGAAGAAAAAGAGTTTGAAATCTGGCCATAAAATGTGTGAATCATCCCCTCGGGTTTAGAGTTGAATTTTCATTCAAAAGTGAATTCTATGCGTTAACCTTATTACTTTGCTTACTATTTCTTTAAGAACATTTGTTTTTCCATAGCCTTCCTTTGTTAAGCCTATATCCTTAGCCCCGTTACCACCCTTTGACTTCTATCTTGGTTGTTGTGTGTTCAATATGTGGAGTTTGGGATTGGTATGAGCATATAGTGTCCCTGGTTCTCGCATCTAAGTAGTAGCATTCCGTTCATGAGATCATATTCATATGCACATTAATAACTCCAGAAAATGCTTTCTTTGCTATAACATATGTGAGTGATCATTTCCTTGCTTACATCATTCTTCTCACATATACCTAGTGTAGGGAGTGTAGTCAGAAAATCTGAGCGAAAAAATTGAGTGCATATCTAGTAAGGAATAGAGTAAATTCTCTAAGGCATGTTACTACATTCAAAATGTTGTTTTAATTGATTAAATGCGAACTAATAAATGGTGACTGTGATTAAGTATGTGCTTAAGGGTATGGATTGCCAAAATCTGTGTAAGTGATGATTTTTAATTTGTCATGTCCATTGGAAATCCCTGAGATAAATGTTGGAAGGTTTAGATTGAGTTTTGTTTTTGTTTCTTTGTTTTGCTCGAGGACTAGCAAAAGCTAAGTGTGGGGGTATTTGATAGGACCATATTTATATATATTTTTATATCAAATTCACTCGTCTTTTCTTAGTTAGTTCGTTATATTTTGAGCTATTTACGTTAATTTTGTGTTTTATAAGAATTTATCTAGTTAAGAAAATAAAAATAGAATAAGTGAAGTGTTATGTAATAAATTCGTTTTAACTATTAAATAGAACTTATTATATGAAAAATAATATATATATATATATATTTATATATTAATATATTTATATTAATATAATATGTTGTGTGTGTGATTACATGTGGTCAAAAGCAGAAAAAAAATTATGAAAGTCACAAGCACATGCAGTCGGTGGAATAAAAGAATGGAGGAAATTTGGTGGAGAGCATTTTTGGAAGTTGAAGGCAGACTTGGAGGCCATTAAGAAAGTGGAAGCTAGCTGAGCTTAAAGAAGGAGGACAGCTGCCTCTTGGCAGCCAATCCAGAGCTGGCAGCGGGAGGAAGCACTCGGGACCTTGACTGGGAGAAAAACCGAAAGCAAATGGAGGGAGGAATCACAAGGAGGGATATATGAGAGCTGCCAAAGGGCAGAAAAAGGGGGAGAGGGAGCATCGAGCTCCTCGGGAGCTGCAGCGGCAGACGAGAAAATAATAAAAAAAATTGGAAAACAGAAAAACCAAAGGAAAAGAAGCTGAGGGAGCTCCTCGGGAGAGCAAGTCAAAGCAGAGGCGCTGCCATCTGGCAGCTAGAGAGAGGAGGAGAAGTGGAGGGCTGCCAACAGGACCAGCGGGCAGAGAGACATCAAAGCTCACGGGAGGCACGGTGCAAACTTGCACAGTGCACAGAAAATTCCCGTTTCGGTTTAATCCTCCAAACTTATGTTTTTATTTCTGTTTTACTTTATAAATAATGTGTAATTAATTTATATTGGCTAGAGGTTAATTCGAAACCATGATTATATTTGTAATTTTAATTTGATTTACTCCAGTTATGAATTTATAAATGTTTGGATGTGGTTTACTATTCTGATTTGATTAATAACTTGTTTATGTATGTGGGTTAAGGGTCGATACTTAATTTGCATGCTTAGACTTGATGCTAGGATATAAGGGAATTTCACCTAATCGTTATGAACTTATATTCATGAGTAGTAAAAATCGCTAGTCACGATTGTGTTTAGTAAACCCTAGGTTGGATTAACATGCGTATTCCATAGTTATGAATGCCTAGTCGATGTTTATGATTTCCATTGAACTTAATGATCTTTGATATGTTTCTCTATCATGCGTATTCCATAGTTAGGGAACTTGATAAGAATAATTTGGTTGTGATGCGTATTCCGTCCAATTCAATTAATCTAGGGAAATCTGAGAGTTAATTTAAGCAAACCTAATTAACTTGGAACATTGTCATTATTCGTTTGTTGAATTCATAACTGGGAATCAATTTAGGTTGCATTTGTGTCATGTGTGGAGAAAAACCCTCTAGCCAATCCGTCGCCTATCATTTCATTTTAATTTTATGTTTTTGTCAATTCTGTAATTTATTTAAGTTTAAGTTACGTTTCGTAAAAACCAATCCCCCCCATTATTAAAATATTATTATTTAGTTAATTTTTATTATTTTTAATCTTTTAATTTAATTTCCGTCCAATTAATTTCCTAGTTTTTATTTTAAATTGTTTTCATTATTTTGAGTCATTTTTAGTGTGTTTCGAGTTTTTAGCTTAGTTTGTATTTTCTAGAGTCTTGAGTTGTTTTGAGTCTTTTGATTTGTTTTAGTTTATTTGTTAGTCTTATTTTGAGTTATTTTAGTTAAGTGTTTTTATTTTAGTTTAGTGTTTTAAACTTTGTTTTTACGTTTTTAAATTAAAATAGAGGTTTTAGCAAGCCCTCCTAATCCCCGGCCTAGAACGATACCCTACTTAAATCTATACTACATCTGTCAAAAAGAGGGTTAAATTTGTGCGGTTTAAAATCCCGTCATGTATTTTAAGTGAATATCTACAATTGTATATTAAATTTATACAATAAATACCACTGAATAATTTAGTCACACAGACTAGAATGCGAATAAGTACAAATGACAAAAGGCCTTGTGTACAAACTTGTTTTGCCAGATTGCAAGCAAGATTAGGTGAGTTAAGGATTTCATAGTAGAAGACTGAGAAGTTGAGTGCAAGTCCAAGCCTTATTGGGTGGGTTGGAGCCAACTCGGTGAGGGGCAATGTCTTGCATCAAACAAAACAAAACAAAACAAGCTTAAGGATCACAACAAAAAACAAAAGCACAATTAGAAAACAAAAGCACATTTCTTTTGGACCTGTTGTCATGTTGCCAGAAATCATTTCTAGAGGTTTGTTCATATCTGCCAATCCCTGTTAAATCAAAATCATACTATCAAATTAATAAAAAAAGTTCATGAAATTGCATTTGAATTCAAATACATTTGTAAATGCAAGAAATCATAGGGTTGAAGCATATAGCAGCAACGAATCCCTAGTTCGCAACAGGTCCCCAAAAGTGAGTTATTTTTGGACCAATTGGACTATTCAAGAATGCTCATAACGAAGCCATTCTTACAATCTCTGCCAAATCAAAACAACAAATAGAAAGAAAGAAAAAAAGACAACGAGATTCCAACAATGACAAGATACAGAGTAGAAAGATACGTGTAGTGTAAATTACAAAAAAAAACATAACGATTTCAAAGTCAATCTGACAAACCTACTTAGAAACTTCCGAGCCAGCACCAAAAAACTATTTTACATAACCCCACTTTACATGGTTTAAAGCACTTGGTATGTTCTAGATCTAAAGAGTTTCTTGTTTCAAATGATCAAACTTGCTAATAAATCTCAGCTTCATGATTTCACTATTAATCTCAAGCATTTCTATAACCCCAATTACAAATATTAAACAACAAATAACTATCACGCTCACAATTACAAATATCAAATTGACCTCAATAATATACGATAACTATTATGATGAACATGTTCTATTTAATTTCCAAAGTTCCACTTTAAAGACCAAAACATATAATTTTTTTTTCATTTATGTGTATAAACAACCAACCAAATTGTTTTACCTTAAATCATCAAGAAAAACATAAGCAACTGATGAAAAATAATTCCAACCTACAAGTTCATACCAAACAAAAAAAAAATTGGAAAAAAAAACAAATAATTAAAATACCTACACATGTGTAAATTCATCAGGTGAATAATTTCAACAATTACCCAAAATAAAAAAATTAAAACAAATTTTTTTTTTTTTTACCCAAACAGAGAGTGGGACGCGGAAGTGAATGACGCTTAGGAAGGTCGGCCCAGGTTGGAAACAACTTTAATTCACCTTCCTTGAACCCAATCTTTGACATGCATACTGATAATGTAAATAAAATTCAAAATCTAGAATTGATCCCATAACTAAAACCTTTTATTTTGGAAAAGCACTTACACTAGAGGATAACCATTGAGGAGACGATCATTTTTACCTTTTGGGTCAAGGTCCAATTCTGGAAGGCTTTGCCAGAAATTGGTCAGAAACCCTGTGGCCACTGTTTATTAGATCTGAAATTGAGGAAGTTTGGCTATGAATTTGTAGAAACTAACTTGGGGGTTGGAAAGAGGATAAAAAGAGGACTCTACAAGTACAATTTGTCGGTCATTGGGGACCAGTCGACGGATGCACTGTTGCGTGGAAGAGAAGAGGGTGAAAGAGGATACGGGAGGGAGAAAGACGGCTCAGGAGCACAAGAAAGGCCTAAGAGAGAGAGGGAGTGGGTAGATATTTTCTTTTTGAAACTAGGTACTGATTCTCAGAGAGAGTAGAGATGGATCAGCTTTGCCACCTATAAAGGGTACCGATTCTCTGTGTAAAACATGTAAAATGCACCAATATTAATCAATGGTTCCAACCTACTACAAATAGGCATGGTTTGGGAATGGTGTCCCATTATCAGTGTCCTATAGCCCTTTTTTTTAATAGTGCAACAAAGGAGGTTGAGATTGCTAGCACTGAGTAGCAAAAGCTTGGAAACGTTTAGTGGTCAAAAAAAGATACAGTGTTATTCTTGCGATTCATGAATAATATCTTGTTTAACAAAAGGCCATGAAGTTCATCCAAATGGAAGAAATGCGAAGCATGACCAAGTCAATGAAGGACTCGTATTCATCAAGAAGGCCATTGAGAATAACAACAATGAGAATTTTGATACTTTGAATTAAGAAGGCCTTGTACTTTTAAGTTGTTGTTGATAAGTCCATATTATACTATATATTTTACTCTATTCTTAGTTATAATTTAGTGGTTATTTTGTGAGAATTTTGATACTTTGAAATATATTTCCAATGTAGGACATTCGACTTCTTATGGAGTAAAAAGTAGTCAAATAGATGAATTTTGGAGTGATTCTAGTTCGAGGATGTTCATGTGTCTCTCAACTTGTTCGTTTCAAATTTTCATAATTTTCTACTCAGCGGTTTATTTATGGCGATGAAATAAAGGAGCAGCGCTCAGTGATGTCAAACCGACGTTGTGGGCTTATTTGGCTTTTTGGTATCCAAGATTATGTCTTTTGGGTTCAAAGCCTTCTGAAATTATGTTTGGGACATCTCAAGCTTTAATTTTAGCCATTTTGGACCTGTTTTGGAGCTTTGAAGATCCAGAAACGTGGCTGTTTTGAGACTATGTAGATTTTGGGCGAATTTTACTAGTCAATTTAGGATTATGTTTCCTAATTTATTTTAATTTATTTGGTTTCCTAGTATTATTCTAAGACCTTTTCTAGGCAGGGTTTTATTTTGTAATAGTATAAATAAGGCTTTTTAGCCATTAGGGTTCTCTACACAAGATTGGGGGGAGAGAAGGAGAGGAGAAGAACGCACAACTTTTGGATTCAAGTTTATTTTCTATGTGTTTTCTATCCTTATTTTTAATAATATTTTGTTTATGGTTGTTTGTAACTAACTCGTTTTGCTAGGCCGAATCCTTGAGCCTTAGCATGAATATGTAATTTTTATTTAATTGCTTGTGATTGAATGCGTGCATACTTTGAATTATTAATCACTGTTTTAAACTGTCTAATTGTCTTAATGCTTAGCTACCATTAGGATGTTTAGATAAGTAATTTGATACAATTTTGGTAAGAAGGTTTGACGGGATTTTAAAACCGCACAAATTTAACCCTCTTTTTGACAGATGTAGTATAGATGTAAGTAGGGTATCGTTCTAGGCCGGGGATTAGGAGGGATTGCTAATCTACTCTAAATTAATTTAAAAATATAAAACAAGATTCAAAAACACAAAACTAGGCTAAAAACTCTAATAATTCAAAACACACTAAAATGACTCAAAATAAAGAAAACAATCAAATTAAACACTAGGAATTAAAATGGACGGAAATTGAATTAAAAAATTAAAAACAATGAAAATTAACTAAATAATATAATTTAATAATGGGGGCTTTGGTTTTGATGAAGCGTAAATTAAACTTAAATAAATTACAAAATTGACAAAAACATAAAATAAAAGTAAATGGATGGGAGACGGATTGGCTAGAGGGTTTTTCTCCACACAAGACACATATGCAATCTAAATTGACCTTCAGTTGTTCTTTCAATAAGTTGTAAATCTCAATACTCCAGATTAACCGTGAACAACACTTTTTTAATCTTCAAGTTTTCCTTAAGTTATTGAATTGGATGAACAGCATACAACAATTCAACACATTCTCTAAAAGTCCCCTACGTGAAAAGCACAATAGAGATACAATTAAAGATCATTAAGTTTCATGAAAACTATAAGCATTGACGAGGCATTCGTAACTATGAAAAGCATGATACTCCTGCCAAGAATTTACTTAACACGATTGTGGATAACAACCTTTACTACTCATGAATATAAGTTCATAACGATTAGGTGAAATTCACTTATATTCTAGCATCAAATTCATGCATGTAAATTAAGTATGCATTCTTAATCGACATACACAAATAAGTTATCAATCAAGCAGTTAAGCAAATTGAATCACAACTCATGAAATCACAACTGAAGGTAATCAATTCATATTACAAATATAATCATGGCTTTGAATTAACCTCTAGCCAAAACAAATTAATTACACATTATTTATAAATTAAAACAGAAATAAAAATCTGAGTTTGGAGGATTAAACCGAAATGGTGTGCAAGGATTGTTTCCACCGTGTGTGCAGTGCCGTCTGTTTTTGCTGCCCCGTGCCCCGAGGCTTCTGTCTGGCGCTGCCCTCACTGGCAGCCTGTGCACACCTGGCGCTCCTCCTTGCAAGCTGCCTCTGGCTCCGTGCAGCTCTCTGCCTTAATCCCTTCTGCGCCTCCAACCCGAGGCTCTCTCTTCCAATTTTTGCACAGGCTTCACTTGGCAGCTTGATTAGCTGCCTCTCATTTTTCAACTCTCAATTTTTCTGTTCCGAGAGTCCAAGCCCCGAGGCTCTCAAATCTGCCAAATGTTTCTTCTCTCCACCTTGCTGCCCAAATGGCAGCTTCTCCCAGAGATGGGCGCTGCCCTTTTTCTTATTTAGTTTTCTCAAATGGGCCTCTCTCCGAGGTTTTTTTCTGATCCGCTGCCTTCAAAGGCAGCTTGCCCTCCCTCGCTGCTTTTCCACCTCACAGTTCTCTCTCGCTTATTTCTTTTGTTTTCTTTGCCAGCTGCAAGGCAGCTTGTTTCCATCATTTCCTTTGTTCAGCCGCTCCCTTCATCATTCATCATCATTTTCTTTCTTATTTTATTATTCTTTTAAACCAAAGGGCATCATTCCAATCTGAATCAAAAACCTAAACAAAGGAAATAAGTGAGTAAGGCAGATTTGACGAATTTGTCACTTAAAATCTCAATTGGGCTATTTTTATTTTCTTTACTAGATAAATTCTATAAAACACAAAAACAAAGTAAATAGCTCAAAATATGAGGAACTAACTAAGAAAAGACGAGTGAATTTGATGTAAAAATGTATATAAATATGATCCGATCAAATACCCCCACACTTAGCTTTTGCTAGTCCTCGAGCAAAACAAAGAAAACAGAAAAAGTAATAACATGAAAAACATTAGCTTCCCCCTATGTGACCCTCATAGAATTTCATTCGAGAACACAAATCATCAAGAACCATAGCTAGCACTAAACAAGCCAATCCAAGTTCATCTTCCTTATTCAAATATTAGCAGTAATCTTTAAATCATCCTTGAAGTGTAGTGTGTGAGATAGCCATGCTAATGCAATTTCAAGTTTTTATTTTTAAAATCATCATATGCAAACCAGCAACCTTCTCACGGGATATGCACTCAATCACACATGTGTTTAGTTTTAATGTGTTTCGCTCAAAGAAAGAAATGTGAAAGTTCTACCATAAGCTTGCATAAAGATCACTTCTCCACAATCATAATTGCAAAATTTAAATCAAGAGGACTTTTATTGGATGTAATGAGGCTTAGGGATAGGGCTATTGAAACGAAAGAATAGGAAAACACAATTTCCAAGCTACATTGCAAGCAATTCTTTTGTTGAGATTTATAAGAACTCAAGATCTCCAACGATTCTTCTAGTACTTCCAACCACATCCTTAAACTGAACTTCAAAAACTTTTTTTATTTTTATTTTATTTTCTTCGAATACAATCTTTCTTTTTCTTTTTCTTTTCTTCTCTTTTCTCATTTTTTTTTTTAAATAAACACAAACATGAAATACCCCCACACTTATTCTTTTGCCAAACCTTCCAAGTACTTCACAAACATTTCTCATAAGACAATCTCAAATTGCTCGCTTGGAAAGGGTAAGGAAACATGCTTGAGGTATAAGGGTAGACATATCTGGTGATAAGAAATAAAAGGCTCAACATATACGGCTCAAATTGGCAATCTAATGATATCATTTTTTTCTTCTTAGGGAAATATGGTTATTTGGGCCATGGTGGTGAACCTAATGCCTCTATCATTTTCAAGTTCATGCAATCAATGACAAATATTTCGAAAGATCGTTATGCAAGTTCTAGAGATGCATCTCACATAAGTTCATCACACATGAAAGAATAGGAGTGTATGAAAAATGCACACACTTTCAATAGGCTCAAAAACTCACATAGGATGTATATGGTCACTAAATTCACATATGAAGCTTTAAGTCATGCTTTAGTTTCACATCAACAAGGCTATGTGCATTTGGTTTTTCAAAGATGATCAAACATGTAGAAAACTAACAAGAGAATAAGGAATTTCATACAACACATGTTAGCTAAGTTCTTGATAATCAAGGTTCAAATTCGATCCAGTTATATCATTGGGTCGGGAAACTAACAAAAATCTAATTTAAAACAATAAGGAAAACAAGACAATATTTTTGGATTTTTTTTAAATTTTCCGAAAAAATTAAATAAAACAAAATTAATTAAGAAAACAAAAAGCAATAACACGGAAACAAATGAACCAGTTCAAAGTCGAAGGTACAAAAATTTTCAATTTGGTCATTTTTTATACTTGATACCCCCACACTTAAACTAGACATTGTCCCCAATGTCAGAAAACATTAATATGAAAAAAAATAACAGGAATAAATAATAAGAAACAAAATAAAGCAATAGGACTGAAAACTTCCCTAATTTGCAGAAAACCAAGCGAAGACCCCCAAACGTAAATTTTGCAATCAACTTCAAGGGCAGAAATATTCAAAAAGTTCCTGCAAAGAAAAGAAATAAATCAGTTAAGCACGCAAGAACTAATAGGTGGTCATTGGTCGCTTGTTGATTTTCCACAGCTTTCATCTTGAACTGGATGGGCCTTCTTCTTGCAAGTGCTCCTCAGCTTAGTTGAGGATGAATCAGCACGTTGTCTCCACATGCTTCAAGTAGTTCGGTCTCCACGCAGGTGTGGCATCTTCTTGAACTCTTGGATCAACCCAGACTCATCTGCTCTTCGAAGCAACTTAGACTCCTCCTGCTTTGTCTGTGAGGTACTTTTGCTTTTGAAGAAGCACCTCTACACAGGTTTATTTTTGAAGTGGGTTGGGAGGGGTCTGAGATGAGTACTCGAGAGCAAGACTAGGTAAGCAATCAGGATCTCACTTTCTCCACGTTCCTCAGATGAAGGTGAGGAGAAAGCATGATATGAGATACTTTTGCTTTTAACCTTTTTGATATGAAATACTTTTGCTCTGGATGATTTGTTTTCTGGGGTGATCCAAGGGATGAAGAACACTGAGTAACTCGAAAGCTTTCTTTGGGAAGACATTATCGGAGATGAAGAGAGGTTGAGAGGTTGAGAGGGTGTGCCTTTGATGTGGAAGGCGAAGGTCGAGACTTATAGAAATTTTTCTTCCTCAACCGGAACTATTCCCGCACTATTTGTCGGCAGCCGGTGGATGAATGAACAGTGCCAGTTACGCGCTTTCTGACAAAGCGTCCGTAATTTCCGCAAGGCTGACGGTGCAAGTGACAAGTGACGACAAACCGGAAAAGCTGATCTTTTGAAAACCGGGGTTCAAATCCGGGTTCAGCTCGTGGTTTTCGCAAAGCTCCAAGCTGCATGTGAGAGCGACGACAAAACTGGAAAAGCTGAATCCACGTGATTGCTAAGTCAAGCCCAGCTTTTGAGAAAGGAAACGGCTCTTTTGAGAAAGGAGCGTCGGCCTTCGATTAAGGAGCGTCCAGCTTTTGAGAAAGGTGTCCGGCACTTCGATCTGCGAGGAGCGGGCGCCTCTTTGATTTGCTTCTTTTTATAGAGGCGCAAATTCTGCTCCACTTCACACTTGAACTCCCTCTTGTAAACACTCCCTCCTTGCACTTCTGCACTCTTACTCCTTCCGCTTTCTTCTTGTACTTCTGCAATTTTAATCTTTCCGATCTCTTTTCTTCCTCAACACCCTCTAAAAATGTCTTGCCCTTCCGACCGTCGCTTAAACTTGAATGTCGGGGAAGACGATGACTCGTCTGCTCCGAACAACATTTGGAATCCGTCTTTTATATCCCCCAATGGTCCTCTTACAGTCGGGGACACAATGATGAGGAACGATATAACCGCTACGGTGGTTGCTAGGAATCTGCATACTCCTAGAGACAATAGGATGCTATCCATGCGGTCAGACGAGTTAGCTGTTCAGGACTCCCTTGCTCTTAGCGTCCAGAGTGCAGGCTCAGTTTCAAACATGGGCCAGCGCCTGCTTGCCCGAACTCGTCAGGTGGAGTCGCTGATGGCGGAGATGGCAAGTCTTTGGCAAGAGGTCAGAGGACTCAGGCACGAGAACAAGGAGTTGCACATGCTTGCAACTAGTTACTCGACCAGCATAAAGAGGAAGTTGGACCAGCTGCAGGAGTCGGACGGTCGGATTCAGAGCGATCATGAAAGGTTCATGGCGTTACTCCCGAGGTTTATGTTGCCTTCGTCCTCTGGAGTTGCACCAAGTGTTCCGGCTCCGGAGATCCCAACTCTGGCTCTTCGTCTTCCCGGAGCTCCGTCGACCTCTGAGGCACCACCTGACCAATGACCAATGAACGCTATTAGTTTTTCGTATTATTGTAAAATTTTATTGCTTTAATGTTTATTTAAATAAATATATATATATATATATATATATATATATATATATATTACTAATATTATTATTATTATTATTATATATATTTTTTTTAAAGTTTATTTTAAGCAATGTAAAATATGTAAAGTAAAATATGTAAATTAATGTAAAGAGACTTTGTTTACCCGCACTTAAAATAAACATTGCCCTTAATTTATTTAAACAAAAACTAAACAAAATTCAACCAAATAACACAACTAACTAAACAAAACAAAAATGAAAGTAAAGGCAATAAAGAGAAGGGTTAAGAAATGCAAATCTGGTTGCTTGGGTTGCTTCCCAAGAAGCGCTTGATTTAACGTCTTTAGCCGGACGATTCTTCCTTTTAAGCTTGAATAGGGCCCACGTCACGGAGGATGATATCGTCCACAACGTACTCATATGTTGAATCTTTAAACGGACGGGGATAATGGTCCTTCCTGATTTTGGCGGTTCGCTTCCCTACGCCAACATGAACTCTTCTACCACCTTTGATTTGATTAGGTACCTGCACAACAGAAGGTAGCAACCTATTAGTTGAAATGGGAATTGGAATTGGAGTAGGTGACTTACCAATGGGTGGCGTTGAAGTGGCAGCATTATGAACAAATGCACAAGGGGTGCTCTCGGCCAAATCTGGGGGTTCTTTGATGGCAGGGACGTGTCCCTTGTGTTTCATTCCAATTCCTTCTTCGTTCATGGTTTGCATAAATCTGCCAGGAAAAGGCACATTCGGAGGAATAATGTTAGAAGGAATTGAATTTGACACATTATTACCTTTATGACGGGATTTAAAACCGCACAAATTTAACCCTCTTTTTGACAGTTGTAGTAAAGATGTAAGTAGGGTATCGTTCTAGGCCGGGGATTAGGAGGGATTGCTAATCTACTCTAAATTAATTTAAAAATATTAAACAAGACTCAAGGACACAAAACTAGGCTAAAAACTCTAATAATTCAAAACACACTAGAATGACTCAAAACAATGGAAACAATCAAATTAACTCAATAAGAACTGAAATGGACGGAAATTGAATTAAAAGACTAAAAACAATGAAATTTAACTAAATAATATAATTTAACAATGGGGGGTTTGGTTTGGACGAAACTTAAATAAATTACAAAATTGACAAAAACATAAAATAAAAGTGAATGATAGGCGACGGACTGGCTAGAGGGTTTTTCTCCACACATGACACATATGCAACCTAAATTGATTTTCAGTTGTTCTTTCGATAAATTGTAAATCTCAATACTCCAGATTAACCGTGAACAGCACTTTTTTAATCTTCAAGTTTTCCTTAAGTTATTGAATTGGATGAACAGCATACAACAATTCAACACATTCTCTAAAAGTCCCCTACGTGAAAAGCACAATAGAGATACAATCAAAGATCATTAAACTTTGTGAAAACTATAAGTACTGACGAGGCATTCGTAACTATGAAAAGCATGATACTCCTGCCAAGAATTTACTTAACACGATTGTGGATAACAACCTTCACTACTCATGAATATAAGTTCATAACGATTAGGTGAAATTCACTTATATTCTAGCATCAAATTCATGCATGCAAACTAAGTATGCATCCTTAATCGACATACACAAATAAGTTATCTATCAAGCAGTTAAGCAAATTGAATCACAACTCAGAAATCACAGCTGAAGGTAATCAATTCATATTACAAATATATTCATGGATTTGAATTAACCTCTAGCCAAACAAATTTAACTACACATTATTTATAACTTAAAACATAAATTAAACATAAGTTAAATCTGAGTTTGGAGGATTAAACCGAAATGGGGTGCAGGGTCTGTGTGCAGCATCTGCTGCGTTCCTTTTCTCCTCCGCGTCTCTGATTGGTTGCAATGGTCAACGCTGCCAAGAGGCAGCCTTGCTTGTACTCTTCTCCAATTGGCTGCTTGGCAGCTGCCCTTGACTTCACTTTGATTCCACGGAAGCCTGGCCTTCAGATCCGTGTGCCACCTGCCTCCTTTCCTGCGCTTGCTCTCCCTTGGCTGCGCTCAGTCTTCACGCCCCCTTTAATTTCCCATGCGCAAGCTGTCTGGACAGCTGCCTTCAAAGGCAGCTCTCAATCTTTTTTTTTTTTTTTTTTTTTTTGTTTCTTCCGCTGCCAAAAATGGCAGCTCACCCCGAGGCCTGCTGCTTATTTCTCCCTCTCGGTCCTTTTAATTCCTGTGCTCGCCAGCTGCCTTAAGGGCAGCTCTCTCCCCAAAACTCACGCTGCTCTCTCTCCTGGCCGCGTTTCTTCCTCTCCTTTGGCAGCTGTGCGAGCTGCCTTATTTTATATTTTTTTTTATTTTCTTTTTTTCAGCTGCTCGCTAAGGCAGCTTTCAATCCCTTATGACTTCCCCCTTCCCTCGCGCGCTCGCTGGTCAGCTCACCCCGAGGCTTGCGCCTCTTTCTCCGCGCTCGGTGCTTCTCCTCAGCTGCCAAAGGCAGTTGTTCTTCTCGTTTTCCTCGGCTTGACAAGCTGCCAAGGCAGCTTCGGTCCTTGGTTCTTTTTTTATTTTCTCGCTGCCTCAAGGCAGCTCCTCTGAATGGCCCTCTCTCAGTTCTCTGCACCTTGCTCGCTGCTGCCAGCTGCCCTAAGGGCAGCTCTCGGTGCTTCCCCCCTGCTCCATTCAATAATCGAATTTATAATACTACATCCATCATTATTATATTGAGTAGTTGACACACTCATTTCCTTTCCACACATGAGCTGATTTATTAGAACCAATCTCACTAATGATTTCATTTGGAACATTAGTATTAAAACCACATAAGGACCAGAAGTGAGTGCTCAAACTGTGCACTGCGCTTTCCATCTGATGTAACAGCTGTCCATGCATCGGGCCACATACGATCACGCCAAACCCCTGCATTTATCATGGGTTCAATTGAAAAGGTCTGTCCAGCTTTCATTACACCAACGCCTTATTTCTTCCGTAATGGGGAATATTTGGCGCACAATGAAAAAGCTCTCCAACACCATGACCACAATATCATTTCACCTTCCTATCCGTTTTATTGGCTGCCAGCTGCAACGTATTGCCTTTTCTTTTCCTTTTATTATTTGTTCTTCTTTTTCTCTGTCAGGTCCCAAGTTGCTGCCCTCTCTGGCAGCTTGCCTTTTATGCATTTTGTTTCGCTAGATGCCCACGTCTATTTGCTGCCTTTCACAAATTTTCAAATGCTACATCATCAAATAAGTGGGTAAGGCAATTTTCAGCGAATTCATAATTTAAAACTCATTTGTGCTATTTTTATTTTCTTAGCTTAACAAATCCTAAAAACACAAAAACAACGTAAATAGCTCAAAAATATAAGGAACTAACTAAGAAAAGACGAGTGAATTTGAAGTAAAAATATATATAAATATGATCCGATCACTTTATTTGATTGATTGGATGGCTTAGGAGCAATAGGGGCCTGTGGCAAAGGTGTTTCCACCCTTGCCGTGGGTATGGTGTGTTCCTCCTCCACACTTTGCAATCTTTCATCTTCCTTGTGATTTGATGATTGTGGGTCTGCTCCAACCTCCTTGTCACTTCTCAAGATGATTGCCTTGGCAGTTTCAAATCCTCCCTTCGAATTCGTAATGGTTGAACTAGGGAGGTTGCCTTGGTCTCGAAACTGTCCTACGAACTCCGATATCTGCCCAATTTACTTTTCCAAGTGGTCCACCCTTTTGTCTTGATTTTCTTTCTCCTGAGACAAATTGGTGAGTAACTTAATAAGCGTATCATTATCCAAAGACATACCTGAAATTGTTTGGGTAGGTTATGATGGGGCGTAGGGCTGTTGGAATATCCCAAGGGGTGGCCGAAATCCTCCTTGTTGTTGAGGCTCTCCCCAATTGAAGTTTGGGTGATCACACCATCCCGGATTGTACGTGTTGGCGTATGGATCATATTTGGGCTGATTTTGGCCTTGATACCCAATGGTGTTGACACTTTCCCATCCTCCATTCTCAATCAATTGAGGGCACTTTTCAGATTGGTGTCCTTGCATGGAACATATGCCACAGATTGTGTTTTCATGCACTTTGGGTTTTTCAATAGCCTGTGACACAAGAAGAGTGAGATTAGCCAATTGAGATTGAATTTCGGAGATTGCATTTACCTCTTGCTGCCATGGGGGGTCCTTTTGTCCAACGCCTTCATATTGTTGTGCGTTTAAAGCTCGGTTGGCAATCAAGGTCTGGGCAGCCACGGGTGTTTTGTCAACCAATACACCACCTGCTGAAGCATCTAACATTTGTCGTTCGAGGGGAAGAAGTCCTTCGTAAAAGTATTGAATGAGCATCTCTTCTTTTATTTGGTGTTGCGGACATGAGGCAACAAGGGTCTTGAATCGCTCATAGTATGTTGGGAATGATTCTCCTTGATTTTGCTCAATGCCACTAATCCTTTTGCGTAGGAGAATGACTCGAGAAGTTGGGAAAAACTTCTCCAAGAACGCCCGTTTCATGCTCTCCTAAGATGTGATAGTTCCGAAGTCTAGTTCGTAAAACCAATCCTTTGCCCTTTCCAAGAGAGAAAAGGGAAAAGTCTTCATCTTCAGAATGTTGCTATCGAAATTGCCGGGAGTCATGCTTGAACAAACCACTTCAAACTCCTTCAAATGCTTGATAGGATCTTCCATGGACAGCCCATGAAACTTAGGAATATGGTGCAGCAAGCTCGACTTTAGTTCGAACTCGTCGGTCTTGTCTTGGGCCGCCCTAGGGTATTGGATGTATAGGGGTGCTGCATTGTCCAGCCACGAGGCTAAGAGTTCTTTGATTGTTCGATTGTCCACCATGATGAGTACCTGAAAACAAGAAATAAATCAAATATCAAAAGTAAAATACACAAACACAAAAATAAACAAAAACACAACAAAAAGACAAATATCAAAATAAACACAAACAAAAATAAAGGGATTAGCAAATTTGCTAATCCCCGGCAACGGCGCCAAAAATTTGACGGGATTTTAAAACCGCACAAATTTAACCCTCTTTTTGACAGATGTAGTATAGATGGAAGTAGGGATTGCTAATCTACTCTAAATTAATTTAAAAATATAAAACAAGATTCAAAAACACAAAACTAGGCTAAAAACTCTAATAATTCAAAACACACTAAAATGACTCAAAATAAAGAAAACAATCAAATTAAACACTAGGAATTAAAATGGACGGAAATTGAATTAAAAGATTAAAAACAATGAAAATTAACTAAATAATATAATTTAATAATGGGGGGTTTGGTTTTGATGAAGCGTAAATTAAACTTAAATAAATTACAAAATTGACAAAAACATAAAATAAAAGTAAATGGATGGGCGACGGATTGGCTAGAGGGTTTTTCTCCACACAAGACACATATGCAATCTAAATTGACCTTCAGTTATTCTTTCAATAAGTTGTAAATCTCAATACTCCAGATTAACCGTGAACAGCACTTTTTTAATCTTCAAGTTTTCCTTAAGTTATTGAATTGGATGAACAGCATACAACAATTCAACACATTCTCTAAAAGTCCCCTACGTGAAAAGCACAATAGAGATACAATTAAAGATCATTAAGTTTCATGAAAACTATAAGCATTGACGAGGCATTCGTAACTATGAAAAGCATGATACTCCTGCCAAGAATTTACTTAACACGATTGTGGATAACAACCTTTACTACTCATGAATATAAGTTCATAACGATTAGGTGAAATTCACTTATATTCTAGCATCAAATTCATGCATGTAAATTAAGTATGCATTCTTAATCGACATACACAAATAAGTTATCAATCAAGCAGTTAAGCAAATTGAATCACAACTCATGAAATCACAACTGAATGTAATCAATTCATATTACAAATATAATCATGGCTTTGAATTAACCTCTAGCCAAAACAAATTAATTACACATTATTTATAAATTAAAACAGAAATAAAAATCTGAGTTTGGAGGATTAAACCGAAATGGTGTGCAAGGATTGTTTCCACCGTGTGTGCAGTGCCGTCTGTTTTTGCTGCCCCGTGCCCCGAGGCTTCTGTCTGGCGCTGCCCTCACTGGCAGCCTGTGCACACCTGGCGCTCCTCCTTGCAAGCTGCCTCTGGCTCCGTGCAGCTCTCTGCCTTATTCCCTTCTGCGCCTCCAACCCGAGCTCCCTCTTCCAATTTTTGTGCAGGCTTCACTTGGCAGCTTGATTGGCTGCCTCTCGTTTTTCAACTCTCAATTTTTCTGTTCCGAGAGTCCAAGCCCCGAGGCTCTCAAATCTGCCAAATGTTTCTTCTCTCCACCTTGCTGCCCAAATGGCAGCTTCTCCCAGAGATGGGCGCTGCCCTTTTTCTTATTTAGTTTTCTCAAATGGGCCTCTCTCCGAGGTTTTTTTCTGATCCGCTGCCTTCAAAGGCAGCTTGCCCTCCCTCGCTGCTTTTCCACCTCACAGTTCTCTCTCGCTTATTTCTTTTGTTTTCTTTGCCAGCTGCAAGGCAGCTTGTTTCCATCATTTCCTTTGTTTAGCCGCTCCCTTCATCATTCATCATCATTTTCTTTCTTATTTTATTATTCTTTTAAACCAAAGGGCATCATTCCAATCCGAATCAAAAACCTAAACAAAGGAAATAAGTGAGTAAGGCAGATTTGACGAATTTGTCACTTAAAATCTCAATTGGGCTATTTTTATTTTCTTTACTAGATAAATTCTATAAAACACAAAAACAAAGTAAATAGCTCAAAATATGAGGAACTAACTAAGAAAAGATGAGTGAATTTGATGTAAAAATGTATATAAATATGATCCGATCAAGGTTCCCTGAAATTGACACTGGCTTCTTGTGATTAAATTGTAATTTCACTTAAGATGAACACCACGTCTTAAGGGTTGCATGGTTTTTCAAATGGTTTTCATAAAGCATAATGAGTCTCTCATGTTCAGATTTGATCCGAACGTCCGGGCGGGTTGTATGTTAGATATACCTTCTATGTTGGAGGTTCCAAGTAGAATATAAATTAGGAAAACCTAACTTTCAAAGTGGCATGTGTAGATCATAGGTAATTGGTAAAACTACATAGAATTGTTAGGGTGACGGCTGAACCCTAGGCTTTTAATAACTTTATTTTCAAAACTATTTTCTTTAGTTTTTCTTTGTCAATTTATTTAATCATTTTAATTAAATTCGTTTTTATTATTTAAAATTTTAAAATCAACCTTTTCCAAATCTTGTTTTAAATAGTTAATTAAGAATTAGTTTAAATACAAATTATTCATTCAATCCGTGTGGAAAACGACCTTACTTGAGCCGTTTATACTACAATTACCTTGTTCTCTTGTAAGTATTTTAAGTCTTTTTAACCCTACTTTTACAGGTGGTAAAAATACCTATCAGTTGTCATCTATAGTTGACGATATATTGACGTTAACAATACACCTTCTTTAATTTAAAAACCCCAATTGCCATTAATCTATGAAAGATTGAGCGCTGCATTGCTTGAAGGTTTCTGAGCACTTGTTTGGGGGACCAATTTCTGATGACGTCCTACAACATGTCTGTATAAAATACGGTGGTTTTTTGGATGGGAACACAGAGCATCACAAGCGATTTTTGTACGTACGCAGGTGTAATTAAATCCAAAGTTAGAGCTTGTTTAAATACATATTCTGAGAATAGTCTTGCTTTGCCTACGTTATCGTGTATGATGTATTTGTCTATAATCTAGGTTTAAATTATTGGGTTTTCATGTAGGTTCAAAAGTCAGAAACCTATTAATTCTATGTGTATGATGTATTAGTCTATAATCTAGGTTTAAATTATTGGGTTGCATGTAGATTAAAAAAATCAGTTTCGTTTTCATATGTTTGCTGATAGGGATTTTACCGCTACTAAAAGTAGGAATAAAAACACTTAAAAATACTTGCAAGAGAACAAGGTAGTTGTAGTATAAACGGCTTAAGCAATGTCGTTTCCGCAGGGATTGAATGAATAATATGTATTTATACTAATTCTTAGCTAATTATTTGAAAACAAAGATTGGAAGAGATTGATTTTATGACCTAAAATATTAAAAACGAATTTAATTAAAAATAATTTAGGAAAGCAACTAATAACCAATTAAAAAGGAAATAAATCAAGTAGAAAAAATTGTGAAAAACAAAATTGGAAAGGCACTAGGTTCCGCCGTCCCCTTAACAATTCTATGTAGATCTACCAATTACTTATGAATTACCCATGCAACTTTGAAGGTTAGGTTTTCCTTATGCATATTCTACTTGTGGCATTCAAGCTAGAACGTACATCAAACATGCAATCCGTCTATGGCACTAAGATCAAATATAAACATGCATGACTCATTACGCTTTGTGAAACCCCTTTGAAAAACCATGCAACCCCTAGGAAGTGGCACTCGCCCTAGGTGAACTTACAACTATTAATCACAAGAAGCAATACTCAATTCCCCGGTGGCATTCCGATCGAATTGCATCCAATTACTTATCTAAACATCCTAATGGTCGCGAATTGACGGGATTTTAAAACCGCACAAATTTAACCCTCTTTTTGACAGTTGTAGTATAGATGTAAGTAGGGTATCGTTCTAGGCCGGGGATTAGGAGGGATTGCTAATCTACTCTAAATTAATTTAAAAATATTAAACAAGACTCAAAGAAACAAAATTAGGCTAAAAACTCTAATAATTCAAAACACACTTAGAATAACTCAAAATAATGGAAACACACAAATTGGACACTAGGAAATCAATTGGACGGAAATTGAATTAAAAGATTAAAAACAATGAAAATTAACTAAATAATATAATTTAATAATGGGGGGGGTTTGGTTTTGACGAAACGTAAATTAAACTTAAATAAATTACAGATTTGACAAAAACATAAAATTAAAAGTGAACAGATAGGCGACGGATTGGCTAGAGGGTTCTTCTCCATACATGACACATATGCAATCTAAATTGATTTTCAGTTGTTCTTTCAATAAGTTGTGAATCTCAACACCCCAAATTAATTAGGTACGCTTAAATTAATCTTCAGATTTTCCTTATATTATTGAATTGGATGAACAGCATACAACAACTCAAATTATTCCCCAAAAGTTCCCTACGTGAAAAGCACAATAGAGATACGATTAAAGATCATTATGTTCTATGAAAATCATAAGTGTTGACAAGGCATTCGTAACTATGAAAAGCATGATACTCTTGCCAAGAATTTACTTAACGCGATTGTGGATAACAACCTTCACTACTCATGAATATAAGTTTATAACGATTAGGTGAAATTCACTTATATTCTAGCATCAAATTCATGCATGTAAATTAAGTATGCATTCTTAATCGACATACACAAATAAGTTATTAATCAAGCAGTTAAGCAAATTAAATCACAATTCAGAAATCACAACTGAAGGTATCAATTCATATTACAAATATAATCATGGTTTTGAATTATCCTCTAGCCAAAATAAATTTAATTACACATTATTTATAAATTAAACAAAGTAAAATATGAGTTTGGAGAGATTTAACCAAAATGAGTGTTGCAAGGATCTGTGCAATGCTGTGCATTTGCACCGTGTTCACTGGTTGCCAAGACTTGCTCTCGGATTGGCTCCTGATTTTTGCTCCGAGGTTCACTTGGCAGCTTCGGTGCTGCCTTGATTTCGTCCCAAGTCTCAGCTACCCGAGGGTTTGTTCTCCAGCTGCCCCGCGAGAGCTCCCTCGCGAGCTGCCCTCCACGTGCTGCCAAAGGCAGCTTTCTGCTGCTCTCCTTTCTTAGCTCCGTGACACCTCTGCTCTTGCGCCTCTCGACTTCTGCCGTTGTGCTTTCAAAGCTGCCAAGAGGCAGCTCGGTGCCCTCGGATTCTCCCCAAAGTCTTCTTCAATTGGCCTCACTCCAATGAGCTCGCCAAATGGCTCATGTGTCTTCTGCGCAAGCTTCTCTGGCTGCGTGCTTTAACTGCCAAAAGGCAGCTCTCGTTGGTTTTCTCCTGGCAGCAATTGGCTGCCTTATTTCTGACTGCCCAAAAATGGCTGCGAGCGCTCTCTTTTGTTTCTCTCCAATCCAGTTTCTTTATATTTATTAATCCCCACTCCTGCACTCACCGACTCAAGCCAGATTATTATTATGCCTCTGTGCTTTTTCTTTTTCCTTAACCGCACCCGCAAGATGCTTCTGCCTTTCATCATGCGCTTGCACCCACTCCCCATTGCACTGCCTTTAATTATTTGTTTGTCCACCGAATTTGCCTTGCTGTTTTCCTCTTTTATTCCATTATTGACTTTTCTTCGGTGCCCTTTGGCATCTTTTCTGTAATCACACACACACAACATTATATATAAATATATATATATATATATATATATATAAATATTATTTTCCAAATGATAAGTTCTAATCAACAAGTAAGATAGTTTAGACGAATTTATTACTTAAAACTTCACTTATTCTATTTTTATTTTCTTAACTTGATAAATTCTTATAAAACACAAAATCAACGTAAATAGCTCAAAATATAACGAACTAACTAAGAAAAGACGAGTGAATTTGATGTAAAAATGTATATAAATATGATCCGATCACGAATCATTAAGACACAAAGACAGTTTAAAGCACAGTGATTAATAATTCAAAGTATACATGCATAATATCATAAGCAATTAAATAAAAACTACATATTCATGCTAAGGCTCAGACATCGCCCTAGCAAACAAAAATTAGTTACTAACAATCATAAACAAAATACTATTACAAATATGGATAGAAAACACCTTGAAAACAAACTTCAAAAACTCTCTAGTATTGCGTGCGTTTTTTTCGTCCCCTGTTGTGTCTAGAACCCTAAAGGCTAAGAAGTCTTATTTATACTAGTAGAAAATAAAACCCTACCTTGAAAATGTCTTAAAATAAAATTAGGAAACCTAATAAAATAATAAAACAGAAAATAAAAGGTTTCCTATTCTAATTGGAATTCGGACTTCTCAGGAAATTAGACTTTTGGTCCCAAAAGGTCTCTTTTGAAAGCGGAAGATGTCCCCTACAAATCCTTAGAAGGAATCTTTCTCAAAATAAGCCATCTTGACCTCCAAAATACACAAAACGTCCAGAAACGTCAATTTGAGAAAGCTGCGCGCTGGGTCTTCTTTTCATTGCCACGGTCAAATGACTCGGTAGAAAAATCTGGCATTTTGACACAATCATCTTGAAAGACTCATGAACATCCTCCAATTGGAATCACTCCAAAATTCATCCTTTTGATCACTTTTTGCTTCAGAGGAAGTCGAATGTCCTACATTAAAAATACATAACAAAGTATCAAAATTCTTCCAAAATAACCAATAAATTATAACTAAGAAGGGTAAAATATATAGTATAAAATGGACTCATCATTTTCCGTTTGAACTCCTTTGTGATATGAATGAAATTTTCACTTGATAAAATAACCTTTTTTTTTTAATTTCCATTTAAAGTTCTATACTCTTGCTCACTATTTTTTTTTTTTGGATATGTTTAATTTGAAATTCTATGGTACCTTACATAATAATCGGGAGGTTAAAGAACATTATTGATTATTACACTATGAAAGTTTTAGCAGTTTTTTAACAGTATAGACGTAAGTTATTATTAGTAGACGTTATGAAAATGACCCTAATTGTTATTTACTTTTGGGTTCCTTACCTTAACTTTTAATTGTGTTACAGCGTGGGTACCAACTATACAAAGTAACATATTAATGATGCACAGTCTATTTATTTGATATATTCGAATTATAATCGATTTTCGATTCAATTAATTTTTTTTTTTTTTTTGTAAGGATGATGCTCAAATAAAAATTAAAAACATTAATGGTTTTGAATATAAAATTTATATGACAAAAACACATTATTCGCAAAAATATAAAATTTATGATAAAAACACATTATAAAATTTATATGATAAAACAATAGGAATAACTCTGGTTCTAATTAATGTGAACGGAAAGTACAAGGGACTTCTGAAGTCAATAGTAAAAAAAATAAAACTGACAAGAAAGAAATAGAATATTAACTTATGCAGTGATCGAATATACAAGAAAAATTTCCAGGCTTATTTGCAAGACCTGTGGGAATGTGTGTTTGACAGACACTTAAGATTAGTTACTTAGTATTACGGTTTAATAGTATTCTCTTTTCTTTTAAGTTAGAGATTATAGGCTCGATTCTTGCTAAAAATGAATCTAAACAACATTATTGATTGCCTATGTGAGACTTCATCCACTCCCTCACCCCTTACTAGATAATATCATTTGTTTGAAGAAAAAAAAAGGTTCTTTACTTTCTTTTTCTGATGCTAACATATATACTTAGTTACTTACATGATTAAATAAACAATAACAATTTTTATTGACCAAAGTCATATATATGCGATATGAAAACAATTTTCACACACTATTTTCTCTATCGGCGTACTTTTGTTCTCTAGGTTTTTAATTTAATTAACTAAATGAGAATCAATGGACAAAAGTAAAGATAAGTGTGCATTAGGAGAAAAAATATTTGTGAAATCACTTCTCATATTATTAATATGTATGTATAACATTAACATGTACGTATAGTTACATTCCTTTCTACCTCCTTGATAAATTTGGGCATCGAACAACTGCCATTTACATCTATATATACAAAATATTGTATCCTTCCCAGTATTCTCAAGAGAACCAAATCCTATTTTCTTAAAACTTTAAGAGTCTCAAACAACAAGGTAGACACACTTTAAAAGAAATCAATTGCATTGGCCTGAGGTGAAATCCCAAAATTTTGTTTGGTTACAATTTTGACCACCATATGGTTCGAAATTTTGCTGACAATTTAGCTAAATTGGGGGAAAAAAGAAAAAAAAAAAACGATTAAGTGAGAAAAAGGGGCTGAAAGGCAAATAAAAAACTTGGAGAAGCTAATTGACAACATCAGATTCTGAGGTTGATGTCCAGATGGAAGCTGAGAGTAGACAGCGAGACTTCCAACCTAAAACCAGCCGATGATTGGCCACCTCCTCCACCCTATAACCGTCATTAAAAAGACCCAACAAAAGTTTTGCTTGACAATGATTGGCAAAGCTTATTGGAATAGGCTTAAACCCTACCGCGCCCAACCTCTCCCACCAAGAGCAGCCAACTTCTCCGTGGGCACGGTAGATAAGAGCCAACGACCCTAGTATTCGAGGCCCCAAGAATACTGTCTCCACTAGAGCTCTAGCCCGGCTTTGCATTGGGAAGCTGGCCTCGAGTGAGTCGTATACTGCCGAGTAATGGCACAATGAGTCCATGAAGCGGGCCACGAAGCCTCCGTCCCCTGTGGACCGTACTTCTTCCTCGACCAAAGTGACTAGTCTCGGTCTAAGAGTCTTGGCTCCGGATAAAAACGAAGCAATTGAATCTGAAGACCGGTAACTAAAATGTGGGAGGTTTAGCATACAATTGATCACCAAGGTCTCCCCTTTTATCAACTTCAAAGCGGACGGTTGAAATGTCTCATCAGAATCCAGCCTACATTGGTGAAAAGAAAATGGCTGACCAATCGACGCGGCAAATGCAGTCAAACGACGGCCGGTCTCTTGGACGGTCCCAATCGAGTGCCTTCTGCTGCCGCCCCTCGACAAGGCGGTGATCCTAAGATGTGGGGTCGGTGGGCCCTCCTTCCGGGAAACCAAGGCCTGCATCAAGGAAGCCCATTGGATACCCTCCACGATGTCATAATCTACGACGTGGATCCGCGTCTCATGGACCACGGCCTCTAAAATCGCCTGATTGGCTGTGAAGTGCCCAAATTTAACGTAAGGCGACATGTCCTGGAGCAGTTGAAACGCAGCGGTTACATCCGTCGGATGGTGGCCGTGATTGCGGTGCGCCCCACTCCCAATCAAATGCTTACCATGTAAACCCCCGGTGCCTTCTAGCAAACCCTGGAGGGCCTCGGTAAAATACGCCGCCAGCCTCTCCATGTTAGAACCGTCAGATGCAGAGACCAACTCCTTGAGCCGAACCAATATCACCCGAGCCAGATCCCGGCTCTTGTTTCCGACCGTCAGCGCCCCCGCCGCCGCCATCAATAAATGGACCAGCCTCAACCCCTTCAAGTCCTCGCCGTTAGCGCCGCCGTCTTCATCCGTCAACGTCATCATTTCTCCCGACGTCGTATTGTTTGACGCGTCCTGGGCTGACAACGAGTTCAGCTCAGTGCTGCCATCTTGGTCTTCCACCATCGACTCAATGAGCCCGTGATAGTCGTCTCCGACGAGCTGGTCTGTCGGCGCCAGCGCTTCCCAGTCGACCACCGGAGACCAGGCGTACCAGTGATCGGTGGAAACCGTGTTGGTGCTTGTGCCTGTGGGGCTGCAGCCGGATAAGTCAAGATCAGGGTCATCATGCCCATCAATGGCCATAGCCATAGCTGAGTTCAACACCAGCTGGGTCATGCCAGTTGGGTTAATGGGTTAATGGGTTTCAGTTTTGGTGATGAAGTGGTGGTAGATTTACGGAGGGATCGAAGGAGGAGAAGGAGGTGGAACAAGAGACAGTCTGTTAAGGTAATAATTAAGAGATTAATTATCGACTAATTGATGGGCTCATCATGCCGAGGTTGAGTTTGGTTTTATACACAGCCGATCCTAATCAGCACGATTACTGTTATATATTTAATTAACTTTACACCGCTGCCCCCTAAGTTTTAACATAATTTCAAACCTCAAACCACCTGCTTACAAAAAAGAAAAAAAAAAAAAAAAAACCTTATGTAGACAGTGAAATTTCGATAAATAAAATGTTGACCGATGGTCAAAATGTTAACGCTCATGTATTACATAAATTGTACACATAGTGTGTGATTCGACGAAAATTCGAAAAGAGTCCGAAAAGCTGTCAAACAGGACACGTGTCAACACCTGGCAGAGACGACTTATTTCATCTGATTATTTAAATCCAAAAATCAAGTTTTGGAATTCTATAAATAGAAGCCAAATTCATTCATTTCAATGGACCAATTCACAAATACATTTCTCTACTCCCAAATTGGAAGAGAATTCTCTGGAAGTTCGTTCTTCGTTCTTCGTTCTTCGTTCTTCGTTCTTCGTTCATCGTTCATCGTTCTTCGAGATCAAGCCCCAACGGTCCTTGAAGAAACTTCGCCAAAACCTTTGAGGAATCAACAAGCACCTTGGTCACGTGCCGATTCTTAATCCAAGATCAAGCCCCGACGGCCCCTTGGATCAACACAACTGTTCTTCAAGTCCAGAAGCCCTTGAAAATCCATTCATCGTTCATCGTTCATCGTTCATCCATCTTCTTCAAGATCAAGCCCCGACGGCCCTTGAAGCAACATTCATCCACCCTCCAAGATCAAGCCCTGACGGCCCTTGGAATCAATACATTCATCCTTCAAGATCAAGTCCAGAAGCCCTTGAAGATCCATTCATCGTTCATCGTTCATCGTTCATCCATCTTCTTCAAGATCAAGCCCCGACGGCCCCTGAAGCAACATTCATCCACCCTCCAAGATCAAGCCCCGACGGCCCTTGGAATCAATACATTCATCCTTCAAGGATCAAGCTCAAAGCCCCTTGAAGCCCATTCATCGTTCATCGTTCATCGTTCATCCATCTTCTTCAAGATCAAGCCCCGACGGCCCTTGAAGCAACATTCATCCACCCTCCAAGATCAAGCCCTGACGGCCCTTGGAATCAATACATTCATCCTTCAAGATCAAGTCCAGAAGCCCTTGAAGATCCATTCATCGTTCATCGTTCATCGTTCATCCATCTTCTTCAAGATCAAGCCCCGACGGCCCCTGAAGCAACATTCATCCACCCTCCAAGATCAAGCCCCGACGGCCCTTGGAATCAATACATTCATCCTTCAAGGATCAAGCTCAAAGCCCCTTGAAGCTCATCCATCGTTCATCGTTCATCGTTCTACATTCATCATCAAACATCTGAAGATCATCACTGTTCATCCCAAGAATCAAAGCGCCAAACAGCCTCTTCGGATCAACACAAACAAATCCACATCACTGTTCATCCAAGGATCAAGCCCAACGGCCCTTTAGATCAACGGCCCATCAACAAAATCCATATCTTACGGAGATAGAATCAGAGGAACAAATAGAGATTGTAACCCCAAAATTCATCAAATAACAAATATTATTTTGTACACGTGTTCTTGTTCAAATCAGGAAATTTTCGTGTTTACAAATTTGGCACGCCCAGTGGGACAATCTCTACCTCTCATCTCTTTCTCCGTTCAAGAAATCCAAAGCACACTTCAAGCACAATGGCTTCAGGCAAGGAACAAGTCATCGGCGCCACCTCCATCGAAGAACAGCTGATTCAGATGAAGGAGATGTTTGCAATGATGACGAAAACCCTTGAAGAAAAAGATTTGAAGATTGCTATGCTCGTGAACAAATTGGGGGCAAGGCATGATGAAGGATCCGGCTCCAGTCCTAAGAAAGGTGGTGACGAAGAAGAAGAGCCTCCATTGGAGAAAGTTGAAGAAAACCTAAAGCCAGACCAAGCAGCACCGCTCATGGGATATCTCTCAATAAAGCAGTTGCAAGAGATGATCGCCAACACAGTCAAGGCACAGTACCAAGGGAGCTCAAATACCTCCGAGTTGTACTCCAAGCCTTACTCTAAAAAGATTGATGCCCTGAAGATGCCAAGGGGATATCAACCACCCAAATTCATGCAGTTCGATGGAAAGGGGAACCCGAAACAGCACATCGCCCACTTCGTTGAAACTTGCAACAATGCGGGCACTGAAGGGGACTACCTTGCCAAGCAGTTCGTGCGCTCGCTGAAAAGTAACGCCTTCGATTGGTACACCGATCTTGAGCCCGAATCCATTGACAGCTGGGAGCAACTGGAGCGTGAATTCCTCAACCGCTTCTACAGCACCCGCCGTACAGTCAGCATGCTGGAGCTGACAAGCACAAAACAGTGGAGGGACGAGCCAGTCGTTGACTACATCAATCGATGGCGCACCCTTAGCCTCGACTGCAAAGATAGACTCTTGGAGCGCTCTTCGATCGAGATGTGCATCCAAGGCATGCAATGGGGGTTGCACTACATCCTTCAAGGTATCAAACCGCGGACCTTCGAAGAACTAGCAACTCGCGCCCATGACATGGAGTTAAGCATCGCCAACCATGGAAGAAGGGAACCAACCACCAACTTCAAAGAGAAAGTGTTTGCTCCAAAGGTGGACGAGACTGGGAAGAAGCCCGCTAAGGAAGCTTTTACCATTAACACCGCCCCTGCCAAAATCTCATCGGCGCCCGTCAAAATCCCGTCCAAGTATAAAACAAGGGAGATAAAGAAAGGAGAGCCTTTTAGCACCCAAGACAAGTACAAAAGCACCTTGAGGGAACTAGAGCAGAAGATATATCCTTTTCCGGACTCCGACGTGGCCGCAATGCTGGATGACCTATTAGAGAAGAAGGTGATCAATTTACCCGAATGCCGATGGCCGGAAGAAATAAATCACACCGACAACCCAAGGTACTGCAAGTACCACCGCTTCATCAGTCATCCGACGGGAAAATGCTTCGTGCTAAAAGATCTCATCGTAAGGCTGGCCCAGCAAGGGATCATCGAGCTGGATCTCGACGATGTGGTAAAGGCGAATTATACCACCATCACTTCTGGCACATTCGATTCGAAGTCTTCATTGCCACCGCTGGGGGCATGCTCCGAATCAAGCAAAGCTGAAGGATGGATTCATGTTGCTCCAAAGAAATGGCGCATGAAGCCTACGCCTCCACCACAAGTCCACCAACCAGAAAGGGGGCAAAGCAGCTTTTGCCAATCTCCAAAGCAACGGGAAATTGTTGAAGATGATAGAAATTCAACACAAAGATCGCCTATCCCCATCACGATGCGCGATTTCCTCCCGGAAAATTTCTTCAAACACCCGGTCAAAACTCCTTGCTACAAAGATTGCGAGGAACGCTTCTCCAAAATGGCTTGACAAAATCCGTGTGCTGCTCCTTGTCTGCAAGAGCCTAAACTGCAAGACACCATGCTCCTTGTTCGTACGAGCCTAAACTGCATGAACGAAGGCTCCTCGCCGGCACGAGCCCAAACTGCGTGGCAAAACGCTCCTGGACCGCACGAGCATAAAAGGCGACACCAATGCTCCTTGTCTGCAAGAGCCTAAACTGCAAGGCACCATGCTCCTTGTTCGTACGAGCTTAAACTGCATGAACGAAGGCTCCTCGCCGGCACGAGCCCAAACTGCATGAACGAAGGCTCCTTGTTCGTACGAGCTTAAACTGCATGAACGAAGGGTACGTGGGCAGCTCGAATGTTCAAATATTCAGGTTCAGTCACATCAAAATAAAAAAAAAAAAAAATAAGGGTTGTATTAAATGTTTGACTGATGAAAGTCAATTTTTATTACAAATTTATTTTGTGTAAAAAAAAAAATTCAAAAAAAAAAAATAATAATAATACATGTCTTATAATTTAAAAATATATATATATATATATATACATGTGTAAAAGAAAGGCAGGCCCATCTCCCCAAACTCCCCCAGCACCACTTCACCCTCCCTTCCGGTTTGACTCAGGACGAGTTCGACGAGTTGACGAACTTCGTAAAAGAGTTCCACAAGTATCACGTGGGCCCCAGAAAGTGCTCTTCCCTACTCGCGCAACGCGTGCACTTGCCACCCAACACCGTGTGGTCGATGGTGCGGCGCTTTGACCAGCCCCAGGCCTACAAGCACTTCATCCGGAGCTGTAACGTCAAGGAAGGGTTTAAAATGACCGTCGGGTGCACCAGGGACGTCAATGTCATCTCAGGTCTACCGGCTGCCACCAGCACCGAGCACCTCGACTTACTCGACAAAGACCGCCAGGTCACCGGTTTCAGTATCATCGGGGGGCGAGCACCGCCTCAAGAATTACCGGTCTGTCACTACCATGCATGGGTTTGACCGTGACGGGAGGATCTCGACCGTTGTTTTGGAATCGTACGTCGTCGATGTACCCAAGGGGAATTCCGAGGAGGACACGCGTCTCTTCGCTCATACTGTTGTCAAGTTGAACTTCCAGAAGCTGGCTTCGGTGAAGGAAGGGATGGCGGGTGACGGTGGATCAAACTTCAAACGATTACGGCGCAAACTGGATCCTCCACCATATGATCGGGTTGCCTCCTGGTTTTACTCAAACAGCTTCGCGTCCCCCTTTTCATTGCCCAGCCACATGCACAGCTTCTCTCCGCCATCTCCATCTGTTCTCCTCTTCTCCTTGCTCCGCAACACAAACTCCGCTACACAGCTCTTTTGCACCTCGTCATCCCCACCGACAAGACTGCTCTGGGAAATTCCACCATCTCCACAAGCTCATCGGGATCTTCCATCTGCACAAATCCTCCGTCCTCCGTCGAGTAGCATTATTTTATAACCCCTCCAAATCATTGCCCACGCCTTGAACTCATCTTCGTCTACAAGTCGAAACACCACCTGCAAGCAGCACAGACCTTGAAATCAATTGCAGAGAGAAAGAAGAAAAGCAGCAGCAAATCTCGCTTCATTTTTTCTAGCACCTCCGTCGCGGCAATGAGGGACGCCGTGAAGAAATTTGTTGGTGGCACTGACGGTAAGAGACGGTGGTGGATCAAAAAAAAAAAAAAAAAAAACGACGATGCTATTTGCCCCGGCTTCAACGACGAGCAGCCAAGATCCTCTCTTTCCTTCATTCTCTGGGCTTCTCAGAATCCTACGGCCGGTATGGATCCAGGTGATGGTGATGCTTCACTCTCGGCTCCAGGATCGACCCTTTACTCCTGCACCTTCTCTTTGCCCACTAAGTTCGAGCACCAGTGGTTCGTCGACGGACACGGTGGTGCAAATCTGTCAGTCACCTTCTTATCTTCTCTCTTCGTTCAGATTTGATTCCTGGCTTCCACACACCAAGTTTTTTCATCACCTCTCAAAAAAAGAAGTGCTCCTGCTCCTGTTGTGGGTTGGCCTCCAATTTGATCATTTAGGAAGAATCTTGCAGCTACAAAAGCTCTCCTCCGCTGTCGATGAAACTCTTCTGTGACCTTCTCGCCGCTCAAAAAAGAGTCCTGTAAAGGTGGAACCAAGAACAAGCAAAAGGAAGAGAAAGAAATCACAAGCTTATTGGATGGAAGCGGAGAATACACCCTTGTTTATGAAGATAATGAAGGAGACAGGATGCTTGTTGGGGATGTCCCGTGGCACATGTTTGTGTCTACTGTGAAGAGGCTGCGTGTGCTGAAGAGTTCTAAACTTGTTGCACTTCGTCTTCGTAGCAGCAAAAGATAAGATGCCACTTTGAATCTCCATTTAACTGAAGAAAGAAATGGTGGAATGATGAAAATGAGAAGAAAATATAATATAAAAAAAAGAGGGAAGTGGTGGTGGCTGCCACCGAGGAAAAAAAAAAAAAAAAAAAAAAAAAAAAAAAAAAAAAAAAAAGGAAAAGAGAGGAAAAGAATAAAGAAAGAAAAAAAGGAGTTAGTGGAAATATAAACAATACCACCAAAGAAATAAAAGGCACGGCAAAAGAAGAAGAAAATGGGGGATGCCCTTGGAAAAGCTAGGGAAAGTTTTCTTTTAGCTATGCATTCACACTGTATTCCACTTACTTTGATGATGAAAGTGGAGAGTCATTGTCTTCCACAATCTATAACACAGCAAAAGAAAAAGAAAAGGGGCTGACAGATAGTGAGAGTGGGAATATGATGATGACGAAGATGGCTGTTGTCCACTAGCAAGTGGAAGATGGGCCACACCTTGGTAACTTCAAAAAAAGAAAAGTCACCTGCACTCTCAAGGAGACATGCAGAGACTATGTATGTCTCAGCCCAGCAGCAGAAAGACCTGCACACAAGCCTCACCTAAGGAACACAGCCCAATAGTCAGGCCCAGCTCCTAGAGCCCATTCGCACCTTTTGCCAGTTATCAAGGAAGAGCCCAATCGCTAAAAAAAAAAAAAAAAAAAAAAAAAAAAAAAAAAAAAAAAAAAAAAAAAAGCGATAAAAGTCCATTTTTATTTATTTCTCTGGAAAATTACATAAATTGGCACTCTACATGCCACAAAAAAAAAAGAAGAGAAAAGCGATAAAAGTTCATTTTTATTTATTTCTCTAGAAAATTACATAAATTGGCACTCTACATGCCACAAAAAAAAAAAAAAAAAAAAAAATCAAATCTACAAGCAGGGACTCTTCAAGAACGGTCAGGTGGTGCCTCAGAAGTCGACGGAGCTTCGGATAGACGAAGCGCCAAAGTTGGAATCTCCGGAGCCGGAGCGCTTGGTGCAACTCCAGAGGACGAAGGCAACATAAACCTCGGGAGTAACGCCATGAACCTTTCATGGTCACTCTGGATCCGACCGTCCGACTCCTGCAGCTGGTCCAGCTTCCTCTTCATGCTGGTCGAGTAACTAGTTGCAAGCAGGTGCAACTCCTTGTTCTCGTGCCTAAGACTTCTGACTTCTTGCCGGAGACTAGCCACCTCAGCCATCAGCGACTCCACCTGACGAGACCGGGCAAGAAGGCGCTGGCCCATGTTTGAAACTGTGCCTGCACACTGGACACTGAGAGCAAGAGATTCCTGAACAGCCAGCTCATCTGACCGCCTGGAAAGCATCCTATTGTCCCTTGGAGTGAGGAGATTTCGAGCAACCACCGTAGCGGTTATTTCATTCCTCATCATTGTGTCCCCGACTGTAAGAGGACCATTGGGGGATATGAAGGACGGACGCCAAAGGTTATCTGGAGAAGACAAGTCATCATCTTCTCCGACGTTCAAGTTTAGGCGACGGTCAGAAGGGCAAGACATTTTTTAGAAAGTGTTGAGGAAGAAGAGATCGGAAAGAGTAAAATTGCAGAAGTGCAAGAAGGAAGTAATTACAGGAGGGAGTTCAAGTATGAGGTGAAACAAAAAATTCGCGCCTCTATAAAAAGAAGAAAATGAAGAAGCGCTCCTCAGAGATCGAAGAAGCGCTCCTCTCGCAAATCAAAGAGTGACGCTCTTTTCTCGAAGGCCGGAGTCCTGTCTCAAAAGAGCCGTTCCTCTATCGAAAGCTGGGCTTGACTCAGAAATCACGTGGCATCAGCTTTTCCAGTTTGTCATCACTCGTCACATGCGTCGCATGCAGCTTGGAGCGTTGCGAAAACCACGAGCCGCACCCGGATTTGAAACCCGGTTTTCAAAAGATCATCATTCCAGTTTGTCGTCACTCGTCGCATGCGCAGTCAGCTTCGCGGAAATTACGGACGCGTTGTCAGAAAGCGCATAACGGGCACTGTTCATCCACCACCGGCTGCCGACAAATAGTGAAGGAATAGTTCCGGTTGTGAAGCCAAATTTCTATAAGTTTGACCTTCGCCTTCCACATCAAAGGCACACCTTCACACCCTCTCAAACTCTCAACCTCTCTTCATCTCCGATAATGTCTTCCCAAAGAAACCTTTCAAGTCACTCAGTGTTCTTCATCCCTTGGAACACCCCAGAAAACAAATCATCCAGAGCGAAAGTATTTCATATTAAAAAGGTTAAAAGCAAAAGTATCTCATATTACGCTTTCTCCTCACCTTCATCTGAAGAACATGGAGAAAGTGAGATCCTGATTGCTTACCTAGTCTTGCTCTCGAGTACTCATCTCAGACCCCTCCCAGCCCACTTCAAAAATAAACCTGTGTTGAGGTGCTTCTTCAAAAGCAAAAGTACCTCACAGACGAAGCAGGAGGAGTCTGAGTTGCTTCGAAGAGCAGATGAGTCAGGGTTGATCCAAGAGTTCAAGAAGATGCCACACCTGCGTGGAGACCGGACTACTTGAAGCATGTGGAGACAACGTGCTGATTCATCCTCAACTAAGCTGAGGATCGCTTGCAAGTAAAAAGGCTCCCAAACCCAGTTCAAAAAATCAACTTGTACTTCTTCAAAAGCCAAAGTATCTCATATCAGCAGGGTCGAAGGCAAAGATATCTCATGGCATGCTTTTCCTTTACCCTTGCTCTTGCCTACGGGACAAAGAGAAAGAAAGCGATCAGCCGCCACTTGGAGTCAAGCTTCCGATCTGGGACTGATTGTCTGGAACCCTTCCTTGATTGCTTACCTAAGCATTGCTCACGAGCAGTCATCTTCAACTAATGTTGGAAGCTGGAAAACATGATGAGTCGCTGAGAAGTGATGTTCTGATGCTTTCATGGGAATTTTTGCAGCATAGCTAATCTCCACATTGAATGTTTTGGAGCGGCATCTCCAATTGCTTTCATGGGAATTTTTGCATTAAAGAAAAATACTGCAAAAGAAGATGCCAGACCTGCATGAAGATCCGATTACTTGAAACATGTGGAGACAACGTGCTGAATCAACCTTCAAGATCAAGCCGCAACGGCCCTTGGAGAAAATCAAGACCCGATTCAAGATCAAGTGTCCAACACCCCTGAATCAACCTTCAAGATCAAGCCTCAACGGCCCTTGGAGAAAATCAAGACCCGATTCAAGATCAAGTGTCCAACACCCCTGAATCAACCTTCAAGATCAAGCCTCAACGGCCCTTGGAGAAATTACAAATCCGATTCAAGATCAGGTGTCCATCACCCTTGAATCAAAACCAGTTCAAGATAAAAGCTGTGGAAAGTCAACAAGCACAACAAATGCACGTGCCGATTCGCCCTAGCAAAATTGAATATAGTCTCAGCCCAATTCAAGATCAAGCCTCAACGGCACTTGAAGGAGATCCCAGCCCGATCCAAGATCAAGCCTCGACGGCCCTTGGATCAACGTCTACATTAAGGGACTTCAAAAACACGTCTTCTACACGTGACAAGCACATGTATACGACACGCTTTGAAGTGGGGGCATTTGTAGACAGTGAAATTTCGATAAATAAAATGTTGACCGATGGTCAAAATGTTAACGCTCATGTATTACATAAATTGTACACATAGTGTGTGATTCGACGAAAATTCGAAAAGAGTCCGAAAAGCTGTCAAACAGGACACGTGTCAACACCTGGCAGAGACGACTTATTTCATCTGATTATTTAAATCCAAAAATCAAGTTTTGGAATTCTATAAATAGAAGCCAAATTCATTCATTTCAATGGACCAATTCACAAATACATTTCTCTACTCCCAAATTGGAAGAGAATTCTCTGGAAGTTCGTTCTTCGTTCTTCGTTCTTCGTTCTTCGTTCTTCGTTCATCGTTCATCGTTCTTCGAGATCAAGCCCCAACGGTCCTTGAAGAAACTTCGCCAAAACCTTTGAGGAATCAACAAGCACCTTGGTCACGTGCCGATTCTTAATCCAAGATCAAGCCCCGACGGCCCCTTGGATCAACACAACTGTTCTTCAAGTCCAGAAGCCCTTGAAAATCCATTCATCGTTCATCGTTCATCGTTCATCCATCTTCTTCAAGATCAAGCCCCGACGGCCCTTGAAGCAACATTCATCCACCCTCCAAGATCAAGCCCTGACGGCCCTTGGAATCAATACATTCATCCTTCAAGATCAAGTCCAGAAGCCCTTGAAGATCCATTCATCGTTCATCGTTCATCGTTCATCCATCTTCTTCAAGATCAAGCCCCGACGGCCCCTGAAGCAACATTCATCCACCCTCCAAGATCAAGCCCCGACGGCCCTTGGAATCAATACATTCATCCTTCAAGGATCAAGCTCAAAGCCCCTTGAAGCCCATTCATCGTTCATCGTTCATCGTTCATCCATCTTCTTCAAGATCAAGCCCCGACGGCCCTTGAAGCAACATTCATCCACCCTCCAAGATCAAGCCCTGACGGCCCTTGGAATCAATACATTCATCCTTCAAGATCAAGTCCAGAAGCCCTTGAAGATCCATTCATCGTTCATCGTTCATCGTTCATCCATCTTCTTCAAGATCAAGCCCCGACGGCCCCTGAAGCAACATTCATCCACCCTCCAAGATCAAGCCCCGACGGCCCTTGGAATCAATACATTCATCCTTCAAGGATCAAGCTCAAAGCCCCTTGAAGCTCATCCATCGTTCATCGTTCATCGTTCTACATTCATCATCAAACATCTGAAGATCATCACTGTTCATCCCAAGAATCAAAGCGCCAAACAGCCTCTTCGGATCAACACAAACAAATCCACATCACTGTTCATCCAAGGATCAAGCCCAACGGCCCTTTAGATCAACGGCCCATCAACAAAATCCATATCTTACGGAGATAGAATCAGAGGAACAAATAGAGATTGTAACCCCAAAATTCATCAAATAACAAATATTATTTTGTACACGTGTTCTTGTTCAAATCAGGAAATTTTCGTGTTTACACCTTAACCCACCTAATTAATTTAAGTAATTTTTGTAACATCTAATGTGGCAAGTAATGTGTACATGCCACATGAGTTAATGAATCTATGTGATTGAATATTGGTTGTATGCATCACTTACCATATGAGATGATACATTAATGTAGTTTTAAATGTGGTCTCTATAACATTACTCAATTAAGTTTGAGGTATATTTTTATGTTTGTGGGTTATTTTATTTTGATTTGTTTATGTGTTTAACTTCAAACTCGTAGCACCGCTTTTCATATATAATATCAGTACAATACTAGATATTTAAAATGAAAGAAATTAGTGAGTTAGAGTTTGTATTAAGTTCAAGTTGCAGTTGCAATTTTAAATGGACAAAATAAAGGTTCGAGTTTAGCATTGATCAATATTTAGCTAAGCATGTCTGAAAGTGAATGAGCAAGTATAAGTAATTAATATTATGGGTAATTTGGTTCTGTTTCTAGTCAACCCAATTGTTTGACAGAAAGCAGGTTTGTTTAAATATTTTGATCAAAGTGTTTATCATCATTGTAACTCCTGTATTTATGGAGTTAATATCCAACAAATTATAACATTTAAAAAAAGTCAAATAAAAGAGACTAATATGTTTAAAATATAATAATTACTTAAAAGTCAATATGTTGACTACAAAAATCACCTAGCCTACGTGGCGCGCAGGCCGAGTAATTAGTAAACTAACTACGTCCTTCAAATGTGTGCGGGGCGTGCCAACTCGTCAGCTGGGCTCGGCCGAGGAGTAAAATGTGTTGATGTTGCGTTGAGTGCGCTGCTGACTTCTACGTCTTGCGATTGCGGCCGGGGAAGGAACACGTCTCGGCCTTTGGGTTCTACAGCCTGAAGACAAGGCTGCTATTTTTACGAAGTTCAATATCAAATTCGGCTTTCAATGTGCCGAATGTAGTAACCTGGTAACACCTCACTTCGCCGAGAAGGCTAATGAGATGACCTCTGCCAAAAAAGATTCGAAAATCCTTCTTGACCGAGACTTGGATAGATAATCAGTCGGCCTCGACGCAGTGCTGTTTATCCAAACTGAAGGTGTTTCGAGGTCGCTGATTCTACGGCGGTAGTGCTGTTTATCCAAACTGAAGATACCACCGGTTGCCTTCATAGTGCTGTTTATCCAAACTGAAGGTGTGTCGGCGAAAAAGGAAATAAAAAATCTCAAGGTTGTTGAGAGGTTTCGCGTAGAGCGAGAAATTGCGCAGAGCAGATTTGTGTGTTGTGTTGGAGATCGCTTGAATGTTGTACTTCCCCTCTATTTATAGCAGCAAGAACCTCCATGGACGGACTAGAAATACATTTCGATTAGAACTCCTCAACCCAATCAGATTAAACTTCGACCAATCCTAATCTCCATAAAACTTTGAATCAAACCTCCAAAACAAACCAGGTTCATCTTTATGTCTTAATATCCTTATCTATCTCCTTTAAGAATATGCCAAAATAATTCATATTAAAAGATAATTATTATGATAAAAACCACAATATTATCCTTTAAAAAGTAAAATTATCTTTACTTCTTATCCAATGGTTGGGAATTATGCCCATTCAATGGTCTTGATTGCGCGGGCCGATATTGTAAAATCGGGTCCAAACATTGCCCCCCAGTTTTCTTGAGCTTCGGCTCGCAAGCCGAATGGTTAAGGAAACTAAGCATTTTGCATTTGAACTTGGCCACCACTAAGTACTTCCGCCGAATCGATAACTAATCATTTTGCCCAGCGGATGAGTAAATGGCAAGTAAACAAATTAGTTGCTACAACCATTCCTGGCAGCTCAGCTTGCCACCAATGTCGAGAAACGTTGAAATTGGGCCGAGGTCGACGATCTAGTCGACATTCCCATTTGCATTTATGCTGAAATTGGGCCGAGGTCGAGAAGCCTCAAGGGGTAGAAGAATTAGACCGAGGGCCGAGGTCAAGAAAAATCTTCCGTTTCTTTATCTCTGCTGAGGCTGAGGCTGTCTTTTATTGTGATCTAGATTTGGCTACTTTAGCCAATTCAGCTTCGGCCAATTTTTTTTTGTAAAGTAGCCGAGACTTACCCTCTTGGTCGACTGGTCGACTTCGGCCTAATCTTCTCGACCTCGACCTAACAATTAGTCGAGCACACCATCTTGTTGCCCCCTTATTTTCTCATGCATCGGCCCATAAAGCCGAATGATCGAGAAAATAATTTATTCTTTTCGTTTTAATAAAAGAAAACGAAAGTGACTAATAAAGAGGAGGAGGCCAACAATGTTTTATTCCAAGGCGAGATAAGTGTATATCAAGCTTTTCAAACTGATTTCGCTCTAAGCCGTAGAAAGGATTTTCTCCAAATATTTTTAACTTGGCGAAAAAATTTTCATTCCCGGCTGCCGAATGTGTTGAACAATTATTATGCCCCCCAGGCATAATTTCGGCTTTTAACTCGAACAACTTAACCGAACGAGATTTCTCCATATCGGTTTTATCACCAAGAATCATATCGATTGGCATAGTTTTTCCTGCTAGGCCTGTGTATCGGCTTTGTTCGTCATCGGAGCACTCATCTAACGAATCTTTTTCTGAGTTGATTTTTCGTTCAAAAACTTGAATATTTTCTTCAAAGCCTACCACACTTTCGGTCTTGACCGAAACAATTGGTGGCCTAGGTGTTTCTTCGGCCGTGTTAACAATTTTCTTAGGCCGAATTGTGGTCACGGCCGGAGCGAAAAATTGCCTCCTGGCCTCTAGCCTTTTTCCAATTTGATGCAATCTCTCATTGAAAGCTTTTTGCTCCTCTAATAAGCGATAAATCCCGTCCAATGAAGCCTGATCGAGATATATCATGTGAACTTCGTAGTTTCAGCACTATGTCCCACTGGGCGTGCCAAAATGTTGACTACAAAAATCACCTAGCCTACGTGGCGCGCAGGCCGAGTAATTAGTAAACTAACTACGTCCTTCAAATGTGTGCAGGGCGTGCCAACTCGTCAGCTGGGCTCGGCCGAGGAGTAAAATGTGTTGATGTTGCGTTGAGTGCACTGCTGACTTCTACGTCTTGTGATTGCGGCCGAGGAAGGAACACGTCTTGGCCTTTGGGTTCTAGAGCCTGAAGACAAGGCTGCTATTTTTACGAAGTGCAATATCAAATTCGGCTTTCAATGTGCCGAATGTAGTAACCTAGTAACACCTCACTTCGTCGAGAAGGCTAATGAGATGACCTCTGCCAAAAAAGATTCAAAAATCCTTCTTGACCGAGACTTGGATAGATAATCAGTCGGCCTCGACGCAGTGCTGTTTATCCAAACTGAAGGTGTTCCGAGGTCGCTGATTCTACGGCGGTAGTGTTGTTTATCCAAACTGAAGATACCACCGGTTGCCTTCACAGTGCTGTTTATCCAAACTGAAGGTGTGTCGGCGAAAAAGGAAATAAAAAATCTCAAGGTTGTTGAGAGGTTTCGCGTAGAGCGAGAAATTGCGCAGAGCAGATTTGTGTGTTGTGTTGGAGATCCCTTGAATGTTGTACTTCCCCTCTATTTATAGCAGCAAGAACCTCCATGGACGGACTAGAAATACATTTCGATTAGAACTCCTAAACCCAATCAGATTAAACTTCGACCAATCCTAATCTCCATAAAACTTTGAATCAAACCTCCAAAACAAACCAGGTTCATCTTTATGTCTTAGTATCCTTATCTATCTCCTTTAAGAATATGCCAAAATAATTCATATTAAAAGATAATTATTATGATAAAAACCACAATATTATCCTTTAAAAAGTAAAATTATCTTTACTTCTTATCCAATGGTTGGGAATTATGCCCATTCAATGGTCTTGATTGTGCGGGCCAATATTGTAAAATCGGGTCCAAACACAATAATAGAGTAATTTTGTTTTTCACATTGTTCTTGCATAAAAATAATTAATGTACCCAGACAATTATTAATTTAAAAAAAAATATCGGTATATTTTAAAGAATAATCCTAGGAAAATCACATAGTTATACAACATTGGTGAACCACATGATGTAGTAAATGATACATACAATCACTAGCCAACAAAATGAATTTATTAATTGACGAGTCAATTACACATCAGTTGCCACATCAGATTAATGTGGTACAAAAATATGGGTACAAATTAAATTAAAAAACATGAGTACATATTAAAATTTAAATTATGGGGGTACCCATAAAAGTTATAAAAAAAACAAAAAAAAAAAAAAAAAAACAGGGGGCACAAAAAGAAATAAAAAAATGTGGGTATGAATTAAAACTAAAAAGAATATTGGTACAAAATAAACAAAAAATGGGAACACATCAAAAATAGAAATATATGGAAAATACTAGTAGTACGAAAAATTACTTAAGCGACATAATTTTGTGCGACAAAGCAAATTTCGTCGCGTGATGAGACCTTGTACAACGATGAACATACCTTCATCGCACAAGGGTAGTGAACGTTGTGCGACGGAGCGCGTAGTTGCGTAAAACCTTTTGTACGACAACAGAAAGCATATTCGTCGCGCAAAGCCCACAAGAAAAAAGTAATTTTTTTATTTTTTTTTTGGCGGGAAAACTAATGCGCAATGAAGATTTTCCCACTGTATCTTTGCGCGACAAAGGCTTCGTTGAGCAAAGCTTGTTCATTTTCTAGGGCAAAACATTTAACATTTGGGAAACCGAGATACACTTGCGCAACAAAGGCATCGTCACGCAAGTTACAGTCAGAGCATTCAGTGTTTGTGAATCAACATAATCTGAATGTATTTAGTGAGGTCTTTGCCCGACAAAGCCTTTGTCACGGAAGGGCCCTAGCCTTCCTGTAAATATGTGCTGCTGCTCTCCTTTTTCTTCACAATTTTGTTCTCCTTATTCTTCACAATTCTATTTGTGTTGAGATGGAGGATAATAACTTGACCTATGCCGACTCGAAAGATTTGAGGCAGCATTTTCAATTCACACATGCGATTACTATAGCCATGGGGAACAATTGTCCTACTGCTGAGTGGCTTTCTTGGATAGATGTGCCAGAGAATGTGAAGAAGGCGGTGATAGATGAATTATTAGTAAATATACTGTTAATGGATCAATAATTAATTTTGTGAATTTTTTTTGTTATATGTTAGAATTAATTATTTGCATATATGTGTAACAGTGTAAGTATACTCTTGATGATGATACGAACGAACAGTTGATGAAGTTGATGGAGGATGCGTTGGAGGGAGGTTATAATATGTGGCGTTATGAAGTCCAGCGGAATGGAGGACCATCGAAATAGTAGTTTAAGTTTATGTTTTGTATGACAATATTTAAATTTAAGGTACTTTTTATAAGTTATGTAATTGGATTTAATTATGTTTTAATTCATGTTTGGTTATTTAAATATCTGAATGGAGTATAATATCAATTTATTTAAGGTATTAATTGAATGGAATATAATACTAATTTATTTAAGGTATTAGTTGAATGGAATATAATATAATTTGTTTAAGGTATTAATTATTTAGTGTATTAAGTGAATATAATATAATATCAATTTATTTAAGGTATTAATTGTTTAATGTATTAATTGAATGAAATATAATATCAATTTATTTAAGGTAGTAATTATTTTTAGAATACATATTATAAACGAAAATTTGTTGGTAATTATAAAGTTTATGTAAACTTTATAATTAGAATAACTTCGTCACTAAAACCTTTGTGTGACAAAGTTGTTGTTGTGCAAACTCTTGCACGACAAAGGTTTTGTTGTGCAAGGGCGTTCAGTTATAGGTCAACGTATTTGGTGCATCTGAATCATAGAAATAAATACCGTATTTACTGCATGTGTTTGCACAACAAAGTTTTCGTCGCGCAAAATCCCTAACCTTCTTATAAATATGCTCTTCTTCTGTCCTTATTCTTCATAATTCATTTTGAAAATGCTTTGCAATTCTGACGATTATCATTAGTTCGTTCTTTGAGTGTTGGTATGATGGTCAACAAAGATGCGTGTTCATCATGTTGGAAATGTGCCCTAAAACCAATCATATGATGATACTTTATGGACATTTCACATGTTAAACTAATCTAGTTTAATATAAAGGGCAAAGATTATTGTTTGAGCGGTCTCATATAAATGTTATATGCTTAAACGATAAAGTCCAAGGAATATGTGATTGGGAGAATGCAATCTAAAAGAAGTTAGATTCATGAGACCATTCTTTCGTAGACACATCCTAAACGTTCCTAATCATAGGATTGCCAATTGGGCATTGACAGTCCGTTAAGATCAGTACGTGCTATGTCTTCTCTCAGGGAGAGTGACTAGTCTCGAGTCATTGGTGTGAATGACACCAAGACAAGTACGTAGGTGCTCAATAGAGAATGAGTTCACTGAACACGATCAACGACGAGTTCTCATATTCATGTCACGTGAGAACTCATGGTTAGGATAATGCAAATTAGTCCTTTGACCTGAGGCATCATAGTTGTCTTGTGGTTAGGTCCTTGATCTTTGATCGTGTCAAAAGGCATTCCTTTGGAGTGTCCACGGCATGGTTGGGGTCAAGCTATCTAGTCATGGAGACAAGTGAATGCGCAACAAGGGATCTCTAACCTTCAAACCGTTGAGGGAGAATACTCTATGATATGATTTCGAATCTCTGGCCAGAGTATGAATGAGATGTTGGAATGCGTTCCAGATCACATTCAAGGTAATCATATAAGTGCAAGATACGCATTGGATAGTAGACATGAATAAACTATCAAACCAAACAATGTGGTCAAGAGTATTGTATTAGAGAAGGACCGTATTGCATTTGTAATCCTAAACTGAATAGGTTCTTCACCTCTTCTGATTAGCTTGGGTAACCATGATATGCTGCTAGGTGTCACTCATGGTTTGTGGAAGCCCTAAACGTGTGTAAACACTAAAGGGAGAATTGAAAGTAAGTTTCAAATTCACAATCGATTTGAAAGAGTTTGAATCGCCCACTGCCTCACTAAAAGGAACCTAATGGATCGTACACCGTGTAAGGTAGAGATTGAAGATTCAACGGAGATGAGTAAGAATAATTAAATAGTTTAATTATTTATGGCAAGGATTAATTAATATGTTAATTAATCAAACGAATAAGTTCGTTAAAGACCTCGGGATAGTTTTGGACCTTAAGGCCCAATGGGCTTCGAACGTCAAGTCCATTAACTTAAGTTGTATGACAACTTAATGAATAATGATTTACAAAGGCCCAAATACTCCAATAAATATCCTAAGGCCGGCCACTTTGAAGGGGTAGTGAACTTGGACTTATTTACAAGTTTGCCACTTAAATGAATTAAGGTATAAATATGACTTTATAGCTAAAATTCATTTAGGGGTTGTTTTGGGGAAATTGGAGAGAACACAAGCTCTCCTTTCTCTCTAAAATGGCCGGCCACCTTGAGGAAAATATCTAGCAATTTTACTTCCTCAAGGTCACTCATTTCTTCTTCATCTAACCTTGGTGTGGAGACTTAGAGGTTCCCAATTTTGGGAACTTGGAGAAACCTCTTCATCCATCCAAATCCATAAATCTAAGATGCAAGGAATGAAGGCCCTCTCTTTGGGTGATTAGCTTTTGCTTAAGCAAAGAGGAATCTACAAAGGTATAAATTTCAACTCACTTTGTTTTGAGTTGTTATTGGTTCACCAAACTACTAGGTTTTGAACATTCATGGTTGATGTTTTGTTTTTAAGTACATGCAAGCATGATTCCGCCTTTAATTTATTAATTGCATGCTAATGATGTTGCTTAAATGAACATGTATTCTCATAAAAATTCCTTGAAGTGGTATCAGAGCCTAGGTCTAGTAGTTGGTGAATCCTTTTGGGTTTTGTAGTTCATAATTTGTGATTTAAAAGTTGTAATATGTTACAAGCTTTATTCTTGTTTTTTTATGAATGTAAATTTTGTTGGAAAATTTGGCATCTCAAATGTTGTAGATGTAGTTCATATGAGCATGAATATTGGAGCTAAAATTTGGTGCCATGAATTTTGGGAATTTCGGCCAAAATTAAAGGGTGATTTTTTTGGGTTCTTGTTTGACTTGTTAAAAGTGTTTTCAAGTAACTTTTGGAACCCCTATGTACCCTAATATGGTTATATGTTATTTCCCTAAAGATTGAATGGTTTTGGGATGGTTTTGGATGAAAAATGATCATGGAAAATTTTGAGTTTTTTCATGAATGTTCTTCATTGTTCTTGACATTTTAGCCAAGAACAAAAAGGTTTGATGTTTTGATTCAAAGTTATGATTTATTTCATAAAGTTTTTGTTATAAGATATTTTCATATATTTAAAGTATATATAACTTTATAAATATGTTAGATATTTGTTTGAAAGGTGTAAGAGATATTAATGGGTGTGTAAGGATTAAATCCCTTTCACACACCACATGCACCACTTGCATGCTTTATGTCTAAACTTACAAATCAACACACACATCACTCCATGCATTGTCCCAAGGCCGGCCACTCCCTCAAGTGGGAGTACTTTTGGGGCTTTTATGCAATTACATAAAGTTTTGATACTTTTGTGTATTTGCACTTTGGCCCAAATGTTTACGTTTTTACGTTTAGGTCCAAAAACGCTAAAGGACAAATTGTTTTGCTCCTTTAATGAAGTTTTTACATTTGTGGAAAATTTTGGGTTCTAGTTGTGATTACATGAAGTAGTGGACTTTTGTGTTTTTACAAAGTGACCTCAAAAGTTTAAGTTTTTGTAAAATAGCCCAAAAGTTGTGGTTAATTGCACTATGGCCCAAAAGTTGTGGCTAATTGCAAAATAGCCCAAAAGTTGAGGTTAATTGCACAATGGCCCAAATAAGTTGAGGTCATTGCATTTTGGCCCAAATTAAATAGAGAACAAAAATTGTTTTGTCTCTTGAAATGAGAATTGGATTTTCATTTTATTTAGCTCCATTTAAATCAATTTTATGGATACAAAAACCAAATGAAAAATGTTGCATTCAATTTAATTGATTAAAATGTTAATTAATTAAAGGGTGATTATGAACCTAAGCCTACGATAATTGAGCTATGTGAAAGGCCGTTTCAAATTTGTTTGAACCATGGGAATGTGTAGATTAGATTTTGGTTGTAATTTGATTTGATCAAATGTTGTAAAAGAGCATAAGCTCTTCTTTACTTTAAAGTTATTTGATTTGATCAATTGTTGTAAAAGAGCATAAGCTCTTCTTTACTTTGAAGTACTTATTTCTTGCTTTATATGATATGCATGAAATTGAAGTAGTTGGGTCCAACGCCCCTAAGACAACACGCCTTAATGTGATTAAACGCGTAACTAAAATCAATCACCATCCCTAGACCGAGATTCAACACAAGGCTCGTGTTGAATCTAATCAAAGGTTCATAGTCATCCTAAGGCCCTAAGGCAACTATATAGTCCATCAATGAATGCAAATCTTATGTTAGTAGTATCATATACTCTTACTTTAAAAATCGTTTTAAAAGCTTAGTGGGAGTATTATATACAACTAAATCAATCAAATGGACCAATAGTTGTAATAGGACCAAAATGTTTTAATGTGATTGAAAGCATGTTTATATATGTGATGAGACTGAAAACCCTCAACTAAACCAATATTAAGTTGATAAGTGTGAGAGTGCTTTGAACACTCTTTCGTGGCCTTCCACCGTGGTAGGTCCAAACGTTTGTGACTTGTACACCGGCTTCACCCTATCATGGGGGAGTACAAAGTGCATGCTTACACTCAGGGAGGATTCTATACGCATACTTGATGTTGTGAAAGGTAGGCAACGAGAATAGCCAACATCGTATCATCGTGAGGTTGTTCTTGAACCCCTAACTCGAACTAGCATGGTGGGAATGACTTAACTAAGTGCAATGGAGCCAACATCATATCATTGGGAGGTGACATTCTCTAGAGGCCAAATAAGATGGGTACTTACATTGGATGTAAATGAGTAAGTGTACTCTCTCATTATTATTGATGCTAGCCAACATCGTATCATCGTGAGGTGGGCTTGGTAATAATGAGTCTCCCATACCCTACTAAGAGTTTCCTCCAAAACTCTCGAATTCCGATGAGGGATATGGAATTTGCCAAAAATAGTGGGTGGTGCTATTTTGATTTAAAGACCCAAATCAAATAGCTTAAAATCAATTTATATTCGTTATGTATTTGTTTACCAATATATTTGCAAACGCTATCCAAAACTTGACAAAGAAAAGCCGAAAGCTTTAGTTTCCGAACATGGTACCACAATCCCATAGATTGTCTTGAATGGATTGTAAAAGTGCCTAAGCAGTCTCATCCTCACAATCTTCCTATTAATAATGTATCATTGGAAGAACATGTAAGATAAGTCTATCATAAAGAGGACAACAATTTTATTGTCATAATTCTTCAAATACAAATTGTTGTATGAAGAAATAAGAGTTGTTTTGAACAACCCTTAATCAACGCAAACATTAGTGCTTGTTTCTTTGTTACATGAACAAGGAACTTTAGAAGTAAGCACAAGGACATGGACACTTTATGTGCCATGATTCTTCACTTACAAATCGTTGTATGAAGAAATGAGAGTTGCCTTGAACAACTCTTGAATGTTTGTAATTGTGTTTAGAACATAATGGTTGGTTGACAAAAATAGTCCATCAACATGGACTTATGATGATTTTGAATCATTAAATGTTGAAGTGTTAAAACACTTAACGAGACGGAAACTAGACAAGGACTTCACCTTTGTGTCCCTATCCTAATCGTTCACTAAGTTTATTGTAAACTATATAGTGAACAATAACCACACGCTCTCCAAATTGTTTGATGTGTATAACACAATTGAAACAAGTTTCAAGAGAGATAGTGGGAGTTTAGGGACCATGACTATTGTAGTCAAAGGAGAAGTCAAATGAAGAAAGCAAAAATAACTCCAAGGGAACAAACTTTCTTTATGAAAGGATGGACATTGGAAGGGGTATATGCAAGAAATGTCTTGCAAGTGTCAAGAACACACCTTTTCAAGGTGTTGTAAAATGTTCTTGAAAAAGTTCAAAACAGTTGGTTCTTCTACTTGAATGCTTGATTCTGTATTAGTAACTATGTTTTACAAATCGTTGTAAAAGTGTGGCTAATAAGAAGTAGAAGATAAATGAGAGAAGAGAAAGTACTTCACAATCGAAACGTGAATAAAATATAGATCTCTGCGAAAGCGGATTGTACTTACTTCCTCATATGAACTACCAAATAAAAATGATTAGATTATTGTAATCTAATTAATTGTCTCTATAGTAGAGATGATGTGGTAGTGTTAACTGTTTAGAATACAACGATGCTTAAAACCCAAAAGGTTGCAAGGTAGTGACTAATCCCAACTGAGTTGTGATACCTCTAAAACATAAATTACGAGTTGGTCATGGATGGATGCATTGGATCGTTAGATCCGGATCCAATGCCTTCTTGTTAAAATTGTATAGAGGCGAAATGTTCGAATCTTTATTCTTTTGGAAAGAAGAAAGAATCATAAAGTTGTTGAGGTTAATTCACTTAGATGTTAGTGGCACTTGTCCACAACATAATACTACTCATGTTATATGACATTCACCGAAGATCGCTCTCGGTTGGACTATAGTTTATTTTGAATAAACACAAGTCCGAATACTTTGCAAAAGGTTTCAAAGAATTCAAGAAATATAAGTTGATGAGTAAGACGTCTAAAGTATTTACCTCCTTAGATTTGATCCAAGGAAAAGTAACACTTTAGATTAGTTTCCTTGAAAGATATCAAGGAAGGTAGCATCATAAGATAATGAATTTCTCCATTAGGAGAAGAACGAACTTCAATAAAATTTAGTTCGTTGGACATTATCAATTACCAATATATATATGATATATATACTTCTAAAACAATATGATTGTCAATTAGAAGATCTTCCAAAATTTTCATGACTCCATAGGATGTAGTTGGAAAGAAAGACAAATCTTAAGCATGTTAAGATTTGGGGTTGTGTGCTAATAAGCAATATTTGTTTGAGAACAATCTTGTGATCCTACAAACCAACTAACAAATGTTGTTTTGTTGGGTAGTTCATTGTAATCCTACAATATGATTTGCCTAAACGCAAATGAACGAGACATAGAACTCAAAGAATGGGTTCTTTGAGAGACAAGATAGTGATCAACAAATATAACAACCTAGTTCCTATACCACAAGCTCCAAGGTAGTCGAGAAGGATTTATAAACCGTCTCAGTTGAATGGTTTGAATTTTATGACTATGTCATAGAGTTGCACCTCTTAAATCGAAAGAAATAAGAATGAAAATCCTTATGATTACATTAAGTGTGTATATACGATATATACTCAAGTATATACGATATATACTCAAGGAAATGGTAAAGTACCATTTGACTCGAAGTAATGAAACCTTAATAGCTAATTGGTAGCTTAAGGTGACTACAATCAAAGAGAATGGTTGACTTTGAAGGAACCATCTTTGACATAGTCTTAGTTTCAATTAATTCGAAGATTGCTAGATACAACTAAATGGTGATTCAATGTTTGGACATAATATGGGTTTCCGAAACCATTATTAAGATAGTCTTGATAATATATGTCTAAAACTATGAATCACAAGACATATAAGTTGTGGAGATCCATCCATCATGAATCTTAGCAAGCTAGTGGGAGCCATAAGCGTCTTATGAAGAAAGTCAAATCGTTTGATTTCTCATAAAGATGTAAATGAATCTTTCGTTTACAAAAGATTAGTGGGAGTTAATCATATTCCTAAATTTAAATATATATATATATGATATATTAATTTAGGAAATGAATAGGAATACTTCTTCGTGAAAGTTATGACTTTAAACATTCTATAAAATGTATATGGGAGATATAGTCTATATATATGGGATGGAAATCTATAATGATATATTTCAAGATATAATTGGATTATATCAATCCCTAATAATAGACAAAAGGATGCTAGGAAGTTTCTCATATGATGATAAACTTCAATTAGAATGACAATTCTAGTGAGACTAGGAAGTTGTTCTTATCAAAGAGAACGTACTCTTTGACTCCCAAAGAAATAATGCGTAAATAGAATCCTTTATGCATACGCAGAAAGGTGATTTATGTATTTCATATTGTATGAAAAACGTTGATATGTGTTGTACTAAGATCAGTACAATACGATATCAATGCAAGCCCAGGATCAGAACCATGGCAACTGTCAAGTGAGTCCTTAAGTATTTAAGAAATACTAAAGGATGGACTCCTCAAAGAATGAGGAAGATTTAGAGTAACGTAATGGAAGCGTAAATGTATTAGATTATGAATCTAATCCATCATTGAATTTCTCTTCATTATGAATGAAGTGATAATTAGATATCTCTTTATTATGACTAAAGAGATATTTGGGTGGAAACATTAAAAGTAATGACTTTAATGTGTTCCATCATGTATGCAAAATATATTGCCATATAGAAGCTCACAACATTGTTGTTTGGATGGGAAAGTTCATTTATGAACTCTCTATTCGGTTCCAACCAGAAAGTGTACGACACTAATGGGGCGATAGCTCAAGCCAAGGAATCAAGGTCTCATCAAGATCCGAACTCAAATGAGAGACTGAACCACATGATTGAGAATCATGTATAATGGTGACGTTGTTAATCTCAAGGTTGCTTCTATGGATAACATATAGATATCCATTGTCTAGGCCTACTACTCAGCCATTTATGAAATGACTACATAAGAGGTATCATCACTGATAACCAAGCTGATTGGCTCTAGTGCAAGTGGGAGATTGTTGGAAATGTGCCCTAAAACAAATTATATGATGATACTTTATGGACATTTCACATGTTAAACTAATCTAGTTTAATATAAAGAGCAAAGATTATTGTTTGAGCGGTCTCATATAAATGTTATATGCTTAAACGATAAAGTCCAAGGAATATGTGATTGGGAGAATGCAATCTAAAAGAAGTTAGATTCATGAGACCATTCTTTCGTAGACACATCCTAAACGTTCCTAATCATAGGATTGCCAATTGGGCATTGACAGTCCGTTAAGATCAGTACGTGCTATGTCTTCTCTCAGGGAGAGTGACTAGTCTCGAGTCATTGGTGTGAATGACACCAAGACAAGTACGTAGGTGCTCAATAGAGAATGAGTTCACTGAACACGATCAACGACGAGTTCTCATATTCATGTCACGTGAGAACTCATGGTTAGGATAATGCAAATTAGTCCTTTGACCTGAGGCATCATAGTTGTCTTGTGGTTAGGTCCTTGATCTTTGATCGTGTCAAAAGGCATTCCTTTGGAGTGTCCACGGCATGGTTGGGGTCAAGCTATCTAGTCATGGAGACAAGTGAATGCGCAACAAGGGATCTCTAACCTTCAAACCATTGAGGGAGAATACTCTATGATATGATTTCGAATCTCTGGCCAGAGTATGAATGAGATGTTGGAATGCGTTCCAGATCACATTCAAGGTAATCATATAAGTGCAAGATACGCATTGGATAGTAGACATGAATAAACTATCAAACCAAACAATGTGGTCAAGAGTATTGTATTAGAGAAGGACCGTATTGCATTTGTAATCCTAAACTGAATAGGTTCTTCACCTCTTCTAATTAGCTTGGGTAACCATGATATGCTGCTAGGTGTCACTCATAGTTTGTGGAAGCCCTAAACGTGTGTAAACACTAAAGGGAGAATTGAAAGTAAGTTTCAAATTCACAATCGATTTGAAAGAGTTTGAATCGCCCACTGCCTCGCTAAAAGGAACCTAATGGATCGTACACCGTGTAAGGTAGAGATTGAAGATTCAACGGAGATGAGTAAGAATAATTAAATAGTTTTATTATTTATGGCAAGGATTAATTAATATGTTAATTAATCAAACGAATAAGTTCGTTAAAGACCTCGGGATAGTTTTGGACCTTAAGGCCCAATGGGCTTTGAACGTCAAGTCCATTAACTTAAGTTGTATGACAACTTAATGAATAATGATTTACAAAGGCCCAAATACTCCAATAAATATCCTAAGGCCGGCCACTTTGAAGGGGTAGTGAACTTGGACTTATTTACAAGTTTGCCACTCAAATGAATTAAGGTATAAATATGACTTTATAGCCAAAATTCATTTAGGGGTTGTTTTGGGGAAATTGGAGAGAACACAAGCTCTCCTTTCTCTCTAAAATGGCCGGCCACCTTGAGGAAAATATCTAGCAATTTTACTTCCTCAAGGTCACTCATTTCTTCTTCATCTAACCTTGGTGTGGAGACTTAGAGGTTCCCAATTTTGGGAACTTGGAGAAACCTCTTCATCCATCCAAATCCATAAATCTAAGATGCAAGGAATGAAGGCCCTCTCTTTGGGTGATTAGCCTTTGCTTAAGCAAAGAGGAATCTACAAAGGTATAAATTTCAACTCACTTTGTTTTGAGTTGTTATTGGTTCACCAAACTACTAGGCTTTGAACATTCATGGTTGATGTTTTGTTTTTAAGTACATGCAAGCATGATTCCGCCTTTAATTTATTAATTGCATGCTAATGATGTTGCTTAAATGAACATGTATTCTCATAAAAATTCCTTCACATCAAAGGGAACATATGGAGAAGGTTCTGGAAAAGATTTTGACACACCCCCACCCGGAATGTCCACTAAGACTCCGAATCGAGCCGTGTTAGCCGACACCTGGAAGGTGATGAAGCCATAAAGTGTGGTGATATGGAAAATGTGAATAAATTTAAACCCATTAATGCCTAAATATCAAAGTGCACTAGTGAGCGGGAGTGAACCCATGTGACACGTGACGTTAGAGCATAAGTAAAGTACAGTAGAATGGGTAAAAAGTATACCCTTAGAGGTAACCACAAATACTGAGATTTGCTAGAAATCCTCGTCGAGACTAACGTTCAACAACTAAAACTTGGAGGGGCACAAAATAGAACATGTGAGTAAGCAAAAAAACAAAACTTTGAAAACATCTTTCTTTTTAGAAATGCAATAACCCCTCACCGAAATCCGTATAATTCCCAAAAAATAACAATACATATGTATATAAAAATTATGCTGAAAAACGATACCATGTCGAACTATCTCAGTAACAACCATATATGCAAGATGAAATAAATCAATATAAAATGAATGTCAGCTGGAGTTACCTATAGTGACCTGTACTACTCATCCAATCTCATCAATTAATGCGAGCACATAAGTTGGATTCACCTATAGTGACATGTACAACTCATCCATATCTCATCAATCAATGCTAGCACATAAGTCAAAGTCACCTATAGTGACTTGTAGAACTCATCTAATCTCATCAATCAATGCTAGCACATAAGTCAAAGTCACTTATAATGACCTGTACAACTCATCCAATCTCATCAATCAATGCTCGCACATAAGTCAGAGTCACCTATAGTGACCTGTACAACTCATCCAATCTCATTAATAAAGTCCTGCACACGAGTCGAAACCACCTAAAGTGGCCTGTACGACAGGCTAGCTGTAAATAAATACTCTCAAGTCCTACGATCACGTGAAGGCTGTGCAAAGTATCACAAGTCACCTACGAGTCGAAACCACCTAAAGTGGTCTGTACGACAGGCTGGCACCTACCTTGGAATCCTAGGTGAGCATAAGGTGCGGGAGGTGAACAATCACGTGAAGGCTAGGCCCTGGCCTCCGGCAGAGCACTAACATCGGGGTGTAGGACAATGAATTCTATTCAAATCCATTCATCACTAATTTACTAATCGATCATACCAACATTATATACTCCCCTGAACTTACCTTGGTCTCCGCATTGGTATGCAACACTATGCAAAGTTGTAATAAATCACATACTATAATGTAAACTAATTATGGCATGGCATTTATAAAACGGAAAACCACAACTTCTCGTTTCCTCACACAATGATTTATAACCAACATTAAATCACCAAATCATAGGTTTAAATCTCACATTTTTCACCAGATTCCTTCACATTGCTCAATTTTCCAAACAGAGCTTTTGTCTCGATTATTTAATCTCACTTATTACATGGCTGCATCTAACGTCTCGTTAGGCTGCCTGCGTACCTTAAGCAGGGATCAAGCCAATCATAGTTCATAGTAATTATTTATAGGTAATACGCATATGGATATATCATGATATAATCTAAACTCAACCAGGTCATAGTAATTTATAACATATATATATATATATATATATATATTATGACATGGCATAAATTTCCTAGTTCAATTTAAAAGCATTTGTGGAATTATCAATCACATATAAATATGATAAGAAAGAAAAGATCCACTCACCTGGAGTCCGCGCTACAACTTCCTAGCACAAAAATTGAGGCGTCACAAACGATCGGCACCTAGAACAATTATCAAATCACATCTCAGAATTCTTGTCGATAAAATACATAACTTACATAGAACATGTGTCTACGTAATTCTATCCAAAAGATCCACATATCAGATTTCTGATTCGTAACTTCCAAGGTTCCACATTATGCTTCTAGAATAACATACTAAAATTTCAGAATGATCCAACGGTCGGATCTCTGCCAATTGCGAAAACCAAGCGGCGGTTAACATTTTATTTTACGATCTTACAAATTCAATTCAGAGAGATCCGTACGTCAGATTTCTGATCCGTAAGTTTCTGCATTCCTCAAATATTATGAATAATAACCTATTAAAGTTTAGTGACGATCCAACGGTTGGATCATCAATTCATAGAATGACCTATTAACGTATCGTAGCGAATTTAGGTTCTAATGATCAATCTACATCAATCCATTCTAAAAAAAGAGCTGAAGGCATCTAATAGAACCTAAAAAACAAATAGCATTGGTGACCTTCTGGCCACACGCCGCCGTGAGTGGCGGTTGGCCGCCCCGACTTGCCGGAAAAATCAACTATCTCCAAAAATTCTCAAATTTTGTAGAAATGAAGGTCGCAATGAGTAGAAGAACTTTCATACCTGTGACCAAGGCCAATTTGGCCTAGAAAGGCTCCAATTTCATCAAAACCCGTCTGAACCCTAGAATTGGGTGTGCTCCAATACTTACTCTGACGCCTCCAAGCTTGTTTGGGCTTTGTTCCAGACCTCAAGGGGAGTCCAATGATGGTGGTAATTGAAGGGAAACATCTCAGAATTTCATGAATTTACACACCAACCCATGGCGCCTCGTGGTGTGGGTTTTCCCTATTTCGAAGTCAAATTCCATTATATTTGTAGTGGGACGGAACGAGGTAGCTCACTTGCCTCAAAGGGCCTTTTTGTAAATTCACTTATTAAAATTATAAAATCATAACTTTTAGGGATGGGTTGTTACAGGTTTACGTTGAAATTTTTGAATTTTGTATAAAGTTTTTATTTAGTTTTAGTATTATGAAATTATTTTTTGTTGATAGACAAGAAGAAAAAAGCTGAGGTAAGGGTTTGACACACTTATGGGGGGAGCCGTTACCAAATCACTGAGGACGAAATAATAGGGGTTGTGAAGTCAGATAGGCACGCTAGCTTTTTGTCCAACGTAGGAGCAATGGTGTGTACCAAATGTGTTGCAGATTGAGAGTCTTAAAGAGCCATGCATTTACTTAATACATTAATTATATAACAGTTATATATGCAACCCAAAAGTGAGAATGTCATCGATATTTTACATCAGATGTTTTTTAAAGCCATCTTCACCTCTTAACTAGACCCACCAAATATTCATTCTCTACAGACAAGTCCCAAATCCCAAACCATCACGGCCAATGGAAATGATAGTATCACAACAAACAAAGTCAAGCTGATCAATGGCCAGGATTATATAGTAGCACAATAAATAAGGACTGTATGTGACATTCCAAAATAAGAAGAATGGATAGACGTCTAAGATAGGAGTTGTATACTCCAAGAGGAAACAGGTATGTTAACTTTCATTGATAAAAGAAATTAAGACTATTATAGGAGCATAAATAATTACAGTTAAATGAATTATTTGATAAGGAGTGACATGTTAATTAGGCGCTTGATTGGATCAGAATGGTATTATAATATGAAGGCCGGCATGTTTCTCAGAGAGAAGCACACTCATTTTTTGGGCACTCGATAGCTCTTCCACCTGCGGGACGGCAGGGAGACGTCATAGAAACTGTTAAACCTAAAACATTTTGATGAACCTCGTTGATTGAGGAGTGCTTCGTTCATTCAAATATTTAGCAGTACAATGGATTGATACACAAGCATACGTGCTGTGCAGGAAATATGTCTTAGGTAATACAATCAAACAGATTTAATTATGGAGATGAAATAGGAATTGAATGATAGAGCAGCAATTCAGGACTGGATTCAATTTTTCTTTCTTGAGGGTTTTATTTATTTATTTATTCACTTATTTTGTATTTTGGGACAGTTGGCATGAGTAAGTGCCAGTCAATATTGAGAAAGAAAAAGTTCCAATGATGGTAGTTCAGGCGATCGAGTAACAATATTGTAAGGGGACAAAGATCACAATATCCTAAGAGGAGGGCACTTACAAGCAATAATACAAAATAATATTCACAACTGTTGCAAGAATAAAAAAGAGGTGGAAATTCAAAGAAATCTATACATTCGATGTTACAAGATCATGTGATACATAATAACTTTCAGATCCCTTTATGATCCCAAAGCACTAGTTAACAATCGATTCAACAAACTCAAACAATACACATCCAGTATTATGACGTAGAAACTGCTGAATTGATGTCAAATCAACCAAAACTCGTTTATAGTTTAGAGCACCAAACTCACCTAGAGCATATATCGAGATTACAAAACTCACCTAAATTGAGACTGAAAAACACATTCAACTCACATTGAATTTATGTAATTATTACAAACACACACTAAAGCCGAAAGATCCACTAGTCTTCGGCACCTTTGCATCATAAAATTGGCAGGTCTGGCCAATACCACTAACGAATTCACCTCTCTTTAAAGAGATTCACAACCTTGGACTAAACAAGGTGAACCCACCACAAATTTTACCATGCAAGGAACTCCGTCCATAAATCTAGTCAAGAAAGAAATTTCCAACATGAATCTAGCCCACGAGCGATTAGGACATGCAAAGTAGTTCTAAGGGAATTAATCCCCTAGAACCTCTTTGGTTTCTCAAACGGTGGCCAAAACCTCTTAATTAGCAGAGTTGCACTGTTGCATTACGGGAGGTGGCAAAAATAGTAGGTAAAAGTCATTTATCATATTATTTTTCTTGTTGAAAAAAGGGGCTAAAAGCAAGAGCCCAAACAAGCCTACTTAATAATAAATCTAGACCAGGATATCTCAAGTTGATCCTCACGAATAAAACTAACTGAACAAGGCGTATCAAAATAAAAATTACCTAAATCTAAATCAAGACTATATGTCACTAAACTGTCTGCCACAAGACACTGAAATTTGCATTGCCAAGATCTTGATAGCAAATCTTGATAGGCCAAAACAAGGGGATGATTATTGCCAATAGCTTGCAACACCAAATAAACTATGACTGCAGAGTCCAATTCCACTAATAATTTATCAATTTGTAATCTCCATGCCAATTGTAAGCCCAAGTAAAGACCCCACAGCTCAGCAATGAGAATTATTACTTTCCTTCTTGCAACCATCAACACTAAGCTTAAACCAACCCGAAGGAGGAACTTCCCATTGGAGCAAAGATTCAATCCTATGTGGTTTATCAATCTTGTGAGTATTTGCTGTGGATGCAAATTTCCGCCGCTTTCTTCTTAGACAAAATTGCACCTACAAAACAATTAACACATTTGGTCAAGGCCAAAAGCCTCACGCGCCCACGATGAATTGGGGGGGGGGGGCTTTGGCCGAAGAACCTCCGATGCCAAAGTTAGAATTTAGAGAGAACAAGTGTTTAGAGAATTTTTGGGAGTTTTGCAATAGTATGAACTTAGCTTTTGGTGAGAATGGAGCCAATATATATAGCCATGGCCAGTCCTCCTTGGAGAAGGAGTGGCCGGCCCTTTATGCAGATTTTGGGTGTTACTTGGTGATTTTATTAGCAATTAATATATTAATTGGGAATAAATATATTAATTGGCCAATTTATCACAATAAAAGGTATGTTTTTTTGGAGGTTATAGCTAATTTGTTTAGCTAAAAGAGGGAAAATAAAAGGAAATGGCCGGTTCCCTTTGGAGAGTGGGTAACCGGCCTTTAGGGTATTTTTTGGTGATTTAATTGGTTGATTAATGAATTAGTTAGATATTAATTCATTAATTAGCCAATTAATCTCTATTTATATGGAATAATTTATAGGTTATGGAGTAATTACCTAAAATAAGGATGGATGAGATAATTTGGAATTGGTTACCTATTTTGGGCACTTTTGACTTGGTTGATGGATGATTCTCCACTGCTCGCGCGTAGGAATCCCAGTATGCCTTAAGGGTATTTTCGTCATCTTTTATCCAAAAATCCACATGTCGCCTAGTGAATATTTTTGACTCCACAAATGCCCCCACACTTGTTGGGCTACTCGTAGGAAAGGGCAGCAGGTGTAGAGATCTTCTTGCTTTAGAAAACTTAAGACTGCTTCCTATTTTGATGTAAATTACCTCTTTAATAGGAAATTAGATCCTTCTAGGAAAGAGAAATAAATTTCTCTCAAAGCTTATTTAAGTTCACCTTAAGTGGGTTATTAAATTAACTTTGAAGAGCAATTTATTCTACCCTACAAGAGAGAAAGAGAGAGAGAGAGAGAGCTTAGAGGATATTTGTTCCCCATCTTCTAGCAATCTTCTACATCTTGCCCGTGCAAATGACCGTCTTTCGTTGCTTTTTTCGTCTTCTCCGCGTCGCACTGATGTAAGAAAAATTTAAATTTTCTTGTCTTCTCCTTGGATAGTGCTATCATAGGGCAGTCGTTGAGGTGGTGCGGCAAGTCGGCTGGTAGGGGCCAGGAGTCGGCTCGCATGGGCCGAGGAGGTGTTGTGGCAGGGACCACTGCTTTAGGCTGCTCGGCTTGGCTAGAGCCATGGGCAGCTTGTGTGGCTGGGGCCGCAGATTGTGGCGCTAGGGTGCAATGCCAGGCGAGCTACAAAGCTTATGTCCTTGTGGCTCTTTGTCATGGGCCAGGCCGGCGATGAGAAGGTCACGACCTTTATGGGTTGCTGGAATGCTAGGAATGCAGGCCTTTTGCCTGCTAGTCGGGAAAAAAGGTGGGCTGCTCCCAAGAAAGGAGATGAATAGGATCAAGGCGGATGCATTGGCTTGTCCTATCACTGTTGTGGATACTGCTCTAAGTGAAGGTGGGAAAAGAGATCTTCCCTGCCTACTTAAGAGATGTTGGCTAAGAAAAAACCCAAAGACTTCTTCCGCTGTTCGCGAAGGTTTGCCAGCTGCCCCCATGCTTGTGATTGACTTGACTTTTTCTATAGGGATGAAAGATAAGGCTATTAGATCCGAGCCAGTAACGCCTGCCATGCCAAAAATGGGTAGTTCAATTTCTGATAGGGTTGCTTGACATAGAGGTCATGTCATGCCCCTAGTACCGAAGTCTGTACCAAGACGTCCGTTGGGAGCTAAGTCTGGTTCACCTTTGGAAACGCTTAGTATTATGAAGAGTGATAAGGTGGACTCTACTGCTGAAGTGGAGCCAAGGCCCACTCCTCCTGCTGCTAAAACTGAATCGCCTGCTGGGAAGAAGGAAGACTGCTCGCATGGGCAGCTGTGAGAAATCCACTAAGCTTGCTTATGGGGGGGAGGCTACTGAAATCTGTGCGCTTTTGAAACCAAATCTACTTCAAGAAATGGACGTTTGTGCTAAGTTTGTCGATGACATCAAAGGGTTCGTTGGCCCGAGTTTCTTGCGAAGCATACGACCGAGTATAGGAGGACTGCTTTGCTAGCCATGATTCAGAAAAACGAAGATTCTGGCAGCCCAGTCTATCTTCCTTGGTCAAGAAGATACCAAAGTTGCCAAAGAGGTGGAAAAGGCTGTGGCAGTTGAAGCTTATTCTTCTACCGAGGAGATCAAGAGGTTGGAATATGAGCTCGTTGCTTTGAAGGGGTCTAATATCTCTGCCCCCACTTCTCTGGAGCTTGAGACCACTCACCAAGATGTCGTTGACTTGAAGACTAGAGTTGACACGATCCAACTTTAAGTATGAAAGTGCAGATGAGGAGATTAGATGTCATATACCTTATATTCAAGATCTTGAGCATGCCCTTTTTTTTAGCTTTTTCCACTGCTTATGCAAAGGATGAAGAGTTGATTGCTGCTTATAACCAAATGATACACTTCAAGAAGGTTGTTGATAGGCTTGAACCCTAAGTGTTCGAACTCTAAGGTGCACTGAATATCAATGAAAGTTTGAAGAAAGAAGTGGATAAGCTGTAGTGCATCCATGTTGGTCTGCTCGAGGAGATCGGGTAGCTAAAACGTGAGAAGGCTAGGCTCAAGGCTCAGTTTGTTCAGAGTGAGGCTAGTTTCTACAAGCTGGGATATGTGGATCATCTCTTTGGTAGGCCATCTGACTTTGAGCTTGCTGGGAAAGAGTTCGAAACCTTTCTCTATTTCTCCGGAAGACTTGTTCGCCCTTACTTTTGAGGCCTCTATTGGTGAAGTAGCCGAAGATGTTAGTGCCCAGGCTGGAGCAGCTGGGAGTGAAGCGCCGGATGGTGCCACTGCTGAGAATGTCGCGGCTGCTGAAGGTGTGGCGATCGAGTAGTCGTGGAGTGTCCAATCTTCTAAAGAGTTGTCTTCTTAGTAGTCTTCAAGATTTTCTTTGTTTCCCTCGTTGCTTTTTTCTTTGCTTGTACACCTTCGGTCTTCGCTAGTTGTTTATCAAATTTGCTAGAAATTTAATAAACTTGATTCCTTCACTTTTCTCCATCTTCGCTTCTTTTGTTCATGCCCTAACCTTTAGACTTTATAGACCAATGGCAGGTGTGCTACTTTTCTACAAGCAGACAGGCCCGCGTAGCCGATGCAGCCGTAGGTGTTGGTGTAGAACTTGGTAAAGTTGTTAGCCATATGGTCGACAGCCGGATGCCTTACTTACAAAAAGCAGCCAAGTCTGCGTGACCATTAAGCTGTTAACCTTGGCTTTCTCCAATTTCATAGGTTGCATAGCAAGTATCACAACACTTTAGGAATTGGAGTAGATTGTTCCGCGCTTGGCAGATGTGAAGCTTATCAACTACATAGCATGTCGGCAGTGGATAAAGCTTCGTATATGTACATTAGCTTGTTTAACCTTTCACAAGAATGTGCAGTTGTATAAGTCTAGCATGGCTTTACTGCTCGAAAGGCAAGCCGTAGGCAGTCTTCTGGAAACTGTAGGCTACCTTAGTGCACTCGGTAGCAGCTTTAGGGTTTCAGGGCAGCGCTCTCTAGGGCGTACTGCGTAATGTGACCCCTCCGTCTCTAGGGCCCGGTTCCCTGCGGATTAGGCCAAGAGACCCAAAATCTTTTAGTTAGCTAGGCCTCAAAAAAGACCATTATGGATACTTCTAGGAATCTCGGCGTAAGCCATCGTGCTTCTAGTTATATTAGGGCAGCCCGGCTCATCCACGTCTGGATATTCAGAGTGTGGAGTTTATCCTCCCGCTTTAGAGAGTAGGGTTGGTCCCTCGTGGGGTGCAATCTTCTTTTGAAGTGTAGGTATGATCAGTTGTTGTAGGCATGTAGTTGAGCCAAGTTGCAAACTACTTCTGAATTCCTCATTGAAAAAAACGAGTGAAATGAACGAATAACTTAGTTGTAAAAGACTACATAACAACTGGATAGTTCTCGACTTGTGAGGTGGTAACTGTTGAGCTTCTTCAGTCTTTGGGCTTTGATGTAGTGGGAGGTCTCACATGGTACTTCCTTAGACTGTAGGCATTCCACTATTTTTCGATTTTTTTGTCGTTTCATGGTGGCGTGGGTGTAATTGCTCTTGCCGCCCAATCTGCTGATTTTGTACGGACCTTCCTAGATGGGATCCATCTTTTTAGAGCTTTATCTGGGAGCAATGAAGAAGGCTTTTCTTGAGACCAGATCTTCGGGTTGGAGCTGCTGGATCTTGGCCTTTTTGTTGTAGCCGGAGAGGAGTTGCTACTGGTAAGTTGTGATGCTAGTGATAGTTTGCTTGCACTTTTCCTCTGGTAGATCTAAGCTTGTGGCCATCTCCTTACTGTTCAGTTACTCATTTTTTGGTGGTGTGATATGCCTATAGACATCAGGGGAATTCATCTGGCCATTTTCCTTTCTTGTTGGTGAGGGATTTCTTGAGGTAGTCGAGGATCGCCTTGTTAGATGCGTGGTCGATATGCAACAGAAGTCTTCATCGAGTGAAGCAGGTGCGACTAGGGTGTACTCGGCTTGTTGGGCCACTCTGTTACGTCGCCTAGGCTAGGCGTGAGTGCGCAGTAGGGAGCCGTAGAGCTGGACCAAGTAACACGTAGCAGGAGATGCTCAACTGCCAGTATTGAACCACTCTAGAGTTGAATTATAGAGTAAGGGTCGGCTAGGGCCGTGTGACATGTAGCAGAAGGTGGTGTTCAACAGTAGGTACATGTTGCTCCTAAGTAGAATCTTTTAGGGCGGCGAGGACAAAACTTGCTTCCGAGTGTGTCCTTTTAGTGTTTGTCTACCATTGGCACGATTTTTGGGCCAAATTGTTGCGTTTGTCAAAAAACTTTGCATCCGCTAGCGTCTACACTTTATCGTTGCGCGTCTAAATTGGGCGAAATAGTGCGTCACACGGATGACTGCTAGCATCTGAAGGTAAAACTTGAGCTTCCGGGTTGCAACAATTATTGCCAAACCTAGCTTTTGAATTTTTGGTAGCATTGATGAGAGCTTTTGAATTGTGGAATAAGGTAGTCAGGCCCCCAGCTCTTCTCGTATGATGATAGAGCTTATTGCTACTTCTGAGACTACCAAGTAAATGTATAAGTCATCTGCTGCTTCTAGCTTAGATAGTAAGGGAGGTGATGTGAGATACTTCTTCAGGTCTTAGAAAGCTCTTTCGCATTCTTCATCCTATTTGTCTCATTGTGCCCTCTTGATGGCCTTGAAAAAAGAACTTGCATCGATCGGTGGACTGCGAAAGAAAACGGTTGAGGGCAACTGCTCGTCCGGTCAAGCTTTGGATCTCCATCAAGGTAGTGGGAGATTTCATCTCTAGGATCACTCGGATTTGCTTGGGATGCGCTTCGATTCCTCGTTGGGTTACTAGGTACCCTAAGAATCTGCCTGAAGATACTTCGAATGTGCATTTGGTGGGGTTAAGTTCGAGAACTTAGAGTAGTTTTTGGTCGTTGGGCCTTATCTATTCGGGGATCGGTTCCTACGCTTGGCCCCCTGCTTGCTTTTGTTATTCAGCTGCTTTTCGTCCTCCTTCTTTATCGCTACTTCTTTTTTAGGCTGCTTGACTACCTTGTCTGCTCGTCAAGCTTTATCCCAAAGTGCGTGTTTCTCTGCTAGAACAAATGACTTTGTTAGGGTTAGATCTTTTTTCATGATCAATTCTCCGAACAACGAGTGCTCTGCTGGAAGTCTTTTTTGGAAGGCTGCTCTAGCTATCAAGTCATTGCATCCGACTATCCTTGCCTTCTCTACTTTGAACCTCATCACATAGTCGTAAAGTGACTCATTTGGGTTCTTCTTGACGTTGAATAAATGGTCGAATTTCTTCTTGATCAAGCAATAGGATGAATATTCTTTGGTGAAAACCAAAGAAAGTTCATCGAAATTTCGGATAGATTGTGGCGGCAGAGTGTAGAACCAATCTTGTGCCTCTCATTGTAGAGTGGTGGCAAATATCTTACACATGAGATCATCATTGTTTAGATAGAAGATCATTGCACTTCGGTAGTGTTTTAAGTGTCTCTCCGGGTCTTCTTGCCCTTTGAAGAATGTGAAGTGCGGCATGCTAAACTCGCGTGGATGCTCTACATACTCGATCTCATTCGTGAAGGGTGACCTGCTTATGTTGGTCATGTCCCGTCATAGTGCTTTGTCGGTGACCTCGTTGCATCGAAAATTACACAATTGCTTGGTCAAGTGCCTTTCTACTTCTTCTTGAATTTACCTTTGTTGGGGTAGCAGAGCTCTTGGCTTCCTCCGTTCTTAACCTGCTGGTCTAGGCCGCTCTTTAATATGCTTGGCTCGTCTATGCCGCGGTGGCGGTGCATGTGGTTCATTTCTGGCAGGCAAGGGAATTCCTCGCAGGCTGCCGGTTGAACTTGAGCCGAATTGAATAATTGCTTCTTTCCGTCCGTCGTGCTGCTTACTCCGATGTGATGTGGGTGATGCTCCTTGCGGGCTTAACCGTGAATGAACACTTAGCCTGGAAGGTGGCTCATGTTCACTATCGGAGTATGACCCTAACTGTGAATGTATGTTCATCCGTGGGCCTAGTCGAGAGTGCACGCTCCTCCGCGCGCTAAGACAGGAGTATACGCTATCTCGAGGGCCCAGTCGGGAGTGTACACTGCCTGAAGCTTGGTTCGTGGCTAGTCGAGTGGCTGCTTGCCAGGACGCTGCTAGAGGGGTTATTCGTCTACTCTTGTCCTAATTCGGGACACCTCACATAGGGCACGTTGCATCTCGGTGCACTGCAAGAGCTGGTTTGCCAAGGTCATCTATTGTGCGAGGGCGCTCATCAACTCTATGACTTGTCAAGACAAGTGTTGTTCTCTATTTGGGTTGGAAGAACTTGGAAAAAATGTATCTCCTTGAGCAGTGGAAGTGTGGTAGACCCCGTGTGCGAGATTCGAGTTGGGAAATATCAAATCTGCAGAGAAATGTGGTGAAAATGCCCCCGATTCGATCATGGGTCCCAAAACTTGGAGTCGGGACAGTTGTGCTACTTTTGAGCCGACTTGGGCTGCTTGGGAAGTTAGGGGAGCAGGTTGGGCCGCGAAAGTAGGCTGGGACGCAAGAGCAGGCTGGGCCGCGTGAACATACTGGGCCTCAGGAGCAGGCAAGGCCACGTGAGCAGGCTGCGTCGCAGGAGCAGGCTGGGCCCTAGGAGCAGGCTGGGCCCTAGGAGCAGGTTGGGCCACGTGAGCAGGTTGGGCCTCAAGAGCAGGCTGGGCCTTAGAAGTAGGCTGGGCTGCTTAAGCAGACTGGGCCTCAGGAGCAGGCTGGGCCTCAAGAGTGGGCTGCTTGGCAGGAGCAGGCAGCTTAGTGCGTGATTCATGCGAGTGCATGGTTTTGGGCTCGGGGCCCGTGCAAGCTTGGATGGCATGGCTTAGGCCATGATGGTGGTGCCATGGATCTCGCCGCAGGTGGTTGCCATGGTGGACCTTCGTGATGGTGCCACTCCACCCATGACCACGTTTAGCCTCTTAGATCACCGCGGTCCCGTTTCTAGAGTATTAGATATTTCACTTGTAGAATTTTCTAAATTTCTAACCATTATATTTTTCTTTCACGTTTTATCAAAGAATCTTTGCAAATTAAAAAATTCTAGTAATAAGAACGTATGAAAAATATTCAAATGGACTAGAAAATAGAGAAAAACCTTTTTATGCGAGAGTCTTCTACGAGTATGGATCTTTAACTCTCAATGAAAGCACCAATTTGTGGATGCAAATTTCCACCGCTTTCTTCTTGGACAAAATTGCACGTACAAAATAATTAACACATTTGGTCAAGGCCAAAAACCTCACGCGCCCACGGTGATTTTTTTTGGGGGGGGGGGGTTTGGCCGAAGAACCTCTGATGCCAAAGTTAGAATTTACAGAGAAAAGTGTTTAGAGAATTTTTGGGAATTTTGGAAGAGTATGAACTTAGCTTTTGGTGAGAATGGAGCCAATATATATAGCCATGGCCAGTCCTCATTGGAGAAGGAGTGGCCGACCCTTTATGCAGATTTTGGGTGTTACTTGGTGATTTTATTAGCAATTAATATATTAATTAGGAATAAATATATTAATTGGCCAATTTATCACAATAAAAGGAATGTTTTTGGGAGGTTATAGCTAATTTGTTTAGCTAAAAGAGGGAAAATAAAAGGAAATGACAGTTCCCTTTGGAGAGTGGGTAACCGGCCTTTAGGGTATTTTTTGGTGATTTAAATGGTTGATTAATGAATTAATTAGGTATTAATTCATTAATTAGCCAATTAATATCTATTTATATGGAATAATTTATAGGTTATGGAGTAATTACCTAAAATAAGGATGGATGAGATAATTTGGAATTGGTTACCTATTTTGGGCACTTTAGACTTGGTTGACTGATGATTCTCCACTGCTCGCGCGTAGGAATCCCAGTATGCCTTAAGGTTATTTTCATCCTCTTTTATCCAAAAATCCTCGTGTGGCCTAGTGAATATTTTTGGCTCCACATTTGCCTTCAACCATTCACGAAGATAAGTACAAATAGAACTTGTAGGTTCATCAGTCATTGCAAAATCCTGCTAAAAAAGAAATTTATCATTAAGACATTATTATTATTGTTGTTGTTGTTGTTGTTGTTGCTTAGAATAAGAGAAAGACTTCAAATTGAATTACATTTTCTCAATTTTATTTTTGTGGTGTTGTTTCCCACTAGTAGTCAAGATGATGAGAGATTTTTCAATGTGCCCGAAACACAGAGTGATACACCACATCTCTATACAAGTGGTGAGATTCTTGTGTTAAAAAAATAAAATTTCCCATCACTTACATAATAACACGTGGTGTAGAAAGTTAAGATTGTAGGTGGAGAAGAAGAGGAAACCGCAGATGGGCGAACAATAGAAGAAAATTAAGGAATAGAAAGTTAAGAAATTGAAGAGATACAGAGAAAATTTGATGAGCATCGAAGAAAATTAGAAGAAGAAAATGTGTTTGGAAGGTGAGAATGTGCCAAGCAAATTCAAGAAGAGGAGAGAGAAAAATGTAGTACTGTTAAGTTTCATAAACAATGTAGTACTGTTAAGTTTCATAAACATTGTAGGACAATTAAGTTTCATAAACAGTGTAGTAAGTTTCATAAACAGTATCGTAAGTTTCATAAACAGTGTGGTCAGTTTCATAAACAATATAGTAAATTTCATAAACAGTGTAGTACCGTTAAGTTTCATAAACAGTGTAAAAAGTTTCATAAATAGTTTGTGTGAGGGCGCGTGGGACTGCGCATAAGATTTTAAAATATTTTTTTAATATTAAAATTTAAGTTCGTTTGTCATTTTTATTAAAATTTAAGGATTTTTAATTAAAATTTAAGTCTTTTTAATTAAATAAATTTATAATATATTTTTTTATTAAAATAAACTTAGTCCAAGCCCTTTTCATAAAAGTTCCCTCGAATTAATGGCCAACATATAAGCAGATTTAACTGACACACTCCAATCCGGAATGTCCACTAGGACCCCGAATCGAGCCGTGCTGGCCGACATCTAGAAGGTGACGAAGCCATAAAGTGTGATAACTTATAAAATGTGAATAAATTAAAATCTAAAGTGTCTAAGTACACGAGTGCGCGGTTAGCGGGTCTGAACCCATTTCACGCGCGATACAGAGCATAGGTATAGTACAGTAAGGTAAGATAATGATTGTACCAACATAAGAAGACATCTGTACTAAAAGGGGCCACAAATCCTCGTCGATACGGAACTCTGCTGCTAGAACCGGGAGGGGGTACAAAAATAGGAAATGTGAGTGAGTGAAACAAAACTTTTCAAAACCATTTCATTTCTCAAATATTCTAATCCCTCGCCGTAAAACCTGTATAATTTCCTAGAAAATAGAATATATTCGTATCTCAAAACCATGCTCAACCAGCTTTAATCATACATATGCCATGCCAAATATCTCAATGTGACAGAATAAGTAACTCCAATAAAATAAACCAATAGGAAATCACATATCAGCCGGAGTCACCTATAGTGACCTGTACAATTGTACTCATATCTCATCAATCATAGCTAGCACATAAGTCGAAGTCACCTCTAGTGGCCTGTACAATTGTACTCATATCTCATCAACCATAGCTAGCACATAAGTCGGAGTCACCTCTAGTGACCTCTACAATTGTACTCATATCTCATCAACCATAGGTAGCACATAAGTCGGAGTCACCTCTAGTGACCTCTACAATTGTACTCATATCTCATCAATCATAGTTAGAACATAAGTCGGAGTCACCTCTAGTGACCTCTACAATTGTACTCATATCTCATCAATGAAGCACATAAGTCGGAGTCACCTCTAGTGACCTGTACAATTGTACTCATATCTCATCAATCATAGCTAGCACATATCACAACAACTGAACTCTAGCTTATAAATCATGCCTGCATACGAGTCGAACCCACTTGTAGTGGTCTATACGATAAGACTAGGTGTAAAACAATAGGCTCTAGCGGGTCACCTACGAGTCGAACCCCCTTATAGTGGTCTATATGACAGGACTATACACCTACCTTAGATCCAAGGTGAGCGTAAGGTGCGGGAAGTGAACATCGCGTGAAAGACTGTGCCCTGGCCACGGGCGGGAGCACTAACACCGGGGTGCAGGTTTATGAGCTCTCAATGCATCTTAACATAAAATCAACTACCATTAACAATCTAAAACTCACCTGGTCGTCCTGCATTCCTCTTTTGCACTTCAAAGCGTTCATAATAATTATGTGCATGTAATATACATATGGATATACTATGATGCAGACTAATACTCAGCCATATCATGGTGCTTCCAAATATATATATATATATATATATATATATATATATATATATATATATATATATATATATATATATATATATCATGGCGTAAAAATGCATAATCTTTAATACCCTACTCCTGAACTATTTGTTTCGGGAATAATTATCGAGGACAAGTCCAACTAAACACTAGTTGAATTAACTATCACTACTTACGATTCTTTATTTTAATTTCCTGATTCGTCACCCATTAATTTATGACCAACATTTAACCACCAAAACATAAGGTTAAATCTCACAATTTACACCAATATTCCTCACATTGCTCAATTCCCCAAACAAGGCTATTGTCTCAATTATTTAATCTCATTTATTGTATGGCTGCATCTAATGTCTCGTTAGACTGCCTACGTACCCTAAATAAGGATCAAGCCATTCGTAGTTTGCAGCAATTATTTGTAGACAACATGCATAAATCAATTTAAAAACGTTTGTGGAATTGTTAATCATATATATATATATACATACGATAGAAAGGAAAAGATCCACTCACCTGAGGTCCGCGCTACGACTCCCTAGCACACATATTGAGGCATCACGAACCAACGTCGCCTAGAACAATTATCAAATCACGTCTCAGGGTCCTTACCGATAGAATACATAATTTACATAAAACACATCCCTACGTAATTTAGTCCGGAAGATCTGCATCACGGATTTCCAATCCGTTACTTGCAAAGATGCATATTATGTTCCTAGAACAACGTCCTAATGTTTCATTATGATCTAACGGTCGGATCTTCGCCAATTGCCAAAACCAAGTGGCGGTCAACAATTTATTTTTATGAACTTACAATTCCAATTCAGGGAGATCCTTTCATCGTATTCCCGATCTGTAAGTTCCTATGATCCTCAAATATTACGTATCACAACATATCAAAGTTTGGTGACGATCCAACGGTTGGATCGTTGATTCATATTTTCACTTAACTAGGTCTCGTAATGAAATCAGGTTCAGTTGATCAATCTACGTAATTCAATTATCAAAACTGAATATAGGACATCAAATATAGAATAAAAGTAGAATTGACGGCCCACTGGCCACTCGCCGCCGCATGGGCCGCCGCTGGTGGTGGTCGGCCACCCCGGCTCGCCGGAAAATCCAACTATCTCAAAAAATTATCACAATTTGTAGAAATGAAGATCTCAGTGAGAGGAACAACTTTCATACCTGCCATAAAGTCCAAAAGTGGACGAAAGGTAGTTAATTTTGCCCACGAAGTCGGCGGGTACCTAACGCTTCCCAGCGTCGATTCGTCGTCTACGGTGGTCCAACGGGGTCAAGGTTGGTTGGGATTTTCTCCTGGTATGATGGGCTACAAAGCCCAAGTGGTGGCATCGGCCATCGCTTTGCCGATTCGCCGGCAAATTGAAAAAGGTGGCCGGAGCACCGTTGATTTTCGTTAACTTTTGTGGTCTCCAAACTGCCACATACCATGGTTAATCAAGGTGGTTCTTGGGTGGGTTTTGTAGAGGGAAATGAGAGCTTCAAGATGGTGGTGGTAGAGTCGAAAAACTCCACCGGAGTTGCTGGAATCGGCCTTGGAAGATGGGTGGTCGCGGTGGGTTTTGCACGGGAAGGAGAATCAGGGAGCTTCTCTCCCTTCTCTGATTGGTTGCTGCTTCCTCTCTCTAATTGGTCCTTAATCCTTTAATTTGATTTGTCCACCACTCTCTTCTCTGACAGGTCTCCTTAAACTTACTTCCAATTAATTGGGCCTCTTTCCCACAAGGTGGGAATTTAATTAATTTAACTAACTTCAAATGTCAGTAACTATACCGTTATAATCCGGACTTGCATACGGTTTTCGCTTATGTGCTCGTAGTGATGAGTACTACGAGGAAACACTAAAATAATGAGTCATACGTCTCTCTAAGTGATGGTCAACTGAAGTCAAAGTTCTTGCCTCTAGAGCATTTTCATAATTTCACGCTTTTAAAATTAATAAAAACGTAAAATTTTGGGACGCGTTGTCACATTAACAAAAAAATTACCATCACTTGTTCCACTTCAGATACTCTTATGAGCCAAAGCATCAAAACCAACTGGAATGCTCGGAATTCGGCACAAACCACACTCCATTATTGACCACAAACATATGGACGTACGTATACGGAATTATATATAGGTTTTGATCAGCACTGTCTCTGAGATTTTGGAGGTCCTGTGCAAAATTTATAAACTGGCAATTTTTTAAGATAATGTAAAAAAAACATAGGACAATGTATTGATGCTAGAAAGCAATAGTTTAAATCAAAACAAACTTTAAGACTCACCGATTGTAAGTTTAAAAAATGTCACATAAATAATAAGTAAAAAAAAGTTACAAACATAACATTTACTAAATAATAAAAAAAAGTTTAATCTTAAGCAACCAAATAAGAAATAAAAGCTTAAAAAACTCTTAATTTTGAATTTTGACTTGAATATATAACATTATTATATAATAAAATTAAAAAGTGCACTTCAACTTTTTATATTTAGAAAGAAAAAATTTACACTTATAAGAAATGCAAAATTAGATTTCAGTGTGCTAACAAATTCTTTCTAAAATTTACACTTATAAGAAGTGCACAATGAGATTTCAATGTACTAATAAAAGTTTTTTTTTAATATATAACATTATTACATATAAATATAAGGTAACAAAATTTTTTAGAGGCCCTTCAAATTTAGGGGCCCTGTGCGATTGCACCTTTCGCTCCCCTCAACGCCGCCTCTGGTTTTGCTCTGAATTCTTGTCAACCCGATCACTATATAACTAAAAAATTCAACCAATAGATATATGCAATCGTATATACCCTAGAAATACTATATTTTTCTGCCCACGGAGTTCAAATATATAAAAATAAAATAAAAAATTTGTCGAAAGGAGTTAAAATATTTTTAATATGGAGTTGTGGTACAAAATTAGTAGTTGTACATGCACATCATATGTTCAATAATTTTGGAGCCACTAAATTGTCTACTAGATGTGGCAAGATTTGGGCAAGTCACCCCCTTCGTATATTCTAGTTATGTATGATCCTAGGCCAACCTTTGAGAACCTACAAATGTAAGTTTATCAGTTTTTTTTCCTTTTTCTTTTAGAAAATTTGATGGAAATATAATTATTTTTTTATATATAGATTTTCATATGCTCACACATCAGATTATTATGGTATGTGTGTATGAGATAAATTTGGATGGGTTGTGTCTATTTCGTGTAGGAAAAAAATTTAGTGACATGGATCACATTCAGGTAAACACAATCATGCCATATGATCAAGAATTTGAAATATAAATAAAATTATTACATGTGACATGTTTTAACTAGACAATGCTGACGTTCTGTGATAATGAGAATACAATCGAACGATAACCATTAAAAAGAAAAATAGTTGGAATCCACTAGAAGTATGAGAAATGCCTCAAATTTTATTGATTGATAATAAGATAGATAACAAAAATAATGCCTAAATGTTATACTTATAATGCCTCTTACATATGGAAGCTTTAGGAGTCCAGCAAATGAAAAGAATTAAACAATAACAAAATACAAAAAATCGTTCCTAAAACTTAAAACCCTAATAAAACATTGCTAACGATATAAATTGGCTGAAAAAAGTCCATATGTCAAATGAAGACGTGAGTATGATGCAAGTCATTGTTCTCTTCGAAAGCGTCGATTTGCCTTGATCTTTTGGCTCTAAGTTCTGCCTTTTATTTTTATTTTTATTTTTATTTTTTATTTTTTATTTTTTTTATAAACAAGTTCTGCCTTTTATTGGTCTTTCATAGAGCTGTTCATTTGGATAGTATATTGACTGATAGTAAGACATGATAAATCTAACGCCTAAATGCCTTGTCTATAATGCTTCTTAGCTCTAAAAGCTTAAGGAGTTCAAATAGGAATAATTTTTATTTTTAACAAACGGTATTATCTGCACTAAAAGGAAGGGTGAACTTGGCCTCACACTAAGTTAGCAATAATTTGGTTCAAACTTGCATTTGGCAATAATCGAATCTAAAATCTCTCAATTACAAATAAAAATGAATATTATTAGACAGTAATATTAAATTGTCAAATAAAAATAAATTAAGTAAAGACCCAAATATCGAAAATGTCCTTAAACTTCAAACCCTAATAAAACACTGTAAACGATGGAAATTAAACATTGAAGCCTTAATCTGCAAGGCTTTATGCTTTTTATTAATTTACACATTTTTACTTGATCTTCAATATCGACATCAAATATTTAGATTTTGCCGAAAGCACTCTCTGCCCAAAACTTTTTCGGGTGTTACAATTCTGCAGAATGCACAAACATATTACTGACTTAATAATTTGGACCAACTGGTCAAGTATTGCAAGCCAGCTCAAAAGCAACTCCCAATACAAATCATTAATTTAATTAGGTATTAATTAGAGTAAATGACAAAAAACAACTTCAACTATTGGTGTTGTGACACTTTCATACCTCATCTTTAAAACGTGACAATGTCATATCGCATCTTACGAATTTGTGACAATGTCATACCTCCGTCAATTTTTCTGTTAAGTGCTGACGTGGCAAGAGATGGGGACCACTCACTAATACAGCTGAATTAAAAAATAATTAAATATATTTTTGATAATTAAAAATTAAAAAAAAATATTTTTATATTAAATATCTCTCTCTCCCCCTCTCTCTCTCTCTCTCTTCTCTGCATCCAGAATCCATTCCCATCTCCCCCCAACCACCCGACCCCTTCCTGTTCCCCTTCCGTGCAACCCCCCACCTCAACCCAGTTCCTCCTCCCCCCCCCCACCCCCACCCCCACCCCCACCCCCACCTGCAACCCAGAAACAAAAAAAAAAAAAAAAAGAAAATTTATTCCCAGTTTCGGCAAGAAGAAGAAGAAGGAGGAGAGAGAAGAAGAACGAAAAAAAAAAAAAGAAGATTCGGCCCAGAAGAAGAAGGAGAAGAAGAAGAAGAAGAGAGAAGGAGAAGAAGAAGAAGAGAGGAAAAAAAAAAATTCATATCCAGTTTCGGCCTAGAGAAGGAGGAGAAGAAGAAGAAGAAGAGAGAAGAAGAAGAAGAAGAAGAAGAAGAAGAAGAGAGGGAAAAAAAAAAAAAAAAAACAGGAAAATTGGGTAAGCGAGCGGGGCGCCGGCACAGGGGGGGGGGGGGGGGGAGGGAAGAAGCAGGGACGAAGGTTTCTGTTTTTTTTTGTTTTTTTTTTACTTTTTTTTATTGTTAAATGTTTTTTTTTAATAATTTTTTAATAGAAAATGGGTCTCAGATCAAGCCACGTCAGCGTTTAACTGAGAAATTGATGCCTAAATAACAGAAGGTATGACATTGTCACAAATTCGTAAAATGAGGTATGACATTGTCACTTTTAAAAGATCAGGTATGAAAGTGTCTTGACACCAATAGTTGAGGTAGTTTTTTGTAATTTACCCTATTAATTATATGGTCAGATATGTTAAGGTACACTGATTATTTTTAAGAAAAAATTAAGTTTTCATTCCTATTTGTTCTACTCTACTGATTACAAAATAAGAATAAATTAAGTAAACACCTAAAAATCGAAAATGTCTTTAAACTTCAAACCTTAATAAAACACTGTAAACGACGGAAATTAGACATTGAAGCCTTAATCTGCAAAGCTCTATGCTTATGATTAATTTACACATTTTAACTTCTTCAATATCGACATCAAATATTTAGATTGTGCCGAAGGCACTCTCTACCCAAAACTTTTTCGGGTGTTGCAATTCTGCAGAACGCACAAACATGTTACTGACAAAATAATTTGGACCAACGGGTCCACTATTGCAAGCCAGCTCAAAAGCAATTCCCAATACAAATCATTAATTTAATTAGGTATTAATTATATGGTCAAAAATGTTAAGGTACACAGATTGTTTTTTAAGGAAAAATTAAGTTTCTATCCCTATTTGTCCTACCCTATTGATTAAAATTTTATATATTTTTAATTTTTGATCAAGATTATTAGATTTTAATAAACTTCATTAATTATTTCAATAATAAATATTTTTTATTTCTAAATATATTCATTTAGGGTTAGAAACGTTACATTTGGTATATTCATATTTATGGCTAAATTTTTTATTATACATTTTTATTTTTAGTTTGTATCTATTTTTCATTTGCAACACTTTTTTATTTTGCACCAATTTTCTTTTCAGTTTTCATTTGTACCAATATATTCTTTTTTTATGCCCATATTTTTTAAACATTTTTTTTTTGTATTTGTACCCATATTTTTTAAATTTATTTGTACCCTTTTTTTTTATTTTGCTAAATGTACCCATGCTAATTATATAGTATTATTTTAGGGTAAATTACAAAAAACTACCTCAACTATTGGTGTCGTGACACTTTCATACCTCATCTTTAAAACGTGACAATGTAATACCTCATTTTACGAATTTGTGACAATGTCATACCTTCCGTTAGTTAGGTGTCAATTTCTCAGTTAAACGCTGACGTGGCTTGATCTGGGACCCATTTTCTATTAAAAAATTATTAAAAACAAAAAAAACATTTAATATCTTTTTTTTAATATTAAAATAATTAAAAATAAAAAAAAAACAAAAGCTTCGTCCCTGCCTTCTTCCCCCCCCCCCCATCCTGCTGCGGCGCCCCGCTTGCTCGGAGCAAATCTTCATTTTTTTTTTCCTTTCTTCTTCTCTTCTTCTTCTTCTTCTTCTTCTTTTCTCTTCTTCTTCTTCTTCTTCTTCTTCTTTTGGGCCGAATCTGGCTATCAATTTTTTTTTTCTTTTCTTCTTCTTCTCTCTTCTTCTTCTTCTTCTTTTCTCTTCTTCTTCTTCTCCGAATTTGGGTATCAAATTTTTTTTTCGTTCTTCTTCTTCTTCTTCTTCTTCTTCTCCTCCTTCTCCTTCTTCTTCTTCTTCTTCTTCTTCTTGCCGAACTGGGTATGAATTTAATTTTTTTTTTTTTGGTTGTTGTTTATGGGTTGAGGGGGGAGGAACTGGGTTGAGGTGGGGGGTGGGGGGTTGCACGGAAGGGGAACGGGAAGGGGTCGGGGTGGTTGCGGGGGGGGGGAGATGGGAATGGGTTGTGAGATGCAGAGAAGAGAGAGAGGCGGGCGAGAGAGAGAGAGAGAGAGAGAGGGAGGGAGGAAGGGAGAGAGAGAGATTTTAATATAAAAATAATTTTTTTTAATTTTTAATTATTAAAAATATATTTAATTATTTTTTAATCCAGATGTATTAGTGAGTGGTCCCCATCTCTTGCCACGTCAGCATTTAACAGAAAAACTAATAGAAAAATTGACGGAGGTATGACATTGTCACAAATTCGTAAGATGCGGTATGACATTGTCACGTTTTAAAGATGAGGTATGAAAGTGTCACGACACCAATAGTTGAGGTAGTTTTTTGTCATTTACCCATTATTTTATGTTTTAATATGTCTCAATAGTTATTTTTTTTAAATATGTTAATAATTATGTGGGCACAGTAGTTTTTTGCTATAATTTTTGTAAAGAACAATATTACTCCTAAATTGATGTTTAAGTACTTATTATATTCTAAATATATTATTTGATTTGTTTAAATTTCATAATTTGTGGGACATTAAATACATAAATGCATGAGTTAAATCTCTTAAATGAGGTTAAGGACCTCGATCAAAATATTTAAACAAACAAGGTTTCAGTTTAACGATTAGGCTAATTAGAGACCATAACCAAAATGAGCCTTATTTTAAAGATGAGTTTTGCTGATGATTTCATTGGATGGAATGAATGAGTCAACAGCCAGGTATTGTTTCTTATACAACCAGCAGATCATCAGCGCAAAGCAGGAGGATTATCTCCTCCTTTTTTTTCCCATACACTTTCATCATCCCCCTGTTTGTGTGGTCACTATGACAACCCGTTCCCAAAAATTTTGTTTTATTTATTTTAATAGACGGAATTGACGAAAATGCCTAGAGGCAAGGATTTTGATTTCTGTTGACCATCGTCTAGAGGAATGTATGACTTATTCTTTTGGCGTGTCCTCGTAGTACTCGTTGGTGCGAACGCATAGGTGAAAGCCGTTTGCGAGTTTGGATTATAACGGTATAGTTATGGACGTTTGAAAGTGGTTATTTGAAGTTTAGTTATAAATTATTTGAACTCCCACCTTGTGGGAAAGTGGCCTAACCAGATTTGTGTTAGTAAAGGACCAATTAGATAATGGAGGGAGTGACCAATCAAAATGGGAGGGAGGAGGGCAGCAGCCAATCAGAGAAAGGGAGAGAAGCTCCCAGCTTCTCCTTCCCGTGCACAACCCAAAACCACCTTAGCGACCTTCCATTTTCTAAGGCCGATTCCGGCCAACTCCAATGGAGTTTTTTGACGCCACCACCACCATCTTAAAGCTCTCATTCCCTTCTACATAACCCAACTAAGAACCACCTTTATAAACCACCATATGTGGCGGGGCAAAGCCACGAAATCCAATGCGTCAAAACCGTGTCCGACCACTCTTTTCAATTTTATTACGAATTGGCAAAGCAATGGCCGATGCCACCACTTGGGCTTTATAGCCCATCATCCTAGGAGAAAATCCCAACCAACATTGACCCCGTTGGACCACAGTAGACTACGAATCGATGCCGGGAAGCTTTAAGCACCCGCCGGGTTTGTGGGAAAAATTGACCACCTTCCGTCCACCTTTGGACTTTGTGGCAGGTATGAAAGTTGTTTCTCTCATTGAGATCTTTATTTCTGTAATTTTTTAGAATTTTTAGAAATAGTTAAATTTTTCAGCGAGTCGGAGTTGCCGACCACCACCCGCGGTGGCGCGTGGCCAGGGGGCCGTCGATGTTATTCCTAGACTAAATTAGATGCCTTGAGTTCAGTTTTAGTGGTTTTATAACGTAGGTTGATCGTGTAAAAACCCGTCCCGACGTATTTTAATTTAAGATGTGTTTTGACGAAATTACCCTTTCGGGGTTGTGTACGTGCAGATGTGTGTGTGTGAAATGGACCAATTATTGCATACCCTCAATTATTGGGGCCAATCAGATCCTTTAGGATCCCTTGATCTGATTGGGAGTTATGACACACACATGCACTCACCTATCCTGCCTATCCCATTCCCGTAGCCTTCTCTCTCTCTCTTTACTCTCGACTCTCTCTCTTTTTCTCGCCATACTCGTATGGACAAGGCCAAAGGAGGCCAAAACTTCACTGATCGAGCAAACCAAGGGCACCATTGAACTCCTGGAGACCATACGAACTCAGTGGTAACGATTTCAGGTAGGAAATCTCTCATTTTCACGTTGAAAACTCGAGGTCCGAAATGGGCACTATTCATCAAATTTTCATATGTTGATTTTTAGGGGAATCCAAGATCACCACGAGCTTTGTTAGGGCCTTTAGAGGCTCGGAGATGTTCGTTTGACAAGCTTGGACGTCGGGATCGACGAGAACGAAGGTGGCCGGTTTTGGAGGATTTCCTGACGAGATTTCAGTTGGTTTTCGAAGTTTTTGAAGGTATAGACTTGTTCTACTCTTAATTTTGAGCACGTAGGAAGAAAAATGGGACAAAATGGTTGAGAAATGACGTATGAGAAGTTATTTCCGTATTTGCGCGTATGTGCTTAAATGACGTATTTTTAGTAATTTCTCATATAGGTGAAACGTATTCTGAGGACGACCGTAGCCAGGCACGACGCGGGGGCTACGATCCAGCGACCTATCCGTGAGTGGGCAGTATTATTTGCCGTATAACCTATATATATATAATGATTTCCCAGAATCGCTTTTAAATGGAAAATACGTTTTATCGACTTGCATATTACTTGATTTTGATGCATGAGTATTTAATTATACATTTCATGCATATGTTGGTGCCGAGGACGCCAGGTAAGTACCAGGTAGGTACATGCATAGTTGAGAACGAATATGATGAGATATGATGTGAAATGATGAGATATCATGAATTGTTAGCTCATAGACCTGTACATACTGTTAGTGCTCACGCCCAGAGATAGGGGCACAGTCTTTCACGTGTCGTTCACCTCCCGCACCGCATGCTCGCCTTGGATCCAAGTAGGTGCACAGTCTTGTCGTATAGACCACTTTTGAGCGGGTACGACATGTAGGTGACCGGCGTTTATTCGCACAGTCTTCACGTGATTGTAGCACTAGAGCATTTATTATTGATACAGTGATGATGATGATGATGATATGATGAGATAATGATGTATGTACAGCGTATATATGATTATGAGATTGAGATGTTATGAGCTATATTTACAGCCGAGGGCTGAGATGACGTATAGTAGCGATATGATTATTGAAATGCATAGCATGACATTGTTTATGAGACTCAGATGGCATTGAATTGCATTGCACAGCATACATTGAGATACTTTAAAAACGTTTTATGCTGAGAAAGATTGAGATATATATGTACGTATTATTTTCTGGGAACTATACAGGTTTTACGGAGAGGGGCTAGACTTTTGAGAAAAGATTGATTTGAAAAGAATTGTTTTTGCTGACCCACTCCCTTTGTTTTTCGCCCCTCCAGGTTCTAGATAGCTTGATTTCCGAGTTGGCACTTCGAGGATCTTCCGGCTTTCTGACAGATTTATCATAAGTAGGGCATCGATGGTGTAATTAAACTCTTTTATACATGCTTGACTGCACTGACTTAGTATGCTCTGAATATGTATAAGTATTGTAATATCTCTAGCACACATTCCTATTTAGGTTGCTAGATTTCGGTTTGAATTTATTCGTACTTCGTTACCGATCTTCGCTTCCGCATAGCGCACATGGCTACACCACACTCACGTGACGGCCAGCATGCCCTACCTTCGGGTACGGGTGTGTCAGATCGCTTGGACCTAAATTCATTACGATACGTTAATAGGTATTTATAAGAATCGACGATCCGACTGTTGGATCGTCACCAAACTTTGTTACATTATAGTACGTAATATTTGAGGACCATAGAAACTTACAGATCAAGAATATGATATACGGATTTTCCCGAATTGGATTTGTAAGTTTATAAAATAAATGTTAACCGCAACTTGCTTTTGGGCAATTGGCGGAGATCCGACCGTTGGATCGTAATGAAATTTTAGTATGTTATTCTAGAAGCATAATGTGAATCTTTGGAAGTTACGGATTGGAAATATGAAATGCGGATCTTCTAGACCGAGTTATACAAGGTTGTAGACCCTACCGTCGATATTTAATCGATGGTTGACTTATGGTCAATGGGTCTCAAACTACTTTATAATGTCCTTGAGGATGTATTTTATATGAATTAAGTATTCTATTGATAAAAGTTCTGAGACGTGATTCAATAATTGTTCTAAGCGCCAGTCACTTAGGACGCCTTGATGTACGTGCTAGAGAATCATAACGTGGACTCTAGGTGAGTGGGTCTTTTCCTTTCCATCGCATATATATATATATATATATATATATATGATTGATAATTCCACAAACATTTATAAATTGATTATTGCATATAATTACTATGTATACTTTGAAGTACTAATGTGAACTATGAATGGCTTGATCCCTAATTAAGGTACGTAGGCAGTCTAACGAGACGTTAGATGGAGCCATACAAGAAGTGAGATTAAATAATGGAGACACTAGCCTTGTTTAGGGAATTGAGCAATGTGAGCGACATTGGTGAAAAATGTGCGTTTTAACTTTATGCTTCGGTGATTAATAGTTAGTACGCCGTCTTATATAATTGGAATACTATGAAATGTTTTAATTTTAGATTGCAGCATGCCATATTTATATGTATATAACTTGAGCTTAATCATTCTGGATACTTGAATTGCGAAGAGGAACGCAAACGCACAGGTAAGTTCAGGTAAGTTTATAGTGTTAATTGAAATGGTGAGTTATGGCACAATCATAGTTATGTTTAAAGCAACTCCGACATTGTCGTACTGGTTGCCATAGGTCATAAATTTCATATGAGATGCAGTTAGAGCTCATAAACCTGCACCCCAGTGTTAGTGCTCCCGCTCGTGGCCAGGGCATTGTCTTTCACATGATGTTCACCTCCCGCACCTTATGCTCACCTTGGATCCAAGATAGGTGCACAATCCTGTCGTATAAACCACTATAGGTGGTTCCGACTCGTAGGTGACCCGTGATTATTCGCACAGTCTTCACGTGATCGTAGCACTTGAGCGTATTTATTTACACCAGTCTTGTCGTACATACCACTTTAGGTGGTTCCGACTCGTGTGCAGGCATATGTGATGAGCTATGATCACAGTAGTACAGATCACTAGAGGTGATTCCGACTTATGTGCTAGCAATGATTGATGAGATATGATTACAGTCGTACAGATCATTAGAGGTGATTCCGACTTATGTGCTAGTAATGATTGATGAGCTATGATTACAGTCGTACAGATCACTAGAGGTGATTCTGACTTATGTGCTAGCAATGATTGATGAGATATGATTACAGTCGTACATATCACTAGAGGTGATTCCAACTTATGTGCTAGCAATGATTGATGAGATATGATTACAATCGTACAGATCACTAGTCGGGATTGATGAGCTATGATTACAGTCGTACAGATCACTAGAGGTGATTCTGACTTATGTGCTAGCAATGATTGATGAGATATGATTACAATCGTACAGATCACTAGAGGTGATTCCGACTTATGTACAGATCACTAGAGGTGATTCCGACTTATGTGCTAGCAATGATTAATGAGATATGAGTACAATCGAACAGGTCACTAAAGGTGATTCCGACTTATGTGCTAGCAATGATTGATGAGATATGAGTATAGTCGAACAGGTCATTAGAGGTGACTCCGATGTATGTATCATTCTATATTGATTAAGTTCTTTTGGCTTACTTGTTAATGCATTGTGGAGACAATGGACATGGCATACCCGTGGTTTTGACCATTATTGAGTATGGTTTGGATATATATATATATATATATATATATATATATATGTAATATTATCTTATGGAAAACGATACAAATTTTATAGTGAGGGATTATTACTTTTAGTAAGGTAATAGTTTTGGGAAGTTTGGTTTTATTGCTCACTCACATTTTCGATTGTGTGCCCTTCCAGGTACTAGTAGCAAAGTTTTCGTATTGATGAGGACTAGTGGCACCTCCCAGTGCAAATGGCTTCCTTTAATGGTATAATCATTAACTTACCTTATTGTATTTTACTTATGCTCTGTATCGCGTGTGAATGGATGCCCGCTCACCAGCGCACTCTGGTTTTTAGGCACTTTTAGGTTTAAATTTATTCACATTTTTCCACATCATCACACTTTATGGCTTCGTCACCTTCTAGGTGTCGGCCAACATAGCTCGATTCAGAGTCCTAGTGGACATCCCGGGTCGGGGTGTGTCAGTCACGTTTAAGCCACGTCTACATTTTATATTGATTTTTTATAGAGATAATAGGACAAAAAGACGTGGCTTAACCGTGACCACGCAAACAGGGGGATGATGGAAGTGTATGGGAAAAAAAGGAGGAGAGAATCCTCCTCCCAACGGAAAAATCTCATAGGTGAAGCCAATTGGTGAGATTAATTAATTAATTAATTAGAACAAGACACTTAGGAACTTGAACTTTTTGTTTTTCTTTTGTCTTTGTTTGATCTTCATTGTTCATTTAAAAGATATTAAATTACTTACATTAGCTCATCTAATAAAAAAATGCAATGCATTATACATAATTAATAATTGTTATAGGCCGATTTAACTGAACAATATAAAGGAGAGTGGGAGAGATGGTGTGGCTGCAAGAGAGAGAAGAGAGAGGTGTGATTCTGAGGTGTGTGTTAGCTCAAACCATTGTGCCTTTATTTATAGTAGTAAGGAAGGTAAATTTCTTATCACAATAGGATTGCAAGTCTAATAGGATAATATCCAGTGAATGTAAGCCATTCTGGAACTTTCATGTAGATTTCCATATTAAGTTCCCCATAAAGATACGCGGTTACCACGTCCATGAGCTGCATATTTAGTTTTTTGAAAACTACCAAACTAATAAGGTAGCAAACGTATTCACATCCATTATGGCAGATGTCTTCTCATAATCAATCCCAGGGCGTTGAGAGAAACCATGTGTTATAAGGCGTGCCTTATATCGCACTATTTCATTCTTCTCATTACAGTTTCTAACAAAAACTCACTCATAGCCAATTGGCTTCACATGTGGCGGTGTGGGAGCTATGGCCCAAAATTTTTGTGTTTCGCAAGCGAATCGAGTTCGACATGGATTGCTTGTTTCTAGTTTGACTAGTTAGTTCTACATCGACACTCATAAATGAAACTTAGTTCATTGTCAATGTTTAACATGATATCAATAGCTACTATGTATGCAAATGCATTGTCGACTAATGGACCGAAGTCTCACGATTATCGAGAGTCAGATTTGTCTCGTTCAAGACGTCACCATAGTCTAGAATAATCCCATGTGTTGCAAAGGTTGAGTTGGCAATGGTCGGATTCATACAAAGTTCACTAGTTTGTGCCGTTTTCCTCTTCCAAGGTTGTGAATCCTTTAAACGAAGAGGTCTGCCATGCTTCAGGGTATGAGTAGATGATTGGCTAGTCGTAATGTATCGGGATACATAGTAGGTTCGGCTGACCTTCTTTTGGGTCGACTCGTCCTTCAGGGGTGATGTTACGATGTACGGTAGGTACGTCGATCCTTGCTAGTGCATTTGCAGCTGATGTATTTTTTTCTCGTCATGACACACCCCAACCCGAAAGTGGGGCGTGTTGGCCGTCACGTGAGCGTGACGTAACCATGTGCACAGTGCGGAAGCAAGATTAATAATAGGAATTCGAACGAATTAAAACCAAGCCTCTAGCAACCTAGTTAAGATAGTGTGCCACAGCGAGAATTTATAGTGCTTATACAGAACCAGAACATACTAAGTCAAATGCAGTCAAGCAGGAACAATAAGTTCGAATAACACCAAAGGGTGTCCTACATAAATGAATTCTGTCAAAACGTCCAATGTGATCCTCGTATGCCACCAACGAACACTAGCTACCGAGAACCTGGAGGGGCGAAAAACAAAGTTGAGTGGGTCAACAAACAAATCTTTTCAAAATCATTCTTTTCTCAAAATTTATAACCCCTCTGCGTAAAACCTGTATAATTTCCCAGAAATAAAGTATATACTCATATATATAAATCTCGAAATCATGCTGGAAATATGTATGTATGCCATGCCAAAGTATCATAACTGAATGCCCATTTTATAACTCTGTGGATGTGATCAAGTGCCAGATAATCAACTCAGCCCTCGGCTGTATATAGCTCATAATAATCTCATCATATCATATAGCTCATAATCAACTCAATCATATCGTATATATATCATGCACACAAATCAATACCACCTCTAGTGGTCTGCACAACATCACTGTATATAGAATAAATATGCTCTAGTGCTACAATCACGTGAAGACTGTGCGAAGGATTCGCGAGTCACTTACGAGTCGAACCCACTTATAGTGGTCTATACGACAAGACTATGCACCTAACTTGGATCCAAAGCGAGGATGCGGTGCGGGAGGTGAATATCACGTGAAAGTCTATGCCCCTATCTCTGGGCGGGAGCACTAATATCATGGTGCAGGTGTATGAGCTCTCAACACATCTCATCATTCACATCACATCATTTCATTCTCATTATAGCTCGTAAATAAACTTACCTGACACTTACCTATGCGTCTGCAGCACCATCATAATTATATGCAATCACTAATGCATAAATAAAATAATTAGATACTTTGCATGGCATTTCAAAACGTATAATCATTTAAGTTCATTTTCTGGGAAAAATAGCAGTATATAGGTATATACGAAAAATAACTACCCACTCACTGGTAAGTAGCCGAGTCGTCGCCCCCACGCCTAGCCTGGCTATAATCGTCCTTGGGATATGTCTCACCTATATGAAAATTTACTGAAATAACGTTATTTAAGCACATAAACGGAACTTCGGAAATAACTTCTCATACATAGCTCAATTTTGGTATTTGAATATACTAACGTGACCTACACAACGTCACGAACCCGTACAAATTTTGAGAAAAAAATTCCATGGTCTCACGCGCCCCCACGTGCATCATCTTCAACCTTCAGTCGCCGGACTGTTTCGCAGTTGACCACTGTCGCTAGTTTCTGGGAAAACTTTCAAACCGTCCTAACTCACTCATTTTTGCACCATTTTTCACGTTCTTTATATCAAAATGAAGATCTCGACAAGACGAACAAAACGATACCTGCCTCGACTCCTAACTCGCCGGAAAATGCCTCGATAATTCTGGCCAAAATTGAAACTCTCTGTTCTTGTTGCTCCAACGTCCAAAATCTTCAAACGAAGTACTCCGAGCCTCCTAAGAACCTCCTTAAGCTCCCTATGAGCTTAAAAACTCCTAAAAATCACCCTATAATTAGTGCATGAACAGTAGTGAAATCGGGGTTAGGATTCCGATGTGAAAATGATGGATATCTCACCTGAAATTGGTATGGACAAACTCGTGGTGACGAGATAAAGACAATGGTGGTCTTTGTTTCCTCGATCTGTGAAGTTTTGCAAGGTTTTTGGGTGTGTCGTACATGAGGGAAGATAGAGAGTGAGAGTTCGAAGGAGAGAGAGAGAGAGAGAGAGAGAGAGAGAGAGAGAAAGAGTCTGAGAGTTTGAGAGAAAGAGGGACACGGGAGTGATGAGAGAGGGATGTTTGTTTGTGTGGTCTAAAAGCCACCAATCACAAAATAAAATCTCCTTAGTTCCCATTGGTCCCAAAACTTTGGGATATCATATAATTGAGCCAAAACCTTTGCGTAAAATACAAACGTACCCCCACGCTCAAGGGTAATTTAAGTAATTTTACATTTACGATATGAAAAATTCGGGATGAGCTGTCACACGTCACCTTTGCCAAATCAGTAAAAGCGTCTGGCGTGCTTTGAGCAATGCTCTATAAACTAGAATATAATGCACTTCAGTTTCAGAGTGGGTAGTGAAGGATCTAAATGACACATAGTGGGGGTAATCCATGACAATTCGCAGCATTCTACAAGAATGTTAGCATTCTTATCTCCTTACAACGATGGGAAGATTGTCTCATCGAAGTCACAATCCGTAAAATGTGCGGTAAAGAGATCTCTTGTCAAGGGATCTAAGTAACGTGTAATCGATAGGAAATCATAATCGACATAGATTCTTATTCTTTTTTTAGGAGCAAAACACACGTAAGTGTGAGACATCAGGCTCATACCCAATAACTAATTGTAATAATAAATGAGGTTGGGTAGCAGGGGGCCTCAAGTGGGCCAACATGATTGCATGCAATATTGCATAGCCTCAGGCAGATACCGGCAACTTGGTTCGCATAACTAAGGTTTGAGTTATCAATTGAAGGCGTTTTATGAAATAATCATCAAAAGTCTATGATGTAAACTCTTCAGCATTATCTAGTTGAATCGACTTAATCGGATAATCAGGATGGTGAGCCTTAAGCTTAATAATTAGAGCTAGGAGTTTTGCAAATGTAGCATTGCATATGGATAGTAAGCAGACATATGACCAACATGTTGATGCATCAACTAAAACCATAAAGTATTTGAATGGTCTTTATGTTAGTTGGATACGTCCACAAATATCCCCTTGAATACTCTGAAGAAACATAGGGGGTTGTGAATAATCATTGTAGTCGAGGGCTGAGTAATCAACTTCCCTATGGAGCATGTTTTGCAAGACAAGTGTCCAGTATAATTTTTCAAACTTCAAGTTAGGAGATGCTCGTGTGATACTTTGAGAATATAGCGCATCATATCTCATCCTGGATGTTCTAAACATTCATGCCAAATCAACAAAATGCTTTGGAACCCTGGCACAAGGTTGGCCACATGGTGGGTCTCAATGGCTCGAATGGTCGTGATGTAACACCCACTTGGAAGATGTTCCAACTTCTCATGAACACTCTTCTAACCATATTCGTAAAAAGTGATACAAAGAAATTCAGAACCATTATCTTCAACGGTTTCAATATGATATTTATTATCTCAAATATCTCTAAAGCTCAACAATATTCTTCCGGAATGAGGAGAATAGATGGCTTCTTTAATGTTTAATTCGGTACCATTAGACAACATTATATGACCTTTCTGTATCCATCGATCAGGTTGGATCAACTTGAGAGGGTTGTCAGAGGTGTATTTTTAGGTACGAAGTTAGTAAAATAGTGTCACCCAAAAATGATGGTATGCGTAGGTACATTATCAGCCAGACAACTAAGTTCCCCCATATGACATACATAGAAATAAATTAATTGAATCAGTTACATGCATAAATATAATTCTATTCATTCAATTAACCAATCGAGAAATTTTGAAAAAAAATAATTTATTAATCGAGAAATAATACCCATAAAATATTTATCCATAATTCAAAACAAGCCAAACAAATTATTCCAAATACTTAGAAAATTGTCTGAAAAATTAAACCATAGAATCCCTCCTAAACGTGAGACATATCACGAAAAATAAATTTATTCTTCCATAGGAGCGGCTTGCTTCTTGAAAATTTGAAATCTCTATGGTGGTGGTGGCAATATTTTCTAGATTTTCCACTTGTGCAAAGTTAGTCTTACGATGGGATTGATACTTATGTTCCCTTGTTTTTGAAGTTAGAGACCTTAGGGGCAGAGAATTACTCTTCTGGGTCGAATTTCCTTTTTTGGCAAGGCATTTGCTCTGTTCAACTTGGGCCAATGGTTGGGATTACTTCCCATTTCCACAGCCACGACGGTTCCTCCATCATTTGTGGTTGCCAATGTTAGTCGCATGCGCTTCAGGCATAGTGTTCAAGCTAGTGGGTTGAGTTTGATGATTTTTGATTAACAGTTGGTTCGACTTTTCAACGAGAAGTAAAATAAAGATTAAATCTGAAATTTTGGTGAACTTATGCTCCCTATATTGTTGTTATAAGAAAATATTGGTGGCATTGAAGGTCGAACAGGTCTTCTCTAGGAGATCCTATTTAGTCAAGTCCTCGTTACAGAACTTGACCAGTGATCGGATCTTACAAACCTTAGAGTTGCATTCATTCACAGACTTAAAGCCTTTGAAATGTAAGTGCTGCCACTCGTGTCTTGCTTTGAACAAGTAGATGTATTTCTTGTAATCGAAACAATCGACTAGAGCAAGCCAGAGAGCGCGTGCATCCTCTTTAGTGAGTTACACAGTTTGCGGTGCATCATGAATGTGTCTTCAGATGAAGATCATGGTCGTAGCTTTGTTAGCTTCATCAACCGGAAGGTTTATAGCCTCTTTAATAGTGCCTCAAAGACTTTTGGTGGTGAAATGGAGCACTTCCAGAATGGTGAAATCGAGCTTGTTCAAGTTCGACATGTCCTTCAAACGGAGGGATCAAGAACGTGGTTATTCATATGGAAAGCCACATACATACAATTTAGAACATACGGGTTCTATAGGCATGTGTTGATTTAATTTAAACATGAAAGCTACGGGTTTCATGGCGTACATTTTGATTTGAAACTTCGAGTTTCAAAGGCTCTAAATTCAAAACTACTAGTTCGATTTAGCATGAACTTTTGGTTCATAAAATGGGTACTTTCAAGTCATAGAATACAATAAACAACTAAGTGTAGTGAATTTGGGGTTTGTTTTAGGAACTCAAGTATGGGTGCTTTGAGACAATGAAAGGAAGTCAACAGTTTAAAGAAAGAAATAAAATATTGAATCGTTAATGCCAATAAAGCGAACTTTAGGCCAAAAGATTTGAATTTTTGTCAAATTAATGGACTACTAGTCACTTTAACTAATTTAATAGATTGTAACAATTCAAGTTTGATCGTGGAAGCCAAGTAATGACGTTCGGGATATTTAAGCTTTGTTGGCTTTGGGCTAGCAATAACAAAAATATAGCCTAGTACGACTTTAACTAAACATGTCCCAAAAATATTTGGCTATATTTAAGAAGTAAGGTATGCCAAAATATAGCATCAGGTCAAAAAAAGAACGCAACCCAACAAAAAAATTTGGCTGCATACGGGTCACGACCCTGCAATAAGTCTTGTTATGGGCCTGGGGACACAGGCTGCAGGTAGCAGCGAGTCAAGAGGGGGCAAGGCTCAGCAACATAAAGCTGCTGGCAATGGCCCAATGCGTGAGATGCCCAGCAGCTTGTTGGCTTCTAGGATGGGTCGCAGACGTGAAGCCTAGCACCAAGGATCTAGGCAGCAGGCCTGGTCCACTTCGAGCAGTAAGCCTAAAAGGTTGATGATGCAGGACTGACATCATGATGATGTCATCCATGTCACTGGCTTAAGCTGCAATATCGGCATAGTTGGGCTACAGGCCAGTCAGGCCCGGCTTAGCGTTGACGTGGTGTGATGGCGCGACTGGGAGCCGCGGCTTGGTCGCGATTTCCCTTACTTTTTTCTTTTTTTCTTTTTTTTTTCCCCGAAATTTTTAGGGTTTGATTAAACCTTAATTGTTTATATTTTCTTTTGATTTTTTGACTCACAAATTCCACATAGCAAATTCATAATTCTATTATGCATGAACATATTTAAGGTAAATATAAATGTAGGGGTTCATATGCATCACGTGGAACGTTTTCATCCTCCATGGTCATTGAAAATATCTAATTAAATTTTAGGAGAACCTGATTGGCAGAAAACAATTAATGAACTATAAACTTATCATGATCCTAACTCTACGATACATATTTTTTATGAAGACTTGCCATCTCGAGGATGAGCTATATAACATCACTAATCTGGTTAAGCAATCGGTTTCTCTTTAGTCTTGGCACTGGTCGTAACTCCTAAAACAAGTTAGCTTTTTAAAAACCCTAAATCATGACTAAGCTGATTTAGAGTAGAGAAAATTAATATACACATATTATCTTGATCAACATCTTAATTTAGCCATATCATCATAAACTATTTCTAATATCTTCTTGAAAACTACATGCAACCTTTTTGGTTTTCCAACAGTCTGAACTGACTACTCCCACTTTCCATATCTTTGAACTCAACCAATGTAGTGATTACATAATACTTATAATTGATTAAGAGTTTTTACCTCTGCATATAAAGTTCAGTTCTCCTTTTTTTAATATCTGATTCCCCAACATTGTTTGTGTTAATTATAACAAAAAGAGAAAATAAAACTATTAATGTAACAACCCGTCCCGGGATTTTTCTTTCGACGTTATGAATTGAGTTCCTCTCTCTCTCTACCATAATACACGGCACACCCACACCCATCCAAAAAACTTTGTAAATTGAATAAACAAATTACATATTCATGCTCGTGAAGTCCATACGAACTCAACCATACCATTTTCAGGTAGGAACTACGACGATTTCACGTCCAAAACCCAAGGTTTATATTTGGCACTATTCATCAACTTTTCATACGTTGCGTTTGTGGAAAATTTGAGATCACAGGAGTGTTTGTTGGGTCCTCTAGAGGCTCGGGGACGTTCGTTTGACAAGCTTTGACGTCGGGATCGTCGAGAACAAGGAAGGCCGAATATGTGCAGATTTTTCGACGAGATTCTCGTTGGTTTTCGAAGTTTCTGAAGGTATAGACTTGTTCTACTCTCAATTTAGAACATTTTGGTGAAAATTTCATGAAGAATGGTTGAGAAACGAGTGAGAAATCACACACGGAAGTTTTCCGGTCACCGGAAAAACCAGTCCGGCGAGGACCAAGGACAGGGGCGCGTGTGCCGTGCACTATGCTGGCGCGAGGGGGTGCGTGAGAGCTCCAAAAAAAATTTCTAAAAATATCACGACGTCCGTGACGTCGTGTAGGTCGCGTCGGTATATTCGTATGCCAAAATTGAGCTATGTATGAGAAGTTATTCTCGTATTTGCGTGTATGTGCTTAAATGACGTATTTTTAGTAATTTCTCATATAGGTGAAACGTATTCTGAGGACAACCGTAGCCAGGCCCGACGCGGGGGTTACGATCCAGCGATTTATTTGTGAGTGGGCAGCTATTATTTTCCGTATAACCTATATATATAATGATTTTCCCAGAATCATATCTTAAATGAAAAGTACGTTTTTAACGATATGCATATAGCTTGATTTTTATGCATGAGTATTTGATTATACATTTCATGCATATGTTGGTGCCGAGGACGCCAGGTAAGTCCCAGGTAGGTACATGCATAGTTGAGAACGAACAGTGATGAGATAAGATATGAAACGATGAGATATGAAATGATATGTTAGCTCATAGACCTAAACATATTGTTAGTGCTCACGCCCAGAGATAGGGGCACAGTCTTTCACGTGTCGTTCACCTCCCGCACCGCATGCTCGCCTTGGATCCAAGTTAGGTGCACAGTCTTGTCGTATAGACCACTTTTGAGTGGGTACGACATGTAGGTGACCCGCGTTCATTCGCACAATCTTCACGTGATTGTAGCACTAGAGCATTTATTATTGATACAGCGCTGATAATGATGATATTGATGTATGTGCAGTGTATATATATGATGATAAGATAGAGAGATGTTATGAGCTATATTACAGCCGAGGGCTGAGATGATATATATAACAGCGATATAATTATGATAATGCATAGTATGGCATTGTTCATGAGATTCAGATGGCCTTGAAATGCATTGCACGGCATATATTTGAGATACTTTGAAAACGTTTTATGCTGAGAAAGATTGAGATATATATGTACGTATTATTTTTCTGGGAATTATACAGGTTTTACGGAGAGAGGCTAGAATTTTGAGAAAAGAATGATTTTAAAAAGGATTTCTTTTTGCTGACCCACTCTCTTTGTTTTTCGCCCCTCCAGGTTCTAGATAGCTTGAATTCCGAGTTGGGCACATCGAGGATCCTTCGGCATTTTTGACAGATTTGACATATGTAGGGCACCGATGGTGTAAATAACTCTTTTATTTTATGCTGGACTGCACTGACCTAGTACGCTCTGAATATGTATAAGTATTGAATTATTTCTAGCACACATTCATATTTAGGTTGCTAGACTTTGGTTTTAATTAATTCGTACTACGTTATCGATCTTAGCTTCTGCACAGCGCACTTGGCTACGTCACACTCACGTGACGGCTAGCATGCCCTACTTTCGGGTACGGGTGTGTCAGTTTGGTATCAGAGCCCTAGTTTGCAGTCTTGCATATTATGTGGACTTTCTAATGACTTGATGTCTTCTGTCAGAACTATGCCGCCTCGTAGAGAGCCATGTCGTTCAGATGAACTTAGTTTCCCTATATAGCTCAGTTGGGGGGGGGGGGAAACTATCATTAGTGTCGATCAGTCTGTAATTCACCTTCCCAGCAGACTCTTTGGAGTCAGAGTATAATCTAAAGTTGCTTACCTTTAGGGGTAATGATGGCCATGAAGGGTTTTGAGTGTTGGCTCAATTAGATTGAGAATACTTTAGGCTGATGTAGAGCCATGGGAGTTTTCCCGACGATAAGTGGACATAGACCACTGTTTAGCTTTTGGACGCGGAATCGGCATCATATTGGGAATAGGAAACTTACGGGTGAAAGCCCGAGGAGATTACAGACTGATAGAATTTTTAAACGGTCATTCTATAAGAGATTCATATCCCAGCATACCAGATCGTAAGACGCAAGAGTTAGCAGATTCGAAACAGGAGAAGTTATCTTGTAACGAGTACTAAAGGAAGTTTACTAAATTGTCTCGTTATGACTTAGAAATTGCTACTATTTCAGTTGAGATGCTTAGATGCTTAAGCTGGATATTAGGAAGAAATGGCGTTCGATGGCGACCATTTACCCTTATAATGCTTATCGGGAAATTCTACGAGACTTTGTTGAGGATTGCGAACTCTAAGAACGTGTCTGGTAATCGTGAGAAAGAAGAAGGAAAAATAGTAATCAGAATAAGGATAAGAATAAAAGTATTGGGTAATCGTCTCAGAGACTTCGCTAGACTCAAGATTTTAAGAGATACGAAACCAGTTCTAGTTCTTCCAGCGAAGGTTTTAGCTCCACAGGTCATAGAGGACTTGTTAGACTTCTCGAAGGTTTCAGATTCCAGAGGCAGGGGAATTCTGATAGTGGAAATTCACCTTTGTGTCGTATGTGCACGATCGAGGCGTGTATATGTATTTCTCAATGGGGGGCAAAATGGTAATATTGCACCCTCAAGAGTTGTTGCTTACTTACCTAGACGACAGTAAGTTATCAGTATTGCGGGCTGCAGACCGTAATATTAATAACTTATTCGTTGGATTCGTTAAGCAAGTAAATAGGTAAGTCATTCCATGATAGTATGGTGTTTTTCATGGTGCCCAGTGCTGGTAGAAGATATAGTTATGTCAGAGAATCTTATCCCGTTAGATATAGTAGACTTCAATGTTATTCTAGACTCAGATTGGTCGCAGTATGATCGTACCGATATCGATTACTACGGGAATTAGTTACCTTCCATCGTCTTGGATTATCAGAGGTTACTTTAATTGGTGAGCGTAGTGGAGTCAGGCATGAAATCATTTCAGTAGTGAGAACCAAAAAGTTATTAAAGAAAGGTTGTTATGCGTACTTGACTCACGTGGTTTTGAATGATGAGGCTCCTGTTAGCGTGGAGAATGTTAAGGTGATCAGACTTTTTCTGACGTTTTACTAATGATTTACTTGGATTGCCGCCAGATCTTCACCCCTGATTATTACCAATCGAAGATTAGCAGTGAAGATGTCCCTAAAACCGTTTTAGGACTTGTTATGGTCACTATGAGTTCTTGTGATACTATTTGGATTGACGAATACACCAATAGCTTTCGTGGGGTTGATGAATAAGGTATTTTAGTAGTATTTAGACAGATTCGTCATTGTCTTCATTGATGACATTCTGGTGTATTCTAAGTCAAAAGAAAATCATGTTCGACGTCATTCTTTGGTGTTGAAGAAGCTGAGGGAACCCAGATTATATGCTAAGTTCAATAAGTGCCAGTTCTGGCTAAGTCAAGTTGCATTTTTGGGTCATATCGTTTCAGCTCAGGGTATTCAGGTTGACCCTCAGAAGATTGCGGCTGTAGAGAATTGGGAACAGCCACGAACCGTCACCGAGGTTCGGAGCTTCCTTGGTTTGGCAAGTTACTATCGGCGGTTCGTTAAAGACTTTTCGATCATGGCGCTACCATTGACGAAGTTGACCAGAAAGGACGTCAAATTGGAGTGGGATGATGATTGTGAGCGGAGTTTCCAGCAGTTGAAGTATTGTCTCACTCATGCTCCTGTCTTGACACTTCCTGATGATGATGGTAATTTCGAGATTTACAGTGACGCATCGTTGAATGGCTTGGGTTGCGTTTTGATGCAGCATGGTAGGGTGATTGCTTATGATTCACGCCAGTTAAACCTCACGAGATGAATTACCCTACACACGACTTGGAGTTGGCTGCTATTATCTTTGCTTTGAAAATTTGGAGACATTACCTCTATGGTGAGAAATGCAGGATCTTTTCAGATCATAAGAATCTCCAGTACCTATTTACTCTTAAGGATTTAAAGCTTTGTCAGTAGAAATGGATAGAATTGCTAAGTGACTATGATTGCACGATTGAGTATCACCCTGGTCGTGCAAATGTGGTAATTGATGCTCTTAGTAGGAAGCCTCGGGGCAGAGTTAACGCGTTCCATACGAGCCGTATTCCGCTTCTTGCAGAGTTGAGATCGACGGAGTACCGCTAGAGTTGAGAAATTCGGTAGTAGATGATCGAGGAAATGCTTTACTTGTTAGTTTTCAAGTTAGGCCAATTTGGATTGATCGTATACTAGAGGCCCAGATTAATGAGGAAGAAACCCAAGAATTTATTTAATTACGGAACGATGAGAAAATGAAAGACCTACGAATTTGAGAATTAAATGGTATACTTATGTAAGAAAGTGTGATGTACGTACCTGATAATGTAGAGTTAAAGAATGATATCTTAGATGATGCGCATATTTCAGTTTATGCGATGCATCCCGGAGGCACAAAATGTATCATACCATTCGATCGTTTACTTTGGTCGGGTATGAAAAGAGAAATTGTTAAGTATGTCGGCAAGTCAAAGCCGAAAGGGAGAAGCCATTTTGGTTGATGTAACCACTTTCCGTTTCACAGTGGAAATGGGAAGATGTTAATATGGATTTTATTTACAAGCTTCTTCGTACTCAGAACGGAAATGTTGGAATTTGGGTGATTGTCGATCGACTCACCAAGTCAGCGCATTTTATTCCGGTCAGGGACAAGTTTTTGTTGAATCGATTAGCTGAGTTATTCATATCGAAGATCGTGAAGTATCATGGTGTTCCAGTGAGTATTGTCTCTGATCGCGATCCTCGATTCACCTCTAAGTTCTGGATTGCTTTTCAGGAGGCGTTGGGTACGAGACTTTTGTACAGCACGGCTTATCATCCTCAGACGGACGGTCAGTCGGAGAGAACTATTCAGACCTTGGAGGATATGTTGAGATCCCCAGTTTTGCAGTTTGGCGACTCTTGGCATCAGCGTTTGGATTTGATGGAGTTCGCATATAATAATAGCTTTCATTCTGGTATCGAGATGGCACCGTTCGAGGCACTTTATGGGAAACCTTGTCGTACACCCTTGTGTTGGTCAGAGGTTGGCGAAAGAGTTTTAATGGGCCCTGAGATAGTAGAGGAGACTACTCAGAATGTTCAGGTTATTAAGGCTAACCTGAAAACGGCCCAAGATCGCCAAAAGAGTTTAGCAGACAGATATTCTACTGACCGAGTGTATAACGTTGACGATTGGGTGTTTCTTAAGTTATCGCCTTGGAAGGGTGTGGTTCGATTCGGGAAGAAGGGTAAGCTGAGTCCTAGGTACATTGGACCTTATCGGATCACCGAACGAGTCGGTGAAGTAGCTTACAGACTTGAGTTGCCGTCGGAGTTATCCAGAGTTCATAATGTGTTTCATGTATCGATGCTTCGACATTACGTTTCAGACCCGTCGCACGTGATTCCTCTACAACCTTTAGAGATTAATCCAGATTTGACCTATGATGAGGAGCCAGTCACGATACTTGATTGGAAAGATAAGGTGCTCAGAAACAAGACGGTTCGGTTGGTGAAAGTTTTGTGGAGGAATCATTCAGCGGAGGAAGCTACTTGGGAGGCCGAGGATCGAATGAGAGAGATGTACCTGAGGTTATTTTATGAGTATTAGTATGCTTATGCGTTGTATGAAATTTCGGGACGAAATTTTTATAAGGTGGGTAGATTGTAACAACCCGTCCCAGGATTTTTATTTCGACGTTATGAATTGACTTTTATGCCCTTGAGTTCGGGCGAACGTTTATGTATGAGTTATTAATTTTTGGGCCATTTATATAATTATCCAAATTTTTGGGGGCCAATGAAAAGTTAGGAAAATAATTGTGGTGATTGGTGGTCTTGATTCACCTCACCACCGACACTCCTCTCTCTCTCACGTCTCTCAGACTCTCTATCCCTCTCATATCTCTTGACTGCCTCTCTCTCTCTACCATAATACACGGCACACCCACACCCATCCAAAAAACTTTGTAGATCGAAGAAACAAATTACATATTCATGCTCGTGAAGTCCATACGAACTCAACCATACCATTTTCAGGTAGGAACTACGACGATTTCACGTCCAAAACCCAAGGTTTATATTTGGCACTATTCATCAACTTTTCATACGTTGCGTTTGTGGAAAATCTGAGATCACAGGAGTGTTTGTTGGGTCCTCTAGAGGCTCGGGGACGTTCGTTTGACAAGCTTTGACGTCGGGATCGTCGAGAACAAGGAAGGCCGAATATGTGCAGATTTTCCGACGAGATTCTCGTTGGTTTTCGAAGTTTCTGAAGGTATAGACTTGTTCTACTCTCAATTTAGAACATTTTGGTGAAAATTTCATGAAGAATGGTTGAGAAACGAGTGAGAAATCACACACGGAAGTTTTCCGGTCACCGGAAAAACCAGTCCGGGGAGGACCAAGGACAGGGGCGCGTGGCCTGCACGCGCCGCGCGTGTGCCGTGCACTGTGCTGGCGCGTGAGAGCTCCAAAAAAAATTTCTAAAAATATCACGACGTCCGTGACGTCGTGTAGGTCGCGTCGGTATATTCGTATGCCAAAATTGAGCTATGTATGAGAAGTTATTCTCGTATTTGCGTGTATGTGCTTAAATGACGTATTTTTAGTAATTTCTCATATAGGTGAAACGTATTCTGAGGACGACCGTAGCCAGGCCCGACGCGGGGGTTACGATCCAGCGATTTATTTGTGAGTGGGCAGCTATTATTTTCTGTATAACCTATATATATAATGATTTTCCCAGAATCATATCTTAAATGAAAAGTACATTTTTAACGATATGCATATAGCTTGATTTTTATGCATGAGTATTTGATTATACATTTCATGCATATGTTGGTGCCGAGGACGCCAGGTAAGTATCGGGTAGGTACATGCATAGTTGAGAACGAACAGTGATGAGATAAGATGTGAAACGATGAGATATGAAATGATATGTTAGCACATAGACTGCACATATTGTTAGTGCTCACGCCCAGAGATAGGGGCACAGTCTTTCACGTGTTGTTCACCTCCCGCACCGCATGCTCGCCTTGGATCCAAGTTAGGTGCACAGTCTTGTCGTATAGACCACTTTTGAGTGGGTACGACATGTAGGTGACCCGCGTTCATTCGCACAGTCTTCACGTGATTGTAGCACTAGAGCATTTATTATTGATACAGCGCTGATAATGATGATGATATGATGATGATATTGATGTATGTGCAGTGTATATATATGATGATAAGATAGAGAGATGTTATGAGCTATATTACAGCCGAGGGCTGAGATGATATATATAACAGCGATATGATTATGATAATGCATAGTATGGCATTGTTCTTGAGATTCAGATGGCCTTGAAATGCATTGCACGGCATATATTTGAGATACTTTGAAAACGTTTTATGCTGAGAAAGATTGAGATATATATGTACATATTATTTTTCTGGGAATTATACAGGTTTTACGGAGAGTGGCTAGAATTTTGAGAAAAGAATGATTTTAAAAAGGATTTGTTTTTGCTGACCCACTCCCTTTGTTTTTCGCCCCTCCAGGTTCTAGATAGCTTGAATTCCGAGTTGGGTACATCGAGGATCCTTCGGCATTTCTGACAGATTTGACATATGTAGGGCACCGATGGTGTAAATAACTCTTTTATTTTATGCTGGACTGCATTGACCTAGTACGCTCTGAATATGTATAAGTATTGAATTATTTCTAGCACACATTCATATTTAGGTTGCTAGACTTCGGTTTTAATTAATTCGTACTACGTTATCGATCTTAGCTTCCGCACAGCGCACTTGGCTACGTCACACTCACGTGACGGCCAGCATGCTCTACTTTCGGGTACGGGTGTGTCAATTGAACTATCATATAATTACAAAAATAAGTGTTACCGACCTCTTGAATGCATATGGAATGTACTCTTTAACATTTGTATCAATCCTTAATTTTGTTATAAAACCATTATCATTTCGTCTAAAAAAATTAATTGTTTTTCCTCAAAATTCAACAAAATAAGACTTAATTTTTTTAGACAAAATTCAACAAAATTAATTGCATATATAGGGTTAGGAATTGGAGTTGGAGATACCCATTTTTTCACGAACATTTTGACACTTATTTTGTATAGTCTACTTAATTTTTTTTTTATGACCAAACCATTATATTTCAATTCATCATTATTAGATCATCCTTGTAAAAAAAATTGACAAATTCAAAATCATTAAGACATTCATTTCACTTGTAGTGATTAAAAATAGACAAATATGGTTTTATAAAGATACACAAAAAATGACTATCATTTAATTCAATGGTTGTTATAGGCCTATTTAACTAAGTTATTCTAAGGGAATAGAGGGAAGGAGGCCAGTGGTAGTGAGAGAGAGACAAGAGAGAGATTTAATTGTGAGGTGTGTGTTGTATCACACCATTGTGCCTTTATTTATAGTAGTAGGATAGGTAAAATCCTTACCCTTTTAGGATTACAACTCGAATAGGAATTAGACTACTAAAGGGAATATAAAAGATATCCCTAGATATACTAGGATTTACATAATCACATTCCTATTCCAAATATGACTGCAACACTCCCCCTTGAGTGTATAAATACTCAAACAAAACATCGCATCAGATCTTTAGCAGATAAGGTCGAACAGTTGATGAAGTCAGAGGCACAACTGGCGAATGTGAGTCTCATATTTAATGAAAGTATGTATTGGTAGTAAAACTCACAAAACCTCGCTATGGTAAAACCCAAGGTGGGAGAAAAACCCACAGACTAAGGAGAAAAGTGAGAAGTATGCATAATGTCTAAAACAAAAGTCAAACAGGACGAAAGTAGTGAACTCAATGAAGTATGATCATCTCAAGATGGGTGTCTTATCAAAACCTCGTTAGGTAGCAAAAACCCGGTGGGAAAAATGCTCCTAATCATAGGGGAAAAAAGTACATTAAGATTAAGTGAGCGTGCTTCTGGATACTCCCCATGAGTTAGACATATCTTCCAGATAAGAGAACTACAAGCAATTCAACTCAGATAACTCATGCATATCGATTCCTTGGACGAGCTTCTGAAAAGTATACTTGGGCAATGACTTGGTGAAGAGATCAGCCAGGTTGTCCTAGGAACGAATTTGCTTGACTACAATGTTCTAATGCTCTTGTTACTGGTGAGAATAAAAGAACTACAGTGCTATGTGCTTGGTGTTGTCTCCCTTGATGTATCCCTTTTTTAACTACTCGATACATGCAACATTGTCTTCGAAGATCATTGTAGGAAGGTCAATGACGGAAGTAAAACCACTAGTGCTTTAAATATGTTTTATGACTACTCTCAACCAAAAGCACTCATGTGATGCTTCATGCAGAGCCAGAATCTTAGCATGGTTCAAAGAAGTCACGACTAGCATTTGCTTGGTAAACCTCCAAGATATAGCGGTGTCTCCAACGGTAAAGACATAACCCGTTTGAGAACATGTCCTAAGTGGGTCAGATAGATATCCAGCATCTGCATAACCAACAAAGCAGGATTAAATCTGAGAACCAAAAGGGAGGCAACTCTTGAAGATTTATGGATGTAGAACAAGCCTAAATCCGTCGTACCCTTGAGGTAGCGAAAAATATCTTTAACACCATTGTAGTGTCTCCATGTGGGTGCATTGATGTATCTAGCCAAAATATTAACAGCGAAGGAGATGTCAGGTTGAGTGCATTCAGCCAAATACAATAAAGCCTCAATTGCACTTAGGTATGGAACTTTAGCCTCTGAAATCTCTTCCTCATCCTCCTTTGGATGGAAATGATCTTGTTTAGCATCTAGAGTTCGAATGACCGTATGTGTACTCGAAGGCTTCACTTATCCTCATTAAAACATTGCAACACATTTTGGGTCTAGTTCTATTGATGTACTAGGATTCCATCCGAATAATATTCGATCTCCAGGCTAAGGCAATATCCAGTTTTTCCAAGATCTTTCATCTCAAATTTTAATTTCAAGTGTGCGGCAATTTCCTTAAGCTCTGCAGGAGTTCCAATAAGGTTCATGTCATCGACATAAACTGCAACAATTGCAAATTTGAAATATGACTTCTTTATGAATACGCATGGGCATAATTCGTTGTTCACATAACCCTGACTTGTCAAATATTCAATCAGACGGCTATACCACATCCGGACGGACTGTTTCAATCCCTAGATTGATTCCCTCAATCTAATAGAGAGAGTGTTCCATGGTCTAGAACTATTTAAACCAGTCAATGGAAGTCATTCAGGAACTTTCAAGTAGATTTCCATATCTAGATCCCCATAGAGATACGCGATTACCACGTCCATAAGTTGCATATTCAGTTTTTCAAAAATTACCAAACTGATTAGGTAGCGGAATGTTATAACATCCATTACGGGGGAATATGTCTCCTCATAATCAATCTCAGGGCACTGAGAGAAGCCTTGCAGTATAAGGCATGCTTTGTATCATACTGTTTCATTCTTCTTATTACGCTTCCTCACAAAAACCCACTTGTAGTCCACTGGCTTCACATGTAGTGAAGTATGAGCTAAAGGTCCAAACACCTTACTTTTCGCAAGCAAATCGAGTTCGACCTGGATTGCTTGTTTCCAGTTTGACTAATCCGTTCTACATCAGCATTCATCAATGGAATGTGGTTTAATGTCATCGCTAAGCATGATGTCAATAGCTACTGTGTACGCAATGTATCGTCGACGATCATCTCATTTTGATTCTAAACCTCATCCAATATTGAGTATTAGACTGAAATCTCGGGATTCACTGGAGGTTGGATTGTCTCGTCTAAGACATCACCGTAATCTAGAATAACGTCATGTGTTGAAACAAATAAGTGACCAATGGTTGGATTCAAACTAGAGTCACTAGTTGGTGCCGATTTCCTCTTCCACGGTCATGAATCTTTTGAACTAAGGGGTTTGCCATGCTTCAAGGTCGGAGCAGATGATTGGTTAACCACTAATGTATCAAGCCGCACTGTGCGGCCTCCCCACCTCAGGGACGGTCTGGCCTTCCCATGCGGGATTGTGACATGGGTACATCTATCCTTGCAAATGCATTTGCAGCAAGTATATGTGATCTTGTCACCTTAGCTAGATCATTAAAAGCATCTGGCATGCTCTGAGTAATGCTCTGAAGATCTATAATTCACCTTACCTCAGTTTCAGACTGGGTAGTGTAGGGATCTAAATGAGATATAATGGGAGCATATTAAGACAATTCACAATTTTCTCCAGGAACGTTTGTATGCTTATGTCCCTCTAACGATGGGAAGATTGTCTCATCAAAGTGACAATTTAAAAAACATTCGATAAAAAGATCTCCTGTCAAGGGTTATAAATAGCGAACAATTGACGGCGAATCATAACCGACATAGATTCCCATTTTGCTTTGAGGATCCATTTTGGTATGTAGTGATGGTGCTATTGGCACATAAATTGCGCACCCAAACACATGTAAATGCAAGATGTCAGGCTTGTACCCAGTAACCAACTGTAACGGTGAATGCGGTTGGGTAACGGTGGGCCTCACGCAGACCAGCATAGCCCCAGGCAGATACGGATAATTTAGTTCGCATAACCAAAGTCTGAGCTATCAATTGAAAACGCTTTATGAAAGCTTTTGCCAGGTCATTTTGGGTGTGAACATGGGGTACAAGATGTTCCACTTCAATCCCTACTGACATGCAATAATCGTTAGAAGTCTGTGATGTAAACTCTCTAGCGTTATCCAGTCGAATTGATTTGATTGGATAATCAGGGTTGTGAGCCCTTAGCTTAATAAATTATGCTAAAAGTTTCACAAATACAGTGTTGTGTGCATACAATAGATAAACATGTGACCATCGCGTCGATGCATCAACTAACACCATAAAGTATCTAAATGGTCCACTTGTTGGTTGGATAGGTTTACAAATATCCCTTTGAATCATCTGAAGAGACTCAGGAGGGTTGAGAATAATCTTTGTAATTGAGGGTTGAGTATTCAACTTCCCCAAAGAACACTATTTGCATGGCAGGAATCCAACGTAGGGAGGTAAATGATGCCCATGTGATGATTTAAGGATACTGAGTATCATATCACGTATGGGATGTCCCATATGGTCAAGCCAAAGTAGCAAAGTGTTGTGGAACTCAAACACAGGGCCGGCCACATGGTGGGCTTCTATGCCACGAATGGTTGTGATGTACAACCCACTTAGAAGACGTTCCAACTTCTCGTGAATACGCTTCTATGCCATTTCAGTGGAAACTGATTGAATGGTAGTTTTTCCCTTGTTCTTGAAGTTTGGGATCTTAGAGCCAAGAGGTTGGCACTTCTGGATCACATTTCCTCCCTTGGGTGGGCCTTGATTCTGTTACACTTAGGCCCGTGGTGGGGCTTGCTGCCCATTGCCATGTCCATGACGATTGTTATGTTATTTGTGGCTCCTATAATTGGTCACATACGTTTCAGGCACGACATTCAAGCCCAGTGGGTCGAGTTTGATGATTCTTCGTCAAAAACTCATTCTGCTTTTTAGCAAGAAGTAAAACATAGAACAAATCTAAAAATTTGGTGAACTTTTGTGCCTTATATTGTTGCTGCAAGACAATATTAGTGGCATAGAAGGTCGAACAGGTCTTCTCCAAAAGATTTGATTCGATTAGTTCCACTTTACAGAACTTCAGCAGTGATCAGATTTTACAAACTTTAAAGTTGTATTCATTCACAGACTTAAAGTCTTAGAAGCGAAGATCCTGCCAGTCGTGTCCTGCTTCAGGCAAGTAGATGTCTTTCTAGTGATTAAAACGGTAGGCCAGAGCAAGCTAGAGGGTGCGTGGGTCCTCCTTATTAACACTTAGATCAATATTGCAGAAGAAGAAATGAAAATTATCAGAGGAACTTAGAGAAGAAGATAGCTTGTATTTCTCAGTAAAAGCAATCCCAATACAAGAAAAGGAAAATCCCTTTTTATACATTCTGTTTACAGCCGCTTAGCTTATCCTATAAGCCTCTAATGATGTGGCATATGATGATATGGCACAAGTGTACATATCATCCTTCAGTTAACACATCCACCACTTGATCCTTTGTGGAAATGTATTGGACTTGAAGATCTCCTTTTTGAACTCTTTCTCGAATGAAATGAAAATCGGTTTCCATGTGTTTAATCCTGGAATGTTGAACTAGATTAAGACTTAAGGTAATAACAAATTGATTATCACAATGTAAAAGACGGAGGCTGATGTAAAACCACACCCATATCCTTCAATATCAACTGAATCCAACAAATATCAGCTACTGCATGAGTTAAAGCCTTGTATTCAGCCTCAGTAGAACTTCGAGAAACTGAGTTTTGCTTTTTAAATTGCCAAGAAATAGGATTATCACCAAGATAAATCACATAACCAGTAATGGATCTGAGGACATTGGCATCAGCTCCCCAGTCGAAGTCACTATAAGCTCTAACTTCTACCCCAATACCAAGAGAAAAATTCAAACCACATTTCAGAGTACCATGAAGAAACCTTATAATTCGTTTGACCAAACTGAAATGTATATCAATTAGAGAATTCATAAACCGGCACACATTATTGATAGCAAAAGCAATATCAGCCCGTGTAAAGGTCAAATATTGCAAAGCTCTAACTAGACTCATATATAAAGTAGGATCAGGTAATAATTCAGGAAGTAAGTTAATTGCCCCATGTCCTTAAGATCAAACACAGTAGCAAAATCATCAATGACAGGTTGAACATAGACATTCTTAGATCCTGTGATGATAATATCATCAACATAGAGTAAAAGAATGACCACCTCTATTTGGATTGTCTTGACAAACAAGCTAGAGTCTGAAAAGAAAGCCTTGAATCCAAGCAAAAGCCAAATAACTTGTAAACTTGTCATTCTAAGCCTGTGGTGCTTGTTTAAGACCATACAATGACTTGACAAGTTTACAAACATGATTAGGATATTGAGAACTGATAAATCCTTGAGGTTGCTTCATGTATACCTCATCATGTAATTCGCCATATAGAAATGCATTCTTGACATCAAGTTGTTGAAGAGACCACTTGTTTGTAGCTACCAAAGCTAAAAGAACACAAACAGTGGTATGGCGTACTACAAGACTGAATGTCTTTATGTAATCCAACCTTTTTTCTTGACTGAAACCCTACGCAACCAACCTAGCTTTATGTCTAGAGATAAAATCATCATGATTTCGCTTCAGTTTATATACCCATTTACAACCAACAATATTTTTATCTGAAGGTAAGGGAACAAGGATCCAAGTACCTAAAACTTGCAAGGCATCATACTCCTCTTGCATGGCTTGTTGCCAATGAGGAATTTGAGAAGCCACCTTGAAAAATAAAAGGCTTAAAAGCATCTGTAATATCAGCAACAAAGGTAAATCCTCCAGAAAAAGGAGTACAATCATGTAATTCCAAAGTTTGAACTTAAGGAAAAACTGTTACAAGTGCAGTGTAATCCTTTCTAGTGATGGTTCCAGTTTTAAGCCTTGTTTGAATACCATGAAAAGCATCTGCTTGTACTGAAGTAGTAGATATCAAGATGTGGAAAATGGCAGACCAATATCCAACTAGCTTGAAAAAAGGGACATGCAACGCATAGGGAGTGGAAATAGTAGCACTTGAACTAAAAGTAACTGCATCGAGCCATCTAAATTCTCAGAGAAGAATAAATCTTGATTTGGATGTGAAGCCATCAGATTAACCACAACATGTCTTAGAGGTACAATGGAAGATGAAATAGAATTTGACTGTGTATATGTTGAAGAAGAATGATTGATATCAAAAGAATAACAACCTTCATCATGTATAACATGTCATGATATTACTATTTTATCTGTAACAGGATTATAACACAGTGGCCCTTTATAACCAAAGCAATAACCAAAGAAAACACATTGACTTGACCTAGGTTGAAGCTTGTGTGTAGTATAAGGCCTGAGATAAGGGTAAATAATAGAACCAAACACTTTCATAGAAGAAAAATCAGGTTTCTTATCAAACTGTTTTCCAAATGGTGATTGCATCCTCAAAGTTCTAGCTGGCATTCTATTAATCAAGAAAACAGCATGTGCAACTGCATGGTTAAGTGGTAGTTTGGCAGTATTCAACATAATCAGTGCAGTTTCAACAATATGTATGTGTTTCCTTTCCACCAAACCATTTTGTTGAGGTGTTAAGGACATGAAATAAAATGCATTATCCCATGAGTAGGAAAATAATCCTTGAAAGTATTACTTAAGAATTCACTACCACTATCAGATTGTAATACCATTATTTTTGTATTAAACTGATTGTCTACATAAGCACAGAATCTCACAAAAGCACCAAAAACTTCAGATTTATTCTTTAATAGAAACACCAATACAAATCTAGTGGCTTCGTGTACAAAAACCACATAGTATCTGAATCCCTCAACTGATACAACTGGTGAAGGACCTCACACGTCAGTATGGACTTTATGGAAAGGACTTTCAACTCCATCTAACTTATCTGAAGAAAAAAAAACAGTTTACTCATTTTACCACTCAGACAATGTGAACAAACATGAGCATTTACATCACTAGAGACAGACACATTAGAACCCCTAAGCATAGCTTCCAAAATCTAATTTAAATGATGGCCAAAGCTGTGATGCCACAAAGTAGTCTTAATAGCTTTTCCCAAGAATGCAGCAGCAGTAAAATCACCTTGAGGAAGTTAAGTTGGAAACACATGTACATGAATCCTAAACAACTCATTTTGGCTACTCTTTCCTTTGTAAAGTATCACCCTTGTTGCCTTGTCCTGCACAAAGAATTGGAAATCATCACAGATAAACCAACTATTGTTATCTTTGCACAATTGTTTCACAGAGAAAAGATTGAATGTTAACATTGGAACATGCAAAATATTTCGAAGGTAAAGAGTGTGAAAAAGGGATTATAATGTGCCGTGACTAATATTCTGAACAGTCAAGCCTTAACCACTACCAATAATGATCTTTTTATCACCATCATAAGAAACTGCAGAATTTAAGAGTGTGCTATCATAGCTCATATGATGAGAAGCACCTATATCCACTATCCAAGACTCAGCCTCAATAGAAGGTTGTGCAGTTAAAGCAGTAGAGGAAGAAACAAAAGACCCTTGAACTCTAGAAAAATTTGGAACACTTATAGATGACTGACCTTAATGTAGAAATGAAGGAGCAATGCCACTAAAATACTCTAGAGAAGGAGAAAAGCCTTAAATTACCAGGAAATGAAGCATGAGACATAGAATTAGAATGCATAAACTGAGAGGAAAAATCTTGAGAAGCATTGGCACTGAGTGAAGCAGAATGTGGCACTCCTTGATAGGCATAATTGCCACAATGGCTACAATCAACAGCAATATGTCCCTTTTTACCACAAATTTGACATTCTTGAACCACTTTAGTATTATCAGATCAATATAGACAAGTAACTGTAATATGACCTTTCCTCAAAAAAATCTGACATTCAGGAACGATCTTTTGTCTATTAGATGTGTTGCCAGACCAAAAGTTGCCATTTCGAGAACCATTAATCTTGGATTTATAACCACCAAAACCCTTGCCTCTATATCCATTATTATGACCAAAAGATCGATTCCCCTGCCTATTGTAGGTATCATGTCCTTAACCACCAAAACCGTTATGTCCGTGTCCATTAAACGGATTTCCAGGAGACTAAAAACTAGAAAAAGAAGATGAGGAAAGAAACAACCAAACCTCGAAGAAGAACACAGCAGAAATAATACTTCACCAAGAACCCATTGCGCAAGCAAAATGGCTCCTTCATATCATATTAACACTAAGATTAATATTGCAGAAGATAAATGAAAATTATCAAAGAAACTTAGAGATGAAGATAGCTTGTATTTCTCAGTAAAAGCAATCGCAATACAAGAGAGGGAAAATCCCTTTTTATACATTATGTTTACAACCGCGTAGCTTATCCTATAAGCCTCTAATGACGTGGCACATGATGATGTGGAACAAGTGTACATGTTATCTATATCTAATACTCATTAACGAGATACTTGGTCTGCAGTGCATCATGGATGTGTCTTCGAATAAAGATCATTGTAATAGCTTTATGAGCTTCATTGACAGGTTTGTCATCAGTAAGTGCCTCGATGGTGGCTCTAATACCCTTTGCAATAAGATGAAGCTTCACATCTTGAACCCACTTTAGTTAGTTTCTTCCAGATACTTTCAAAGCGGTGAAATCGAGCTTGTTCAAGTTCAACATGTCCCTAAAACAGAGAGTACAGCAAAACATAGTTAGTCATATGGTAATCCATAGACATACATCGTAGAACATTCGTGTTCTATAGACATGTATTGGTTTAATTTATGCATGAAAGCTAAGGTTTCATGTGGTAAATTTTGAATGAAAACTTCATATTTCAAAGGCACTAAATATGAAACTACAGGTTCAATTTAGTTTTATGAATGATTAGTTCATAAAGGAGAGGTTCCTAGAAGAAACACATAATGCAATATGCTGATTTAAGTGTAGTCGATTTAAGTTTCTTCAAAAACTCAAGTGTGAGAGCTTGGGGATTGCGAAAGGATGTTAACGGTTCAAAGTATAAAAATAAATTATTGAATCAATAATATCCAAAAGTGATCTTTACGTCAATAATTTTGGATTAATTATCAGATTAGTGGACTCCAGGTCACTTTTAATTAATTCAATAAATCGGAACCAAATTGGATCGATCATGGGAGCAAACATAATAATAACATTTGGGTTAAAATCATTTAAAATGCCAAAAATTAGCATTAGATTCGAAAAACCATACCTCAATAGCATTTGGGCTTGGGTGTCGTGAGTAGAGCCTTTTGGTTCTTGGGTTTGGTTGCTAAGTAGCCCACATGTAGCTGCAGGCCACGGGCCGAGGGACTGGGTAACCCAGTAGCAAGCTGCTGGTGTTTTTGGGCAAAAGGGTGCGCGAGAGCAAGCCTAGCCGAAGCTAAGGCCGGGTCTTTGGGCCGTGGGACAAGCCAGCTTGCAGGGCTGGCTGCGGCAAATGCGGATTGAGGTAGTAGCAAGGCCAATAAGCCAAAGGCTTGTGGTTATAGGCTCGGGTTGGACCGAGGTTTCAAGCCTGAGGTTATGTAACCCAGGCCAAAGCCTGGTTGGTTTCCAATAAAGCAGCGAGCCCAAAGAGCTGTGTGCCTTGTCCAGGTGTCAATATGACACCATTTCCCCACGAGGCTGGGCTTTAGGCCAACGTGGTGATTTGGCATGGTGTCATGGTGGTGCGGTGGTGCCGCAAAAAAAAATCCTTTTTTTTCTTCGAATTTTCTAAGGTAAACCCAAATTGCTTTTACTTTATTTATATGCTTTGACTCACAAATTCCACATAGCAATATAATTGTGTAATGCATGAAACATATATATATTGACAATAGATGAATATACAATATATATATATATATATATATATATATATATATATATATATCGGAAGGAAAATATAAACATTGAGAGATTCATGCATCATGGGGAATGTTTTCATGCGTCGTGGACATTTCAAATATCTTCTTTTATTTTAAGCGTACCTGATTGGCAAAAAACAAATAAGAGCATTTGAATTTTGTAGAAGAGAGCCTCTTCCTATTTTTTTTTTAAAAACAACCTGGGCAAAACGACGTCGTTTTGGGCCAGGTCTGAACAAAAAAAAAATGCCCAGCGTGTCCTTTTCAGCCCTATTTCACACAGATCCGAAGCCATTCATTCCAAAACCCCCAAATTTCTTTTGTTTTATCCTCCTCCAACCCTAAGTTCCAAACTCAATCCCCCCCAAACCCTCAACTCCATCTCCTCCCTTGCTGCCGCCATTAAGGTGCCTTTGTGCTGCCGTCGTCGTCACTGTGGTGGTGGTGCCACTAGCTTTGCTCTTTGTATTTGCTCATTGTTATTGTGAAATTTCACAATTCAAGTAAGTTCTAAACCCTATGTATAATATATTTAATTTAATTGAAACCTATTTCATATTTATTTTGATTATATTGGTGGTTTGTTTATATTGTGAGTATTTATTTTGAATATTTTGTATATGTAGAATATATTTAATTTAATTGAAATTCAATTCATATTTATTTTGATTATATTGATGGTTTGTTTATATTGTGAGTTTTTATTTTCATTATTTTGTATATGTAGAATGCAAGATGAGATATTTAATTTAATTGAAATCCAATTCATACTTATTTTGATTATGTTGATGGTTTGTTTATATTGTGAGTATTTATTTTGAATATTTTGTATATGTAGAATTATTATGGAACGGTTTTTTAAGAGAAAGTCATCATCGGGTTCGGGTAGTTCGAATAATGTTTATAGTTCGAATAATTTTGATAGTTCAAATACTGTTGGTAGTTCAAGAACTCCAAGTTCAAGACAAAGTCAGTTAGATGGTGTTTTGGGTAATCTTGAAGCGGATCCTGGATTGAGAACTCGAATAATAGATTATGATGCTAATATGAGAGATGAGGTCCGAAGATCATATCTACAAAAAGGACCTTGTCAACCTAGAGGTCATAATTTCCCAATAACTAATATGTCGGGAATTAATCGACGCTTCATTCCCCAATGGTTTGATGAGTTTGATTGGTTGGAGTATAGTATATCTAAAGATGCAGCATTTTGTCTCTATTGCTATCTCTTTAAAACTAATTTTGCACAAGTGGGTAGTGAAGCTTTCACTGGAGATGGATTTAAGACTTGGAAGAAAGGGAGAGAAAGATTTAAGATGCATGTTGGACCGGTTGGGAGTGTTCATAATAAGGCTAGAGAAGCTGCTACAAATTTGATGAATCAAGCTACACATATTGAAATGGTAGTGAGCAAACACTCCGACCAAGCTCGTAAGGCTTATCGCACATGCTTGAATGCATCAATCAAGTGCACTAAGTTTTTATTGCGACAAGGTCTTCCTTTTCGTGGCCATGATGAAAGTGCCACTTCAAACAATAGGGGAAATTACTTGGAGCTATTACAATTCCTTGCAGATAATAATGATAAAGTTAGAGAAGTTGTGATGGAAAATGCTCCGAGGAATCTCAAATTACTAGCTCCTAGCATTCAAAAAGAAATTGTGAATTCATGTGCCCTTGAACCACTTGATGCTATCATGGATGGTCCAAAAGATAGATTCTTTTCAATATTGGTGGATGAAGCACGTGATGTGTCGGTGAAAGAGCAAATGGCTATGGTGTTGCGTTATGTGGATGACAACGGGCATGTAATTGAAAGATTTGTGGGTATCCAACATGTTACCAACACTACTTCAAGTTCACTAAAGGATGCTATTGACACATTATTTTCTCGCAACGGTTTGAGCATTTCCAAGCTACGAGGACAAGGTTATGATGGTGCTAGCAATATGAGAGGTGAGTTGAATGGCCTTAAAACAAAGATATTGAGAGAACAACCTTGTGCATATTATGTTCATTGCTTTACTCATCAACTTCAACTAGCTCTTGTTGCCGTAGCAAAGAAGAATATAGACATTGCCTCTTTTTTTTGCAACAGCTAATAGTGTGGTTAATCATGTTGGAGCATCTTGTAAGCGGCGTGATTTAATTAGAGGGCAACTTCAAGAAGAGCTTATGATAGCTTTTGAAAATGATTGTCTTATAAAGGGGCGAGGCTTAAATCAAGAAACAAGTCTAAAACATGCCGGTGACACACGATGGAACTCACACTATGGTACCTTGATTAGCATCATTTCCATGTTTTCATCCATGGTTCATGTGATTCAAATGGTTATTGATGATAATCCCAATGAAAGTGCGGGTGAAGTAAATAAGTTAATGAGAGAAATACGTACTTTTGAGTTTGTGTTTCACCTTTTCTTGATGAAAGTCATATTGGGACTCACAAATGATTTGTCACAAGCATTGCAAAGGAAATATCAAGAAATTGTGAATGCAATGGCTTTAGTGAAATCATGCAAGGAAAAGTTACATTGGATGAGGAATAATGGGTTCGATGCATTGGTTGATGAAGTATCTTCTTTTTGTGAAAAACATTATATTGATGTTCCTAACATGGAAGAGGCATTTATACTTCCAGGGAGGTCAAGGCGTAATGCTCCAATAAAGACAAATCGTCATCATTATCGTGTGGAGCTCTTTATTTATGTCATTGATGAGCAAATTACAGAGTTAAAGGATCGCTTTAATGAGGTAAATACCGAGTTGCTTATTTGTTTGGCATGTTTGAGTCCGAAAGATTCATTTGTAGCTTTTGATAAACCAAAGTTACTTCGTCTTGCTCAATTTTATCCTCAAGACTTTTCGGATGAGAATCGTTTGGCACTTGAAGATCAACTTGAGATTTATGTTCATTATGTGCGTTCCAGTAGTGATTTCTCTCAATTGGAAGGGATTGGTGATCTTGCAAAAAAGTGGTGGAGACAAGGATGCATCAAGTATTCAATTATGTATATTTGCTCATTACATTGTCTTTAGTTTTACTAGTTGCAACTGCTTCAATGGAGAGAGCATTTTCTGTCATGAATATTGTTAAGGGTCCACTTCGGAAAAAAATGGGAGATCCATGGTTGAGTGATAGCTTGCTTGTTTATATTGAGAGAGATATTTTTGCTTGTATTGAAAATGAAGCTATAATGCTTCGTTTTCAAAATATGAAACCTCGTCGTGGACAATTATAGCTTGTAATATTGTTTCCATTATGAATGAAAGTACTATGATTTCATTTTCAACATGTTTTTCCATCCTAAATTTTTTTTTGGACTTTTACACTACGACCCCTTGTGGGCTCCGCCACTGCGCACTGAAGAAGAAAATTTTGTCCTAGCTAAGAACATGTGAGAACATTTGAACACATATGCAAACTAATAACACTTGAAAGTAGGCATGCATTAAAAAACAATTCTAAAACCCATGACTTTCAAAGCCTAGAGAATGGTGAACCATAATACTCTTTAACAACATTAAAGAGAAGGAAGGATTTGAGATTCATTACCCTTGAAGCTCATCCTTGTTTACACAAGGGATTCACCCAAGTGGAGGGCCTTCAAGTCACCTCCTAGCTCATTGGATCTTCTTTGTGATTTTCTTCTTTGTTTATGCTCCTTTGCTCCTTGAGGATATGAGGAAAGGATCTCCAAGAACACCAAAGATTTGGTGTCTCTAAGTCTCCACACCAAGGATGTGGTGTGAAGAGAAGATGGATGACTTAGAGAGTTTTTGATGCTAGTAAAAACCCCCTAAGTTGGCCAGCCTCTATGGAGAAAAAGAGAGAAAATGTTTCTCCTCTTTGCCTCAAGAAAAACCCTAGTGAGAGAATGGCTATAAAGTTGCCTTTATACCACCTCACATTTGAGTGGCAAACTTGTAATTAACTCAAGTTTGCTACCCTTTCACCCTAGGCCGGTTTTGGCTTTGATTTTGGGTTAATTTCCATTTAGTTTTTAGTTGTCATACAACCTAAACTCAATGGGCCTTTTGGACCAAAAACCCTTTTGGGCCCCGAAACCCGAAACCAACTTAAAAGCCTAATACGAACCTTTCGTATAATTAATTAACTAATTAATTAATCTTGACCATTCTCAATTAAACCATTTAATTGCTTATCCATCTCTTTTGTATCTTCACATTCATCCTTACTCGGTGTACGATCCATTAGGTTCCATTTAGCGAGGCAGTGGGCGATTGTTACTCTTAACGATCGATTGTGAATTGAAACTACACTTCAATTCTCCCTTTGATGAAGATTAGTGTTTACTAATCCTCAGGGCTTCCACAAACCATGAGTGACACCTAGCAGTATGTCATGGCTACCCAAGCTAAGTAGAAGTGGTTGGAGAACCTATCCAGTTACAACTACAACGCAATACGGTCCTTTTCTAATACAATACTCTCAATCACATTGTTTAAGTGATAGTTTGTTTCATGTCTACTATCCAATGTGATACTTCTCTATATGATTCAATTGAATATGATTTGGAACAAACTTCCTAAGTCATATTCATATGCTTTGGCCAAAGACTCTCGAATCATATCTCAGAGTATTCTCCTTCCACCATGGAAGGTTAGAGATCCCTTGTTGTGCATTCATATGCCTACATGACTAGATAGCTTGACCCCAATAATGCCGTGGACATTCTCAATGGAATGCCTTTGACATGATTAAAGATCAAGGACCCAACCATTAGACATCTATGATGCCTCAGGTCAAATGACTACTTTGCATATTGCAACTTACGAGTTCTTACATGACATGTATGTTCGAACTCCTTTTGATCGTAGTTCAGTGTACTCAATTACCTTTTGAGCACCTATGTGTTTGTCTCAGTGTCCAACACTAAATGACTTGAGACTAGTCATACTCACGCTTGAGTTAACATAACACATACTAACCTTAGCGGATTGTCAATGCCCAATTGGCAATCCTATGGCTAGGAACGTTTCAGGAATGAACATATCTCGTTAATCCAACTCACTTAGATCACTTCTCTCTTAGATTAAATACATTCCTTGGATTCCCTTATTGCTTAAACACATAATACAATAAATAGTGAATAACAATAAGTTTTGCCCTCTATTAAACATTTTATAGTTTAACACAATAAGTATTCCAAAAGCTATTACATCAAATGAGTGGCTTTGTGGGCATACTTCCAACACGCACAATAGACGATGAACGAATGTGATTGGAGAATTCCTGGGATCTTCACAAAGAGGATCCGGAGAAGATTCTTATTCGTGTTTCTCACCCACCGTCACGAAGTTTCAAATGTCTCATATTACACCATAAGGTATTGAAATTGTATTAATTTGTATCTTTGGTTTGATTGATTATATGATTATTTCAATTGATGACGTGCAAGTCATATTAGTTGACGACAAAATGTGTAAATCGATAAAATCTTAAAACCTTAGGGTGCTATATGAGAAAATTGAAACATCATGGCCCATTTTGGATATCACTTCAAACTCGAAAGTGTAGAATATTTTTAGTCTTAAATTTTAGCACAACTTTATTTTCTTCTAAAGTTTTAGAAGCTGTTTTATAGTTTTTTTTTTTTTTTGGAGTTCTTTAGATATAAGCCCATGCAACACTTATTTCCTTGACAAAAACCCTTCTCATTTTAAACATCTAATAAAATCCAAATTAGAAGTAGATTGCCATGTAAACAAATAAATACCTATTATTTTCAAACTATTTACAATTCTGCCACAACACTCTAATTATGTTAATGAATTTAATTATCCACTATAATTGTGGGAAATAAGTGCCTTATTATTATAAAATTATCTACTTTATACTTCTCTTACCATCATATGTTTCATTTATTTTATTTGTTTGACAATCATTGTACGTAAATTATTTTGCATGTATGTATTAGGCATATTTTGTTAAAATTATATATATGCGTGCAAATAATTTATCTATATTTTTATGTAAAATAATATGTAATTAATTAATTTTAAATCAATTGGCTAAAAACATTTATTTATTTTGTAGGTAAATTATTTTTCATGTGATATTAAATACATACTAGCCACATTTTGTTATTATTATATAGAGTGTGCAATCAATCAACATTCTTTTATTTTGTAGGTAAATTATTTTGCATGTAGGTAAATTGTTTTATATTTTTTTTTGCATAATATTGGTATTCAATTAATTTTGGATAAAAAATATTTATTTATTTTGTAGGTAAATTGTAACATCCCACATCGACCAACGGAGAGAGTGTGATGTGCCTTATATGTATATGCTCCCCTCCATATAGCATGAGGCCTTTTGGGAACTCACTAGCTTCTGATTCCATAGGAACTCCAAAGTTAAGCGAGTTCGGATGAGAGCATTCCTAGGATGGGTGACCCATTAGGAAGTTCTCATGTGAGTTCCCAAAAAAAAAATTAAAAAAAAAAAACATGAGGGCGTGGCCGGGGCCCAAAGTGGAAAATATTGTACTACGGCGGAGCCGAGTCTAGGACATGATAGAATGGTATTAGAGTCACTCTACTGTGTGGTGTGTGATAGGAGCATATTTATGCGACTTAGCTTGCTTGTTTTCTTGCATTTTGGTTATTATTTAGTATTTATTATAGTGTTTAAAGTCATTTTCATGTGTTTGTAGGTTTATATGTCAAAGTATGCAAAAAGAAGCAATTTGGAGCATTCTAGAGCATTTTTGGGCCAAGATTGGATAGTGCAAGCATGGAGGCATGAGGATGGACGAATTTGATGTAAAGAAGCCCAAGAATTTGATGCAAAGAAGCCCAAGAATTTGATGCAAAGAAGCCCAAAAATCTGTTTGCAATGGGCCTAAAAATATGATGTAATGCCTATCTCACCATGACATTTGAGTGGATGATGCAATGCTTAGTTCACCATGACATGTGAGTAGATGATGCAATGCTTAGTTCACCATGACATGTGAAGTGGATGACTCAAAACCTAACCCACCAACAATTTTCCATTCTTGCCGTGGGTTTTGTGTCACTTCCACCAGAAATTTGCATTAAACAAGCATAAAACAAGTCCATCCTCTCCCTATAAATACCCATGGTAGCAACCTCATTCAAATCATCCAAGAATAAACCATTCTACAAGCCTTTCCTTGCCTCTCCCTACATATCTAAACTTCCTCCATCCATTCCTCCATAAAACCAATCCTTCAACATCATTCAAAGCCTTGTGCCGCAACAAAGAGAAGAAAAGGAAAGTCCTTGGATGCGCTTGGATCGTTGGAAAGTTTAGGTGTTTTCTTTCTTTTATTTCTCAATGTTTAATTTAAATTGTTGTTCAATTATGTTAAACATGTGGAACTAATTTCTTTTTAGTTAGAGGCAAAATTTGAAACCATGGACATATGTTGGTTATGATTTGATTTACTCCAGTTATGAATTCATAAACTTTAGATGTGGTTTACTTTTCTGTTTTGATTAAGAACTTGTTTATGTATGTGGGTTAAGGGTCGACACTTAATTTGTATGCCTAAACTTGATGCTAGGATATAAGGGAATTTCACCTAATCGTTATGAACTTATATTCATGAGTAGTAAAGATCGCTAGTCACGATTGTGTTAAGTAAATCCTTGACAAGAGTAACATGCGTATTCCATAGTTATGAATGCCTAGTCAATGTTTATGATTTCCGTTGAACTTAATGATCTTTGTTAAATGTCTCTATCATGCGTATTCCATAGTTAGGGACTTTGATGAGGAATAATTTGGTTGTAATGCGTATTCCTTGCAATCCAATGAATCTAGGGAAATCTAAGAGTTAATTTAAGCAAACCTAATTAACTTGGAACATTGTCATTTATCGTTTGTTGAAGTCATAACTGGGAATCAAATTATATGCATATGTTCATGTGTGGATAAGGAACCCTCTAACTAGTTTCTCATCATTCTATTTCATCACAATCTATTTTGATTTAAGTTTGTTTTCAAAGTTTAAGTTTTAAAGTTCAATTTTCACCAATCCCAAATCCCCCTTTTACTTTCTTGTTTTAAAATCTTTTGTTTACATTTTTAACTTTGTTTTTATATTTTTGAGTCTTATATTTATTGATTAGCATCCCTAGTTAATCCCCGGTCTAGAACGATCCCTACTTGCATCATTACTACAATTGTCATCAATAGGGTTTAATTTGTGTGTCAAGGAATTCTCACATCAAATTTTGGCGCCGTTGCCGGGGATTAGCGAAATTGCTAATCCCTTGTGTTTTTGCCGTGTGTTTTTAGTGTAATTTACCTAGTTTTCTTATTTTGTTTTGTTTTCTTGGTTTAGGTACTAATGCATGACGCGGAGTTCTCAAACTGTGCATATCTTGGACTTTAACGCCGATTTTGAACGTGATTTGAGAAGAAAGAGGAGGCATCCTGAACCTAGCGAACCCAGTGAACCTAGTTCAAGTTCAGAGGACGAATCTGAGTTTGAAGAAGTAAAAGAAGAAGTTATGGCAGCGGACAATCGGACCATTAAAGAGCTCTCGGCCTCGGGGTTGACCAATGCCGCACCATTATGCATTCAATACCCCGCGGCTGCCCTAGGCAAGACTGCTGAGTTCGAGTTGAAATCAAGCTTGTTGCACCACATTCCAAAATACCATGGGCTGTCCATGGAAGATCCCAACAAGCATCTGAAGGAGTTCGAGGTGGTTTGTTCGAGCATGACACCCGTCAATGTCGATGGGAACATTCTGATGATGAAGTCATTTCCATTCTCACTTTTGGAAAAGGCGAAGGATTGGCTTTATGAGTTAGCACCCGGAACGGTTACATCTTGGGATAGTATGAAAAGAGCTTTCTTGGAGAAGTTTTTCCCAACTTCAAGAGTCATTCTCTTGAGGAAACGGATTAGTGGCATCCAACAAAATCAAGGTGAATCGTTTCCTTCTTATTATGAACGTTTTAAATCACTTGTTGCTTCATGTCCACAGCATCAAATGAAGGAGGAGCTACTCATTCAATACTTCTACGAAGGACTCCTTCCCATGGAACGCCAAATGCTTGATGCCGCGGCGGGAGGTGCGTTGGTGGATAAAACTCCGGGGGCTGCAAAAATTCTAATTGCCAACCGAGCTCATAATGCACAACAATACGAAGGTGTTGGGCAAAGAGACCCCCCACGGCCACAAGTGAATGAGGTAAGTTCTTCGTCCGACATTCAATCCCAATTAACTAACCTTACTTCTATTGTTTCTCAGTTGGCCGAGGGAATGAAGATTCATGGACCAAATGTGTGTGGCGTGTGCTCTATGCAAGGACATGCCAACGATCAATGTCCTCAATTGATTGAGAATGGGGGTTGGGAATCTGCCAAAGCCGTGGGTTTTGGGAACCAAAATCAACCACGCCATGATCCATACTCTAACACCTACAATCCGGGGTGGAGGGACCATCCAAATTTCAAATGGCGGGATCCTCAACAACCCCAACAACAAGGAGGATTTAGGCAGCAACCACCGGGCTTTTATACAAAGCCATTCGTCCCCAATCAAAACCAACCATCTGCCTCAAACTCTTCAGGTACGTCTCTTGACAATGATACACTCCTTAAGTTACTAACTAAATTGTCTAATGGGCAGGAAGATCAAGCTAAGGCTATGCAAAACCGAGACAAAAGAGTGGACCATTTAGAGAAGCAAATTGGGCAAATTGCTGAGTTTATGGGGCAGTTTCATGAGCAAGGCAAGTTACCAAGCAATACCGTAATGAATCCGAAGGGAGGATTTGAAACCGCTAAGGCCATCACGTTGAGAAGTGGTAAACAGGTTGTAACGGACTCAAATATATCCAAATCAAGTCAAGACGAGGAGGACAAGTTGCTGCAAGAAGAAGCACAGGGAGCAAAGCCCACAGCCAAAGATGACCAAACCTTGCCGAATTCATCTAGTCCTCCTAAACCGTCCCAACCCACCAAGGTAAGTCCCAATTCAACTTTTTCTAGTTCTATTCCACTAAATGTGCCCTTTCCTGGCAGGTTTAGGCAATCAAAGAAGGAAGAAGCCGAGAAGGACATTCTAGAGACCTTTCGGAAAGTTCAAGTCAATATCCCGCTCCTTGATGCGATTAAGCAAGTCCCGAGGTACGCTAAGTTTTTAAAAGAACTTTGTACAACAAGGAGAAGGATTTCGAACAAAGAGGTGGTTCAAGTAAGTGAAAATGTTTCTGCTGTGTTACAAAGGAAATTACCCCCTAAATGCAAAGATCCGGGTAGTTTTACAATTCCGTGCGTTATTGGTAATACTAAGTTTGAACAATGCATGTTAGACTTAGGGGCTTCGATTAATGTTATGCCATACTCTATTTATGCATCTATGAACTTAGGTGCACTTAAAAATGATGGTGTGATAATTCAATTAGCCGATCGTTCTAATGCATATCCAAAGGGTGTTTTGGAAGATGTATTGGTGCAGGTTGGTAACTTGATTTTTCCAACGGATTTCTACGTACTTGACATGGAGGATTCACCCCATTCCACCCCATTGCCGATTCTATTAGGGAGGCCCTTCATGAAAACAGCCCGCACCAAGATAGATGTGTTTAAAGGAACTTTAACGATGGAATTTGATGGGGAAGTCATTGATTTCAATCTTTCTGAAAGTATTAAATTTCCTAAGGACGATCATTCTTGCTTTTCTATTGACATAATTGATGATTTGGCGCAGGATTTTCTCGATTGTTTGGAGAGGGATACACTTGAAACAACAATTGCACAAGGAATTGGGCAAAAATCTGGTTTTGCCGTGCCTAGAAGTGTGGAGGAGGCCGAGATAGTGGCTACCCTTGAGTCACTACCTCAACATCATGGTAAGCCTTCTAAACCAATTTCAATTTCAGTTTCCACTAATAAATTGTTACCCTCAGTGATTCAGGCACCCGTACTTGAGCTTAAACCGTTGCCCAATCATTTAAAGTACGTCTTTTTGGGAGACAACGAGACATTGCCCGTCATTGTCTCCTCCTCACTCACAGCCCTAGAGGAGGAGAAGCTAATCCGAGTGTTGAAAGAGCACAAGACGGCCATTGGGTGGACTTTGGCCGATATTAGGGGAATTAGCCCGACTACGTGCATGCATCGAATACTTCTAGAGGAGGGGGCTAAACCAACTCGAGAGGCTCAGCGCCGTCTCAACCCTCCAATGATGGAAGTTGTGAAAAAGGAGATTATCAAACTTCTTGATTGTGGAGTGATTTATCCGATCTCTGATAGTCGTTGGGTATCACCGGTACAATGTGTTCCAAAGAAGTCCGGAGTGACAGTGGTGAAGAATGCCGAGAATGAGCTTGTGCCAACCCGTATCCAAACAGGTTGGAGAGTGTGCATTGATTATAGGAAGCTCAACACCACCACAAGGAAGGACCACTTCCCTTTGCCGTTCATTGATCAAATGCTTGAAAGGTTAGCCGGTCATTCTTATTATTGTTTCCTTGATGGTTATTCTGGATATAATCAGATTGTCATAGCGCCGGATGACCAAGAAAAGACAACTTTCACATGCCCCTTTGGTACTTTTGCTTATCGTCGCATGCCTTTTGGTTTATGCAATGCTCCGGCCACATTTCAAAGGTGTATGGTAAGTATCTTTTCAGATTTTGTGGAAAAGATTATTGAGGTATTTATGGATGATTTCAGTGTGTTTGGAAATTCATTTGATGGGTGTTTAGAAAATCTCACAATAATTTTGAAACGATGTGTTGAGACTAACCTTGTGCTTAATTGGGAAAAATGTCACTTTATGGTTAGACAAGGCATAGTTCTAGGGCATATTGTTTCAGAAAGAGGAATTGAAGTGGATAAATCGAAAATAGATCTTATACGCAACTTACCCTCTCCTACTTCGGTTCGAGAGATTCGTTCGTTTCTTGGTCATGCAGGATTTTATAGGCGATTTATCAAGGAATTCTCCAAGATCTCAAACCCTCTTTGCCATCTCCTCCAAAAAGATGTGGCGTTTGACTTCAACGAGAAGTGTGAGAAGGCGTTCAATCACCTCAAAGAAATGCTAACTTCGGCCCCTATCATAGTTCCACCGGATTGGAGCCTTCCTTTTGAGCTTATGTGCGATGCTTCCGATTATGCATTAGGAGCTGTTTTAGGGCAAAGGAAGGAAAAGAGGCCGCATGTTATCTATTATGCCTCTCGGACTTTAAATGATGCACAATTGAATTATTCTACCACTGAAAAAGAACTTCTTGCTGTTGTATTTGCTTTAGATAAATTCCGTTCTTATTTGCTTGGTACTAAAGTTATTATTTATACTGACCATGCAGCATTGAAGTATTTGTTCACCAAGAAGGAAGCCAAACCACGACTCATTCGTTGGATGCTTCTTCTCCAAGAGTTCGATATCGAAATCCGGGACAAGAAGGGAAGTGAAAACGTGGTGGCTGACCATTTGAGCCGTATGGTGCATGAGGAGGATGCCGTGCCTATCATAGAGACATTCCCAGATGAGCAACTGATGTCCGTCAAGGTAAGTGAACCGTGGTATGCTGATTTGGTGAATTATTTGGTGTCTAAACATGTTCCTAGTGAATTACTTAAACACCAATATGATAAATTGAAGAAAGAGGCACGGTTTTATGTGTGGGATGACCCGTATTTATGGAAATATTGCCCTGACCAAGTTATACGTAGGTGTGTGCACGATTCTGAGTTTAATGCTATTCTAACCTTTTGTCACACTTATGCTTGTGGAGGACACTTTGGCACTCAAAGAACAGCACTTAAGGTGTTAGAATGTGGTTTCTATTGGCCTACCATCTTTAGGGATGCTAGAATATTTTGCATGTCTTGTGATAGATGTCAAAGAACGGGCAATATTGGTCCTAAACAACAAATGCCGCAAACCCCCATTTTTAGTGTTGAAATCTTTGATGTTTGGGGTATTGATTTTATGGGTCCATTTCCTTCGTCACAAGGGTTTCTTTATATATTGCTTGCTGTGGACTATGTGTCGAAATGGGTGGAAGCAAAAGCCACCCGAACTAATGATTCTCGAGTGGTTGCAGATTTTGTGAAAACTAACATTTTTGCAAGGTTTGGAATGCCACGAGTGCTAATCAGTGATGGAGGTTCCCATTTTTGTAATCGAACCATTGAGGCGTTGCTCAAGAAATACAATGTCAAGCATAAGGTGGCCACACCTTATCATCCTCAAACGAGCGGGCAAGCCGAGGTTTCAAATAGGGAAATCAAGCAGATTCTTGAGAAAACCGTGGGGCCTACAAGGAAGGATTGGAGTTTGCGCTTAAACGATGCATTGTGGGCGTATCGCACTGCCTACAAAACCCCCATTGGGATGTCACCTTTTCGGCTCATCTATGGGAAGCCATGCCATCTACCTGTCGAGTTAGAACATCGTGCACATTGGGCCGTCAAAACATTCAACATGGACCTTGATGCCGCAGGTTTACATAGAAAGCTTCAAATGTGTGAGCTTGATGAAATCCGACATGAAGCATATGAGAATGCCCGGATTTACAAGGAAAAAACGAAGGCATTCCATGACAAGATGATCCGTGCCAAGACATTCTCTATTGGGCAGAAAGTGTTGTTGTTCAATTCTCGCCTTCGGTTATTTCCGGGTAAGTTGCGTTCCAAATGGGTTGGTCCGTTTATTGTCACTAATGTCTTCTCTCATGGTGCAGTGCAAATCAAAAGTTCAAGGACACAGCAAGAATTCAAAGTGAATGGGCATCGATTAAAGCCCTATTACGAGATGTTTGAGGAGCATGTCGTGGAGGAAGTACCCCTCCATACCGTGGAACCTAGTCAAGCTTAAACGGAGGTACCGTCCGGCTGGAAGACGTTAAAGCAAGCGCTTCTTGGGAGGCAACCCATGTGTTGAAACATGAGAGGAAGGAACTTTCACTCCAAACCCAGATTTGCGTCCCTAACCTGTCTCTTTATTGCTATTACTTTGCCATTTGTGTTATGTTTGCGAATTGTGTTAGTTGATTGTTTTTGTGTTAATTTATGTTTGAAACATTGAGGACAATGTTTGGTTTAAGTGTGGGGGGGTAAACAAGCTATTTTTGCATGAAATTCATGGGATTTTATCACCTATCACTTCACATGTTGTTTCTCACTGTTTTAAAATGTTTTTAGTGTGTTTTAGTCAAAAATCCGAAAATCCCATAAAAATTTGAAAAATTGTTTTAAAAAAAAACCCAAAAAGAGTTGTTTTTGTGTGTTTGTTTGTGTCTTAGGGTACCTTCCAACACAATGATGAGGATTCGGTTTGTAATTGCATGACGGTTAAAGAAAGTTATAAACATGGATAAAAGTTTGATTTACTCTTTGGTTTATGCTCGGTTGTGGTTGTAACTTATGAATTCACATGTAATCATAAAGGAAAAATTAGTTTTTGTAACATGCTTGAAGGAAGTAACTCAAACTAACGCTACAACCTTGTGAGATTTGAGCCTAAACGTTTATTTGGAGAGTTAATAATCTGTGAACTTGTTGCTTTTCTAAAGTCGTTGCATGATCTCATTATTCTTTGCTTGATTGCTACTTAGAAGGCGTTTCATCGTTTAGTTCCAAATGCTAGAATTCATGCCCAATTCATTCAAAGCATGCTATTGATTTGCATATCACATATTCAAGAAGAAGTTGTGTAGTGACCACCACTTTAGCCAAAGAGCCACCCTCGTTCTTAAAGTATAAGTAAGCATGATTCAAATTGAATTCCTTTGTGGCAGAAATCAAGTGTGGGGGAAGTTTTTCTTTTGTGAATTGTGTGCCATAGGCACGGGAAAAAAAAAAAAAAAAAAAAAAGAGTTCCAAAGTATTGTTTGTTGAAGTAAGGGTCCAAAACAATGAATTCGGCCCTAAAGAGTTGTCTAAATCTTCCCCTTGTGTTTTTAAGTTAAATTCCGCAATCTAAGTGAATTCTAAGTCTTAATCTCATTACTTTGCTTACTAATGCTTGAAGAACGTTTGTTTTCCCTTTCCTTTCTTTGTTAACCAATACCACAAGCCTCGTTGCAACCCTTGACTTCTTCTTGAGTGATATGTGTTTCAATTTGTGGAGTTTGAATTTGGTATGAGCATAAGCATTGGTTCTCGCATCTAAGTAGTAGTATTCCATTCATGAGATCATATCTAAACATGCTTATTAACTCCGGAAATTACGTTCTTTGTGATACATATATGTGAGCATTCGTTTTTATATATACATCAATTCTCTCACATATAACTAGTATAGGGTGTGTTGTTAGAAAATCCGAGTGAAAATAGAGTGCATATCTTGTAAGGATTGAGGGAATTCTCTAAGGCATGTTACTACATTCAAAACATTGTTTTAATTGGTTCATTGTGAACTAGTAAGTAGTGACTATGATTAAGTATGTGCTTAAGTGTTAAATTGACTCAAATCTGTGGGAATGATAATCTTTAACATGTCATGTGCATTGGAAATCCCTGAGGCAAACGTTGGAAGGTTTAGGTTATGTTTGTTTATTTGTTTTGTTTTATTTCTTTGTTTTGCTCGAGGACTAGCAAAAGCTAAGTGTGGGGGAATTTGATAGGAGCATATTTATGCGACTTAGCTTGCTTGTTTTCTTGCATTTTGGTTATTATTTAGTATTTATTATAGTGTTTAAAGTCATTTTCATGTGTTTGTAGGTTTATATGTCAAAGTATGCAAAAAGAAGCAATTTGGAGCATTCTAGAGCATTTTTGGGCCAAGATTGGATAGTGCAAGCATGGAGGCATGAGGATGGACGAATTTGATGTAAAGAAGCCCAAGAATTTGATGCAAAGAAGCCCAAGAATTTGATGCAAAGAAGCCCAAAAATCTGTTTGCAATGGGCCTAAAAATATGATGTAATGCCTATCTCACCATGACATTTGAGTGGATGATGCAATGCTTAGTTCACCATGACATGTGAGTAGATGATGCAATGCTTAGTTCACCATGACATGTGAAGTGGATGACTCAAAACCTAACCCACCAACAATTTTCCATTCTTGCCGTGGGTTTTGTGTCACTTCCACCAGAAATTTGCATTAAACAAGCATAAAACAAGTCCATCCTCTCCCTATAAATACCCATGGTAGCAACCTCATTCAAATCATCCAAGAATAAACCATTCTACAAGCCTTTCCTTGCCTCTCCCTACATATCTAAACTTCCTCCATCCATTCCTCCATAAAACCAATCCTTCAACATCATTCAAAGCCTTGTGCCGCAACAAAGAGAAGAAAAGGAAAGTCCTTGGATGCGCTTGGATCGTTGGAAAGTTTAGGTGTTTTCTTTCTTTTATTTCTCAATGTTTAATTTAAATTGTTGTTCAATTATGTTAAACATGTGGAACTAATTTCTTTTTAGTTAGAGGCAAAATTTGAAACCATGGACATATGTTGGTTATGATTTGATTTACTCCAGTTATGAATTCATAAACTTTAGATGTGGTTTACTTTTCTGTTTTGATTAAGAACTTGTTTATGTATGTGGGTTAAGGGTCGACACTTAATTTGTATGCCTAAACTTGATGCTAGGATATAAGGGAATTTCACCTAATCGTTATGAACTTATATTCATGAGTAGTAAAGATCGCTAGTCACGATTGTGTTAAGTAAATCCTTGGCAAGAGTAACATGCGTATTCCATAGTTATGAATGCCTAGTCAATGTTTATGATTTCCGTTGAACTTAATGATCTTTGTTAAATGTCTCTATCATGCGTATTCCATAGTTAGGGACTTTGATGAGGAATAATTTGGTTGTAATGCGTATTCCTTGCAATCCAATGAATCTAGGGAAATCTAAGAGTTAATTTAAGCAAACCTAATTAACTTGGAACATTGTCATTTATCGTTTGTTGAAGTCATAACTGGGAATCAAATTATATGCATATGTTCATATGTGGATAAGGAACCCTCTAACTAGTTTCTCATCATTCTATTTCATCACAATCTATTTTGATTTAAGTTTGTTTTCAAAGTTTAAGTTTTAAAGTTCAATTTTCACCAATCCCAAATCCCCCTTTTACTTTCTTGTTTTAAAATCTTTTGTTTACATTTTTAACTTTGTTTTTATATTTTTGAGTCTTATATTTATTGATTAGCATCCCTAGTTAATCCCCGGTCTAGAACGATCCCTACTTGCATCATTACTACAATTGTCATCAATAGGGTTTAATTTGTGTGTCAAGGAATTCTCACATCAGTGTGAGTGTGCCGATGAGGATGTCGGGCACCCTAAGGGGGGTGGAATGTAACATTCCACATCGACCAACAGAGAGGGGGTGATGAGCCTTATATGTACATGCTCCCTTCCATATAGCACGAGGCCTTTTAAGAACTCATTGGCTTCGGATTCCATCTGAACTCTAAAGTTAAGCAAGTTCGGACGAGAGCATTCTTAGGATGGGTAACCCATTGGGAAGTTCTCGTGTGAGTTCTCAAAAACAAAACCGTGAGGACGTGGCTGGGGCCCAAAACGAACAATATCGTGCTACGGCAGAGCCAAGTCTGCGACGTGACATAAATGATTTTGCATGTATCATTACATAATTTACTAGGAACTTATATTGTTTTTATATATATGTCGTGCAAAATAATTCACCTATGTTATATTTAAAATATTGATTTTTTTGAATAAAATAACTTTGTTTTATATTTGTAGGATAAACTACTTTTGACACACCTCGACCGGAGTCGAGGCATGTTGGCCATCACCCGAAGGTGATGTAACCAAAGTGTGAATGATGTAAAAATGTAAATAAATTAAAACTGAAACTAGAACTTATTTAAACTACTAAAGTGAGTACGCAGTAGTGGGTAAAACCCATAGAATACTAATGTTCAGAGCATAGATGACAAATAGTGCAGTGAAAACTAGAAAAGTACTTAGTATACAACTAGAAACAGTTCCTACATTAAATAAAGATATGTTAGAATCACCAGGTGATCCTCGTGTGCCACGGAGTGAGTCGGCTATCTAGGATTGGAGGGGCGAAAAAGAAAAGGGTGAGTGGGCACAAAAATAAAGGTTTGTAAAACACAGTTATTTTCCGAACATACTAACCCCTCACTGTAAAACATGTATAGTTTCTAGAAAATCATACTACATATAGTTATGAAATCAAATGCAACTTAGCAGTAAATTCAAAAGCATGCCAAATCATGATATCACGACAGTGGCATAAGTGAAATCAAATGCTCAACAATCAATTATAGCATACCAGTCGGAGTCACCTAATGCAACCTATACGAAAGGATTGGGTGTAATATATATACGCTCTAGTGCTACGATCATGTGAAGACTGGTAATAATCGCGGTCACCTACGAGTCGGAGTCTCCTAATGTGAAGACTGGCACCTACTTGGATCCAAGGCGAGCATGCGGTGCGAAAGGTGAACATCACGTGAAGGATTGACCCTAGCCCAGGGTGTAGCAATGATGAGCGGACTACATGAATATATGCATGCTATAATGATTTAATGATTCCAAATAGCATAATAAACTTACCTGAACTTACATGTGCATCCCATAGGATTATTTTTGCATTTCACACAATGCAACATTTATGAGCAGGTAAAATGCATATGAATATGCCATGACAATACATAAATCTCAACCACATAACAACATTTTTTAAATTAAATAAATCATGGCATATAAGCATAAACCAATTTAAAAGCATTTGTGGAAACTATAAAGTTTATATACATATATACAAAAGCAAAAGGCCTACTCACTGATATGTCGATGGATCGCGACCCCCAAGCCGCGCTTGCCCTAATATGTCCTCAGGATAAGTCTCCCCTATATGCAAAACAACTAATAATAATTACTTAATTAATACATATATGAAAAAGCTAGGAAAAACTCCCCATAGCTTGCTCAAATGGAAGGTTTGAATATACAAAAATGTTCTACTCGAAGTCACGGACCCACACATGTCAACCACTCGTAGACCAGAGGCCAGAGGGGCCCTCACGCACCGCCCAACCAATGGCCACAAGCTCGGCCACACACAGGCACTCGCCTGGCAGAGACTGACAAAAGATAGGGAATATTCCGTCAAAGTTAACCGAATATTTTCTTAAATAGTGATGAAACCTAACACCATTACCTGACGTTGTTAGAATATTCCATCAACTTTGACGGAATATTCTTCGTCTTCTCCGGTGATCGTTGTCACCGGCTGGTTTGCCGGATTTTGGAAAAAGTGGCCGGTTTCTAGAAAATTTTCAAACTCATATAACTTCTTCATTTCTCAACCATTTTGTACCAACTTTATATGGAAATGAAACTCTTGAGGAGAAGAATGACGTACAAGTGTGAGAGAGAGAGAGAGAGGGAGATGGGATAGGAAGAATATGAGAAAGAGAGAGACTGACAGCTTTTCTGATTGGTGGAAAAGTGAGGGAAGTTGTCTGGTTGGCTGAGAGGATGGAGGAGTGAAAATTGATTGGTAAGGGAACTAGGTACATGGGATCGATTTTAAAAAAGGAAAAGTGATAAGGTTTTTTTTCTTTAGATATTTGGCACAATAAATCGTACACAAAATCCGCCTCCTTATCAAAAATAGTATTTCCAACACTAATAAATTAACACATGCGTGTACCACTCCACCCTTTGTTAACATACTTTAACGTAATATAACTTTTTCGTTACAAGTTTGATTCGGGTCTAACTCATGCTCACATGTTCGTAATAACGAGTATTATTTAATTATGATAGCGAGAAAAATAATTTAAAGATGCATAATCATGTCCATGTCACATTTCCAACAAGGGCATAAATGTCAATATACACATTCGGGGAGAAATTACATAGAAAATTATGGTCGGGTCGTCACAAATTTACCTGTTAGCATAATGTGAAAACAACTATATAAGGAACATCGGTATTATGTAAATTTTTGTTATTAAATGCATAGGAATCATGGCATTTAAATGTTTTTTTTTTTCCAAATCCCTGTAAGGTATTTGAAGACATTTAATTGAATGAAATAATGTAAAATAAATGTAGATAATAAGTGAGAGACCCAAAGTAAGTGTTATTAGGGGTAATTTAGACATCCAAAAATATAAATTTTGCCAAATCAAACTTAATTATGGATATTGTTTAGTTGCAACCTAGTCATTGGGTTTTTGTTAGAGAAACTTACCATGATGAGTTTTAGTTAAAGAAAATTGAATTTCAAGGGATGTACTCATATTTTTATTTTTTTATTTTTATTTTTTAACAACTCAGCACGAAATGTGGGGAGAGCATATGGGGAAAAGAAGGGATAAAAAAGGGTGGTGAGAGGAATGAGGGGAATGAATGGAAACAAAATTTTAACCACTCATTTGTTTTTTTTTTAAGTTTTCATTATTTGTCCTTTCCTTTATACATTTCTTCTACATCTCTTCCACCATCCTTACTCTACTTCTTTTATATCCCATCATTATTCATGTTGATGGCTTAAATTGGTTCAAGAACAAGGTGATATCTAGAGATTGAAGTCAGACAATTCTTCAAAACTAGCTCGACATGACCGGGTAGAACATCATCTAGAGCTTACGGAAAGCAAGATCTATGGGGGAACACTGGTGTGGTGCCAATTAAAGGCCTTCTAATGCCTAAGTCAATCTAGTATAGAGAGCAAAGTGTATAAAAGAGCTCTTGTGTTTAGAGCATCTATACAGGTTAGTGGAAGCCAAGGGCAATTGGAGGGCAAGGGTAATAAATTGCCATTATTATTCACTCTAAACAGTAATTGTCATTATGCAAGTCTACCCGTTTGGAAGGAGGAAAGGCAAGGCCAAGGGAAATTACTATTCACAAATATACGGTGAAATTTTTTATCATATATTTTTATTCTTGGTTTGTACCCATTTTTAATTTGCAACCCTTTTTTATTTTGTATCAATTTTCCTTCCAGTTTTCATTTGTACCTATATATTAATTCTTTTTTATGCCCATATTTTTTAGGGAACTTTAACGAAAAGCTCCTGGTACTGTTCACTTTAACGAAAAATCACATTTTTACACTAAAAAATCAATCCTAGCGCTATTCACTTTACTCTTTATTTTGTCCTTATCATTAAAACTCAAAGTTTTCAAGCCATTTTCATTAGTTTTCCTTATTTTTTAAAACCTTTATTTGTATATGTACCCATATTTTTTAATTTATTTGTACCCATTTTTACTTTTGCTAAATGTACCCATGCTAATTATATGTATTATTTTATGTTTTAAAATATATCAATGGTTATTTTTTAAAATATGTTAATAATTATGTGGGTACAGTATTTTTTTGCTATAATTTAGTGAAGAACAATATTACTCTAAAATTGATTTTTAAGTATTTATTATATTCTAAACATATTATTTGATTTGTTTAAATTTCATAATTTGTGGGGGCATTAAATGCATAAGTTTAATCTCTTAAATGAGGCTAAGGACCTCGATCAAAATATTTAAACGAACAAAGTTTCAGTCTAACGGTTAGGCTAATTAGAAACCAAAACCAAAATGACCCTTATTTTAAAGACAAGTTATGCTGATGATTTCATTGGATGGAATGAATGAGTCAACAGTCGGGCACTGTTTCTTAAGTAACCACCAGATCATCAATGCATAAATCTCATAGGCAAAGCCAGTTGGCGAGATTAATTAATTACTTACAAGAAAACACTTAGGAACTTAAACTTCTTGTTTTTCTTTTGTCTTTGTTTGATCTTCATTGTTCATTTAAAAGATAATAAATTACTTACATTAGCTCTCATCTAAAAAAAAATTGCACTGCATTATACATAATTAAATCATTGTTGTAGGCCGATTTAATTGAACAGTATTAAAGATAGTGAGAGAGAGGGTGTGGCGGCGAGAGAGAGAGAAGAGAGGAGTGTGATTGTGAGGTGTGTTAGCTCAACCCATTGTGCCTTTATTTATAGTAGTAAGGAAAATTCCTTACCACAATAGGATTACAACTCTAATAGGATAATATCTAATCAATGTAAGTCCTTCTGGAACTTTGATGTAGATTTCCGTATTAAGTTCCGCATAGAGATACGCGGTTACCATGTCCATGAGCTGCATATTCAGTTTTTTCAGAAATACCAAACTTATAAGGTAGCAAACGTATTCACATCCATTATAGCAGAATACGTCTTCTCGTAATCAATCCCAGGGCGTTGAGAGAAACCCTGTGCTACAAAGCATGCCTTATATCACACTATTTCATTCTTCTCATTACAATTCCTCACGAAAACCCATTTGTAGCCAACGGACTTCACATGTGGCAGTGTGGGAGCTATGGCCCAAAAACCTTGTGTTTCACAAGCGAATCCAGTTCGACATGGATTGCTTGTTTCTAGTTTGACCAATTAGTTATACATCAACACTCACCAACGAAACTTGGTTCAATGTCATTGTTTAACATGATATTAGTAGCTACTATGTATGCAAATGCATCGTCGACTATCATCTCAGCCTGATTCCAAACCTCACTAAAATCGCATAATGGACCGAAGTCTAACAATTCTCGAGAGGCAGATTTGTCTCGTTCAAGATGTCACCATAATATAGAATAACCCCATGTATTGGAAAGGTTAAGTTAGCAATGGTCAGATTCATACAAAGTTCACTAGTATGTGTCGTTTTCCTCTTCCAGGGTTATGAATCCTTTGAACCAAGGGACCTGCCATGATTTAGGGTAGGAATAGATGATTGGCTAGCTGCAATGTACCGGGATACGTGGTAGGCGCGACCAACCTTCCTTTAGGGCCGGCTAGTCTATCTGGGGTAATGTTATGGTGTACGGTAAGTACGTCGATCCTTGGAAATGCATTTGCAACTGGTATATTTTATGTCGTCACCTTTGCTAGATCAGTAAAAGCATTTGGCATGCTTTGAGCAATGCTCTATAGATTAGAATACAATGCACTTCAGTTTCAAAGTGGGTAGTAAGGGATCTAAATAAGACATAGTAGGGCTAATCCATGACAATTCGCAACGGTCTACAAGAACGTTAGCGTTCTTATTTCCCCTCAACGATAGGAAGACTATCTCATCGAAGTGACAATCCGTAAAAGGTGGGCAACGATATATCTTGTCAAGGGATCTAAGTTGCGCGTAATCGATGGCAAATCATAATCGGCATAGATTCCCATTCTTTTCTAAGAACCCAAACAAACGTAAGTGCGAGACATCAGGCTCGTACCTAATAACAAATTGTAACAATAAATGAGATTGGGTACCGATGGGCCTCAAGTGGACCAACATGGTTGGATGCAATATTGCATAGCCTTAGGCAGATACCGGCAACTTGGTTCCCATAACTAAGGTCTGAGTTATCAATTGAATACGTTTTATGAAAGCTCGTACCAGGCCGTTTTGGGTATAAACATGGGGTACTGGATGTTCTACTTCAATCCCAATAGACATGCAATAATCATCAAAAGTCTATGGCGTAAACTCTTCAGCATTATCTAGTCGAATCAACTAAGTCGGTGGTAAGCCCTAAGCTTAATAATTTGAGTTAGGAGTTTCGAAAATGCAGTATTGCATGTGGATAATAAGCAGACATGTGACCAACATGTTGATGCATTAACTAAAACCATAAAGTATCTAAATGGTCTTTATGTTGGTTGGATAGGTCTACAAATATCCTCCTAAATACTTTGAAGAAACATAGAGGGTTGTGAATAATCTTTGTAGCCAAGGGTTGAGTAATCAACTTCCCTAGGGAGCATGATTTGCAAGACAGGTGTCAAGGATAAGCTTTCAAACTTTGAGTTAGGAGATGTTCGTGTGATACTTTGAGGATACAGCGCATCATATCTCATCCTGGATGTCCTAAAAGTTCATGCCAAAGCAACAAAATGCTTTGGAACCCAGGCACAAGGTCGACCACATGGTGGGTCTCAATGGCTCGAATGGTCATGATGTATCACCCACTTGAAAGACGTTCCATCTTCTTGTGAATACTCTTTTGGCCATATTCGTAAGAAGTGATACAAAGAAATTCAAAACCATTATCTTCAATGGTTTCAATATGATATTTATTATCTCAAATATCTCTAAAGCTCAACAACATTCTTCCGAAATGGGGAAAATAGAGGGCCTCTTTAATGTTTAATTTGGTACCACTAGAGAACATTATAGGGCCTTTCTGTATCCATTGATCAGGTTGAATGAACCTGAGAGAGTTGTCAGATGTGCATTTTTAGGTAAGAAGTTGGTAAAATAGTGTCACCCACATAAGATGGTGCGTAGTTACACTATGAGCCAGACAACTAACTTCCCCACAAGACATACATATAAATTAATTAATTGAATTAGTCACATGCATAAATATAATTCTATTCATTCAATTAACCAATAAAAAAAATTTAAAAATTTGTCAATTGAGAAATAATATCCATAAAATATTATCCATAATTCAAAACAAGCCAAACAAATTATTCCAAATACTTAAAAAATTGTCCGAAAAATTAAACCATAAACTAAATAAATAAATAAAAAAGTGTTTTGGGAGGGGAAGGGGGTGGTTTCGGCCAAACCTAGTGGTTTAGACACTGTGGGGAATCCTTCCCAAACATGAAACATGTCATAAAAAAAATAAACTTATTCTTTCATAGGAGCGGCTTGCCTCCCGAAAATCTGAAATCTCTAAGGTGGCGGTGGCAATATCTTCTGGGTTTTTCACTTGTGCAAAGTTAGTCTTACGATGGGAATGATACTTATGTTCCCTTGTTTTTGAAGTTAGAGGCCTTAGGGGTCAGAGAATTACCCTTCTGGATCAAATTTCCTCCTTTGGCAAAGCCTCTGTTCTGTTGAACTTGGACCCATGGTTAGGATTTCTTCCCATTTCCACGACCACGACGGTTCTTCCGTCGTTTGTGGTTGCCATAATTAGTCGCTTGCGCTTCAAGCATAGCGTTCAACCAGTTTGTCGAGCTTGATGATTTTTCATTAACAGTTGGTTTTACTTCTCAACGAGAAGTAAAACAGAGATTAAATATGGAAATTTGGTGAACTTATGTTCCCTATATTGTTGTTGCAGGACAATATTGGTGGCATTAAAGGTCGAATAAGTCTTCTCTAAGAGATCCTATTTAGTTAAGTCTTCATTACAAAACTTGAGCAGTGATCGGATTCTACAAACCTTAGAGTTGCATTCATTCACAGACTTCAAGCATTAGAAACGTAAGTGCTACCACTCGTGTCTTGCTTCAAACAAGAAAATGTCTTTTTGGTGATCGAAACAACTGGCCAGAGTGAGCCAGAGAGCAAGTGCATCCTCTTCAGTGAGGTACTTGGTTTGCAGTGATTCATGAATGTGTCTTCGGATAAAGATCATAGAATTGTTAGGTTCATTAACTGGGAGGTCTGTAACCTCTTCAATAATGACTAGAAGACTTTTGGTGGTGAAATGAGCTTCGCATCATAAACCCACTTCAGGTAGTTTCTTTTGGATACTTCCATAGCGGTGAAATCGAGCTTGTACAAGTTTGACATGTCCTTGAAACGGAGGAAGCAAGAGCGTGGTTATTCATACAGCAAGCCACATACATAGAGTTTACAACATACGGGTTCTATAGGCATGTATTGATTTAATTTGAAAATGAAAGCTTCGGGTTTCATGGTGTATGTTTTGATTTGAAAACTTTGAGTTTCAAAGGCTCTAAATTCAAAACTACAAGTTCGATTTAGCCTGAACTTCTGGTTCATAAAAGAGGTACTTTCAAGACACGGAATACAATAAACAACTAAGTGTAGTGAGTTTGGGGTTTGCTTCAGGAACCCAAGTGTGAGCTCTTCGGGACAACGAAAGGAAGTCAACGGTTCAAAGAAAGAAATAAAATATTGAATCGTTAATGCCCATAAAATGGACTTCAGACCAAAAAATTTGGATTTTTGTCGAATTAATGGACTACTGGTCCCTTTAATTAATTCAATAGATCTTAATCATTCAGGTTTGATCGTTGAAGCCAAATAATGACGTTCGGGTCATATAAGCTTTGTTGGCTTCGGGCCAAGCGATAACAAAAATATAGCCTAGTACAGCTTTAACTAAAAATGTCCCAAAAATATTTGGATATGGTTAAGAAGTAGGGTATGCCAAACTATAGCATCGGGTCGAAAAAAAGACGCAACCTTGGAAAAATTGTTGGCTGCACACGGGTCACGACCCCTGCAATAGGCCATGTTCTGGGCTCGGGGACACAGGCTGCAGGTAGCAACGGGCCGAGAAGGGGGCGAGGCTCAGCAACGTAAGGCTGCTGGCAAGGCCCAATGCCTGAGATGCCTAGCAGCTTGTTGGCTTCTGGGATAGGTCGCGGACGTGAAGCCCAGCACCGAGGACCCAGGCAGCAGGCCTGTACCACTTCGAGCAGCAAGCCCAAAAGGCTTATAATGCAGGACTTACGTCATGATGACGTCGTCCCTGTCGCTGGTTCAAGCTGTAAGCTCGTCGTAGTTGGGCTACAGGCCAGTCAGGCGCGACTGGGAGCCCCAGCTCGGTCACAATTTCCCCTATTTTTTCTTTTCTTTTTTTTTTTTTTTTTTTGAAATTTCTAGGGTTTGATAAAACCTTATTGCTTCTATTTTCTTTTAATTGTTTGACTCACAAATTCCACATAACAAATTCATAATTTCGTTATGAATGAACATATTTATATAGAAAATATACGAACATATACAATATATGTATTATGGTAAATATAAATGTAGAGGGTTCATCTGCATTATGGGAAATGTTTTCATCTTCCATGGTCGTTGAAAATATCTAACTGAATTTTAGGAGAACATGATTCGCTGAAAATAATCGGTGAACTATAAATTTGTCATGATCCTAACTCTACTCTACATCTTTTTTTATGATGACTTGCCATCTCGAGGATGAGCTGTATAACATCACTAACCTGGTTAAGCAATCGGTTTCTCTTTGGTCTTTGCACTGGTCGTGACTCCTAAAACAAGTTAGCTTTTTAAGAACCCTAAATCATGACTAAGCTGATTTAAAGTAGAGAAAATTAATATGCACACATTATCATAATCAACTTCTTAATTTAGCCATATCATCATAAAATATTTCTAATATCTTCTTGAAAACTATATGCAACATTTTTGGTTTTCCAACAGTCTGAACTGACTACTTCCACTTTCCACATCTTTGAACTTAGCTAATGTAGTGATTACATAATACTTATAATTGATTAAGAGTTTTTGCCTCTGCATATAAAGTTTAGTTCTCCCCTTTTTTGTATTGACTAAAACAAAAAGAGAAAATAAAACTATTGAACTATCATATAATTACAAAAATAAATCTTACCGACCTCTTGAATGTATATGGAATGTACTCTTTGATATTTGTATCAATTCTTAATTTTGTAATAAAACCGCTATCATTTCGCCTAATAAAATTAATTGTTTTTCCTCAAAATTCAACAAAATAAAACTTAACACCAGTCTGTTCTGATCTTAACATATTTCTACGTTTGAACAAAAAAGAATTGTATTCCTACATTATATAAAATGATGATATGTAATATGTATTATATAGGGTTAGGAATTGGAATTGGAGATACCCATTTTTTCACGAACATTTTGACAACTATTTTGTATGGCCTACTTAATTTTTTTTTACGACCCAAACTGTTATTTTTCATTTATCATTAAGACATTCACTTCACATGTAGAGATTAAAATGGACAAATATGGTTTTATAAAGAAACTAAAAATGACTATCATTTAATTCAATGGTTATATAGTTTCCGATTTTGGTGATTTTTGGTAATACATGATCTTATTTGACAAAAGACCTAAATACAAACGTTTCGGTTCATTGAAATACATTACGAAGTAGGCCCTACAAAATAAGTGTCAAAATATATGACTGCGGATCCTAACCTATAATATATATATATATATATATATATATATAATATAGGGCAAATGACAGTTTATTACCCTCATGTTTGGTGGTTTTCAACATTTAGTACATCAATTTTTTTTCATCCCAGAGTCATACCTAAAGTATAAATTTTGGAACAGTCTCATACATCCGTTGGTCAAACTATTAGTTCTCCCGTTAAGTGATGACGTGGCACCCATGTGGACAATGACTGGGCGCCACGTGTCATTAAAAATATTAAAATAATTATTTAAATAAAAATAAAAATAAAAAACCCGAACCCAGAAAAGAAGGAGGAAGAAGAAGGAGGAGGAGAAGGAGAAGAAGGAGGAGGAAGAAGGAGGAAGAAGAAAAAAAAATATGGGATCTGGGTTCTGGGTGGGGTGCGCAGGGGGGTGAGAAGAAGGAGAAGGAGGAGGAAGAAGAAAAAAAAAATCTGGGATCTAGGTTCTAGGTGGGGCACGCAGGAGGGAGGGGGAAGAAGAAGGAGAAGGAGGAGGAAGAAGAAGGAAGAAGAAGGAGAAGGAGGAGTAAAAAAAAAAAAAAAAAAAAAAAAAAAGAGAAACGGAATCCAGAAGAAGAAGGAGAGAAGAAGAAAAAAATAGTTTTTAATATTATTTTTATTTAAATAATTTTTTTAATATTTTTTAATATTTTTTTATTTAAATCTTTTTTTAATATTTTTTAATGACACGTGGCGCCCAATCATGGCACCATGTCATCACTTAACGGGAGAACTAACAGTTTGACTAACGAATGTATGAGACTGTCTCAAAATTTACATTTTAGGTATGACTCTGGTATGAAAAAAATTTGATGTACTAAATGTTGAAAACCACTAAACATAGGATAGAAAAATGAGATATGTCCTATAATATATATATAATGTGACTTCTATTTTATTTTTGGGACCGAAGATTAGAACGTTGCCAGTTAATATATAAAAATGGTAAGAAAGCATGATTTAAGTGAGAAAGCTAACTTTATTATTGTTTTCTCACTATCTTTGCCTGACTTTATAGTGTAAACTATTATTGATTTTCTCATTATTTTTTTGCTTGACTTTTGTGGTGTAAACTATTATCGTTTCATGTTGATCGAAACATGCACAAACCACATGACTAGCGTGGAGTAGTTGCGAGTTGATGAATGGATGGATGAACAAACTAGAGGACTGCGTGATGGGCTGTATGATCATGGACCTTAAAGCTATTAAGTGTTTAACTATTTGTATTATGACATATGACGTACTAGTTCTTATTTTCGGCATATTAAAAAATTTGATTTTAACACAAACCACATGACTAACATGGAGCAGTCGTGATATGATGAATGAATGGATGAACACACTAGAGGACTGGGTGATGGGGAGTTCTTAGGGTAGAGGTGTGTAGCAGTAGGCGCGTGGACATCAAGTTTTCAAACATCTAACCACCTGTACTATGTTATTTGGTGTATTGGGTCGTGTGGTGTATTGGGTCGTGTTGAGATATTTCAGTGTACCTAGAATATCCTGGCACATTAAAAAATCTCTCACGTGTATCAGGTTGTCCTTCACGTGGAGTGATAGTTTTATTTTGAGAGAGGTTTTGCACGTTATGCCCATTTCTTGTTTTTTTTTTTTTAAACAAACAATATTATCTACACTAACGGAGTGGAGGAGTTGAGTTGGTTAAGCCACACAATGGGCTAGCAATAATGTGATTCAAATTCGCCTTTAGCTTAAATTAACTTAAAACCTCTCACTTACCAGTATGCTTCTTGTATTTTTAAAATATACATCAATAAAAAATCGACAATATTAGAGAAAAAATATAATATAAATTAGACAAGAATATGAAAGTTAAATGCAGTGATGTCACTGCCTGAGGTAGATTACTCGATGAAACTGATGAGGGTGGTGATTAGTGGTGGGAACATAATGGTCTTGCTAAGCAAGATAGTCCAGTTGTTTATGTTTGAAATGTTTAATTAGTTCCTTAATTAGTTTTTATAAAAGCATCAATTGGGAGCTAAGCCCTCCATTAGAAAGCAGAGAGTGACTTTTATTAATTTTTCTTTTCCCGAAGCGTGACTTTTATTAATTAAGAAGTTGGAAATTGGCAGCAGTTTGGATAACAGATCATATGGAAAGATTCTTGACAATGTAGTTTTCTTCATCTGGTGACGCATGGTTTATTTTCCAAAGCAAGTGGTGTTTCTCGAATGGGGATCCTCTTTGTGAGGGTCCAGAGAATTCTCTAATCATATCCGTTTATCATATATCATGCGGTCAGAAATTATTATAAATTGTTTTATTTAAAAATAAATATAAATAGTACCGGACAAAAACTGGCCACACGATGGACGATGAACGGATGTGATTAGAGGATTTCCGGGATCCTCACAAAGAGGATCCGGAGAGGATTCTCATTCGTGTTTCTCACCCACCATCACGGAGTTTCAAATGTCTCATATTACTGTAGACAGTGAAATTTCGATAAATAAAATATTGACCGATGGTCAAAATGTTAACGCTCATGTATTACATAAATTGTACACATAGTGTGTGATTCGACGAAAATTCGAAAAGAGTTAGAAAAGCCGTCAAACAGGACACATGTCAACACCTGGCAGAAACGACTTATTTCATCTGATTATTTAAATCCAAAAATCAAGTTTTGGAATTCTATAAATAGGAAGCCATTCCATTCATTTCATTCACCAATTCACAAATACATTTCTCTACTCCCAAATTGGAAGAGAATTCTCTTGAAGTTCGTTCATCGTTCTTCGAGATCAAGCCCCAACGGCCCTTGAAGAAACACTCATCCACCTTCGAGATCAAGCCCAACGGCCCTTGAAGAAACTTCGCCAAAACCTTCGAAGAATCAACAAGCACTTTGGTCACGTGCCGATTCTTCATCCAAGATCAAGCCCCGACGGCCCTTGGATCAACACAACTGTTCTTCAAAGATCAAGCCCCAACGGCCCTTGGATCAACACAATTGTTCTTCAAGATCAAGCCCAAAGCCCTTGAAGATCCATCCATCGTTCATCCGTTCATCCGTTCTTCAAGAACAAGCCCAAAAGCCCCTTGAAGTTCATCCATCGTTCATCGTTCATCGTTCTTCGTTCGTCGTTCATCCATCTTCCAGAATCAAGCCCCGACGGCCTCTGGATCAACAAATCATCCAACTTCAGAATCACGCCCCAACAGCTCCTGAAGATCCATCCGTCATTCAACGTTCATCCAACTTCAAGAATCAAGCTTAAAAGGCACCTGAAGAAGCGTTCATCCGCCAAACTTCAAGATCAAGCCCAACGGCCCTTGAAGAACAATTTATCCAAAGAATCAAGCCCCCAACGGCCCTTTGGATCAACGACCCATCAAAGCAATTTTGTATATCACGAAGATAGAATCAGAGGAACAAATAGAGATTGTAACCCAAAATCAATCAAATACAAATATATTTTGTACACGTGTTCTTGTATCCTTCAGGAAACTTTCGTGTTTACAATTACACCATAAGGTATTGAAATTGTATTAATTTGTATCTTTGGTTTGATTGATTATATGATTATTAAATTTGATGACGTGCAAGTCAAATTAGTTGACGACAAAAGGTATAAATTGATAAAATCTTAAAACTTTAGGGTGCTATATGAGAAAATTGAAACATCATGGCTCATTTTTAAAAGCACTTCAAACTTGAAAGTGTAGAATATTTTTAGTCTTAAATTTTAGTACAACTTTATTCTCTTCTAAAGTTTTTGAGGCGGTTTGATAGTTTTTATTTCTTTTTTTTACTGCTCCGCATGAAATATGGGGAAAGCGTATGGGGAAAAAATGGATGAAAAGGGGTGGTGAGAGGGAGGAGGAGAATGAATGAATGCAAACAAAATTTTGGAAGTGAAAACCACTCTTTTTTTTTTTTTTTTTTAGTTTTCATTATTTGTCCTTTTCCTTATACATTTCTTCTACATCTCTCCCACCATGCTTACTCTACTCTTTTCTATCCCATCATTTTTCATGTTGATGGCTTAAATTGGTTCAAGAACACGGTGATATCTAGAGATTGAAGTAAGACAATTCTTCAAAACTAGCTCGACGTGACCGGGTAGAACATCATCTAGAGCTTACGGAAAGCAAGATCTATGGGGGAACACTGGTGTGGTGCCAATTAAAGGCCTTCTAATGCCTAAGTCAATCTAGTATGGAGAGCAAAGTGTATAAAAGAGCTCTTACGTTTAGAACTTCTCTACCTATTAGTGGAAGTCAAGGGCAATAGGAGGGCAAGGGTAATGAAATTGCCATTATTATTCACTCTAAACAGTAATTGCCATTATGAAAGTCTACCTGTTTGGAAGGAGGAAGGGTAAGGGGCAAGGGTAAGGCCAATGGTGATTACTATTCAAAAATATATTTTCTATGTTTTTAATGTTTTCTTCATCTTATTCTCCACATGTCATTATTACAGTACATTTTGTTCAATTTAAAATGTTTAATTTATAATAATTTTAAATGTTTAATTTATAAATTTGTTGAACTTTGTTAGTTTTTTTTAAGTGTGAACTTTGTAAGATTTTTAATTTTTTTAAATAATTTGGATGTATCCTAAAACATTGAATTTTTTTTATTGTTTATATTCTTGAATTTCCATCCTCACCATGGGATGACAAATTTTCAATGTTCAACATGTGATAATTTCAAATGCTCCACATCTAATGTAAACCTGACATTCGTGTTGTGTTTTTCGCGTTCGTGCCGTGTTTGTGACATACACGATATCTAATCAGGTCGTGTTGTGTAATACTCGTTAAAGTAAACGGGTAATATGATCCGGCTCGAAATCGACCTGTTAATATTATCAGGTAATATGACACAACCAGTTACCTATTAAGAAAAATATATTTTAAAGAAAAATATATTTTAAATTAATAAATAATGTGACACACCCCCACCCAAAATATCGAGGTGTGCTGGCCGTCACGTGCGAGTGACGTAGCCAAGCGCGCTGAGCGGAAGTACTAGAGTGAAAATGTGAGGAAATAAAACAAAGCAGGATCATTTACAATAAAAGATAAGTAAGTGAGAGTAAAGAAAACGAAAGTATAAAACACAACAACGGAGTTCAAGTAACCTAGGTGCAGTCCAGAACAAACAAGAACTAAATAAATGATAGCCAGAAAGTCCTACATGGATGGTGCTCTATCAGAACTGCCTTAGCACCTCGTTTGCCACCAACGTCACTACAACCTAAAACCTGGAGGGGTGCAAAATAGAAAATGTGAGTGGGAAAAAATAAAGCTTTTCCAAAACCGTTTCAATGTCAAAGTAGTAACCTATCTCCGTAAAACAAGTATACATTCCCAAACAATATCATATGTACTCATATACCAAAATCATGCTGGAAAATGATAAATCTCAAATATGCCATGTTAGAAAACGCCATGCCGAAATACCCAATCAAACAGAATAAGCATCAAGCAGGTGAGATAAATTAAATCATAATACGCCGGCAAATCTCAATACGTCAACTGGAGTTACCTAACGAAACCTGTACAGGTGAATCTATAGCTCTTCAACCAAATCCTACACACGAGTCGGAACCACCTATAGTGGTCTGTACGTCAGGCTAGGTGTATAATATTACGCTCAATGCTACAATCACGTGAAGGCTGTGTGACGAATCGCAAGTCACCTACAAGTCGGAACCACTTATAGTGGTCTGTACAACAGGTTGGCACCTGCCTTGGATCAAAGGTGAGCGTACCGGGTGGGAGGTGAACAATCACGTGAAGGCTAGGCCCTACTCTGGTGAAGCACAAACACCGAGGTGCAGGAATATGAGCTATATCTCAATCTCATCATCATCACAACTATCACTAACAATATACTCACCTGACTTACCTGAGTGTCCACGACGCCAATCCATAACCAACATAAATCATAATAAACAATAACGATATTCGACATGGCATTTCAATTATAAAACCATTTAAAAACATAATTTCTAGGAAAAATACCAATCATATATATATATATATATATACTGAAAACAAAAGCCCACTCACTGATATGTAGAAAGGTCGTAGCTCCCGAGCCTGGCGTGGCTGTGCTTGTCATCTGGATAGGCCTCACCTATATGTGAAACAACTATATAACCGTTAATTAAACGCACATAACCAACCTTAGGTAATAACTTCTCATACGTTGCTCAATTAAAGTGTTTGAATATACCAACATGCTCTATTCAATCCCACGAACACCCCCATATTTTTAGAAAAAAATTTCGATCAGCCACGCACCTCCACATGTCGGCCAAGGTATGGCCACACACTACGCCAACGCATAGGCACGTGCCTGGCACACGGACGGTACAGTTAACGCCTTTAAGAAATATTCCGTTAAAAACTGGAATATTCCGTTAAAAAATAACCTAACTTCGTTATTTTCCATCATCCCTTACCTCTAGTCGCCGGATTCTGGAAAATCTTTAAATTTGTTTTTCTCACTCAATTTTCAACCAAATTCCAAGAAATTAACACCAAAATGAAGCTTAGGATGAGAAGAACACATCCTTACCACTTTTAAGCCTCAACAATGCTAGAATCTCGTCGGAGAAAAACCAAGGAAATTGGCCAAAGCTCAAACTCACGATCTCAACGTCCAAACAACCGCCACGTTTGCTCTCCAAGCTTTGTGAGAAGGTTCTAAGACTCCTTGTGATCTTAGAATCTCCTAAAACCTTCTAGTTTACGAGCACATAAACAGTGCCCTCGACGGAGTTTCACGGATTCCTGGTTTTTGAAGGTCTTTCACTCAACCAAAGGTATGGTTCAGATCTTAAGCTCACAAGGAACTTAAACACGGTCTCAAATAGGTCGATTCGTGAAGATTTGAAAGGGTTTGGAAGTCGACCGTACAATTTGTATAGGAAAAGGTGAATCTTCGAGAGAGAGGGAGAGAAACAGAAACAGATAAGGGAAAGGATGGTGCACATGTGCATGTGTGGGCGTGTGTATGTATATACGTTTAACCAATCACCGACTTCAAGCCCAACTCTCATTGGGTCCAACAATATAGGAAACAATCCAATGGGCTCAAAACGTAGCCCAAAACACACACACATCCACGAACAAGCAATGGTAAAATGTCAATTCACGCTATCGATACTTTATTCCGAAACGGGCTGTCACAACCTACCCTCTTAAGAAAATTTCGTCCTCAAAATTTATACAATAGGTACAATCCACTAGAACTCGTAAAATAAGCGTGGATACATCTCTCTTATCTGATCTTCAGTCTCCCAGGTGGCCTCTTCAGTCTCCGCAGAACTTTATCTTTCCAGTCTAAAATAGTCACCGGCTCCTCCTCATAAGTCAAATCAGGATTAATCTTTAACGACTACGAAGGTAACACATGAAATGGATCTAAGACATAGTGACGAAGCATCAAAACATGAAACACATCATGCATTCTAGATAACTCCAGAGGAAACTCAAGTCTATACGCTACTTCGTCGATCCACTCAGTGATCTGGTACGGTCCGATGTACCTGGGACTTAGCTTCCCCTTTTTTCTGAACCGTACAACGCCTTTCCACAGTGATAGCTTCAGGAATACCCAATCACCTACTTTGTAAACCCGATCTGTGGCATGTCTGTCTGCTAAGCTCTTCTGGCGATCATGGGCTGCTTTCAAGTTAAACTTAATCACCTGACTGTTCTGTGTAGTCTTGTCTACTATCTCTGGGCCCTCCAAAACTCTTTCGCCAACATTCGACCAACACAACAGCGTACGACAGGATTTACTATACAACACCTCAAAATGGGACATACCAATGCTCGAGTGATAATTATTATTGTGGGCAAATTCCATCAGATCCAAATGTTTATGCCATGCATCGCCAAACTATAGTACGAAAGATCTCAGTATATCTTCAAGTATCTGAATAGTCCTCTCAGATTGTCCATCTGTTTGAGGATGATACGCCGTACTATACAGTAGTCTCGAACCAAGTGCTTCTTGAAATGCTATCCAAAACTTGGAAGTGAACCTCGGATCTAAATCAGAAACAATGCTAACTGGTACACCATGATATTTAACGATCTTCGACACAAAAAGCTCGGCTAATCGACTTAGGGAGAACTTCTCTCGAACCAAAATAAAATGTGTGGACTTTATAAGCCAATCCACTACTACCCAAATGTCATCATAATTGTTCTACGTACGGGGTAGCTTATATGCAAAATCCATGATGATGTCTTCTCATTTCCACTGTAGAATGAGAAGTGGCTGCATTCGTCCAAACGGCTTCTTCCTCTCAGCTTTAACTTGTTGGCACACTATACATATGTTCACATACTCAGCAATGTCCATTTTTATACCCGGCCAATAGTAAAATGGTTGAATATATGATACATTTTAGTACTACCCAGATGCATTGCGTATGCTGAAACGTGCGCCTCATCAAGAATAGTCTTCTTTACCTCTGCATTGTTCGGTACATACATCCTACCCTCTTGCATGAGCATGCCGCTTGTTTCTCAAATCCGAAGATCTTTCTTTTTCCCGTCATTTATTAACCGAATCAACTCCTGGGTCTCGTTGTCATCCACCTGAGCTTCGAGTATACGGTCAATCAGGATCGGCCTAACTTGAAAGTAAGCAAGTAAGGCTTCATCTCGATCCACTACCTCTGAGTTTTCTATCTCCAATTCCACTCCAGTCGATCTCAACTCGGCAAGAAGAGGAACACGACTAGCATGAATAGCATCAATTCTACCCTGAGACTTTCTGCTAAGTGCATCAGCCACCACATTTGCATGACCCGGGTGATACTTGATCATGCAGTCATAATCACTCAGCAGCTCAATCCACCTCCGCTGACGAAGGTTCAAATCTTTCTGAGTAAACAGGTACTGGAGACTCTTGTGATCTATGAAGATCCTACATCTCTGACCATAAAGATAGTGTTTCCAGATTTTCAATGCAAACACGATCGCCGCTAGCTCAAGATCATATGTATGATAGTTCATCTCATGAGGCTTCAACTATCTCGAAGCATAAGCGATCACTCTACCGTGTTGCATCAGCACACAACCTAAGCAGTTCAATGAAGCATCACTATAGATCTCAAAGTTACCACTGTTGTCCAAAAGTGCTAACATCGGTGCATGAGTGAAACAGTGCTTCAATTGCTGGAAGCTCTACTCGCAACTACCATCCCACTTGAATCTAAAGTTCTTCTTGGTTAGCCTCGTAAGTGGTAATGCTATCACTGAGAAATCCTGAACAAACCGTCTGTAGTAACTTGCTAAACTAAGAAAACTCCGTACCTCAAAGACGGTTCGTGGTTGCTCCCAATTTTCTACTACCGTTACTTTTTTGGGGCCCACCCAAATGCCCTGAGCTGAGATGACATGTCCCAAGAATGCCGCTTGGTCTAACCAAAATTGACATTTGCTGAACTTTGCATATAACCGACACTTCTTCGGCTTCTTCAGCACCAATGTAAGATGTCTTACATGTTCTGCTTTCATCAAATCCATGAAAGCAACTGCTGCGTTAGTCAACCCGAACGGCATCACTAAGAACTCATAATGACCATAACGGGTTTTGAACGTCGCCTTAGGGACATCCTCACTTTTAATCTTTAGTTGATAGTAGCTAGACCGTAAGTCAATCTTCGAGAACACACAAGCTCCTCGCAACTGATCAAATGATAGGAGTATATTTATACAACTTAGTTAGCTTGTTTCCTTGCATTTAGATTGTTAGTCCTTAGTTATTTTAGTATTTTAAGCTATTTTCGTGTGTTTGTAGGTCCAAATGACAAAGTATGCAAGAAAGTGAAATTTGGAGCATTTTTGGGCATTGGATGGTTAGCTTATGCTTGGAGCCAAGTGGATGGATGAAATTGAAGATTAAGGGATCCTCTCCTTTCCTATTTTCTGCCCAAAAACATTCACACTCACTTCACCTACAACATCCACTCACTTCACCTACAACATCCACACCCACTTCACCTACAACATCCTCTTATTTCACCTACAACATCCACACTTACTTATTTCACCTACAACATCCACACTCACTTCACCTACAACATCTACAACACATTCCAGAAACAACACAATTTCTGCCGCAAGTTTCCTTCTTCCTCCATCCATTTCCATCCACCTCTTTTCCTATCCATCCCCTACCACCCTTCCATACTCTCTCAACCTATCCAATCTCTGCCACATCCCCTAGACCATCCAAACACCACACCCACCTTGGTGCCGCATGTTTGCAAGAAAGGAGGAGGACTTGGAGCTGTGCTAACCATTCAAGACGTTGGATTGTTGGAGCGTTCTAGGTGTCTTCTACTTTTGTTTATCATGTTTAAATTCAATTATAGTTGTTTAATTGCAAATATGTGGAACTAAATTCATTTTTGCTAGAGGTTGGTTCAAAGCCATGAACATATTTGTAATATGAATTGATTACCTTCAGTTGTGATTTCATGAGTTGTGAATTCAATTTGCTTAACTGCTTGATTTATAACTTATTCGTGTATGTCAATTAAGGATGCATACTTAGTTTGCATGCATGAATTTGATGCTAGAATATAAGGGAGTTTCACCTAATCGTTATGAACTTATATTCACAAGTAGTGGAGTTTGCTAGTCACAATCGCGTTAAGTGAATTCTTGGCAAGAGTATCATGCTGTTTATAGTTACGAATGCCTCGTCAATGCTTATAGTTTTCACAAAGCTTAATGATCTTTGATTGTATCTCTATTATGCTGCTCACGTAGGGGACTTTTGAAGAATGTTTTGAATTGTTGTATGCGCTTTTCTGTCCAATTCAATAACTTAAGGAAAACTTGAAGGTTAAAAAAGTGTTGTTCACGGTTAATCTGGGGTGTTGAGATTCATGGTTTATTGAAAGAACAACTGAAAATTGGTTTGTATGCAAGTGTGTCATGTGTAGAGAAGAACCCTCTAGCTAGTCCATCATCCATTTAATTCGCCAAATCTGTCTTTTGAAACTATTTTTATAAAGTTCGTTTTGTTTTTACTTTAAATTCGTCCAAAACCAAACCCCCCCCCCCCCATTGTTAAGTTGTATTCTTTAGTTATAATCTGTACAATTTGATGTCTTTTGAGTATTTTGAGTCTTTGTAATCCCAAATTCGTTTAAATCCATCCCTAGTATCTGTTTTTATTCAAGGGGTGTGCTATCCACACACCCCTTTTTACTTCTCACACACCCCTATTACTTTTTGTCCGTTAGATCTTCTTCAATTGATCCGATCTGACGGCAGAAATCCAAAAAGGTGTGAGAGAAGTAAAAAGGGGTGTGTGGATATCACACCCCTTTATTCAATTTGCTAGTTTTGTGTTGTTTTGACTATTCTAGTGTGTTTTAAGTTATTATAGTTTAGCTTTTTGTTTTCAAGTTTTGTTTTGTGTTTATTAGTCTTGTTTAATATTTTTAAGTCAGTTAGGTGCATTAGCAATCCCTCCTAATCCCCGGTCTAGAACGATACCCTACGTACATCTTTACTACAATTGTCAAAAAGAAGGTTTAATTTGTGTGTTGTTTTACATCGCATCATCAAACAAATCGTCAATACATGGTAACGGATAACGGTTCTTAATCGTCACCCGATTCAGTTGCCGGTAGTCTATACACAGCCTTAAGGTACCATCATTCTTTCGCACGAACAAGACTAGAGCTCCCCAAGGCGAAGTACTAGGCTGTATAAAACCTTTATCCAATAACTCTTGTAACTGAATGTTCAACTCTCGCAACTCAGCAGGAGCCATCCGCTAGGGAGTCAAGGATATAGGGTCCGTACCTGGCAATAAATCGATAGTGAACTCTACGTCTCGATCCAGTGGCAATCCTCGTAAATCGTCAGGGAATACATCAGGAAAATGCCTGACCACCCTAACATTCTCCACACTACTAAGAGCACTATCATTTAACACAACATATGCCAGATACCCTTGACAACCCTTCTGTAACAACTTCTTAACTCTCACAGCAAAAATGATGTCGTGCCTTATGCCACTACGCTCGCCAACAAATATAACCATAGGTAGCCCCGGGCGATGAAATGTAACTTTCTTCTCATAACAATCAATATTGGCTCGATTATAATGTAGTCAATCAATGCCCAGAATAACATCAAACTCAACAATATCCAACGGGATTAGGTTAGCTGGCATAACCACATCCTCCACTAACACGGGGCACCCTGGGTACATCTAACTAATCTGACACATCTCACCTTTAGGCATCAAAACCTCTAACTCGAACTCGAGAGGTGTGGGATTAGGTTGTGTCAATTGAGCAAATGTATGAGAAATAACCGAATAAGTAGCACCATAATCAATCAATATTCTAGCAAGGTGACCAAGAACGTTTAACGTACCCATTATCAAATAGGGATTGTTCTGAGCATCCTGCAATGAGAGGTTATGAATACGGCCTTGAGTCTGTTGCCGTCCACCTCGACCTTTACTTGACTGACCAGTATGTCCAAGTGTACTACGACCCTGTCCTGTCTAATTAGGCTGTCTGGACGACCCTGCGCTACTAGAGGCAACCTCTCCCTGCTGTGGCTGTATTTCGGAATACCACTGCGATCTACTGGCAGAATAAGGAGGATATGGGGTATACCGTCCAGGGTACCAAGGATACTCACTCTGGTAGCCACCCCTATAATACGGATCATGAGGATATAGGTACGGTACGGCAAAATAAGGCGCGACATCACCTTGATAATGGTAAATGCCTTCACGACCCGTTTGACCATATCCGCTCAGAGCTGAAGTCTGCTCGCTCTGAACTGGTGGTGGTAAAGAGGGCAACTGGTGCCTCTGCTGACTCTGTGGACAATTCGTTGCTCGATGTCCAGTCTGTCCACAAGTGAAGCATCCTCGACTGCCCTGTCTACACTCGCCAATGTGCTGACTGTTACACCTTTGACAAAATGGTGTTATTGAACCACCAGCATCTCACTGCGTCTAAAACGTGGGCCTCCGGCGAACCTACCCTTTCTATGCTGACCCGTAGAACTCACACCTCCACTGGATGAACTCGAACTAACGCTACTTCTTTTGAAACTCTGAGTCTTCTGGGGTCCTGCGATGACTGACCTTTGCCTTTATCGTTTTTCTTCGGATCTTCTTTCTCCTCTTCTTCCTCACTGTCACTAGGCATATTCTCAGAATCCTCGATCTGTAATAAAATCTCGTAGAACTCATGATAAGTGCTGCAGGGGGTCGTGGTCGCCATCGAGCGCCACTTTTTACGAGTACCTAGCTTGAATCAACGAAGCATCTCCGCTAGGTTCGCCGCAACCTCTGGATGATAATGGGACAAATCTGTGAACTTCCTATAGTATTCATTCGCCGTCATCTTCTTTTGCCTCAAACTTGTAAATTCTTATTTCTTGCTGTCGATGTATGCATGAGGAATAAATCTCTTATAGAACAACTGTTTAAATACTTCCCAATCTATAGCTTCCTTCTGTGGCAACTCCTTAGTCTGTTGTTCCCACCAGGATGCAGGTTCCTTACCTAGGAACCAAGCGGTCGTCTCTACCCACATGTCTACAAGTAAACTCCCCTGACTATGCATCAGTCTAAAAGTTTTCTCAATGTGAATCAACCATTTCTCGGCACCTTCGTGCCCCTCATTACCCATAAAAGTTTTTATCTTCAAATTATAAACGAACTCCAAATGGGTTCTCTGGGGAGGACGAAGCGTCGACTGTATCGCATTCGCGATAGCTTCCCCTACTTGAGCTATATTAGGGAAACTAAGATCAGAAAATGGACGTGGCTCTCAGCTAGGCGGCATAGTTCTGACATAAGACAACAAAATCATTAGAATATTCACAAGATATACAGGACTGCCAAACCTAGGCTCTGATACCAAACTGACACACCCCGACCCAAAATATCAAGGCGTGCCGGTCGTCACATGCGAGTGACATAGCTAAGCGCGCTTAGCGGAAGTACTAGAGTGAAAATGTGAGGAAATAAACGATAGCCAGAAAGTCCTACATGAATGGTGCTCTATTAGAACTGCCTTAGTGCCTCATCTGCCACCAACGTCACTGCAACCAAAACTTGGAGCGGCGAAAAACAGAAAACGTGAGTGGGCAAAAACAAAGCTTTTCCAAAACCGTTTCAATGTCAAAGTAGTAACCCATCTCCGTAAAACAAGTATACTTTCCCAGAAAATATCATACGTACTCATATACCAAAATCATACTGGAAAATGATAAATCTCAAATATGCAATGTTAGAAAATGCCATGCCGAAATACCCAATCAAACAGAATAAGCATCAAGCATGTGAGATAAATCAAATCATAATATGTCGGCAAATCTCAATACGTCAGCCGGAGTCACCTAATGTGACCTATACGGCTGAATCTATAACTCATCAACCAAATCCTGCACACGAGTCGGAATCACCTATAGTGGTCTGTATGACAGGCTGGGTGTATAATATATACGTTCAATGCTACGATCACGTGAAGGCTATGTGACGAATCACAAGTGACCTACGAGTCGGAACCACTTGTAGTGGTCTGTATGATAGACTGGCACCTACCTGAGATCCAAGGTGAGCGTACGGTGCGGGAGGTGAAATGATCACGTGACAGCTAGGCCATACTCTGGCGGAGCACAAACACCGGGGTGCAGGAATATGAGCTATATCTCAATCTCATCATCATCACAACTATCACTAACAATATACTCACCTGATTTACCTGAGCGTCCACGGCGCCAATCCATAACCAACATAAATCATAATAAACAATAATGATATTCGACATGGCATTTCAATTATAAAACCATTCAAAAACGTAATTTCTGGGAAAAATACCAATTATATATATATATATATACACACTCAAAACAAAAGCCTACTCACTGATATGTAGAAGGGTTGTAGCCCTCGAGCCTAGCGTGGTTGCGCTCGTCCTTTAGATAGGCCTCACTTATATGTGAAACAACTATATAACCGTCAATTAAACGCACATAACCAACCTTGGGTAATAACTTCTCATACATTGCTCAATTAGGGTGTTTGGATATACCAACATGCTCTACTCAATCCCACAAACACCCCCATATTTTTAGAAAAACTTTTCAACCATCCACGCGCCGGCCAAGGCACGGCCACACGCGCCGCCCACACGCAGGCACATGCCTGGTACATAGACGGTACAGTTAATGCCGTTAGGTAATATTCCGTTAAAAAACTGGAATATTCCGTTAAAAACTAACCTAACTCCATTATATTCTGTCATCCCCTACCTCTAGTCGTCAGATTCTGGAAAATCTTTAAATTCATTTTTCTCACTCAATTTTCAACCAAATTCCATGAAATTAACACCAAAATGAAGCTTAGGATGAGAAGAACACATCCTTACCACTTTTAAGCCTCAACAACGTCGGAATCTTGCCGGAGAAAAACTAAGGAAATCAGCCAAAGCTCAAACTCACGATCCTGATGTCTAAAAACCACCATGTTTGCTCTCCAAACATCGTTAGAAGGTTCTAAGACTCCCTATGATCTTAGAATCTCCTAAAACCTCCTAGTTTACGAGCACGTGAACAGTGCCCTCGACGGAGTTTCACGGATTTCGGGTTTTTGAAGGTCTTTCACTCAACCAAAGGTATGGTTGAGATCCTAAGCTCACAAGGAACTCAAACACGGTCTCAAATGGGTCGATTCGTGAAGCTTTAAAAGGGTTTGGAAGTCGACTGTACAATTTACGGGAAAAGGTGAATCTTCGAGAGAGAGGGAGAGAGACAGAAACATATAAGGGAAAGGATAGTGCACGTGTGCATGTGTGGGTGTGTGTGTGTATATAAGTTTAACCAATCACCAACTCCAAGCCCAACTCTCATTGGGTCAAACAATATAGGAAACAATCCAATGGGCTCAAAACGTAGCCCAAAACACACACACGTCCACAAACAAGTAAGTGTAAAACGTCAATTCAAGCCATCGATACTTTATTCTGGAACGGGCTGTTACATATTGAAAAATGAAAAACATAATTTGACCCCAAAAATTTGAAGACATAATACTAAATTTGTATATGTATGTCACGTTATCACATAAATAATACTTCAAAACATTAAAACAACATTTAATAAATACCTCAAAGAAGAGTCCAATGAAAAAACATTAGTATATACTACAAAATACCAAATGTTTAAAGATATGCAAAATGAAAGGAGTTGGGTTTCAAGGTTGAGGAAACCTTGCACGTTTGCATAATTTTCACATATTTTGCACATGTAATTTATTAGTATTTTTAATAAGTTTGGTATTTTCAAATTACTTGATATTTATATTTTTAATGTGATTTATAATTTTTTTTTAATCTCACTCTTTGCTTGTAGTACACTATAAAAATAAATAAAACTAAAATTTTTAAAATTTATATAGAATAATCATACAATAATATATATTTTAATATACTATTTGTACATATATATTATGGCTGTTGTATTTTTAAAATTTGTCAAGATGTTCTAAAGCGTTCTTCAGTACTAAAAGTAGCATTATTAGAGACCTAGTGGAGCCTAGCGGGCCTATCTTAGTTAGCGAGTTATCCTAGGTGATGTGCATCTCGATTTACGTGCAAGTGGCACCTTATTGTGTTATACATGTTTACTGAACTTTTAGATGATACAAATGAAATGTATGATTGCTAGTATAGAAATGCGGGCCTAGAATCTCATTACAAGTATTATATAGAACTTATATGCTAGTATGACAAGATAGTTAGTGATCATGATAAGTTGATAATGCAGGTGCTTACGTAGTAAATCATATGGGGTTGAGGTAGGGGTAAGTAGGTTATGTGTTGTTTGGTATATCCATGATGGGTAATCACTGCCTACACGATTTGACTATGCTTATGGTTCTGCTTGGTTTATCCGCAATGGGGGACCATAAGCATTCTAGGAGTGATCATGCTTGGTATATCCATGATAGGTGATCACTACCTAGAGCGATAGGATACAGTCATGCTTGGTATATTCGCTATGGGGGACTGTACATATTTTAGGGGTGATTATGCTTGGTATATCCGCAATGGGTGATCACTGTCTATGTTATTAGACTATGCCTATGGTTCTGTTTGGTATATCCATAATGGGGGATCATACGCATTCTAGGAGTGATCATGCTTGGTATATCCGCGATGGGTGATCACTGTATGTACGATTAGATTGTGCCTATGGTTCTGCTTGGTATATCCACAATGAGGGATCATACGCATTCTAGGGGTGATCATGGTTGGTATATGTGCAATGGGTGATCACTGCCTACCTAGGGTTATGAGGATTAGTTGTACTTGGTATAGTCCGATAGGTGACCATATTTTAGTTGGATTCTGTTGAGTGGTCCAGAATCCCCGCCGTTACTCATTTCCATAAAGTTTAGTTTGAAACCCTAGATTCAAGTGAATGAGAACTACTCACAGTAGACATCGTGTTTATAATTTAGTTACCATGTTATTACTTGGAATCCAGGTAGGGAGTTATGTAGAATTCCTTTAATAAATTTCGTGAAATGATCTTTGATTCATGAAATTGATTAATTGACGTGATTGTGGAATGGTGTTGGAAAGCACGTGTCGTATGTGAATGACAAAATGACAAATCTTGGTAGGCATATGGTTATTATGTAGTGTGGTACTCTATGTTTTTGTTAGGAAGTTGTTTGGACCCGATTTTACAATATCGGCCCGCGCAATCAAGACCGTTGAATGGGCATAATTCCCAACCGTTGGATAAGAAGTAAAGATAATTTTACTTTTTAAAGGATAATATTGTGGTTTTTATCATAATAATTATCTTTTAATATGAATTATCTTGGCATATTCTTAAACGAGATAGATAAGGATACTACGACATAGAGATGAACCTGGTTTGCTTTGGAGGTTTGATTCAAAGTTCTATGGAGATTAGGACTGGTCAAAGTTTAATCTGATTGGGTTGAGGAGTTATAATCGAAATGTATTTCTAGTCCGTCCATGGAGGTTCTTACTGCTATAAATAGAGGGGAAGTACAACATTCAAGAGGACGGCCAACTCAACACACAAATCTGCCCAGCGCAATTTCTCGCTCTACCCGAAACCTCTCAACACCTTTGCGATTTTTATTTTCTTTTCCGCCTTCACACCTTCAGTTTGGATAAACAGCACTGTGAAGGCAACCAGAAAACACCTTCAGTTTGGATAAACAACACTGTTGCCATAGAACCAGCCGTCCGTGAAGCACCTTCAGTTTGGATAAACAGCACTGCGACAGGGTCGACTGGTTATCTATCTAAGTCTCGGCCGACGAAGGTTTTCGAATCCCCGTCGACAGAGGTCATCTCACAAACCATCTCGGCGAAGTGAGGTGTTACTGATGCTTAGGCTCGGTGCCTCAACGCCGAGTTATTTTATGATCATATATTCACAAGTGGGTTTCAGAGTTCGGCACTTGGACGGCCGAACCACGTTCATTATCAAGACCTTCATCCGCTTTGAGTATTTGTGCCCCTATACTCTAGTATCGATTCGGCGTGATTTCACCTTCACCAATACGGTGACTGTTGCCGAATCGGACGACAACGAGTCGTGAACTTTGTAATTGGTAGCCTTGTCTTCAGGCTTGAGGACCCAGAGGCCGAGACGTGTTCCTTTCTAGGCCGCAGTTGCAAGACACAGAAGTTAGCCACGCGCATCCATACAACATCAAGACATTTTTTACTCATCAGTTGAGCTCGGCCGACGAGTTGGCACGCCCCACACATATTTGAAGGATGTAGTTAGCTTACTAATTACTCGGCCTGCGCGCCACGTAAGCTAGATGATTTTTGTAGTCAACATTTTGGCACGCCCAGTGGGACCTAGTGCTGAAACTACGAAGTTCACATGATATATCTCAATCAGGCTTCATTGGACGGGATTTATCGCCTATTGGAGGAGCAAAAGCATCCAATGAGAGATTGCATCAAATTGGAAAAAGGCTAGAGGCCAGGAGGCAATTTTTCGCTCCGGCCGTGACCACAATTAGGTGTAAGAAAATTGTTAACACGACCGAAGAAAAACCTAGGCCACCTGTTGTTTCGGTCGAGACTAAAAGTGGGGTAGGCCTAAAAGAAAAAGTTCAAGTTTCTGAGTCAAAAATCGACTTAGAAAATGATTCGTCAGAGGAGTGCTCCAATGACGAACAAGACCCAAACATAGGGCTAGCTGAAAAAATCACGCCAATCGACATGATTATTGGTGATAAGGCCGATATGGAGAAGTCCCGTTCGGCTAAGTTGTTTGAATTAAAAGCTGAAATTATGCCTGGGGGGGCATAATAATTGTTCCACACATTCGGCAGCTGACAATAAATTTTTCGCCAAGTTAAAAATATTTGGGGAAAATCCTTTATTCGGCCTAGAGTGAAATCAATTTGAAGATTTTGATATAAACTTATCTCGGCTTGGAATAAAACATCGTTGGCCTCCTCCTCTTTATTAGCTCGGCCACTTTCGTTTTATTTTGTTAAATAAGTTATTTCCTTAATCATTCGGCCGTGCAGGCCGAGTCTTAAGAAAATAAGGGGGGCAACAACAGTGTGACAATCCAAATATATATATATATATATATATATATATATAGGAATTAAAATCGGCTGTCTAGGCCGAGGCCGAGAGATTCAAAAAAAAAAAGGGCGAATGAAAGAAGTTTGGCCGAAACAACATTGTACACCCACCAAAGTCTCATCGGTCACTTGCTTGACAAAAGCCTTGGCTTCGGCCCACTTGAGCAAAACTATATATAATGGAAAAAAAGAGTGGTCTTTTCCTTGCTGCTCGATGGAAGACAACGACAAAAGAGAGGTGGAGACTAGGTCAAAGAACATGTTTGTGGGCCCTCATTAGGCTGAAAAAATTATATTGGCAAATGTTGGGAATTTTGATATTCTACATGCATGGTGCCCAGCTTCTTCTCGGCCTAGTGTTTTCGGCCCCAATTCTTTTCTTGAGCTTCGGCTTACGAGCATGCATGCACCGTTCTTCTTGGTGGTTGCGGACTTTGTCAACAAAGTGGATTAGATTTTGCCGAATCAATTTTTATTCAGCAGTGTTTCTCGGTAGTCCTCGACCGTATGCTTTTCTAGACTAGCAAAGATTTGCTAGGCACTCGTGACAGTTGTAGCATAAGCTCGTGTTGGAAGATGTAATGCTTAGGTCGAGGGTCAAGAAAGACTCAGTTGGGTCAGAAAGCACTTGATCTTAACGACCGAGAATTATTGGTCGAGCTCGACCATAGTATAACTCGGCGAGGCAATGTTTACAACAAGACAAATCATGTCGAGAAGTACGGCATGCAAGGATTGGCACTTGTTTGGAATTTCTTAGTCATGGCCGGCAACATCATTTAATAGGCCACGATGTGATTTCTTTGATGACCTTGGTTTTCACAAAGCCATGTTTCTCGGCTCCGTTTTCTTTTTCTTGAATGGAGTGGATAGCCGAGTAACAAGTCTAACGGTTGAGAGCTAGGCACAAATGCTTAGTTTCCTTAACCATTCGGCTTGCGAGCTGAAGCTCAAGAAAACTGGGGGGCAATGTTTGGACACGATTTTACAATATCGACCCACGCAATCAAGACCGTTGAATGGGCATAATTCCCAACCGTTGGATAAGAAGTAAAGATAATTTTACTTTTTAAAGGATAATATTGTGGTTTTTATCATAATAATTATCTTTTAATTTAAATTATTTTGGCATATTCTTAAACGAGATAGATAAGGATACTAAGACATAGAGATGAACCTGGTTTGCTTTGGAGGTTTGATTCAAAGTTCTATGGAGATAAGGATTGGTCAAAGTTTAATCTGATTGGGTTGAGGAGTTCTAATCGAAATGTATTTCTAGTCCGTCCATGGAGGTTCTTGCTGCTATAAATAGAGGGGAATTACAACATTCAAGAGGACGGCCAACTCAACACACAAATCTACCCTGCGCAATTTCTCGCTATACGCAAAACCTCTCAACACCCTTGAGATTTTTATTTTCTTTTCCGCCTTCACACCTTCAGTTTGGATAAACAGCATTGTGAAGGCAACTGGTAAACACCTTCAGTTTGGATAAACAGCACTGTTGCCGTAGAAACAGCCGTCAGTGAAGCACCTTCAGTTTGGATAAATAGCACTGCGACAGGGTCGACTGGTTATCTATCTAAGTCTCGGCCGACGAGGGTTTTCGGATCCCCGTCGAAAGAGGTCATCTCACCAGCCATCTCGGCGAAGTGAGGTGTTACTGACACTTAGGCTCGGTGCCTCAACGCCGAGTTATTTTATGATCGCATATTCACAAGTGGGTTTCAGAGTTCGGCACTTGGACGGCCGAACCATGTTCATTATCAAGACCTTCATCCGCTTTGAGTATTTGTGCCCCTATACTCTAGTATCGATTCGGTGTGATTTCACCTTCACCAATACGGTGACTGTTGCCGAATCGGACGACGACGAGCCGTGAACTTTGTAATTGGTAGCCTTGTCTTCAGGATTGAGGACCCAGAGGCCGAGACGTGTTCCTTTCTAGGCCGCAGTTGCAAGACACAGAAGTTAGCCGCGCGCATCCATACAACATCAAGACATTTTTTACTCATCAGTTGAGCTCGGCCAACGAGTTGGCACGCCCCACACATATTTGAAGGATGTAGTTAGCTTACTAATTACTCGGCCTGCGCGCCACGTAGGCTAGGTGATTTTTGTAGTTAACAAAAGTGTATTGTGAAAAGTTTAGAGTTTAACAAAAGGTGAACTACGGATGACTTGATCTCTATTTAGGGTACATAGGTAGTCTAAGGCAAGTGTTAGATGCAACCATGAAATAAAAGAAAGTGATGGTGTGGTTGAACCATTGATTATGTTTTGGTCTTGTCTTAGAGATGAGACATGATAGATAAATAGAGGCGTGGTGTCACGGGTCGATTTTAGACATACTTTGGGATTGGGGAGTGATCGATTCCCACACTGAAGTTTTTCTCCTCTAAGCAAGTTTGCAATGAAAAACTTGAAGAACAACGTTGACTATGTATAGATTATCTGAGCAACAAATGCATATATTTACAAAAGAAAACATGAACTCAAAAACAAATCTTTGTCCCCCAACACTCAAGGCATAGTAAGTGGCGAACCAAGACTGTTTCATAAAAGAAAGAAGAAGGATTGAGCTTTCATACTCTTAAAGCTCATCCTTGTTTTCACAAGATTATCACCCATGTGAGGGCCTTTAATCGTCTTCATAGGCTCTATGGATTTTGCTCCCTGAATCCTTGGGTCTTTGCTTCTTCCTTACTTCTTTGCTTCTTGAGGATTTGATGAAAGGATTCTCTAAGTACCAAATGAATGGTGCCTCTAGGTCTTCACAGCAAAGAGAAGATGGAAGAACTATTGGAAGATTTGATACTAATAAATCTCCCTATAGTGGCATGTTGTGGTAGAGAAGAAGATGAGAGAATATGCCTCGAAGTTTCTTGTCAAAACAACCACAATGAGTTTTGGCTTATAACAGCCCTTCTGTAGTCACTCAAAGTTAAGTGGCATGAGTGTAAATAAGGTCATCCTTTCTAGCATAGTCGGCGTTGCTCTTTCATAGGGCATTTGACTCATTTGGTCTTAAGTTGTCATACAACTTAAGCCTAATAGGCCTTATGAACCAAAGCCAATTGTGCCTTAGGAATTCAAAACTAACTTAAGGCCAATACAAACTTATTTGTATGATTAATTAAACTTTAATTAATCTTGACTATACTCAATTAAACAATTTAATTGATCTTATCAATCTCATTTATTTCTTCATATCCTTACATGGTTTACGATCTAGGTTCCAATTAGCGAGGCAGTGGGCAATCGTAACTCTTAATCGTTTGCGAATTGAAACTTCTTTAAATTCTGCCTGTGATGAAAATTATTGATTGCTAATCTTCAGGGCTTATTACAAACTATGAGTGACACCTAACAGTATGTCATTGCTACCCAAGCTATGTAAAAGTGGTTGGATAACCTATTTAGTTACAACTACAATGCAATATGATCATTCTCTAAATCAATACTCTTGATCACATTGTTTGGTTGATAGTTTCTTTCATGTCTACTAACCAATATCATACTTCTCTACATGATTCTAGTGAATATGATTTGCAACATTTTTCGTAAGTTATATTCATATGCTTTGGCTAAAGACTTTCAAACCATATATTAAAGTATTCTTGTTCCATTATGGAAAGTTAGAGATCCCTTGTTGTACACTCACATGTCTTTATAAATAAATCATTGACCCCAACAATGCTAGAAACATTGGCCAAGATAAGGCATGTACTTTATTACACTATCAAATGATCAAAGACGTACCCACAAGGCATCAGTGGTGTCTTAAGTCAAATGACTACTTTGCATTATTACAACCAATGAGTTCTTACATGACATGTATGTCAGAACTCGTTCATCGTTGTTTAGTATGCTCGACAACCATTGGAGCACCTACATGTTTGTCTTAGTGTCTTAACACTAACGACTTGAGGCCAACCATACTCCTGATTGAGTTGACATAACACATATTAGCCTTAGCGAATTACCAATGCCTAGTTGACAATCCTATGGCTAGGAACATTTTAGAAATGAACATAATAAGAGAAATGTATCATTGACTAACACTTAGATCACTTCTCTCTTAGGTTGATTACGACATTCGTTGGATTCTGTTATTTATGAAATAGATATTACATTAAATAGTGATTAACAATTAACATTGCCCTTCCATTATATCAAAAAAGATTTTAACGAAAAAAAAGTACTCCAAAAGCTATTACATCAAATGAGTGGCCTCAACGTCATACTTCTGATAAAACTTCAACGCGGTAAATTGAATGAAAATTTATTAAAATTCTGGTGAATTAAAGAGGTTGGTAAAATTAGTAGAGTGTTTTAACAAGATTAGGAAATTGAACTGAATTTGGGTTTCGTTTTGTTATGGGTTGTTGCTATAGATTTGGGTTTTAAAGAAACATAACTCGGCCGAGTCTATAGAATCCCCGACAGTGTACTACCGCGCTGCAAGCACATACGGAGCAGAAAACACCTCTACACTACTCCAACATTTCTCGGAAAAGAAACAACAATCTACAGATCCGCCAACGCAGCTTGCAATCATTTAACTGAAAAAATAGCCAACGCAATGAGACCGTCAATGCTATATTCTATAACAGAGCCCTCTGAGGCAACAGACGGTAAAACGAATGTAAGAACCAATAACTGCTGAAATGATAATATCAAGAAAGATTCTTACGAACCTGTCGATTCACGTATAATATCAAGCAAGTGAGCTGATGACCTGTGTGTTGGAATATATCTTAAAACCGTAGAAACAAAAACTCTCTGTTTGATGAGTCGTATCAGGAAATAAGCAAGAGAGAGATCTGTTCGATGATTTCTATCCATCAAAGATGCACAGTTGATTGTTACATCTCCCGTTTGCATCAGACTAGTCAGCTTTCTTACTCCTATTACAAGAGTATAAGTTCCTTTTGTTGTGAAAATGAAGCAAAAAAAAAAACAAAGGTTTATTATTTTTATCACGCGCACAATTCTTGACATGGCATTTAGCATCGCTACTCAGAATTAGAGTTTGCATCTTGATATAATATCTTATACACTATCAAGAAAAGTACAGGAAAAGACAATATTCTAACACTAAAGCAAACACTGCAGTCTCTAAGACTCCGTATTTTTCAGACTTTTTCCCGTGATTGAATTTACTAACCTTGTTCTCAACAAGACATAGATCATTTGGCATTTTGGTTGCTATCAAGTGGTACTTCCTTTTTGTTTAGTGAACCATGGACGACCCTTGCTGCAGCAACGGCAGAATCTGCCCTCTTGACAACTCCCTCAAGCTCTCCAACCTTCCCCGACAACAACATGACATTTGAGTTTGTTGATTGAACTAACTTGTTTGCAGTTTGCAGAGCACAGCATAACTGGAATAAATAAAAGATAAACAGTTCAGAATCTTTACACCATACTATGAGTCGCAGAAAAGATACTATTACCCTAAATAAAGAAAGGATAATCTACAAGACAAATGAGTATTCATGGAAACGCAAAACAAAAGAATTACACAGGTGAAGTCCAACTAGCGTTTACAAATGCATTTGCTCAAGTGAACAACCTTTTGGAAACAGATTAGGATATAGGAGAAACCAATGCCTCAACGTCTACGCACAAAGATGCATATCCCCCCATCTTCTTTATAAGTTACCTTGGAAGAATTCCAACTTTCAAACTTCTAAAATCATGTGAATTTACATCCGCCCACATCCGAACGCACAAAATAAAATGTTTACCATTCAAGAAAAAGTTGCTAAATGTTACAAAGCATACTAGACACTGCACAAATCATGGAGAACAATTAATAGCGTGGTAAGAAGCGGAACACTAATCATCCTAAAACAGAAGGACTTCCACTGGAATCCCTATCTAAATTAGGACAAATTAGATATATCTTTCGTTCATATATACCTAGTTAATGTCTAATATCACATATACATGCCTTTCCCTCATACCGTAAACCAAGTTTTGTGTCTTAGATTCAATGGGATTCAAGAATCCATCCTTTGAAACATGGACAAGAGTTGATTCCCACTATGAGAGTCAAAATAGGAACAAGAACCCATAGAGTTCCATAAACCTCTTTTATAATTTCTAATCTAGAAAAAGAATTGATATCTTGTACTTCCGGTGTATCAGTTATCATCTCAATGATCAACTTCTCCCATAATGATATCTATACTACCTAGTATCGTCAATATATCAGCCAATTTCATTATTTTAACTAAGCTTGGAAGAATTTGCAAATTGATAAAACCCGGCCGGATTTTGCGCTCCAAGGAAAACCACTCTGATCACCTATGAGAAAAATTCCCAATTCTCCCTTTGGGGCTTCGACTCTCACGTAAAGTTCTTATTTCGGCGATTCAAATGTAGGAGATGGCTTTTTACTAATAAATCGATATTCAAAATCATTCGATTCCGGATTCCTTTCTCCGTCAAAGTATCGCAGAATCTATAGATATGTCATTCAAACATTCTTATAAAGATCATCCATCACCTTCAAAGTAAGAGCTGCCCATGAGTGGTCGGTACCGCCAAGCGCCTCATTCAACTGCTCATAGTTCTCCTAGAACAAAGATAGAATATGGAGTAAGGAACACTCACAAACAACAATAAGAGAAACGCAAAACTACTTTTCAAGACGCAGAAAACTCAGCTCTTTCAGAGCAGCAGAAGTTTAGCAAAATGTACCAAGTTAGCCCATGATCTCAAAAGTCTAAAGGCCTGTTTGGGACTAAGTTTGGGAGAAAGACTTAAAATTGCTTATGGGTCATAGAAGCACTTTTATTAACAAAATTTTTGACCGTGTTTCTAGTAAAAGCACTTCTAGCAAACGCATTTATGAATTCTCAAATGTGTTTCTAATGAAAACACTTCATTTTTTCATAAAAACTTCAACATATTTCTAATAAAAGTACTTTGATTTTTGTCAGAACAATCCCAAACGGGCACTAAATTTCACATATAAGTTCTACACTTTCACGATCCATCTCCCCATAAAGAAGAATACTATATCTGAAAAATCCACCTAACCACCAACCTTATTTTGCAATTCACAAAAAGCGAATAAAAAAAGCAAATGAGACTGTAAAACATGGAAACCTGAAACAACTTGGTGAGGTCCAAGCTCTGAGCGGAGCTGGAAACAGACGAAGATGACGGCGAGGGCTCATGTTGTTGCGGTGGTGGCGAAGTATCTGACTCCCCCACGTCGCTCAGCAGATCTCCAATGCATAGAAGAGGACCTCCAACACCTCTCATCATCTCTCCTCTTCCCCTGCAAGAGGCTGAAACCCCTTTATATCAGGCGGGCCGGTCTTTGAGCTTTTTGGGTTAGAGAATAAACCCGACCCGGCCCATGAAACAAAGGACCCGATTCGGGCTCAGGGGCACAAAATCAAAGTTTCACTCTTTGAGGACTGTGATGAAAGCTTCTTCGTCTTCCCGGCTCCGTGTCTGATCAGGTGAGCTCCATTTGCTTGCATTTCAATGGGTATTTTTGGAATTGTCACAATTGAATTGCTTTTTGTTCAGGGTTCAGGGTTTAGGGTTTTGCTTTTGATTTGGGGTTTTACAGTTTCTCTAGGGTTTTGGTGGTTAGCAATATCCAGCATTAAGCTTCATTTCTTTCATAACTCTAAAATTTAGTAAAATGGGGAAGAGAAAGTTTAGTTTTTGAACTGCATAAGTGCGAGCGGATGTGGGTTAGGCCGGTTGGTCAGGGCAGTGTGCCCGCCATTGTATTTAAGTTTGAATTTCCGTGTCCATGTTGATTAGAGTAGTTTAAAACCTCGCTTTGTCGAAATGACAGAAGAGTGAAACAGGATTGAAGTGGATTGCTTGCAGCTGAAACCAGAGAGGAATGGGAAGCCAAGAGACTGTGAAGCAGCTTGAGGATTGCTCAGTTGCCAAGTCAGTTTAATCTTTCTTCCTTCCTATGATTTTATTTAACATTATTGTTTCTGCTTTGTGCTTGAATCTATACTTTTTCGATGTTTGCGGATGGCTACTGATGTTGCAGAAGTAATGTTAGGAGATAATTTCGTGTTCAATTGTCTTTGAAGTTTCAGTTTTTGGGCCCCATTTAGAACAACACTGACTGCAGATTGTTTTCGAATATTCGTAATAAGACATCAGGAAATTAGCAAGTCATTGGAAGCTTATGGAATTGGTGAAATGAGCTAAGATTTAAATGCATTCTACCTGTTTGATCATGCTTTCTTGGTTTTTTAAACTTCGTTTACGAACATTCTGCCATTTCTTAGGCCGCAGCAGACCTAAAAAGAAAACCATTTCTTCAGCTCTTGAGGGTGCCATTTGTTTTCTAGTGAAATTTACTTCAAATACTGGATCATGACACAATTCATGATTAACATATCTAAAGCTTATCTTTGACAGTATTGTGAATACTTATGTTTATCAGTTTATGGTACCATTTACCAGTGTTATTCCGTTTGATGGTTTTGTTTGTTACATCACCAGAGTTTTTATTATTTTGACAGGAAAAAGCTTGTTTTGGTTACTCAGAGACTCTTAAGCTGTGCGTATCTTAGGACAGTTTGATTGTTATAATCTCATACCTATCGGTGTTCACCTGTCAAAAAGAACATCAAACAATTTGTTATTGAAAATTAGGTTAACAAATCTCCCCAGAGCAAGGAGATCACCAATTTTCTTTTAAACTGCTTGGTTTTGTTATAAACCAGGATATTTATACTCTTCTACAATTGACATTAACAACTTCTTTCTAGCATCGAGGATTTAGACCTATCTACTGAGAGTTGTACAAGTGTTCGGAAAATGTTTCGCAATGACCCATGCTGTTTTCTTCCGTTCTACTTTTTTATGGTTTGCAATCTGCAGAGATTTGCTTTTCTTTTTCATTGTATTGCTTGTTTTATTGATCCATGCTGTTTCTTGAAAGAGAAAAGTGATTTTCTTTCCTTTATTACCCCTCCTTGATAAAAATGAAACATTCATAAATAAGATATCAAGATACGTTTATTATTACATTCTGAATGTCATCTGGCTGAACCAGCAATTCATCGCTCAGCTTCATTATACAATGTCAAAATCATTATATTGGCATATTTCTCTTTGTCATCGTAGATACTGTCTTTCCCGCTTTAGCTCTACCCTGTTTTATTTGCTACGGGACAGTTGAGTAATACCGTGTACCTGATTATCTGCAGTGCAATGGGCACTTGGGTATTCTCAGTGGCAGGGGCTCTACTAGCAATTCCGGTGGGGATAAAAAGGAAATCTCTAGCTCCGCTTGTGTTCTTCGGCACAACAGGTACTATGCTCGATATTATTATGGGAATCACTCAATGTGAAAGAGAACATGCAGAACGCCAAGCAAAGCTATTAGAAGCACAAACTTCTGCAACTGATGCTTCTTTTGCTGAGACTGGGGCAGAGTCATAGTTTTAACTCGTAAGCATATGGACAGTACACCCATCTTTCGCTGCTGTCAGTTTTCTCATCAAATTTCTGTACTGTTTGTTTGAATTCTGCCTTCCCTTTTTCATGGGTTAATAATCACGTGAAAGTTGTTAATGACATGACGTTATGTCTAATCTCCATCGCATGGCGGTGATTCCATGAGCTAGTTATTCGAAGCAGAGAATTCTAATTGCTCTGTTTTTATCTATCTTGGGAAACACCTGAACGAAAAATCACTTTAAAGGTGTTTAGCAGCAAATGTTGTGATTCATACGATGTATAATTACGAAAAGAAACTCTTAATTCTTCTGGAGAAACAATAAGAGTGAAGATTATTTGGTTTCAAAGCATGGCAACCGTACAGAAACCATTTCAAACCTCCCATTTTCCTTGTCTAAACCAGCATTTACATCGACTTCGAATTTCAAAGGGCTGTTCTTTCCTTTCTGCAGCATTGTTTTCAGAAGAATCAACCAAATCCTGTAAAAGTGCATGGTTTCCGGAAAACAATGTTTTCCTTTTGATTCCGAGCTCTTCTTGTCTCCATCTGCTGAACAAGAAACCAGAACACCTCCCTCAGCAGCTTTAGGTTGCCAGGCCGCTTCTGCATTTAGACTAGAATGTGTTGGGACATCTTTTGAATCAACTTGTCCGGCTTGCTTTCCCCCCCACGAATAGACTCTTTCGGCCTTGATGTTCCCGAACAAGAGCTCTGCGGCCTTGTTTCTGACCAGGAGCGGCGCATAATCTGATTCATCCCACACATATAGCTGCAGTAAAGAGAACAGCCGTGTTTAACATGTATTTAACAAACGAGAACTAAGAAAGCAATCAGATTGGAACAAATCACGGGGATAGTTGGCATAAACTGAATTCGAACAACACGAAAGTTGATCAGTGGGAAAACAAATTTTTACCATGAAGGGCCTGTATATGGAGCTTATGACATGAAGACGGTTCGAGCTTTCTGAACAGTAAAGTGCTACTGCATTCTGCTTAAACATGTTCTCGCTGCAACGAAAGGCACCAGAACATTCGCCATCAACCCGTAATCATCTATATTTTGCAATGGAAACAAAGCGTATGGTAATCTGATCTCGATTCATACCTGTCGAGCTCCAGAGGAAAACCACAAAGCTGGCAGCCTGTGCAAATGAGATCGCTTGCCAAACCACCATCACCTGCTTTATACAGTCTCCTACTAACAAACATGTCCTCCTTGTCGAAGGACTCGCATTGAACATGAGATGTCGAGTTGAAGGGCAGAAAAATTTCAGCAACAGAGGCGTAGAAGAGCGCCTTGCAAGAACTGGTTAGACTCGATAACTGCAAAAGCGAAAAGCGGTCCTCGGGTTGTTTCCTCTCCTCCGGAGGCTTCCAGTTTCGCGAGAGCTTTCCCTCAAGCAGTTGACATCCATGGAGCTCTTGAGTGTTCCTCTTCTTCACCCATTCCACTACCCTTTTAAGCTTTTCCTTTGTTGCTACCCCATCTCTACACTCCTCTATCAAGTCATTGACCCCTAAATGTAAAAGCAGTCTTAGAATGTAGTCTCGAAAATTTACGACCACGTATCATCTTTTATTATACTGCCTGGTCTATCAATCAAGATCATTCTTTGAATGAATGCAAGATCCCAATTGACAGTGTGACAACCGTTTCTAAACGTAACGCTTGCTACAAAATTACTATCATACCCTTTGTAAGGATGGATTCATAGGGGTGGAGTAGACATTTTACGGATGAATACTGGTGGGTTCTGGCCTCAACAACACCACCATATTTCGTTATCATCACGTCTGTTGAATCAAATTAACCATAAAAAAAAAAATTTTAAAAAACCAAACAGATTAACAAAATTAAACTGGATTATTAAGCACTAATAATAATAATTCGCTCACTTTGTAACAAAACGACGTCGCCGGCTACGGCCATGGATCCGATTGGCTTCAGCCAAATGGATACGGAGAAGAAGGGCCTCGTCTCATCGCCGACTTGGATGTCGGTACGGATCACCTCTCCGCCTTTCGCTAATTTATACTTTTGGAAAAACAAAAATTTTAATTTTTAAAAATAAATAACAATGAAAAAAAAACAGAAGAAAGAAAATAGCAGAGATACGACACCTGAAGAGGAGTCGTTTGGTGGACGTGGACGACGAGCTGAACGTAATCGCCGACGTGAAGCGCCGCCTTGGACAAGTCGATGAGCGGTCCGTACCATCCGATTACTGACGCCATCTTCTTCTCTCTGTCAGATTTTGCCGCCAAAACTTTCTTCCCCCTTGTTTGGCGGCGCAATCGGCCAGCACTTTATATTGTTTGAAAAAAAAAATGTTAATGAAAAATTATATTATTACTTTTTTTAATTATTATTTACTACACTTTTATTTGTTCTTTTTTATTAAAATTAAAAAAAAACTTTTTATTAGTTTTGGTAAATTATATAGAAACCCCTCAGGTTTGAAGTCTATTACAACTTCATACAATGTGTTTAAAACATTTCACTTTCATACCTCACGTACTATTTTATTTCAAAATAACACCTCTGTTAAATTTTTCATCTAATGATCTGTTAAATGATGATGTAGCTGCAACATGGCAAAAAATAATTTTTTATACATTAACAATATTATAATATTAACCCTATTTTTTTATTAAAAAAATCCGAACCCAGATCTCCTTCCCTGCAAAATCACAACCCACAACCCCAAATAACATCTCCTACCTGCAAAATCACAACCCTTGCAAAATTAAATAATTCAAAGATTTTTTCAAAATAACATCTCCCACTACCGGCGGAGCTTGTCGCCCCGGGGGGAGGGGGGTTCGCGGGAGCTTGTCGTCGTGGGGGGGGGGGGGTCACGCGAAGTGGTCGTAGCCCGGGGGCGTTTCGCAGAAAGCGGGTCGTCGCGAGGGGGTAGGGGGAACGGACCGGGGGGGAAGGTGGGGGAACGGACGGGTTTGCTCCTCCTCCTCCTCCTCCTTCTTTCTTCTTCTTCTGGGGGAAGGGATTTTGTAAATAGGAGTTGCAGAGAGGTGAGGGGAATCTGGGTTTTTTTGTTTTAAAGGATTAATATTATAATATTGTTAATGTATAAAAAAATTATTTTTTTTGCCACGTGGCAGTCACGTCAGCATTTAACAGACTATTGGATGGAATATCTAACGAATGTGTTATTTTGAAATAAAATAGTACGTGAGGTATGAAAGTGAAATGTTTTAAAGATGTTGTATGAGATTGTAATAGATCTCAAACCTGAGGAGTTTCTATGTAATTTACCCTATTAGTTTTCTTAAAAAGAAAACACTTTATTTACAAGTGCGAAGTTAGTAGTACGAATTTTATGCAAAATTATAAAAATTTATAGATATTTAATTGTAAATTTTTTGAATCATTCAATAATATAAAATAAGAAAATTATTTTATTAGACAAAAATGATAATTTTTATTGCAAAAACTAATTCTATAACTTTTAAATCAGAATTGGTAGGAAAATGAAAAATTCTAGATTGAACCACATTGTTACAGAAGAAAATGGATAAACCATTTTGCATACAAGCGGCATTAGGGATCAAGGAAATTGAACTTGAGATTTTGGGTGCATATTGAAGCTCTTATGGTTAATTTGGAATTGTTTATTCCCGTAAGCATTTCTACTAAAAGTACTTTTATTGTATAAACATTGAAACTTCTTATATAAATCAAAATGTTTTCTAAAATAGCATTTTAAAGTATATTATTCAATATGACAATGTGTTGAGCAACTAAAAATAGCACGTGAAAATCACTTTCTGTTTTAATGACAAACCCTAGTAATGTTTGCTCGATTTCAAATCTTCTACACTCAAGTTGTGTGGTCTCTTTGTGACTTCTATCATTAATCAACCCGTCCACAAACTTTAATCTCTTTAGCTCTACTATCGTAAACTTAATACATGTTAATTAATGATAAAAAGTACAGAGAGCCCACGCACAAAGGAATATGTAGAAGATTTGGCTCTCATTGCTCCTTTGGTCTACATCAACTTAATGTGAAGAATCATATTATTTAAAGAAAATGTAATTCACACAAGTGTTGTGCGGTCATATGAATCAACTGGAGACTGCCAGTCACACTCATTTATGTCACCAGAACAAACCCAGGTCATCACCCCTAATCCTGGTCACCCAAAGCCAAAAACCTTATTGGGCAGCAATCCAGGAATACCTACAAACAGAGAAAATTAAACCCCCAAATTTGGCTTATGAAACTCGGTGTCGAAACGCCAGACGCCGGCGGGACACATTCACCGAGTTACACTGGATGAGACTGGCCAGCAAAAACAGAGGCCTATTCCAGCAAGCAGCTCTATCAAAAACAGCTGCTATAAGCCAATAACAGACTAGGACACACCCCCTTCTACCATTATCAACACCCTCCCACAAAACGTTTCGGCATGAGATAATCCATAGAGCATCAGCGGAGATCTAAACCGAAAATTATTATTTTTCTTAAACTCTATCCGGACTATACACTAACGTCCTATCCACAACAGAACCTGCCCATTTCCAAGAAGAGCCTTGTTATCATTCATCTGTAATAAGTAGGTCAACCAATTCCAAAGCTCCATTATCCATTCATCTCCGTAAGTTCCACCCATCAGCAACTCGGTTAACCAGTTCAAAACCCAATCTATCACAGATATGAACTCATGTACAGCCTTGCCCCAATATCAACGGGTCCATCATCCCCCCCTATTGCATGAAGCACTACAGGAAATGTTGAAAGAACACGCAGTGTAAGGGGGAAAACCACTGGATCAATTTCACTTTGGGTGGCTACGCCAACATCTTGGACCACGGCACCCTCTTTAGAACTATTACCAGTTCCGCCTAGTTCAGCTTTGAGGTCATAAGGTCTTACAACCAAGGCAACATCTTCAAGCACCCTCCACTTACCAGGACTACCTCTCCTGTGCGAGCGTCTGTTAGAACATAAATTCAGCACCAAAGTGGATGTAGCATCAAGCCATTCTACCATCAAGCCTTCAACTTCATCATAATATATTCGATGTTCAACCTGAAGACATGCAGTAACAGTCAATTGCATATGGATTCCCATGCTATAGTCGCATAAAAATTACACAACTGAAAACAGCTACTTACAGCAAGCTTGTGAATATAAATGGACATGAATCTAGGCCCCAAACCCAATACTCTTGCTTCTGATAATACAATCTGCAACCGATAAATGACAGACAGACATTAAGCACAGAAGACAAAAGGCAGCACCAAAGAACAATAGGACTGCTTGTATTCAAACCACCTAGCTCAGCTAGACAAGAATCAAGAGAAGGGTCGCATAAAAAGAGGACACAAAGAGTCTAGCAACACCATTATATGAAGTCAGATAATGCTTTGGTCAATATGAGACAGCACAGTTGGTCTATTATGGGAGTCATTACTTGTAATGGCACATAAAAGTACAGAAACGTCATTCTATATCAGGTTACAGATGATGGAAATGAGGGGGGGAATTTCTTGGCATGCTGCCCTCCAGCTAAAGAGTAACAATGAAGACAGAGATTTAACATTTAAATATAACTCGGAAAGTAAATGTACAAAACAACCGTACCTCCTTTCTCTTCAGCAGGGCCCACATGTAGAGCTTGTCACAAGCATCCTTGACATGTCTACTAGCCAGCTTTCTTTCATTGCAATAAGCAGCAACATCAGCAAGCATTTCAGAGCAAGGAACTCTATGCTTTATTGCTGCAGCCGATAGTGCTTCCTTGATTTCACAGGACTCAGCAACATTCTTATCAAAATAAATACCAGTGAAACATCTCATTTTAACTTCGTCCCCCCTACTAAAATTATTCAACATTGTCCGATTTTTTAAAAATAACTCCTCCGCCTCTACAGCTGCAGCCAGCGTACGATGCACCACAATATCTGGATACCGACGCAGTGGAGATGTAAAATGAGTGTACAAAGGAACAGCAAGTCCATAGTGACCCCAATCATTTTCTCTGTCTTTTAATTCGCCACTACAAAAATAAGAAGCCAACTGCATTGGTTTTGTAGCATAATTCATAAGAATATTGAATAGAACAGAATCATCCTTGAGCTCTTCCCTGATTCTCAGCAATGATTGCTGGAACTGCCCAGAAGACGATGTATCCAATTCCAAACCATGCTTAGAACAAAATGCTTCAAATTCCCTGAGTTTGCGCATATTAGGTTCTGGGTGCCTCCGCAATAATGCACTCTCAGGATAAGCTCTAGATATGACTTCAGCCGCTGTTGTATTTGCTAAAACCATAAACTCCTCGACAAGAAAATTTGAGTCCTTCCGTTCAGAATACATGCTATCATATGGAACCCCATATTCGTCAAACAGAATAACAACTTTAGAGCGCTCAAGCTGAAGAGCCCCATCACTAAACCTCCTCTCCTTCAAAACTCTGGAAATTTCAAGAAGATCTTTAACAGATCTAATTACATCAGACCATTCAAAATGGCCATGCAACTGAGGACAACCCTTTCCCAAAATGTTAGAACTTTCCAAATTATGTTTCCCATTGATAATCTCCTGAGCATGTTCATAAGAAAGTTTGCAACACGATCTTATCACAGTGCGGCCAATCCATCGGTCAACAACATCCCCAACATGGTTGATGTCCAAGAAAATTGAAAATGCAAGTCTCTCTACTCCTGGGTTAAGCGAACCAATATTCTCTGAGAGCAAAGGAGGCAACATTGGTAATTTCCACTGTGACATATACACACTTGTTGATCTAGATTGAGCTTCTTCGTCTAACGGTGTATCAGGCAAAACAAAATACGACACATCAGCAATGTGGATACCAACTCTGAAAATTCTGTTGGATAATTTCTCAACTGAGAGTGCATCATCCAGATCAGTAGCAGTGGAAGGGTCGATGGTTAAAATACACAGGTTTCGAAGATCCTTTCTACTTTTGATTTCCTCCTGAGGCACCTCCCACGTGAGATGAGGAAGACAGGAAAGTGATTCATGAGAAAAATCTGATGAATTAATTGAATTTTGGAATAAAATTGCTTCAATTTGTGGCTGTACTTCACCTGCCCGGCCAAAAGCATTTGAGATGACAGCTTGGGGAGCAGAACTTTCCTCATCCCATTCATCTATTCGGGCAGCAAACAACTCCATTGCGATTGACTCATCACCATTCTCCAATCTCTTCTTGATTGAATCAGGCAGGGTTCTCACAAGGACCACCATTTTCGGAAATCTTGGGTCAGTTGGGGTCATCTGAATGTACTCATTGCTAGAAAATGATGCATTTTTGTTCTTTCTCATGTCGTTTCTGCAAATTTCCCTGTAAGCAATCCACTTCCTAACATGAAGGAAACCAACAACAGAGTCTCGACGTGGAGACCTTTCAATGATAGCAACGACCCTGCCAGTTGGTCGTTTTGAAGGGAATGAACTGATCATGGCACATATCCTCTCTGCTGCAACTGCAACTTCATTCTGCTCACCATGAGAACCTTCTTGTACAAAATCTGAAGCCAAGGGGTACCTCCCAACAACATGATCATAACTTGTTTGTCCAATTGGCTTTGAAGTAACAGATTCACCAGGAGAAGTACTGTCCTGAGGACATGAGCCCCTCTCAGGAAGCAGGCTTCTTCTATCATTAGCTAACAAATCCACCTTGTCTACCTTAGCTTTACCTTTGCAGTTGAGACCAGAAATTTCATTAGCTTCTTGTAGAAAGTTAAAATCCTCCACCAATGCAGAACTGGTACAAGTCCCAGCTGATCCTTTCATCCTCGTCCATAACGCTAAGGGATCAACCTTAATCGCCACAATGTCTCCTTCCACCTAAATATAAAAAAAGTCAATGCAAAGCAATTGTGAGCTCATTGAACTGTATTCCCAACAAAAAAGAATGTCACCATAAAAAAATACATAGAAATCATGAAGGCTATGTGATCCAGTAAAATAATGAGGCTGTAAACTCCTTAAAATTATAGTAGACAAAAAGGCAAACAAGCCAAAAGGTTTCCAAGTGAAGATGCAGAATGTAAAAGAAAATAATTCCAGACTTACAGCTCTATTCTGCTCAGCAAGTCCATCAATGAGAATGTCTGTTGGTACACCATCAATTTTGCAATAGGCCTACAAACACAGAACACAATATGCATACTATGTAAGAAAGTTATGACAGTGAAGCACTGGGAAATACTAACCCCACAGAACATATCCAAATATAAACATAGAATAAGATCACAAACCTCAAATCGGTTGTGTGCATTGACTCGAAACAAAGCTTTAAAAGCACCACCTTTCTGAAAAAAATAACATAATAAATGAGTCACAGTGATCATTTTCTTCGGCAACCATACAACTTCAAAAAGGTTCATATATAATGATTATTGAGTAAACAGATTCCATGGAAAAATGAGTAAACACAAATTAAGACCAAATAAATATACCTCTAGAGCATCATTAACAGCCTCCATGGGCCAGTGTGAAGTAAAACATTTTCTTCGAGCATAACTCTCAAATTGATGAGGAGGGAAATCCTTGAACATTCCAGGCGATCCTCCACAAGCCACGGGTTCAGGATAAGAATTTGAAATAAATCTTCCAGCAGGATCACATGGGAGAGAATGTTGATTTACCGAAATTTGCACATCCTCGTGGTTGACTTGTTCATTGATGTGCATTGTTGGCAATGAATTGAAGGCCAAATTAGATGCTTTTATTATTCCGTGCTCATATGGAGGATGCATGTCTGACTGAGGTTGCTTCAAGGATGTGGTTACATGATTAGTTCCATTTGCCAGGCAGTCAGATACTTCAGTTCTCGGACTAGCTGCTGCAATTAAACAGACAATAATAAAATTCAGAACCAACGAACACAACGAAGATATAGAATAGAAAAAGAACAAATCACATCAAAATAATGCTTTACATAAGCATAAGAAACAAAATTCAGAAAGATATTCACTGCTAAGAATGCATATAACCCACTAAGCTTTTCCTTAAAGTATATATATATATATATATAATATTATCTAATTATTTTTCACTTATAATTCGAGAGAGCAGTAGATATCTCCATCAAACTCCAAATTTATCCAATCAGGCATGATTACCTTAGCATCTGCAGGATAATCCCACTCCTTGACCAGGACTTAGATTACCCAGCAGCAAAACAGCACCAATAGGCTACTGACATAAGGGATAAACAGAAACAACACAAAAACAAGAAGAAAACTACCAAAAATACACAGAAATCACCTTTCTATTTTAACTAATTCAAAAAACCCAGATTGCACCATCAAAACCCAGTAATTAAAGTAAAAATTAATCTTTGCTCAGTGAGAAAAAGGGGAAATTGATCAAAGTACCTGAAGTGGAATTATTTTGTCTGGATCGGCGACTGGGTCGGCGCTTCTTCTTCTTCTCCTTATCGCCGTCTTCAACCCTTTCAACCACCGCTTGAACAACCGCGTCTTTCATAATTTAAAGAACAAAAAAAAAAAATCCCAAATTCCAAATAAACCCAGAAATTAAAACCCAAAAAAGATAAGATCTTTTGGGGGAGATCTGAATAGAATTGGGGCGTCTTCCGATTGGGAAAAAATATATACGGAAGAAACCGCAGAGAGAAAGAGAGAGAGGAATTAAATTAGTTTAAAAAAAAAACGCAAAAAAGGAGGAGAAGAAGAAAACGACAGGGAAGAGAGGGATTTAGGGTTTTATAAGAACAGAGTGTTAGAGAGAGAGAGAGAGAGAGAGAGGGGGTTTGGTGGAGGTGGGAAAGAAGGGAGTGGGGAGGCGAGGGGAGGGGAGGAGGGGTGGCTCTGGTGGGGGAGTGGAAAACGACGTGATGATTGGTCGGCTAAGCTAACGATACGTGAGGCGCCGACTTTCGATTCCTTTGTCGTTTCCCTTTCCTTTCTCTCTCTCTACCCCTGTGCTTTTGCTTTTCTTTTTTCGCTTCCTTTTCTTTGCTTTTGATTTTTTTTTTTTGGAAATTTTGGTTAATAGGTGGTTCATAATAATTTGAGTAAATGTGATAGTGATATTTGTTGGAAGTATGCCCACAAAGCCACTCATTTGATGTAATAGCTTTTTGGAATACTTATTGTATTAAATTTATATGTGTTTAATAGAGGGCAAAGCTTATTGTTAATCACTGTTTATTGTATCTTGTGTTTAATCAATAAGGGAATCCAAGGAATGTATTTGATCTAAGAGATAAGTGATCTAAGTAAGTTAGATTTACGAGACCTTTCTCTTATGCTCATTCCTAAAACGTTCCTAGCCATAGGGTTGCCAATTGGGCATTGACAATCCGCTAAGGTTAGTATGTGTTATGTCGACTCAAGCGTGGATATGACAAGTCTCAAGTCATTTAGTGTTGGACACTAAGACAAACACATAGGTGCTTGAAAGAGTAATCGAGTACACTGAACAACGATCAAAAGAGAGTTCAAACATACATGTCATGTAAGAACTCAAGGCTACAATATGCAAAGTAGTCCTTTGACCTGAGGCATCATTGATGTCTAATGGTTAGGTCCTTGATCTTTGATCGTGTCAAATGGCGTTCCTTTGGAGTGTCCACGACATGGTTGGGGTCAAGCTATCTAGTCATGTAGACATATGAATGCACAACAAGGGATCTCTAACCTTATGGAAGGATAATACTCTAAGATATGATTCGAGAGTCTTTAGCCAAAGCATATGAATATGACTAAGGAAGTTTGTTCCAAATCTTATTCAAGCGAATCATATAGAGAAGTATCACATTGGATAGTAGACATGAAACAAACTATCACTTAAACGATGTGATTAAGAGTATTGTATTAGAGAAGGACCGTATTGCATTGTAATTGTAACTGGATAGGTTCTCCAACCACTTCTACTTAGCTTGGGTAACCATGACATGCTGCTAGGTGTCACTCATGGTTTGTGGTAGCCCTAAAGATTGGCAAACACAAATCTTAAGGGAGAATTGAAATGTGATTTCAATTCACAATCGATAGTTAAGAGTAACATCGCCCACTGCCTCGCTAATTGGAACCTAATGGATCGTACACCGAGTAAAGATGAAAGTGAAGTAATTAAATGGATAAGCAATTAAATAGTTAATTGAAGAATGGTCAAAGTTAATTAATTAGTTAATTAATTATACGAAACGTTCGTATTGGGCTTCTAAGTTGGTTTTGGGTTTCGGGGCCCAAAAATGTTTTGGTCCACAAGGCCCATTATGTTTAAGTTGTATGACAACTAAAACAAATTGGGCAATTAGCCCAATAACAAAAGGGGAGGCCGGCCACATGAGTAAGGGTAGCAAACTTGTGTTATTTACAAGTTTGCCACTCACTAGAAATGAAGTATAAATTAAACTTTATAGCTTTATTTCATTTAGGGTTTTCATTAAGAAATTGGGTGAAACTTTTTCTCTCTAAATTTCTCAAAGAGGGCCGGCCACTTAGGGAGAGAAATCTAGCAATTTCTTCTTCCCTAAGTCATCCATTTTATCTTCACAATTTATCTTTGGTGTAGAGACTTGGAGACATCAAATCTTTGGTGTTTTGGAGAACAAATCCTCAAAGAAGCAAGGAGGTGACTTGAAGGCCCTCCACTTGGGTGAATCCCTTGTGTAATCAAGGATGAGCTTCAAGGGTAATATTCTCTAAATCCTTATTCTCTTTAATGTTGTTAAAGAGTCATGGTTCACCATATACTAGGCTTTGAAAGTCATGGGTTTTATGAATTGATTTTGGATGCATGTCTAATTTAATTTGTTAAATATTTTGCATATGTATTCAAATGTTCTTTAATGTTCTTCACTAGGACATAATTTTTCCTTCAAGTGGTATCAGAGCCTAGGCCTAGTTTATGGTGAATCCTTTTGGGTTTTGTGATTTTTCATAACTTGTGATTTATGTGTTGTAAATGTTACAAGCTTTGTTCTTGCTTTGAATATAAATTTTGCTTGAAAATTTAGCATCTCAAATGTTGTAGATGTAGTTCATAAAAGCATGAATATTGGAACTAAAAATGGTGCCAAATATTTTTTGGTATTTTCGGCCAAATTAAAAGGGTGACTTTTTGGGTTCAAATTAGTCTTGTTAAAATGGTTTTAATGTGTTCTTTGGAACCCCTAAGTACCCTAGAATATTAACCCTCTTTTGAGTTGTGAAAAATTTGAGTTTTGGTAAGTGAAAACATTCATGGAGCTATTATGAGTTTTCATGAGTGTTCTTCAATGTTCTTGAAGTTCTTGCCAAGAACAAAAAGTTTTGAAGTTTTGATTCAAAAATTTTATGTTTTTCATAAAGTTTTGGTTTATTAATTTTTGGTGAAGACTTCATGGTGAAGAAAGGTATTTAATTTTGATATTTGTCAAAACAAATTTATTAAAAGACAAATATCTCTTACACAAATCAAAATCACCATTAATCCTCACCCACCAAAATCAACTCACATAAATTTTTTGAAAATTTTTTCAACCTTTGACCAAAGAGGCCGGCCACCCCCCAAGTGGGGTATTTTGGGGACTTTTGTGCAATTACATAAAGTTTTGATACTTTTGTGTATTTGCACTTTGGCCCAAAAGTTTTCGTATTTTTACGAAAATGTCCAAAATCATTAAAGGACAAATTGTTTTGTTCCTTTAAGGAAGTTTTAGCAATTGTTAAAAATTTTGGGTTCTAGTTGCAATTACATGAAGTTGTAGACTTTTGTGTTTTTGCAAAGTGACCCCAAAAGTTTTTTGTTTTTGCATAATGGCCCAAATAGTTGTGGTCATTGTTTTTGGCCCAAAACAAAATGAGAACAAAAATGGTTTTGTCTCTTTAAATGAGAATTGGATTTTCATTTTATTTAGTTCCATTTAAATCAATTTTATGGATCCAAAAACCAAATGTTTAAAGATGCTTTCTTAGTTAATTTTGATTAATTAAGAAAAGGGGTGATTATGAACCAAGCCACGATAATTGAGCTATGTGATTGGCTGCTTAACATTATGAATGTATGGGTTTATTAGAGTAGATATGAATGTAATTTGATTAATTCAATTTGTTGTAAAGGACATAAGTCCTCCAATGTGTTGTAAAAGGGCATAAGCCCTTCTCTTTATTTCATGTATTCCTATTTGTTTAATTGTATGCAAATTGGAATAGTTGGGTCCAACGCCCAATAGGAAATAACGGTTTAATTAGATTAAACGCGTAATTAAAATCAACAAACAATCTACCTTAAACCCAAGGTCCAACACAAGGCTCGTGTTGGATCAAATCAAACGGTTCATAATCATCCTAAAACCTAAAACAACTATATAGTCCATATGAGGATGCAAGGCATTTGTTAGTAGTTCCATATAGTCTCGCTTGTTTCAATGAAACAGTGGGAGTATTATATGCTACTAATTCATATTAACTTGGACCAATAGTTGTGATAGGCCCTTGTTCTTTTAATGTGATTAAAATGTTTTGATGTAGCCCAAAACTACTCCCTCAAAATAAATATTAAGTTGATAAACGAGAGATGCTTTGAATGTCTCTTCGTAGGCCTTCCACCGTGGTGGACTCCATCGTTTGTGACTCCTACACCGGCTTCACCCTATCATGGGGAAGTTCAAAGTATGTGCTTACATTCAGGAAGAGTCCATATATACATACATGATGTGGTAAGGTAGGCAACGAGGATAGCCAACATCGTATCATCATGAGGTTATTCTTGAACCCCTACACGAACTAAGCATGGTGGGAATAACTTAACTAAGTGCAATGTGCCAACATCGTATCATCGTGAGGCAACATTCTCTAGAGGCCAAACAAGATGGGTAATTACAAAACGTTGTAAATGAATAATGCGTTATTCTCTCATCATTATTTTTGCTAACCAACATCGTATCATCGTGAGGTGAGCTTGGTAATGGTGAGTCTCCCATAACCCACTAAGAGTTCTATATAACTCTCGGATTCTATTGAGGGATGTGGAATTTGCCAAAAATAGTGGGTGGTACTATTTGATTCAAGACCCAATCAAGTAGTTTATCAACAATCTAATGCGATTTATGTTATGTTATGTAGTGAACGACATGCCTAAAATTATACCCACCATTATACTTGACAAAAGGGGCCTTAGGGGCTAACGTTTCCTTGCTTGGTATCGCCATATTGAGAATGTCTCAAAGGTGAGAGACATATTGTATGTGCTTAAGCAATCCCCACCTCATGTACCTCCTAAGAAACTAGCTTCAAAGGAGGAGTGTCATGATTATGCTAGACACTATGAGGATGACTTACAAGCCAAATGCTTGATCCTCACTTCTCTTAGTAAGGAACTTATGAAGTTACATAAGCACATGGACACTTCATGTGCCATGGTTGAAAGTTTGCATAAGATGCATGACATAGAGACTAGTAATGTACGATTCTCAAATGTTTGTAGTTTATTAAATGCCAAAATGGCAAAGGGGGCATCGGTCCATAAACATGGACAAAAGATGAAAAGGATCTTTCAAGATCTTAAAAGTTTAGGAACTTCCATCGATGGGAAAATGGCCCAAGATTTTTTCCTTGCATCTCTCTCGGATGATTTCACTAAGTTTATTGTAAACTATAAAGTGAATAGATTCAATCATACTTTTAACGAGATGATTGACATGTGTTGTAAATTTGAAAAAGGTTTCAAAAGAGACAGTGGGAGTGAGAATGCAAATATAAGGAAAAGGTTGCAAAAGAAGAAGGCAATAAAATCCAAAGGAACATGCTTTCATTGTGGAAAGGATGAACGTTGGAAGAAGAAATACAGGGTGCGCATTGCGAGCCTTATGACACGAACTTTTGAAGAGACTATTTCTGTCATAGAGAGTGCTTTTACAGTAAGCTCCAGTTCCTGGATATTTGATTCAGGTGCTAGTCAACATATCTGTAATACGATGCAGGGACTAGTAGGGAGCAAGAAACTACGCAATGGGGAGATGGTTGTGCGTGTTGGGAACGGCGCTAAAATCTCTGCAAAAGCAATAGGCACCTACATGCTTAACCTACCCTCTGGGGAAGTCCTGGAACTTAAAAATTGTTTATATTTTCCTTCATGTATAAAGAATTTGATTTCTATCTCTAAGCTTTTACGAGATGGGCACTCAGTATTGTTTGACAAAATGAGTTGCACTTTATACTTGAACGGTCGTATTATCTCTTATGGTAATATGATAGAGGGACTTTTTCACCTAGAGACGAATAGTGGGGTGCACTGTATTGAAAGCGGGAATACCTCAAAACCCAAAAGGGCTAGAGAAGAAGTTAACCAAGAAAAGATGTGGCATCTTAAACTTGGACATGTGAACCTTGAACAGATTCGCAAGATGTCAAAGGACGGATACGTCCGCCCATTAGGTAATGACCAGATGGGTACTTGTGAATGCTGTTTGAAAGGGAAGATGACCAAATCTCCATTCACTGGGAAATGAGAGCGTGCCACTGAAATTCTAGGGTTAATCCACACTGACGTATGTGGACCTATGTCTACTACGTCGAGAGGAGGTTTCTCTTACTATATCACATTCACCGACGATCACTCTCGGTTTGGCTATGTGTATCTCATGAAGTACAAGTCAGAATCCTTTGAAAGGTTCAAAGAATTCAAGAATGAAGTTGAGAAGCAAACTGGGAAACAGATAAAGATCCTAAGATCAGATCGAGGGGGTGAGTATCTGAGTAATGAATTCCTAGATTATCTCAAAGAGTGTGGAATAATATCACAGTGGACTCCACCGGGAACTCCACAACTCAATGGAGTTTCTGAAAGGAGAAATCGAACCTTGATGAACATGGTTCGTTCTATGATGAGTTCTGCTGATCTGCCAGTAACATTCTGGGGATACGCTCTATATACAGCAGCTTACTTGCTTAATAGAGTACCTTCCAAATCAGTTTCACAAACGCCCTATGAGATATGGCATGGAAGAAAGCCAAGTCTTAATCACATTAAGATTTGGGGTTGTGAAGCATATGTCAAGAAGCTTGAAGCTACTAAGCTTGAAGCGAGATCAGTAAGGTGCTATTTTGTGGGATATCCTCAAGAAACTATGGGATATGAGTTCTACCATCCTGACGACCAGAAAGTCTTTGTCGCCAGAACTGCTAAGTTTCTAGAGGACGAATTCGTTCTCAAAAGAACTATAAGTAAAGAGATGGAAATTAATGAGATTAATGATGAACCACAAACAAGCACACGACATATTGACAACCCTGTTCCTGAACCCCTAGCTCCACGTAGATCTGAAAGGGTTAGTAAGCCACCTAAGAGGTATGGCTTAGACAATGACTTTGCGGAATTGTACCTTTTAGGTGACAATGACATAAAGGAGGACCCTAGGGACTACAAAGAAGCAATGTCCGACATTGATTCAAAGAGATGGCAAGAGGCCATGAAATCCGAGATGGATTCCATGTATCAAAATCAGGTCTGGACTCTTGTAGACCCTCCAGAAGGTATCGTACCTGTTGGAAACAAATGGGTCTTCAAGAGGAAGATAGGCATTGATGGGAACGTGGAGACTTATAAGGCTAGACTTGTAGCCAAGGGTTACAGGCAACGAGAAGGGATTGACTATGAAGAAACTTTCTCTCATGTAGCCATGATTAAGTCCATTCGAATTTTGCTTGCTTATAGCTGCGTACCATGATTATGAAATCTGGCAAATGGACGTGAAGACGGCCTTTCTGAATGGCTACCTAGAGGAAGAGCTTTATATGGCTCAACCCGAAGGTTTCGTGTCCAAGTCTGAAAAGACTAAGGTATGCAAGCTTCTGAGGTCCATTTATGGACTTAAGCAAGCCTCCAGGAGCTGGAACATCCGTTTTGATACAAAAATCAAAACGTTTGATTTTACTCAAAACGAAGACGACAATTGTGTTTATCAAAAGGTCGTAGGGGATGCAGTTGTATTCCTGGTGTTATATGTAGATGACATATTAATGTTCGGGAATGACACTGCAGTACTTTCTTATGTGAAAGTGTGGTTGTCCAAAACCTTCCACATGAAAGATTTAGGAGATGCATCTTATGTACTTGGGATAAAGCTCTATCGTGATAGAACCAGAAGACTGATTGCATTATCCCAATCAATGTACATTGATAAGGTGCTAAGTAGGTTCCAAATGGAACAATCTAAGAAAGGTTTTCTTCCTGTGAGACATGGAATTCACCTTTCTAAGTCCATGGGACCTAAGACTCCTGAAGAGATACGGCAAATGAATACTATTCCTTATGCTTCCGCCATAGGAAGTCTCATGTATGCCATGACATGTACAAGGCCTGATATCGCATATGCTGTGAGCATTACTAGTCGATATCAATCTAACCCAGGATCAGAACACTGGACAGCTGTCAAGACAGTCCTTAAGTACTTAAGAAGAACTAAGGACATGTTCCTCGTTTATGGAGGAGCAACAGAGTTGCGAGTGGAAGGCTATACAGACGCAGATTTCCAATCTGACGTCGATGATAGAAGTTCCAACTCCGGATATGTATTCACTCTGAATGGTGGGGCTGTCAGCTGGAAAAGCAAGAAGCAAAGTGTAATTGCTGATTCCACGACAGAGGATGAATATGTCGCTGCAGCTGAAGCCGGCAAAGAAGCGTTCTGGATGAAGAAGTTCATTACTGAACTTGGAGTGGTTCCAACCATTACATCACCAGTAACTTTGTACTGTGATAATAGTGGGGCGATAGCTCAGGCCAAAGAGCCCAGGGCACATCAAAAGAACAAGCATTTTGACAGGCGCTTTAATATCATTAGAAGATATGCTGCCGAAGGGAAAGTCAACATTCTCAAAGTTGCTTCAGCCGATAACGTAGCAGATCCACTGACGAAGCCAATGTCTCAAGTCCAACTTGACCGCCATATGGAAAAGATGGGTATTAGATACATGGGAGGATGGCTTTGAGTGCAAGTGGGAGATTGTTGGAAGTATGCCCACTCATTTGATGTAATAGCTTTTTGGAATACTTATTGTATTAAACTTATATGTGTTTAATAGAGGGCAAAGCTTATTGTTAATCACTGTTTATTGTATCTTGTGTTTAATCAATAAGGGAATCCAAGGAATGTATTTGATCTAAGAGATAAGTGATCTAAGTAAGTTAGATTTACGAGACCTTTCTCTTATGCTCATTCCTAAAACGTTCCTAGCCATAGGGTTGCCAATTGGGCATTGACAATCCGCTAAGGTTAGTATGTGTTATGTCGACTCAAGCGTGGATATGACAAGTCTCAAGTCATTTAGTGTTGGACACTAAGACAAACACATAGGTGCTTGAAAGAGTAATCGAGTACACTGAACAACGATCAAAAGAGAGTTCAAACATACATGTCATGTAAGAACTCAAGGCTACAATATGCAAAGTAGTCCTTTGACCTGAGGCATCATTGATGTCTAATGGTTAGGTCCTTGATCTTTGATCGTGTCAAATGGCGTTCCTTTAGAGTGTCCACGACATGGTTGGGGTCAAGCTATCTAGTCATGTAGACATATGAATGCACAACAAGGGATCTCTAACCTTATAGAAGGATAATACTCTAAGATATGATTCGAGAGTCTTTGGCCAAAGCATATGAATATGACTAAGGAAGTTTGTTCCAAATCTTATTCAAGCGAATCATATAGAGAAGTATCACATTGGATAGTAGACATGAAACAAACTATCACTTAAACGATGTGATTAAGAGTATTGTATTAGAGAAGGACCGTATTGCATTGTAATTGTAACTGGATAGGTTCTCCAACCACTTCTACTTAGCTTGGGTAACCATGACATGCTGCTAGGTGTCACTCATGGTTTGTGGTAGCCCTAAAGATTGGCAAACACAAATCTTAAGGGAGAATTGAAATGTGATTTCAATTCACAATCGATAGTTAAGAGTAACATCGCCCACTGCCTCGCTAATTGGAACCTAATGGATCGTACACCGAGTAAAGATGAAAGTGAAGTAATTAAATGGATAAGCAATTAAATAGTTAATTGAAGAATGGTCAAAGTTAATTAATTAGTTAATTAATTATACGAAACGTTCGTATTGGGCTTCTAAGTTGGTTTTGGGTTTCGGGGCCCAAAAGTGTTTTGGTCCACAAGGCCCATTATGTTTAAGTTGTATGACAACTAAAACAAATTGGGCAATTAGCCCAATAACAAAAGGGGAGGCCGGCCACATGAGTAAGGGTAGCAAACTTGTGTTATTTACAAGTTTGCCACTCACTAGAAATGAAGTATAAATTAAACTTTATAGCTTTATTTCATTTAGGGTTTTCCTTAAGAAATTGGGTGAAACTTTTTCTCTCTAAATTTCTCAAAGGGGGCCGGCCACTTAGGGAGAGAAATCTAGCAATTTCTTCTTCCCTAAGTCATCCATTTTATCTTCACAATTTATCTTTGGTGTAGAGACTTGGAGACATTAAATCTTTGGTGTTTTGGAGAACAAATCCTCAAAGAAGCAAGGAGGTGACTTGAAGGCCCTCCACTTGGGTGAATCCCTTGTGTAATCAAGGATGAGCTTCAAGGGTAATATTCTCTAAATCCTTATTCTCTTTAATGTTGTTAAAGAGTCATGGTTCACCATATACTAGGCTTTGAAAGTCATGGGTTTTATGAATTGATTTTGGATGCATGTCTAATTTAATTTGTTAAATATTTTGCATATGTATTCAAATGTTCTTCACTAGGACATAATTTTTCCTTCAATATTTATATATTCAAATAATATTAAATAGATTAAAATTATTCGAAAACTTTAACGAAAAACTCCCGGTACTGTTTATTTTAACGAAAAATCACATTTTTACACTAAAAAGTCAATCCTGGTACTATTTAATTTACCCTTTATTTTGTCCTTATCGTTAAAACTCAAAGTTTTCAAGCCTTTTTCATTAGTTTTCCTAATTTTAAATTGTATTTGTAAATTAAATTATGTGTCACTAATAAAAAATAGGATAAATTACATAAAAACCCTTCAGGTTTGAGGTTTATTACAACTCAATACAACAACTTTAAAACATTTCACTTTCATACCTCACGTACTATTTTATTTCAAAATAATACATCTGTTACATTTTCTATCTATTGATCCATTAAGCATTGACGTGACTGTCACATTTGTGCCACGTGGCAATTTTTTTTTTTTAAATTTAAAAAAAAAAAACTTAAATCTTTAACAACAACAACAAAAAGTTAGAAAACTCAAACCCATCAACCACCCCCTCCCCCATTCCTAAGCCTTCAACCCACATCCCATATCCTCCGCTCCTTATTCCTGAGCCTTCAACCCATATCCTGAGCCTTCAACCCACATCCCATATCCCCCGTTCCTCAACCTTCGACCCTTCCCACCTCGGCGAAACCCAAATCCTGTTCACCCACCCCTCCTCGACGAAACCCAGATCCCATGTTCCCCTGATCGGAGCCTCCATCCATCGCCCGCACTACGTAACCATCTTCCTATCTTCCCCTCCAACCTGAGCCCAGTCTGCAACCCAGAAAGAAGAAAGAAAAAAAAATGTAGCGCACCCACCTTCTTCCCTTCTTTACACACCCCACTCCTTAAATCCACACTCATTCTGAAAGACGAGATCTGATTGCAGAAAGGGAGATGGCTTTTTTTTCTTCTTTTCTTCTTCTTCTTCTTGGTGGGTGGGGGAAAGAAGTTTGCGGGTTCAGCTTTTCTTTTGTGTTTTTTTTTGTTTTTTTTTTAATTTAGAAGATTCATTTTTTTTAAATAATAATAATAATAAATTTCTTTTTTGCCACGTGGCACACATTTAGCAGCCACGTCAGCACTTAACGGTTTAATGGATGAAAAATGTAACGGATGTATTATTTTGAAATAAAATAGTATGTGAGGTATGAAAGTGAAATGTTTTAAAGATGTTGTAATAGATTTCAAACCTGAGGGGTTTCTATGTAATTTAACCTAAAAAATAAGTTCGTTAATTAATACTTAGGTAATAATTTAATCATCAACAACTATATCGTTTAGTTTGCAAATTCGGTCTCTCTAACATTACCCATAATAAAATCACATAGCTTGAATTTAATATCTATAATATTATTTAGAGCATCTTCAACCTTTGGATTAAAACTGTCACATCCTGGCCCGGGGTCCACCACATCCTAGGGCGACCTCCGCTGTAACACGATATTGTCCGCTTTGGGCCCCAACCACGCCCTCACGGTTTTGTTTCTGGGAACTCACATGAGAACTTCCCAGTGGGTCACCTATCATAGGAGTGCTCTCGCGTGCTACTCACTTAACTTCGGAGTTCCGATGAACTCTGAAGCCAGTGAGCTCCCAAAAGGCCTCGTGCTAGGTAAAGATGGGAATATACATATAAGGATCACTCCCTTGGGCGATTTGGGATCTAAGACGTCAAAAATAGATTCAGGACGTCGAATTACCCTAATTCAATTGTTATAATATAGTTTTATTAATTGTACCCTTTATGTGCTTAGGGACAATTATTAGTGGCATTTCCATCTTCGCTAGGTTGCGTGGCTCGTCAGCGGCGAAGTATCAGTGAGTGGGCAATTTATTTTTATACCTATACGTATTTATAGTTTCCAAATTTCATAAAATGCTTCACTTTACGTATATGTTGCCAAGTAGTGGATAATTGAAATATAATTGTGATAAATGTTGCCAAACGGTTGAGATATACTTGTCATGACATCCATACATATTTATACACATGCTCATCTTGCTGCACCTCGGTGTTGGTACTCCGCCCAGAGCCATGACCAGTCTTTCACATGCATGTTCACATCTGCACCGTTCGCTCACCTTGGATCCAAGTTTAGGTGCCAGTCCTGTTGTACAGACTACATTAGGCAATTCCAACTTGTATGTGACAGTGCTTAGCACCAATCTTCACGTGATTGTAGTACCAGAGTGCATTATTACACCCAGTCTTGTCGTACAGGTTGCTTAAGGTAACTCCGACTCGTGTGCTAGCTTAGATGATGAGCAAGCTGTTTGTAATTGATTATCACATGATTATTTTATTGTGGCATTTGGTATATCATGATTTGGCATACTTATGATTTTATTGCTATTACATACTTACTTAGTATGTTTTCAGGAAACTATACTTGTTTTACGGCGAGGGGTTAGTATTTTCAAAAATAAAGGTTTTCGAATAAGCATTGTTTTGTTGACCCACTCAACTTTGTTTTTCGCCCCTCCAGGTTTAGTAGCTGTGCTTACGTATATACGAGGATTCTGGCAAATCTTAGGAGATGGTTACCTTCAGTGGTATAACTCTCATCCTGTTTACTATACTGTCTTATGCTCTGACATCACGTGTGAATAGGGTTCAATCCCGCTCACCTGCACACTCTTTTAATTAGGCACTTTTAGGTTTAAATTTATTCACATTTTCCACATCACTACACTTTATGGCTTCGTCACCGTCCAAGTGTCGGCCAGCACAGCTCGATTTGGAGTCCAAGTGAACATTCCGGATCGGGGTGTGTCAAAAATTTTAAAAAGTTTAACCCAAAAAATTTAGGTTTTAAACCACAAATTGTTTTTTTATTTATTTTTGCTTCGATGATTTTGAATTAAAATTTTAGGCCGAGATTATTAAAAAATGAATTTAAGCTAAATATATTTTTTTAGTAACTTTTTTCAAAATAAAATTTATGTAGATTATCATAATTTATTTTTATGCATTTTGACCTAAAATATTTATATCATGAAACATGTATTTATAGAATGCTTTGTGAATTTTGACTAAAATTTTTTGTTCAATTGTTCTAGCCGTTGAATTTAATTTCAGGCCATTAGCTCTTTTTTTTTTTACTGTTAAATTTAATCATATTCATCTCAGCTGTTGGATTTAATGTATTTAATTAAAATTGCCAAAAGTTTAGATTTTAACCCAAAACTTATTTTAGGCCAAACCATTGGAGATTTAGGTTAATTTAAAATCTAAATTTTAGTGGAACGTCATTTTAACCCTGGCCTAAATTGTTGGAAATGTGCCCTAAAGTCAATCATATGATGATACTTTACGGACATTTCACATGTTAAACTAATCTAGTTTAATATAAAGGGTAAAGATTATTGTTTAAAGTCATCTCATATAACTGTTACATACTTAAACAATAAGTCCAAAGAATATGTAATTGGGAGAATGTGATCTATACATATTCTAAACGTTCTTGATCATAGGATTGCCAATTAGGCATTCGCAGTCTGTTATGATTAATACGTGCTATGTCTTCTCTTAGAGAGAGTGACTGGTCTAGAGTCATTGGTGTGACTGACACCAAGACGAGCATGTAGGTGCTCAATAGAGAATGAGTCCACTGAACACGATCAATAAGGAGTTCTCGTACTCATGTCACATGAGAATTCATGGTTGGTGATAGGACTTTTAGGTACCTACGCAAAGAGGTTAAAATCACACAAAATACTTGCAAGAGAACAAGGTTGTTGTAGTGTAGTATAAACGGCTCAAGCAAGTTAGTTTTCCGCTAGGATTATTTAAAACAATTAATGAAAAACCCTAATTGTGACAACCCGTCCCGACGCATTTTTATTTTGAGACGTGAATTGACGAAATTACCCATTCGGGGTTGTGTACGTATGTATGTGTTTGTGTAAGGACCAATTATGCAAGGCCCTCAATAATTGGAACCAATGGGATATTTTATATCCTTACATGTTGGATGATTTTGGTCCACACAAACTTATTCACCTCACCTCCCGTCACTCTCTATCTGTCTATCACTCGTTCTCAGTCACTCTCAGACTCTCTCTCTCTCTATATCTCCCGAGCTCTCTCAGTCTTTCTCTACTCCTCATGTACGGACAAGCCACAAGACCACCAAACCTTCACAAATCGAGGAAAACAATACCACTATTCGACTCTTGGAGACCATACGAACACAGTGATACCAATTTCAGGTAAGAACTATGTCGATTTCACGTTGAAACCACGAGGTTCGATTTTAGTACTGTTCACGAAGTTGTTGTGGGTTGTGTTTTAGGTAAAACCAAGTTCACTACGAGCCTTAGAAGGTTCCCAGGAGGCTCCGGGACGTTCGTTGAAGGCATTTGGACGTCGGGATCACGTGAAACGAGTTTGGCCGGTTTTTGGAAAATTTCCCGATGAGATCAGTTGTTTTTCATGGGTTTTAAAGGTATAGCTCTCTTCCTCACTTGATTTAGAGTATGTAGGAAGAAATTTCATGAAAAATGGTGAAGGAATGGCCAAGTTATGGTGAGTTGCAGGTTTACGGCGAGAGCTCCGGTGACCAAGGTTGAAGACGCGTGTGGGGGCGCGTAGACCCGTGCCACCCACGGCGCGTGGGGGCGCGTGAAGCATCAAAAAATTATTTTAAAAATATGTTGACGTCCGTGACGTCGAGTAGGTCGCATTAGTATATTTGTATGCCAAAATTGAGCTATGTATGAGAAGTTATTTCCGTAGTTACGTCTATGTGCTTAAATAACGTATTTTTAGTAATTTCTCATATAGGTGAGACTTATTCTGAGGACGAGCGTAGCCAGGCTAGATGTGGGGGCTACGACTCGGCGACCTATCAGTGAGTGGGCAATTATTTTTCTGTATAACCTATATATATATATATATAATGATTTTCCCATAATCAGCTTTTAAATGAAAAGTACGTTTTTATCGCCATGCATATAACTTAATATTGATGCATGAGTATTCATATATACATTTCATGCATATGTTGATGCCGAGGACGCCAGGTAGGTACATGCATTGTTGAGAAAGAACAGACGATATATGATGAGATATGATGTGATATGTTAGCTCATAAACCTGCACATATTGTTAGTGCTCACGCCCAAAGATAGGGGCACAGTCTTTCGTGTGTTGTTCACCTCCCGCACCGCATGCTCGCCTTGGATCCAAGTTAGGTGCACAGTCTTGTCGTATCGACCACCTTGAGTGGGTTCGACTCGTAGGTGACTCGCGTTTATTCGCACAGTCTTCACGTGATTGTAGCACTAGAGCATTTTTATATTGATACAGTGATGTGATAATGACCTCATAAGGATATGATGTATGTGCAGAGTATATATATGATGAGATTGAGATGTTATGAGCTATATGTACAGCCGAGGGTTGAGTTGATATCTAGTAGCGATATGGTTATTGAAATGCATCGCATCGCATGGTTTATGAGATTCAGATTGGCATTGAAACGCATTGCATGGCATATTATGAGATACGTTTGATAATGTTTTATGCTGAGAAAGTTTGTGATATATATGTACGTATTATTTTCTGGGAAACTATACAGGTTTTACGGTGATGGGCTATACTTTGAGAAAAGAATGATTTTGAAAAGATTTGTTTTGCTGACCCACTCAATTTTGTTTTTCACCCCTCCAGGTTCTAGATAGCTCGAGTATCCTTGGTGGCTAGCGAGGACCTTTCGGCAGTTCTGACAGACTCATTATTATGTAGGACACCCGTTGGTGTTAATTCCATTTAGTACTTTCTGCTTGACTGCACGTAGGCTATTTATGCTCTGGTTTTGTAAAAAGCACCTTAACTCTTGCACTAGCACACTTTCTTTTATTGGATTGCTAGTGGCTTGGTTTTAGTTGGTTCATATCTTTCTAATCAATCTCGCTTCCGCACTGCGCACATGGTTACGTCACGCTCACGTGACGGCCAGCAAGCCCCACTTTCAGGTTGGGGTGTGTCAGTTTGGTATTAGAGCATAGGTTTGGCAGTCCTGCATAGCTTGTGAATATTTGAATTATCTTGGTGTTTCTGTCAGAACTATGCCGCCTCGTAGAGAGCCACGTCGTTCAGATGAACCTTGTTTCCTTGGTATAGCTCAGTTGGGGGAAGCTATTGTTAGTGTTTTTCAGTATGTAATTCGCCCTCCTCAGCGGTCTCCTTTAGGCTCAAAGTATAATCTAAAGTTGCTTACCTTTACGGGTAATGAAGGCCATGAGGGGTTTGAGCGTTGGCTCAATTAGATTGAGAATACTTTTAGATTGATGTAGAGCCAGGGGAAGTTGTCTCCTAGCAAGTATTAAAGGAAGTTTACTAATTGGTCTCGTTGTGATTTAGAAACTGCTACTATTTCAGTTGAGATGCTTAGACTCTTTAAGCTAGGTATTGAGAAGATATGGCGTTCGATGGCGACCATTTACCCTTATGATAGTTATCAGGAATTCTACGAGATGTTGTTGAGGATTGCGAACTCTGAGAACATGCCTAGTAATAGTGAGAAAGAAGAAGGAAAACATAGTAATCAGAATAAGGATAAGGATAAAAGTATTGGGTAATCATCTCAGAGATCTTGCCAGAGGAAGTCGAATGTCCTATATTGAAAATATAGAGCAAAGTATCAAAATTCTACCAAAATAATTACCAAATTATACTAAGAATAAGTAAAAATATATAATATAATATAAATTCAATAGTTGGGATAATGCAAAGTAGTCATTTGACCTGAGGCATCATAGTTGTCTTATGGTTAGGTCCTTGATCTTTGACTATGTCAAAATCACTCCATCAGAGGTGTCCACAACATAGTTAGGGTTAAGCCACATAGCCATGGAGGCAAGTGAATGCACAACAAGGGATCTTTAACCTTCAAATAGTTTGAGGGAGAATACTCTATGACATGATTAAGAATCTCTAGCCAGAGTATGAATGAGATTTAGGAAGTCGTTCCAAATCACATTCAAGGTAATCATATAAGTAAGAATCACATTGGATAGTCGACATGAATAAACTATTAAACCAAACAATGTGGTCAAGAGTGTTGGAGAAATGTGGTATTGCATTGTAATCCTAAACGGAATAGGTTCTCCACTTCTTTTGATTAGCTTGGGTAGCCATGACATACTGTTAGGTGTCTCCATGGAGCCAAGGAGTAAGGAGACTAAGGAAAGAAGGCTCTCACATGGGTGAATATCCTTTGCTAAGCAAAGAGGTGCTCAAAGGTATATAAGTTTCTCAACTTTTTTCTTTAATATTTGAGTTGAGTCTTGGTTCACCACAATTACTAGGCCTTGAATTTCATGGGTAAAGTTTTATTTTTGAGTGCATATAAGCACGATTCCGCCGGTAATTGTTAATCTCATGCATAGATGTTGCTCAAATAAACTTGTTTTTCACAAATATTTCCTTCAAGTGGTATCAGAACCTAGGTCAAGTAGTTGGTGAATCCTTTTGGGTTTTATAGTTCATAGTCTTTGATTTGAATGTTGTAATTGTTGCAAGTTTTATTCTTACTTCTTTAAATTAAATTTTACTTGAAAATTTGCCATCTCAAATGTTGAAGCTGTAGTTCATAGGAGCATGAATTTTGGAGCTGAAACTTGGTGCCTTTTGTTGCGGGGAAATTCGGCCAAATCCAAGGGATGGATTTTTGGGTTCATATTTGTCTTGTTAAAAGTTTTTTAAAGTGGCCCCTAGGATGTTAAACCTCTTTTGAGTAGCGAAATTTTGAGTTTTATTGAGTGAAAACATTCATGAAGCTCTTATGGGTTTTCATAGATGTTCTTCAATGTTCTTGCTTTGTTCTTGTTGTTCATACAAACAACCAAAAAGTTTGTTGTTTTGATTCAAAAAAGTGTTTGGTTGTTTAGTTGTTTTTGTTAGTGATGGATGGTACGATTTTTCAAACAACACTCATACCTTTTTACCATTCACACCAAACCAATCACTTACAACTTTCAATCACCTTTCAATCACCTTTCAAACACACAAATAAACTCACATGCACCATCACTACTTACCATGACGGGCCACCCTATAATGGGGGTACTATTGGGGCTTTTATGCAATTATATAAAGTTTTGATACTTTTGTGTGTTTGGACTTTGACCTAAAAGTTTACGTTTTTACGTAAAGGCCCAAAATCACTAAAGGACAAAATTGTTTTGCTCCTTTAATGAAGTTTTTGTCTTTGTTGAAATTTTTGAGTTCTAGTTGTAATTACATGAAGTAGTGGACTTTTGTGTTTTTACAAAGTGACCTCAAAAGTTTATGTTTTGCAATATAGCCCAAAAGTTGAGGTTATTGTATTTTGGCCCAAATTAGTTGAGAACAAAATAGTTTTGTCTCTTTAAATGAGAATTGGATTTTCATTTCATTTAGCTCCATTTAAATCAATTCTATGGATACAAAAACCAAATGACAATTTTGCATTCAAGTTTAAGTAGTTAAAGTGTTAATTAATTAAAGAAAGGATGATTATGAACCTAAGCCTACGATAATTGAGCACTGTGAGAGGCCGCCTCTCATATATGTTTGAACCATGAGAATGTGTAGATTAGATTTTAGCTGTAATTTGATATGATCAAATGTTGTAAAAGAACATAAGCTTTTCTTTATTTTAAAGTAATTTGTTTTGATCAAATGTTGTAAAAGAGCATAACTCTTCTTTACTTTGAAGTACTCCTTTCTTGTTTTATTTAATATGCATGAAATTGGAGTAGTTGGGTCCAACGCCCAATAAGAAAAACACGCCTTAATGTGATTAAACACGTAACTAAAATCAATCACCATCCCCAGACTGAGATCCAACACTAGGCTTGTGTTGGATCGAATCAAAGGTTCATAGTCATCTGAAGCCCTAAGGCAACTATATAGTCCATTAATGAATGTGATCGGATTATATTTATATATATTTTTATATCAAATTCACTCGTCTTTTCTTAGTTAGTTCGTTATATTTTGAGCTATTTACGTTATTTTTGTGTTTTATAAGAATTTGTTAAGCAAAGAAAATAAAAATTGAATAAGTGAAATTTTAAGTGTCAAATTCGTCAAAACTACCTTACTCACTTATTTTCTTTGTTTATGTTTTTTTTTATTCAGTTTGAGTGATTGTAATTGGATTGATTTGTTTTGTGTGAAAAATAAAAGAGGAAAACAGCAAGGCAATTTCGGTGGACAAACAAATAATTAAAGGCAGTGCAATGGGGAGTGGGTGCAAGCGCATGATGAAAGGCAGAAGCATCTTGCGGGTGCGGATAAAGAAAAGGGAAAAACAAAAAAAATAAATAAAAGATAAGGAGGTGGGCTGCCTTTGGGCAGCTGGTGAAAAAGAAAGAAATAAAATAAAAAAGGGCATCAAGCCTCGGGCGGTCTCGCAGTGAAAATAAAAGGAGATGAAAGCTGCCTTTCAAGGCAGCCTCGGAAAAACAGAAGAAAATCAGAGGGACAGGCGCAGCGTGAGCTGCCAAGCCTCGGGCTTTCAAGGAGACGCCAGCAGCTTGAAGGAGCGAGCTTGAAAAGTCAGAGAGGAGGGAGCTACGTGAGGGGAAGGCTGCCTCGGGGCTGCCAAGAGAAAGAAGACAGTCAAGGAGAGCTGCCAACACAAGGGCGCCCATTTTAGAAAAGCTTACGGAGGAATTGGGGGAAGCTGCCCTCGGCAGCACGCAAGAAAGGAGGAAGGCAGCCTTGTTGATAAGCTGCCACGCAGAAAGAGTTGGCAGGGGGAGCCAATACGCAAGCAGCACAGGAGCTTGCAGCCAGCAAAGCAGCGCCAGAGTGGGGAGAGCAGCACGCCTCGGTGCGAGAGGTGGGAGCTGATTAACGAGAAGGGAAAGCTACCTTAGAGGCAGCGCCTGGGGGCTCGCGGGAAGCAGAGAGCTGCTGAGTATAGAGTGAAGAGGCTGCGCATAGAGGACAGACTTGCACAGTGCATAGAGAAATCCAAGCACTCTCCTATTTCGGTTTAATCTCTCCAACTTCAATTAGTTTAATTTCTGTTTTTAATTTATGAATAATGTATAATTAATTTATTTTGGCTAGAGGTTAATTCAAAACCATGATTATATTTGTAATTTGAATTGATACCTTCAGTTGTGATTTCTGAGTTGTGATTTAATTTGCTTAACTGTTTGATTGATAACTTATTTGTGTATGTTAATTAAGGATGCATACTTAATTTACACGCATGAATTTGATGCTAGAATATAAGTGAATTTCACCTAATCGTTATGAACTTATATTCATGAGTAGTGAAGGTTGCTATCCACAATCGTGTTAAGTGAATTCTTGGCAGGAGTATCATGCTTTTCATAGTTACTAATGCCTCGTCAGTATTTATAGTTTTCACAAAGTTTAATGATCTTTGATTGTATCTCTATTGTGCTTTTCACGTAGGGGACTTTTAGAGAATGTGTTGAATTGTTGTATGCTGTTCATCCAATTCAATAACTTAAGGAAAACTTGAAGATTAAAAAAGTGCTGTTCACGGTTAATCTGGAGTATTGAGATTTATAACTTATTGAAAGAACAACTGAAGGTCAATTTAGATTGCATATGTGTCTTGTGTGGAGAAAAACCCTCTAGCCAATCCGTCGCCCATCCGTTCACTTTAATTTTATGTTTTTGTCAATTTTATAATTTATTTAAGTTAATTTATGTTTCGTCAAAACCAAAACCCCCCCATTATTAAATTATATTATTTAATTAGATTTTATTGTTTTTAATCTTTTAATTTCAATTTCCGTCCATTTCAATTCCTAGTGTTTAATTTAAATTGTTTTCATTATTTTGAGTCATTTTAAGTGTGTTTCGAGTTTTTAACCTAGTTTTGTATTTTTTAGTCTTGTTTAATATTTTTAAATTAATTTAGAGTGATTAGCAATCCCTCCTAATCCCCGGCCTAGAACGATACCCTACTTACATCTTTACTACAACTGTCAAAAAGAGGGTTAAATTTGTGCGGTTTAAAATCCCACCAAATTTTTGGCGCCGTTGCCGGGGATTAGTAATTTTGCTAATCCCTTTATTTTTGTTTGTTTGTGTTTATTTTTATATTTGTGTTTATTTTTATGTTTGTGTTTTTATCTTTTACTTTTGATATTTGATTTATTTTTCTTTCTTTGATTTTAGGTACAAATGGAGCAAGACATGGCATTTGCGACCATTCAAGCTCAATTGGCGCAGCTCACTGCTCAATTGACTAATAATGCCGAACGGACCACAATGCCAAGTGTCTCTACACTTGATGTGCCCTATGGGCAAGGATATCAGACTCATCAGTATCCTCAATTTTCTGCATATGAAGATGATTGGGGATATTAAGGCCACAACCAATCAAGGGGCAACATGTTTTCCAACGCTTGCAATTCGGATTGGAGTGATCATTCAAACTCTATGTGGTGGGAAGCTCAACAAGTTCAACATGAAGCATATTGGCAGCCATATGAGGAGTTTTATTCAAATGAACCATCACAACCACCACAACCTCATATGCAATATGCTCAATCAAACTCAGGTTCGTCAATAGATTATAATCAAATCCTTAATGAATTAAACTCTTTGGTGCAGGGGTCACAAAATCAAGCTAAGGAGATTCACCAAGGAGAATATTGGCAACCGTATGATGAGTTCTATACAACGCCACCACAGCCTCCATCACAATCTGCCCAATTCAATTCAGGTACATCTGTGGATAATGATAATATTATTCAATTACTCATCTCTTTGAACCAGGAAGTAGAAAATCAAACCAAGGAGATGGGAGAATTGAATAATCAAATGGGGCAGATTGTGGAAATCAAGGCACAAATTCAAGAACAAAGTGAACTTTCCAACTCCAACATTGCAAGTTCAATGGCAGAAGTTGAAATCAATGAAGCCATTTCTTTGGAAGGTGATATGGAGGATGAGGCTGTCCTAGAACTGTTCAAACTCAGCCCGAACTTGGATGAATTGCCGCTGCAAGCAGAAGATGAGGAGGACGACTTGGGCAGTTTAGACGAATTCTTGTCTCAAACCCCTCAAGTCTGTATGTCGTCCAACTATGGTGAGGTTGTTCCAAGTTCAATTCATTCTAACATTTTTCCACCGAATGTCCTTTTTCCTTGCAGATTTGTGATTTCAAATATCGAAGAGAGTGAAAAAAACATTGTGAAAGCTCTTTCAGAGGTCCAAAGTGATATCCCAATTCTTGGTGCACCAAAACAAGTTCCCGAACCTTGCACACCAAGAAAAGAGATTCAAGAGAATGAAGTGGCTGAAGAATGTGTAAAATACATCAATGTGGCTGTGCAGGAAACAAAGGCCCAAGAAATTGAGTTTGATGATACGGGACAGGCCACAACCATCATAGTAAACCTGGCCCAGTGCAAAATCCCAGAAATATCGAAAAACGTAGTCTTTGTAATTGAGTTTGTATCGGAGAAAGACAGTAAGCCATCTTCTCCAATTTTAATTTTAATTTTATTTTATACTAACATGTCTCTAATTTTGATGATTCAGGCACCCACTCATGAATTTAGACCATTGCCGAATCATTTCAAGTATCACCTCCCATTAAAAGATAAATTCCATGCTATGGAGCCGAGGGGAGGTTAATGGAAAGATTCATCCGGCTAAAGACGTTAAATCAAGCGCTTCTTGGGAGGCAACCCAAGCAACCAGATTTGCATTTTTTTTAACCCTACTCTTAATTGCCTTTACTTTGCAATTTTTGTTTTGTTTTGTTAGTCGTTTTATTTGGCTGATTTTTGTTTAGTTTGTGTTTAAATAAATTAAGGGCCTTGTTTATTTTAAGAGCGGGTAAATAAAGTCTTTCTGCATTAATTTACCTATTTTACTTTACATATTTTAATTTGCTTAAAATAAACCTTAAAAAAAAATATTAATAGTAATAATAATAATATTAGTAATATATATATATATATATATATTTATTTATTTATTTAAATAAACATTAAAAGCATAAATAAATTTACAATAATACGAAAAACTAATAGTGTTCATTGGTCATTGGTCAGGTGGTGCCTGAGAAGTCGACGGAGCTCCGGGAAGACGAAGAGCCAGAGTTGGAATCTCCGGAGCCGGAACGCTTGGTGCTACTCCAGAGGACGAAGGCAACATAAACCTCGGGAGTAGCGCCATGAACCTTTCATGATCACTCTGGATCCGACCGTCCGACTCTTGCAGCTGGTCCAGCTTCCTCTTCATGCTGGTCGAGTAACTAGTTGCAAGCATGTGCAACTCCTTGTTCTCGTGCCTGAGTCCTCTGACCTCCTGCCGAAGACTGGCCACCTCCGCCATCAGCGACTCCACCTGACGAGTTCGGGCAAGCAGGCGCTGGCCCATGTTTGAAACTGAGCCTGCACTTTGGACGCTGAGAGCTAGAGATTCCTGAACAGCCAGCTCGTCCGACCGCCTGGATAGCATCCTATTATCCCTTGGAGTGAGCAAATTTCTGGCTATCACCGTAGCGGTTATTTCATTCCTCATCATTGTGTCCCCGACTGTAAGAGGACCATTGGGGGATATGAAGGACGAATTCCAAATGTTGTTCGGAGAAGACGAGTCATCGTCTTCCCCGACATTCAAGTTAAGGCGACGGTCGGAAGGGCAAGACATTTTTAGAGGGTGTTGAGGAAGAAAAGAGATCGGAAAGATTAAGAGTGCAGAAGTGCAGGAAGAGTTCGGAAGGAGTAAGAGTACAGAAGGGAGTGTTTACAGAAGGGAGTTCAAGTGTGAGGTGAAACAAAATTCATGCCTCTATAAAAAGAAGAAAATGAAGAGCGCCCGCTCCTCAGAGATCGAAGAGGTGCTCCTCTCGCAAATCAAAGAGTGACGGACACCTTTCTCAAAGGCCGGAGTTCTGTCTCAGAAGAGCCGTTCCTCTATCAAAAGCTGGGCTTGACTCAGAAATCACGTGGCATCAGCTTTTCCAGTTTGTCATCACTCGTCACATGCGTCACATGCAGCTTGGAGCGTTGCGAAAACCACGAGCCGAACCCGGATTTGAACCCCGGTTTTCAAAACATCATCATTCCAGTTTGTCGTCACTCGTCGCATGCGCAGTCAGCTTCGCGGAAATTACGGACGCTTTGTCAGAAAGCGCGTAACAGGCACTGTTCATCCAGCCACCGGCTGCCGACAAATAGTGAGGGAATAGTTCCGGTTGAGGAAGAAAAATTTCTATAAGTCTCGACCTTCGCCTTCCATAGCAAAGGCACACCTTCACACCCTCTCAACCTCTCAACCTCTCTTCATCTCCGATAATGTCTTCCCAAATAAAGCTTTCGAGTTACTCAGTGTTCTTCATCCCTTGGATCACCCCAGAAAAAAAACCTTCCAGAGCAAAAGTATTTCACATCAAAAAGGTTAAAAGCAAAAGTATCTCATATCATGCTTTCTCCTCACCTTCATCTGAGGAACGTGGAGAAAGTGAGATCCTGATTGCTTACCTAGTCTTGCTCTCGAGTACTCATCTCAGACCCCTCCCAGCCCACTTCAAAAATAAACCTGTGTAGAGGTACTTCTTCAAAAGCAAAAGTACCTCACAGACGAAGCAGGAGGAGTCTGAGTTGCTTCGAAGAGCAGATGAGTCTGGGTTGATCCAAGAGTTCAAGAAGATGCCACACCTGCGTGGAGACCGGACTACTTGAAGCATGTGGAGACAACGTGCTGATTCATCCTCAACTAACCTGAGGAGCACTTGCAAGAATGAGGCCCATCCAGTTCAAGATGAAAGCTGTGGAAAATCAACAAGGACGACCAATGATCGCCTATTAGTTCTTTTCGTTATCTTTTATTATCATTTTCAATTTTCGTTTACTTTATTTTCTATTTTTTCTTGCGTGCTTAACTGTTTATTTCTGTTCTTTGCAGGAACGTTTGGTTATTTTCTCCCTTGAAGTTGATTGCAAAATTTACGCTTGGGGGTCATCGCTTGGTTTTCTGCAAATTAGAGAAGTTTTCAGTCCCTTTTCTTTATTTTGTTTCGTATTATTTATTCATTTTATTTTATTTGCATATTTTTGTTTTATGACATTGGGGACAATGTCTAGTTTAAGTGTGGGGGTATCAAGTATAAAAAAAATGACCAAATTGAAATTTTTTGTACCTTCGACTTTGAACTGGTTTCATTTGTTTCCATGTTATTGCTTTTTGTTTTCTTAATTAGCTTTGTGTTTTACTTAATTTTTTTCGGAGTTTTGTGTTTTATTTAATTTTTCTCGAAAAATTTAAAAAAATCCAAAAATATTGTCTTGTTTTCCTTATGGTTTTAAATTAGATTTTTATTAGTTTCCCGACCCAATGATATAACTGGATGAAATTTGAACCATGATTATCAAGAACTTAGTTAACATGTGTTATGTGAAATTCCTAATTCTCTTGTTAGTATTGTACATGTTTGATCATCTTTGAAAAACAAAATGCACATAGCCTTGTTGATGTGAAACTAAAGCATGACTTAAAGCTTCATATGTGAATTTAGTGACCATATACATCCTATGTGAGGTTTTGAGCCTATTGAAAGTGTGTGCATTTTTCATACACTCCTATTCTTTCATGTGTGATGAACTTATGTGAGATACATCTCTAGAACTTGCGTAACGATCTTTCGAAATATTTGTCATTGATTGCATGAAATTGAAAATGAAAGAGGCATTAGGTTCACCACCATGGCCCAAATAACCATATTTCCCAAAGAAAAAAAAATGATATCATTAGATTGCCAATTTGAGCCGTTTTTGTTGAGCCTTTTATTTCTGATCACCAGATATGTCTACCCTTATACCTCAAACATGTTTCCTTACCCTTTCCAAGCGAGCAATTTGAGACTGTCTTTTGAGAAATGTTTGTGAAGTACTTGGAAGGAGTTTGGCAAAAGAATAAGTGTGGGGGTATTTCATGTTTGTATTTATTATTATTAAAAAAAAAAAAAAGAGAAAAAAGAGAAGAAAAGAAAAAGAAAGATTGTATACAAAGAAAATAAAAAGTTTTTAAAGTTTCAGTTTAAGGGTGTGATTGGAGGTGTTAAAAGAATCGTTGGAGAGTTTGAGTTCTTATAAATCTCAACAAAAAAAAAATTGCTTGCAATGTAACTTGGAACTTGTGCTTTCCTATTCTTTCGTTTCAATAGCCCTATCCCTAAGCCTCATTACATCCAATAAAAGTCCTCTTGATTTAAGTTTTGCAATTATGATTGTGGAGAAGTGATTTTTATGCAAGCTTATGGTAGATCTTTCACATTTGTTTCTTTGAGCGAAACACATTAAAACTAAACACATGTGTGATTGAGTGCATATCCCGTGAGAAGGTTGCTGGTTTGCATATGGTGTTTTTTTTAAAAAAATAAAAAATAAAAAAATAAAAATAAAAACTTGAAATTGCATTAGCATGGCTATCTCACACACTACACTTCAAGGATGATTTAAAGATTACTGCTAATATTTGAATAAGGAAGATGAACTTGGATTAGTTTGTTTGGTGCTAGCTATGGTTCTTGCTGATTTATGTTCTCAAATGAAATTCTTTGAGGGTCAAATAGGGGGAAGCTAATGTTTTTCATGTTATTATTTTTTCTGTTTTCTTTGTTTTGCTCGAGGACTAGCAAAAGCTAAGTGTGGGGGTATTTGATCGGATTATATTTATATATATTTTTATATCAAATTCACTCGTCTTTTCTTAGTTAGTTCGTTATATTTTGAGCTATTTACGTTATTTTTGTGTTTTATAAGAATTTGTTAAGCAAAGAAAATAAAAATTGAATAAGTGAAATTTTAAGTGTCAAATTCGTCAAAACTACCTTACTCACTTATTTTCTTTGTTTATGTTTTTTTTTATTCAGTTTGAGTGATTGTAATTGGATTGATTTGTTTTGTGTGAAAAATAAAAGAGGAAAACAGCAAGGCAATTTCGGTGGACAAACAAATAATTAAAGGCAGTGCAATGGGGAGTGGGTGCAAGCGCATGATGAAAGGCAGAAGCATCTTGCGAGTGCGGATAAAGAAAAGGGAAAAACAAAAAAAATAAATAAAAGATAAGGAGGTGGGCTGCCTTTGGGCAGCTGGTGAAAAAGAAAGAAATAAAATAAAAAAGGGCATCAAGCCTCGGGCGGTCTCGCAGTGAAAATAAAAGGAGATGAAAGCTGCCTTTCAAGGCAGCCTCGGAAAAACAGAAGAAAATCAGAGGGACAGGCGCAGCGTGAGCTGCCAAGCCTCGGGCTTTCAAGGAGACGCCAGCAGCTTGAAGGAGCGAGCTTGAAAAGTCAGAGAGGAGGGAGCTACGTGAGGGGAAGGCTGCCTCGGGGCTGCCAAGAGAAAGAAGACAGTCAAGGAGAGCTGCCAACACAAGGGCGCCCATTTTAGAAAAGCTTACGGAGGAATTGGGGGAAGCTGCCCTCGGCAGCACGCAAGAAAGGAGGAAGGCAGCCTTGTTGATAAGCTGCCACGCAGAAAGAGTCGGCAGGGGGAGCCAATACGCAAGCAGCACAGGAGCTTGCAGCCAGCAAAGCAGCGCCGGAGTGGGGAGAGCAGCACGCCTCGGTGCGAGAGGTGGGAGCTGATTAACGAGAAGGGAAAGCTGCCTTAGAGGCAGCGCCTGGGGGCTCGCGAGAAGCAGAGAGCTGCTGAGTATAGAGTGAAGAGGCTGCGCATAGAGGACAGACTTGCACAGTGCACAGAGAAATCCAAGCACTCTCCTATTTCGGTTTAATCTCTCCAACTTCAATTAGTTTAATTTCTGTTTTTAATTTATGAATAATGTATAATTAATTTATTTTGGCTAGAGGTTAATTCAAAACCATGATTATATTTGTAATTTGAATTGATACCTTCAGTTGTGATTTCTGAGTTGTGATTTAATTTGCTTAACTGTTTGATTGATAACTTATTTGTGTATGTTAATTAAGGATGCATACTTAATTTACACGCATGAATTTGATGCTAGAATATAAGTGAATTTCACCTAATCGTTATGAACTTATATTCATGAGTAGTGAAGGTTGCTATCCACAATCGTGTTAAGTGAATTCTTGGCAGGAGTATCATGCTTTTCATAGTTACTAATGCCTCGTCAGTATTTATAGTTTTCACAAAGTTTAATGATCTTTGATTGTATCTCTATTGTGCTTTTCACGTAGGGGACTTTTAGAGAATGTGTTGAATTGTCGTATGCTGTTCATCCAATTCAATAACTTAAGGAAAACTTGAAGATTAAAAAAGTGCTGTTCACGGTTAATCTGGAGTATTGAGATTTATAACTTATTGAAAGAACAACTGAAGGTCAATTTAGATTGCATATGTGTCTTGTGTGGAGAAAAACCCTCTAGCCAATCCGTCGCCCATCCGTTCACTTTAATTTTATGTTTTTGTCAATTTTATAATTTATTTAAGTTAATTTATGTTTCGTCAAAACCAAAACCCCCCCATTATTAAATTATATTATTTAATTAGATTTTATTGTTTTTAATCTTTTAATTTCAATTTCCGTCCATTTCAATTCCTAGTGTTTAATTTAAATTGTTTTCATTATTTTGAGTCATTTTAAGTGTGTTTCGAGTTTTTAACCTAGTTTTGTATTTTTTTAGTCTTGTTTAATATTTTTAAATTAATTTAGAGTGATTAGCAATCCCTCCTAATCCCCGGCCTAGAACGATACCCTACTTACATCTTTACTTCAACTGTCAAAAAGAGGGTTAAATTTGTGCGGTTTAAAATCCCGCCAGAATGCAAAGCTTATGTTAGTAGTACCATATACTCTCACTTTAAAAACTGTTTTACAAGCATAGTGGGAGTATCATATACTACTAAATCAATCACATAGACCAATAGTTGTAATAGGACCAAATTGTTTTAATGAGATTAAAAAGCATGCTTATATGTGATGAGACCTAAAAACCCTCAACCAAACCATTATTAAGTTGATAAGCATGAGAGTGCTTTGAACACTCTTTCGTGACCTTCCACCGTAGTAGGCTCCAATCGTTTGTGACTCATACATCGTATTTGTCTAGTTATGAGGTATACAAAGTATGTGCTTACATTCAGGAGAAGCCTATAAACATATGATGAAGTGAAGGTAGGCAACGAGTATAGTCAATATTATATTCTTCTGAGGCCATTCTTGAACCCCTACTTGAACTAGCATGGTGGGAATGACTTAACTAAGTGCGACGGTGCCAATATGATATTCTTCGGAGGCATCATTCTCTAGAGGCCAAACAAGATGAGTAATTACAAAAGTTGTAAATGGATAAAGCGTTATCCTCTCATCATCATTGTTGCTAGCCAATATGATATTCTTCTGAGGTGGGCTTGATAATGGTGAGTCTCTCATACCTTATTAAGAGTTTCCTCCAAAACTCTCGAATTCTGATGATGGATATGGAATTTGACAAAAATAGTGGGTGGTGCTATTTGATTTAAAGACTCAGATCAAATAGCTTAAAATCAATCCATTTATATTCATTATGTATTTATTTAGCAATATATTTGCAAACGCTATCCAAAACTTGACAAAGAAAAGCCGAAAGCTTTAGTTTCCGGACTTAGTACCACAATCCCATAGATTGTCTTGAATGGATTGTATATGTTCCTAAGTAGTCTCATCCTCACAATAATGTATCATTAGAAGAACGTGTTAGATAAGTCTATCATAAAGAGGACAACACAAACAACAAATGCTTATTCCTTTGTCGTATGAACAAAGGAACTTGAGAAGATTAGCACAAAGACATGGACACTTTTAGTGTTATAATTCTTCTATTACAAATCATTATATGAAGAAATAAGAGTTGTCTTGAACAACTCTTGAAAGTTTGTGATCATGTTTAGAGCATAATGGACTTATGATGATTTTGAATCATTGAGTGTTGAAGTGTTAAACCACTTCATGAGACGGAAACTAGGCAAGGACTTCACTTTTGAGTCGCACACTTGATGAGTCCATATTATACTATATATTTTACCCTTATCTTAGTATTAATTTATTAGTTATTTTGGTGAGATTTTGATACTTTGGATTATATTTTCAATGTAGGACATTCGACTTCCTCTGAAGCAAAAAGTGATCACAATGATGAATTTTGGAGTGATTCCAATTGGACGATATTCGTGAGTCTTTCAAGATGATTGTGTCAAAATTCCAAATTTTTCTACCAAGCCGCCGTGGCGATGAAAAGAAGACCCAGCGCGCAGCTTTCCCAGATTGACGTTTCTGGACGTTTTGGGTATTTTGAAGGTCAAGATGGCATATTTGGAAGAAGATTCATTCTGAAGATTTGTAGGAGATGTCTCAAGCTTTAAAAAGAGACCTTTTGGGACCAAATCGGAGTTGATTTGGTTGGTCAAAGTACTGATTTTCTGAGAAGTTCGAATTCCAGTTAGAATAGGAAACCTTTTTATTAGTTGTTTTATTATTTTATTATGTTTCCTAGTATTATTCTAAGACCTTTTCTAGGTAGGGTTTTATTTTCTACTAGTATAAATAAGGCTTTTTAGCCATTAGGGGATACGCAACATAGGAGGAGAGAATGCACTACTTTGGCTTCAGAGAGCTTTTGACGATTTAAGGTGTTTTCTATCCATGTTCTTACTTATATTTTGCTTTATGATTGTTCTTAACTAGTTTCGTTTGCTAGGGCGAGGCCACGAGCCTTAGCAAGAATATGTAGTTTCTTTTCAATTTACTTATGATGTTATGCATGCAAGTTTTGAATTATTAATCACCGTGCTTGAAACTATCTAATTGTCTTAGTGATTGGCCACCATTAGGATATTTAGAAAAGTAATTTGATGCAATTTTGGCGGAGGGTTGTCCCTGGAATTGGCGCTGGCTTCTTGTGGTTAATATGTATAACCTCTTAGGATGGACGACACGTTTTAAGGGTTATATGGTTTTTCAAAGGGTTTTCATAAAGCTTAATGAGTCTTGCATGTTCACATTCGATCTGGACACCACGGACGGGTTGCATGTTAGATATACGTTCTATGTTGGAGGTTCCAAGTAGGGCATACTTTAGGAAAACCTAACCTTCAAAATATGCAGGTGTAAGTCATAAGTAATTGAAAGAATTACATAGGATTGTTAAGGTGACGGCGGAACCCTAGTGCTCAAATAGATTTTCAAAACTATTTTCTTTTGTTTGATTTACTTTCCCAAGTTATTCAGTTATTTTTAATTAAATTCGTTTTTAATATTTTAGGTTATTAAATCACCCTTTTCCAAACTTTGTTTTCAAATAATTAATTAAGATTTGGTTAACATAAAATTATTCATTCAATCCCTGTGGAGAACGACCTTGCTCGAGCTGCTATACTACGACAACCTTGTACTCTTGCAAGTATTTTGAGTGTTTTTATCCCTTTTACACAAGTGGAAAAAATACCTATCAACGCTCTCCAAATCGTTTGATATGTATAACACAATTGAAATAAGTTTCAAGAGAGATAGTGGGAGTTTAGGGACCATGACTATTGTAGTCAATGGAGAAGTCAAATGAAGAAGGCGAAATAACTCCAAGGGAACCAACTTTCTTTATGAAAGGATGGACATTGGAAAGGTAATTTGCAAGAAATGTCTTACAAGTGTCAGGAACACACCTTTCGAAGGTGTTGTAAATTGTTCTTGAATAGTTCAAAATAGTTGGTTCTTCTACTTGAATGCTTGATTTCGTATTAGTAAATATGTTTTACTATCGTTGTAAAAGTATGGCTAATAAGAAGTAGAAGATTAATGAGAAAAGCGAAAGTACTTCACATTTGGAACGTGAATAATATATAGCTCTCTGTGAAAGCAGATAGTACTTACTTCTTCATATGAACTACCAAAGAAATTGGAAAAACAAAGATTGTCGTTATATTCCAATTTGAATAAGGTACTTAATTCCATCACTATAATTTTAAGAGATAGATGAATGTTTTGTTTGACAAAACATTGTTCTTTATTAATGAATGACTGGATTATTGTAATCTGATTGATTGTCTCTATAATAGAGATGATGTAGTAGTGTTATCTTTTTAGAATATAATGATGCTTAAAACCCAAAGGGTTGCAAGGTAGTGACTAATCCCACTGAGTTGTGACACCTCTAAATCATAAGTTACAAGTTGGTAATAGATGGATGCTTTGGATCGTTAGATCCGGATCCAATGCCTTCTTGTTAAAATTGTATAGAGGCAAAATGTTCAAATCTTTATTATTTTGAAAAGAAGAAAGAATCACAAAGTTATTGAGGTTAATTCACTTAGATGTTAGTGACACTTGTCCACAACATAATACTACTCATGTTGTATGACATTCACTGAAGATTGCTCTCGGTTGGACAATCGTTTATTTTGAATAAACACAAGTCCGAATACTTTGCAAAAGGTTTTAAAGAATTCAAGAATGTGAGTTGATGAGTAAGATGTCTAAAGTATTTACCTCCTTAGATTTGATCCAAGGAAAAAGAACACTTTAGAAGAGTTTCCTTGAAAGATATCAAAGAAAGTAGCATCATAAGATAATGGATTTCTCCATTGGGAGAAGAACGAACTCGAATAAGATGTAGTTCATTGGATGTTATCAATTACCCATATATAGGATATATTAGAATATCTTCCAAAATGTTTCATGACTCTATAGGAGTAGTTGGAAAGAAAGACAAGTCTTAATCGTGTTAAAATTTGGGGTTGTGTGCTAATAAGTAATATTTATTGGAGAACAATCTTGTGTAATATCCTTAAATTAAACTTTGGATATCACTTCTATAAACCAACTAACAAATGTTATTTGTTGGGTAGTTCATTGTAATCCTACAATAGGATTTGCCTAAGATAGAGCAAATGAACGAGAGATAAAACTCAAAGAATGGGTTCTTTGAGAGACAAGATGATAATCAACAAATATAACAACCTAGTTCCTACACCACTAGCTCCAAGGTAGTCGAGAAAGATCTATAAACCGTCTCAATTGAATGGTTTGAACTTTATGACTATGTCATAGAGTTACACCTCTTAATTCGAAAGAAATAAGAATGAAAATACTACATTGAGTGTATATACAATGTATACTCAAGGAAATGGTATAATACCATTTAACTCGAAATAGTAAAACCTTCATAGCTAATTGGTAGCTTAAGTTGACTACAATCTACGAGATTGGTTGACTTGGAAGAAACCCTCTTTGATGTAGTCTTGGTTTCCATTAATTCAAAGATTGCTAGCTACTACTAAACGGTGATTCAATGTTTGGACATAATATGGGTCTCCGAAACCATTATCAAGATAGTCTTGATAATATATGTCTAAGACTAGGAAGATTGCTAGCTACAACTAAACGGTGATTCAATGTTTGGACATAATACGAGTTTCCGAAACCATTATCAAGATAGTCTTGATAATATATGTCTAAGACTAGGAATCACAAGATATGTAAGTTGTAGAGATCCATTCATCATGAATCTTAGCAAGCTAATGGGAGCTATAAGCGCCTTATGAGAGAAAGATCAAAACGTTTGATTTCTCATAAAGATGTAAATGAATCTTTTGTTTACTAGGTTTACAAAAGATTAGTGGAAATTAACCATATTCCTAAATTTGAACATATATATGATATATTAATTTTGGAAATGAAAGGAATTCTTCGTCGTTAAAATTATGACTTTAAACGTTCTATAATGATAGAATGTATATGGAAGACATAATTTATATATATGGGATGGAAATCTATAATGATAGATTTCAAGATATAATTGGATTATCTCAATCCCTATTGATAGACGATAGATGTAGGAAGTTTCTCGAATGATAAACTTCAAATCAAAGGACAATTCCAATCAGACTGGGAAATTGCTCTTCTAAAAGAGAGTGTACCCTTTTGACTACCAAAGAAGCATAATGCGTAAATAGAATCCTTTATGCATACGCAGAAAAGGTGATTTATGTATTTCATATTGTATGAAAAACGTTGATATAAGTTGTACCAAGATCGGTACAAGATAGTATCAATACAAGCCCAAGATCAGAACCATGGCAACTGTCAAGTGAGTCCTTAAGTATTTAAGAAATACTAAAGGATAGATTCGTCAAGAATGAGGAAGAATTAGAGTAACGCAATGGAAGCGTTAATGTATTAGATTATGAATCTAATATCATATCCATCATTGGATGTCTCTTCATCATGAATGAAGAAATAATTGGATATCTCTTTATTATGACTAGGGATGGGCAATGGTTTTGGCAGGCGGCTAACCACGGTTATTTACCCATAACCGTTTATGTTCATACCAGCATAACCGTTTACCCATTGGGTAATTGCATAAACGGTTATACCCATAACCATAACCATTTATAAACGGTTATCCATACCCATAACTGTGTACTCATTTAACCATAACCATTTACCCATTTAACCATATTCATTTACCCACTTACCCATTTTTAGCCCGTTTATCCTTTGTTTAACCATTTACCCCTTTTTTCACCAGCTACATTTTTTTTTCACAAATTGAAAAGTACAAAAGAAAAATTTGTCATAATTTTCGTTTTCTGACAATTCAACACTATTATAGGTACATTTTAGCATGCATTTTCCTATTTTAATTATTTAAGTCCTCATACAATTTCAATAATTAAAATAATAGTTTATGAACGATATTTTTCTGCTACACCAGTCAGAAAATTTAAAAGGGATTTCACCAGAAAAAGCAGGTTGACATTGTCTAGGAATTTCTGAAAAAAGCAAAGGTCCCTATATATTTATTTTCACCCTTTCCAAGATTTCTAGTACTAAATCAGTATTAAATAATGGTTAATTTATAGGTTTCGGTTTTGGAGCGAGAACATCGGTCACACTTCACCATTGATTTTTACAGTCTATTTGCTCTTTTGTGTTGCAAACTAGAGGGGGAGAGAGAGAGCCTACTTCTAAAACCCCTCAAAATCCTTGCGATAATTTTTTTTTAATTTTTACATATATTAAATTAAATGGCTAAATGGATACCCGTATAACCACGGATAATACCCATAACAATGGATACCAGTTATAACCGCGGGTAATACCCATAATCGCCCATTTAAATTTCACGGATAAACGGTTATACCAATAACTGTTTGTGAACTATAAATGGGCGGGTAACTGCGGTAACCCAAACCCATGGGTATTTTGCCCATCCTTAATTATGACTAAAGATATATTTGGGTGGAAACATTATAAGTAATGACTTTAGTGTGTTCCATCATGCATGCAAAATATATCGCCATATAGAAGCTTACAACAATGTAGTTTAGATGGGAAAGTTCATTTATGAACTCTTCATTCAGTTCCAACCAGAAAATGTCTCTAGTGTACCCATACTACGACACTAATAGGGCGATAGCTCAAGCCAAGGAATTAAGGTCTCATCAAGATCCGAACTTAAATGAGTCCACTGAACCATATGAGTGAGAATCATGTATAATGGTGATGTTGTTATTCTCAAGGTTGCTTCTATGGATAACATATAGATATCCATTGTCTAGGCCTACTACTCAGCCATTTTTGAAATGAATTTAAAAGAGGTATCATCATTGATGACCAAGCTGATTGGCTCTAGTGCAAGCGGGAGATTGTTGGAAATGTGCCCTAAAGCCAATCATATGATGATACTTTACGGACATTTTACATGTTAAACTAATCTTGTTTAATATAAAGGGCAAAAATTATTGTTTAAAGCCATCTCATATAACTGTTATATGCTTAAATGATAAGTCAAATGAATATGTAATTGGGAGAATGTAATCTAAAAAAGTTAGATTCATGAGACCATTCTCTTTCATATACATATCCTAAACGTACCTGATCATAGGATTGCCAATTAGGCATTGACAGTCCGTTAAGATCAATACGTGTTATGTCTTTTCTTATAGAGAGTGACCGGTCTCAAGTCATTGGTGTGACTAACACCAAGACAAGCATGTAGGTGCTCAATAGAGAATGAGTCCACTGAACACGATCAACAAGGAGTTCTCATACTCATGTCATATGAGAACTCATGGTTGGGATAATGCAAAGTAGTTCTTTGACCTGAGGCATCACAGTTGTCTTATAGTTAGGTCCTTGATCTTTCACTATGTCAAAGTCACTTTGTCAGAGGGTGTCCACGACATAGTTAGGGTTAACCTACTTAGCCATGGAGGCAAGTGAATGCACAACAAGGGATCTTTAACCTTCAAACCATTTGAGGGGGAATACTCTATGATATGATTAAGAATCTCTAGCCAGAATATGAATGAGATTTAGGAAGTCGTTACAAATCACATTCAAGGTAATCATATAAGTAAGAGAATCACATTGGATAGTAGACATGAATAAACTATCAAACCAAACAATGTGGTCAAGAATATTGTATTAGAGAAAGACCGTATTGCATTGTAATCCCAAAGTAAAAAAGTTCTCCACCTTTTCTGATTAGCTTGGGTAGCCATGACATACTGCTAGGTGTCACTCATGGTTTATGGAAGCCCTAAAGGTGTATAATCACTAAAGGGGGAATTGAAAGTAAGTTTCAATTCACAATCGATTTGAAGAGTTCTAATCGCCTACTGCCTTTCTAAAAGGAACCTAATGGATCGTACACCGTGTAAGGTAGATGTAAAGCAAAAAATAATCACGAAGTGACACGTGGATTTTTGGGTAGAAATAGACAAATTACCCCCGAGGCACACCAGGATTCCTACGCGCGAGCAACGAGTAATCATCCCTCAACCAAGTCAAAACTGCCCAAAATAGGTAATAATTCAAAACTTATTTCATCCATCCTCATCAAATCCTCTCCACAAGGTAACTCCCAAATCATTCCCTTTTTATTATATTAATTAGCTAATCGATTAGGTAATTATTCAATTATTCCCAATTAAACACAAATCATGAACCTTGCCCACAAAAGGAGCCAAATGGCCAATCCTCTCTCACCTAAGGAGGCCGGCCACTCCCCTATAAAAACCCTCTCATCCTCTCCAAAACTCACATCCAATTCTCTTGCAAAATTCTCTAAAAATCTCCAAACACTTTTCCCTCAAAATTCTAACTTTGGCATCAGAGGTTCTTTGGCCAAAGCCCCTATTCATCGTGGGTGCGTGATGCTCTTTGCCTTGAGCTAAGGTGTTATTTGTTTTGTAGGTGCAATTTTGTCCAAGATCAAGGAGGAAGAAATTTACATCCACAAATTGGTGCTTTCATTGAGAGAAGAGTCACTCACTCGTAGAAGATTCTCGCATAAAAGGTTTTTCTATTCTGTTGTCCATTTGTAGATTTTTTGTACATTCTTATTATTAGAATTTTTTTTATTTGACAAGATTCTTTGATAAAACATAAAAGAAAAATACAATGGCTAGAAATTTAGAAAATTCAACAAGTGAAAATTCCAATATTCAAGAAATAGGACCGTGGTGATCCACGAGGCTAAATGTGACCATAAATGGAGTGGCACTACCGCTACGAGGCTCCGCCATGGCAACCACCGTAGTGGCCACCACGGCAACCACCCGAGGCGATGTCTATGGCACCACTACCATGGCCCAAGCCATGCCATCCAAGCTTGCATGGGCCCAAGCCCAAGCCGTGCCATCCAAAGCCCACAACACCAAAGCCACGGCCTAAGCCATGTCACTCCAAGCCCAACTCGAGCCCAATGCATTGCCAAGCATAGCCCAAGCCTCGAACTCGCATGCATCACGCGCTGAGCAGCCCACACATGTGGCTTAGCTTGTTCTCGCAGTCCAACCTACTCCTGTGGTTCCCCAAGCAGCCAAAGTCGGCCCAAGAGTAGCACAATAATCCCAACTCTGAGTTTCAGGACCTACAATCGAATCGGGGGCATTTTAACTAAATTTTTCTGCAGATTTGACATTTCCTAATTCAAATCTCACGCACAGAGCCTACCACACTTATACTGCTCAAAAAGGCATATTTCTTCCAAGCTTTTCCAATCCAAATGGCGAACAACACTTGTCTCGACAAGTCATAAAGTTAACAAGTGCCCTTGCACAACAGACGACCTTGGTGAATCAACTCTTGCAACGCACCGAGATCCAACGTGCCCCAGGCGAGGAGTCCCGAAGTAAGACAAGGGCAACGTACATTCCCGATTAGGCCCTGAGATAGTATGCACTCTCGACTAGGCCCGAGAGCAAGTATAAACTCACAATTGGGGCCACACTCTGATAGTCAACATGAGTAGCTTTCCAAGCAAAGCATTCATTTGTTGCTAAGCCTGCAAAGAGTATCCTCCACATCACATCAGAGCAGGCAGCACGACGGATGGAGAGAAACAGTCATTCAATCCAGCTCAAGTTCAACCAGCAACCTGTGAAGAATTCCCTCGCTTGCTAGGAATGGACCACATGCACCCCTGCCGTGACATAGACAAGTCGATTATGTAGAAAAGCAGCCTAGACCAGCAGGTCAAGACTAGGGGCAGCCGAGAGCTCCGCCACCTCAACAAAGGTAAATTCTGAAAGAAATAGAGAGGCTCTTGAATGAGCGTTTGCGTGATTTCCAACACAACAAAGAAGCTGACAATGCATTACGGTGAGATATGACCAACATAAGTAGGTCACCCTTCACTGATGAGATTGAGCAGGTAGAGCCTCCACGAAAGTTTATGATGCTACACTTCACATCTTTCAAAGGAGATGGAGACCCAGAGAGACAATTGAAACACTATCGAAGCACGATAGTCTTTTATCAGAACAATGATGCTCTTATGTGCAAGATATTCGCCACCACTTTGCAAGGCGAATTGTAAGATTGGTTTCACACCCTACCGCCATGATCCATCTAGAGTTTTGATGATCTTTCCTTAGTTTTCACCAAAGAATACTCATCTTACTACTTGATCAAGAAGAAGTCCGATCATTTGTTGATGATGTGATGTAAAACAACACACAAACTTAAACCCTCTTTTTGATAGTTGTAGTATAGGAAAGTAGGGATCGTTCTAGGCCGGGGATTAGGAATGATTGCTAATCTACTCAAAACTGACTTAAAAATACTAAACAAGACTCAAAAACACAAAACTAGGCTAAAGACACTTAACTAGATTCAAATAACTTAAAACTAACTAGAATGACTCAAAACAGCACAAAACAATCAAATCGACTCAAAACAGAATCTAGAGATTAATTTGGACGAAAAGACTCAAAACAATGAATTCTAACTTATGTTGACTCAACACACTCAAAAGAAACCAAATTGAACAGATTCTAACTCAACTAACACAACTAAATTATGAGGGGTTTGTTTTGCACGAAAATTAAAACTAAAACTAAGTAACTTGCAGAATTAAACAAAGACATAAAATTAGAGTAAATCAAAGGATAAAAGGCTAGCTAGAGGGTTATTCTCCACACATGACACACTTGCATACAAATCGATTTTCAGTTGTTTCCCAATAAACCATGAACCTTATGCCCCAAGTTAACCGTGACAACACTTTTTTAACCATCAGATTTTCCTTAAGTCATTGAATTGGATGGAATATGCATCGGCAACCCAAATTATTCTTCAAAAGTTCTCTACATGGACAACATAATAGAGATACAATCAAAGATCATTAAGCTTTGTGAAAATCATAAGCATTGACAAGGCATTCGTAACTATGAACAACATGATACTCCTGCCAGGAATTCACTTAACACGATTGTGACTAGTAAACTCCACTACTTGTGAATATAAGTTCATAACGATTAGGTGAAACTCCCTTATATTCTAGCATCAAATTCATTCATGCAAACTAAGTATGCATCCTTACTCAACATACAAGAATAAGTTATCAATCAAGCAATTAAGCAAATTGCATTCACAATTTATGAAATCACAACTGAAGGTTATCAATTCATATGCAAATATGTTTATGACTTTGAAATTCCCCCTAGCTAAAAGAAGTTTAGCTCCTCATGTTCGCAAAACAAAGATAATAAAACTTAAACATTGAAAACAAAAGAAAGATTACACCTAGAAACGTTCCAGCAATCCTAACTTGAATGGCAAGCACGTCCAAGGGCTTTTCTTCTTCTTCTTTACTGCGGCACAAGGGTTTGGGTGGAGTGGTTGATGTGTGGTAGAGGGTGGTAGAGGATGGATAGGTAAATAGATGGATAGAATGGATGGAGAGTGAGAGGGCTTGCGGCAGAACGTGTAGAGAAGCTTGAATGGTGCGACACTATATATTTATAAAGCTAGGGTACACAGCAAAGAATAAGAAAGGTTTTGAACTTAGCTAATTAGTCCCACAAGGAATAAAAGTAAGAAATTAAAGAGAAATAGGCAAGTAAAGTGCGGGACAATATAGGAAAGGTGGTTAAGAGTCAGAAATAAAAAAGAAAGGGAAAGAGAGGTGTGGCAAGGCTTGTGGAGAAAAGGGAATGTGGTTTTGCAACACAAAATAGGAAATAGAGTATCCCTCTTGTGCGGCAAGGAAGAGGGAAGTGCAAGGGTAATGCGGCAAGGATGTAGGACAGATTTAGGGCTTCTAGCACAATGCAATTAAGGATCCTAATATGTTCAGGACACCCTTTTGCAGCTGAAACTTAAGTGAATCAAGATTAGGAAAGGTTTAAGCTAAATAAGAAAACTTACTTTACATTCCTTCTTTCTTACTGAGTTCCTTGACTTCATTTGTCTTGAATTTATTCCTTCATCTCTTTACTCATTCCTAGCCTCTTTTGGTCTTCAATTTCGTCAATCCACCTTGCTCCATGCATGTGTTATCCATCCAATGCCCAAAATTGCTCCAAAATGAACCAAAATGCATCTTCTTGCTACCTTAGCCCTTTGGACCTACAAACACACGAAAATAGCTTAAAATACTAAAATAACTAAGAACTAACAACATATATGCAAAAAAGCAAGCTAACTAAGTAGCATAAATATGCTCATATCAGTTAAACATGAAAAATTACCCAAAAGAATCACTTTGCGACTACGTGAAGAGGTTCAAAGCAGATTCAATAGCAAGTGCATTATTCCAAAAATGATTCATAGCAGACCACTCCTTGTTCGGCGAATTAATCATAAAATAAGATCTAACCCTAGTAGACTCCTTTGCTCTAGCAGAGAAGCAGACACTTTGGGATGAGGCTTGAAGAGCAGACAAGGTGCCCAAGAAGCCTTGAAAAGAAGTAGCAGTAAAGAAATAGGATAGAAAGCAACCGAACAACAAAAGCAGGCAGGGGGCCAAGCGTAGGCACCGATCCCCGACTAGAGGAGGCCCAACAACCAAGAACTACTCTAAGTTCTCAATCTCGATGTACCAAATCCTTCGCGATGTCAAGAACGAGTCATAGTTCAAGTTGCCAAAGCCATCAAAGGGAGATACTTCCAAGTTGGACCACACCAAATATTGCACATTCCACCAGAGTCCCAGTCACACAACTGACGACTGCTACACTTGGGAAAACTACCGAGAGAAGCTTATGAAATAAAGCAAGGTCGATAGATACTTGGACAAGTCGGCTGCACAACCTAGAAGGAATGCGAATGCTGCTGAAGAACAACCCAACAAGACAATTCGAATTAATGGCATCGTCGCCAAATCTGAGCACTTGGGGGCCACCAATAATTCAAAAAAGAGAAAGATCCAGTAAGCGTTGCTAGTATCACAAGTCCAAGCAGTTGACACCCAACCTGGACCTATCATTGGCTTCATTAAGCAGGATGCAGAAGGCGTCGATTTTTCACACGACGACGCACTAGTAAATCTATCCAACTAGCCCATGCTATAGTCGACAGAATGATGGTGGACAATAGAAGTGCAATCAACCTACTTCAACTCTCAGTAATTCAGAAGATGGGCCTGGAAAGCACAATCATACACCGAGCAGAGGTACTCACCAGATTCAACGGGCACACGTCAACTACCATCAGCCACATTACACTTGACGTGAAAACACCGCCAGTTGTCTCAAAGTAAACATTCATGATAGTAAATGTCCCATCTCCCTACAATGGGATTCGTGGGAGACCTTGGTTAATCAAGCTAGATGCCATCGCTTTCGTCAAGTTCCAAAAATTTTGATTCTGCATCCCAAGATGAGGAGTTGGAGAAATCAAGTCTGACCAAGCCACATCTCTACTATTGAAGGAATCAAAGAAGAAAGCCTTTACCCCCGTAGAGGCTAACGAGGTCCAAATGGACAATAAAGCTACCAAATAGTAGTTACAGCAAGCGAATAAAAAAGATGGAGTCCAAACCAATACACAAACAGAAGACTAAGGATGGAAACTCAAAGAGGATGCCGAATACATCATTCTTGATCCCCAACAACCAAAAAAGACGGCTAGAATTGGCTCACGCATAAGCCCATCTGAAAATGAAGAATTCTTTCCTTAGGGAAAATCGTGATGTCTTTGTGTGGTCACCTTCTGACATGCCCGACATCGATCCTAAAGTAGTTTTCCACAAGATGCACGTCGACCCCGCTGCCAAACCAATGATCCAAAAGAGAAGACACTTTGTGTTGGAAGTATGCCCATAAAGCCACTCATTTGATGTAATAGCTTTTTGGAATACTTATTGTATTAAACTTTTATATGTTTAATGGAGGGCAAAGCTTATTGTTAATCACTATTTATTGTATCTTGTGTTTAAGCAATAAGGGAATCCAAGGAATGTATTTGATCTAAGAGATAAGTGATCTAAGCAGGTTAGATTAACGAGACCTTTCTCTTATGTTCATTCCTAAAACGTTCCTAGCCATAGGGTTGCCAATTGGGCATTGACAATCCGCTAAGGTTAGTATGTGTTATGTCGACTCAAGCGTGGATATGACAAGTCTCAAGTCATTTAGTGTTGGACACTAAGACAAACACATAGGTGCTCGAAAGAGTAATCGAGTACACTGAACTACGATCAAAAGAGAGTTCAAACATACATGTCATGTAAGAACTCGATGGTTACAATATGCAAAGTAGTCCTTTGACCTGAGGCATCATAGATGTCTAATGGTTAGATCCTTGATCTTTGATCATGTCAAATGGCATTCCTTTGGAGTGTCCACGACATTGTTGGGGTCAAGCTATCTAGTCATGTAGGCATATGAATGCACAACAAGGGATCTCTAACCTTCCATGGTGGAAGGAGAATACTCTAAGATATGATTCGAGAGTCTTTGGCCAAAGCATATGAATATGACTTAGGAAGTTTGTTCCAAATCTTATTCAAGCGAATCATATAGGGAAGTATCACATTGGATAGTAGACATGAAAAAACTATCACTTAAACAATGTGATTAAGAGTATTGTATTAGAGAAGGACCGTATTGCATTGTAGTTGTAACTGGATAGGTTCTCCAACCACTTCTACTTAGCTTGGGCAACCATGACATGCTGCTAGGTGTCACTCATGGTTTGTGGAAGCCCTAAAGATTAGCAAACACTAATCTTAAGGGAGAATTGAAATGTGGTTTCAATTCACAATCGATCGTTAAGAGTAACATCGCCCACTACCTTGCTAATTGGAACCTAATGGATCGTACACCGAGTAAGGATGAAAGTGAAGTAATTAAATGAAATGGATATGCAATTAAATGGTTTAATTGAAGAATGGTCAAAGTTAATTAATTAGTTAATTAATTATACGAAACGTTCGTATTGGGCTTTTAAGTTGGTTTTGGGCTTCAGGGGCCCAAAAGTGTTTTGGTCCACAAGGCCCATTATGTTTAAGTTGTATGACAACTAAAACAAAATGGGCAATTAGCCCAATAACAAAGGGAGGCCGGCCATAAGGGTGAGGGGTAGCAAACTTGTGTTAATTACAAGTTTGCCACTCACAAGAAATGAAGTATAAATTCAACATTATAGCTTTATTTCATTTAAGGGTTTTCTTGAGGCAAAAGAGGTGAAACAAATATCTCTTTTTGTTAACAAGGGGCCGGCCACTCAGGGAGAAAAATCTAGCAATTTCTTCTTCCCTAAGTCATCCATTTCATCTACACAACTAATCCTTGGCGTGGAAAGTTAGAGACATCAAGCCTTTGGTGTTTTGGAGAACACATCCTCAAAGAAGCAAGGAGGTGACTTGAAGGCCCTCCACTTGGGTGAATCCCTTGTGTAATCAAGGATGAGCTTCAAGGGTAATGATTCTCTAAATCCTTATTTCTCTTTAATGTTGTTAAAGAATTATGGTTCACCATATACTAGGCTTTGAAAGTCATGGGTTTTTATGAATTGTTTTTGGATGCACGCCTACTTTAATTTGTTAATAGTTTGCATATGTATTCAAATGTTCTTACATGTTCTTAGCTAGGACAAAAATTTTCCTTCACTTTGCGCTCAAACAAGTAGTGATCATCGACGCTGAAATTGACAAGCTATTGGAGGTTGGATTCATAGAAGACGTAGCACACTCAGCATAGCTTGCCAACGTTGTGCTAGTCATGAAGAAAGAGAAGGGTTGTGTAGACTACACTGACCTCAACAAAGCATGCCCGAAGAATCCCTATCCAGTTCCCCAAATCAACTTGCTCATAGATTCAACTTCTGGGAATCAGCTGCTCAGTTTCTTAGACGCATACTCGGGCTATAACCAAATACGAGCCTGATAAAAAGAAAATCGCGTTCATCATCGAGTGAGGCACCTACTACTACAAGGTCATGCCTTTCGGCCTCAAGAACGCGGGAGCCACTTACCAAAGGTTAGTAAACATGATGTTTAAAAAGCAAATTAGGGTAACTATGGAGGTCTATGTCGATGATATCATGATAAAGGGCAAGCATCAATCAAACCACATTCTCAACTTGGTGAAAACTTTCAACATCCTTAGAAAGTACAAAATGAAGCTCAACCCTACCAAATGCACATTTGGAGCTGACGGGATTTTAAAACCGCGCAAATTTAACCCTCTTTTTGTCAGTTGTAGTATATGTATAAGTAGGGTATCGTTCTAGGCCGGGGATTAGGAGGGATTGCTAATCTACTCTAAATTAATTTAAAAACGTAAAAACAAAGTTCAAAACACTAAACTAGACTCAAAACTCGAAACACACTTAAAATGACTCAAAATAATAAAAACAATAAAATTAAACACTAGGAATTTAAAATGGACGGAAATTGAAATAAAAGATTAAAAACAATAAAACTAACTAAATAATAATATTTTAATAATGGGGGGATTGATTTGGTTTTGACGAAGCTGAATTTAAAACAGAAACTTAGAAAAATTATAGTATTGACAAAAACATAAAATAAAAGTGAACGGATAGGCGACGGATTAGCTAGAGGGTTCTTCTCTACACATGACACATATGCAATCTAAATTGATTTTTCAGTTGTTCTTTCAATAAGTTGTGAATCTCAACACCCCAAATTAATTAGGTACGCTTAAATTAATCTTCAGATTTTCCTTATATTATTGAATTGGATGAACAGCATACAACAACTCAAATTATTCCCCAAAAGTTCCCTACGTGAACAGCACAATAGAGATACGATTAAAGATCATTATGCTCTATGAAAATCATAAGTGTTGACAAAGCATTCGTAACTATGAACAGCATGATACGTTTGCCAGGAATTTACTTAACGCGATTGTGACTAGCAACCTCCACTACTCATGAATATAAGTTCATAACGATTAGGTGAAATTCACTTATATTCTAGCATCAAATTCATGCGTGTAAATTAAGTATGCATTCTTAATCGACATACACAAATAAGTTATTAATCAAGCAGTTAAGCAAATTAAATCACAACTCAGAAATCACAACTGAATGTATCAATTCATATTACAAATATAATCATGGTTTTGAATTATCCTCTAGCCAAAACAAATTAATTACACATTATTTATAATTTAAACAATAATTAAAACTGAGTTGGAGGAGATAAACCGAAATGGAGAGTGTGCAAGATTTCCTCCGTGTGGCTGACTGCCTTATTTCTCGCTGCCTAAGGCAGCACCGTGCGTAAGCTCTCGGTGATTCCTCTCCAATCCCCGTGCTTTCCAGCTGCCAAGAAAAGGAAGGCTGGGAGGAGACGCTTGGCAGCTTCCCCTGCTCCTTCTGGTGTTCTCCAGGCCCCCTTCCGTGTTTCTTTCTTTTATTAAGCTGCCAAAGCTTGCGCCGCTGCCTCTCAAGGCAGCTCTGTTTATTTTTTTTTTGTTGTTTTCTTTTTCAGCTGCCAAAGGCAGCTCCCCGAGACCACTCTAAATGGGCGTCCTCATTTACTTATATATTTTCTTTCGTCCCCTGCTGCTTCTCACCGAGACCCCATCACTAAGCCATTATTTTCTGCTTTTTCTTCATTGCACGCTGCCCACTTTTTTTTTTCATTATTTTCTGCTTTTGACTAAGCTTTTCCACCGAATGCATGTGCCCCTTCCACTCCTTCCTCACATGCCGTGCCTTTCATCCTGTTATCACACACACACAACACAATCATCACATATATAAATAAAAATAAAAATATATGTATATATATAAAAATATATATATATATATATATTTATATATATATTATTTTCCAAATGATAAGTTCAATTCAACAGGTAAGATAGTTTAGACGAATTTATTACTTAACATTTTACTTATTCTATTTTTATTTTTTTAACTTGATAAATTCTATAAAACATAAAAATAACGTAAATAGCTCAAAATATAACGAACTAACTAAGAAAAGACGAGCGAATTTGATGTAAAAATGTATATAAATGTGAACCGATCAAATACCCCCACACTTAGCTTTTGCTAGTCCTCGAGCAAAACAAAGAAAACAGAAAAAGTAATAACATGAAAAACATTAGCTTCCCCCTATGTGACCCTCATAGAATTTCATTCGAAAACGCAAATCATCAAGAACCATAGCTAGCACAAAACAAACTAATCCCAGTTCATCTTCCTTATTCAAATATTAGCAGTAATCTTTAAATCATCCTTGAAGTGTAGTGTGTGAGATAGCCATGCTAATGCAATTTCAATTTTTTATTTTTAAAAACACCATATGCAAACCAGCAACCTTCTAACGGGATATGCACTCAATCACACATGTGTTTAGTTTTAATGTGTTTCGCTCAAAGAAACAAATGTGAAAGATCTACCATAAGCTTGCATAAAAATCACTTCTCCACATTCATAATTGCAAAACTTAAATCAAGAGGACTTTTATTGGATGTAATGAGGCTTAGGGATAGGGCTATTGAAACGAAAGAATAGGAAAACACAAGTTCCGAGCTATATTGCAAGCAATTCTTTTAGTTGAGATTTATAAGAACTCAAGTTCTCCAACGATTCTTCTAACACCTCCCATCACACCCTTAAACTGAAACTTTAAACTTTTTATTTTCTTCGAATACAATCTTTCTTTCTTTTCTTTTTTTTTTCTTTTCTTCTCTTTTCTCTTTTTTTTTTTTTTAAATAAACACAAACATGAAATACCCCCACACTTATTCTTTTGCCAAACCTTCCAAGTACTTCACAAACATTTCTCATAAAACAGTCTCAAATTGCTCGCTTGGAAAGGGTAAGGAAACATGTTTTGAGGTATAAGGGTAGACATATCTGGTGATAAGAAATAAAAGGTTCAACAAATACGGCTCAAATTGGCAATCTAATGATATCATTTTTCTTTGGGGAAATAAGGTTATTTGGGCCATGGTGGTAAACCTAATGCCTCTATCATTTTCAAGTTCATGCAATCAATGACAAATATTTCGAAAGATCGTTACGCAAGTTCTAGAGATGTATCTCACATAAGTTCATCACACATGAAAGAATAGAAGTGTATGAAAAATGCACACACTTTCAATAGGCTCAAAAACTCACATAGGATGTATATGGTCACTAAATTCACATATGAAGCTTTAAGTCATGCTTTAGTTTCACATCAACAAGGCTATGTGCATTTGGTTTTTCAAAGATGATCAAACATGTACAAAACTAACAAGAGAATAAGGAATTTCACATAACACATGTTAACTAAGTTCTTGATAATCATGGTTCAAATTTCATCCAGTTATATCATTGGGTCGGGAAACTAATAAAAATCTAATTCAAAACAATAAGGAAAACAAGACAATATTTTTGGATTTTTTTTTAAAATTTTCGAGAAAAATTAAATAAAACACAAAACTCCGAAAAACATTAAGTAAAACACAAAGCTAATTAAGAAAACAAAAAGCAATAACATGGAAACAAATGAAACCAGTTCAAAGTCGAAGGTACAAAAATTTCAATTTGGTCAATTTTTTATACTTGATACCCCCACACTTAAACTAGACATTGTCCCCAATGTCATAAAACAAAAATATGCAAAATAAATATAAAAATAAAAATAAAAATAAAATAAAATTACTAAATGAAAAGAAACAATATAAAGCAATGGACTGAAAACTTCCCTAATTTGCAGAAAACCAAACGAAGACCCCCAAGCGTAAATTTTTGCAATCAACTTCAAGGGCAGAAATATTCAAAAAGTTCCTGCAAAGAAAAGAAATAAATCAGTTAAGCACGCAAGAAAATATAGAAAATATGCAAACGAAAAAAATTGAAAATGAAAATAAAAGATAACGAAAAGAACTAATAGATGATCATTGGTCGCTTGTTGATTTTCCACAGCTTTCATCTTGAACTGGATGGGCCTCCTTCTTGCAAGTGCTCCTCAGCTTAGTTGAGGATGAATCAGCACGTTGTCTCCACATGCTTCAAGTAGTCCGGTCTCCACGCAGGTGTGGCATCTTCTTGAACTCTTGGATCATCTCACCCTCCGCCTTCATCAGGATGCACCTCAGACTCCTCATGCTTCGTCTGTGAGGTACTTTTGTTTTTGAAGAAGTACCTCAACACAGGTTTATTTTTGAAGTGTGTTGGGAGGGGTCTGAGATGAGTACTCGAGAGCAAGACTAGGTAAGCAATCAGGATCTCACTTTCTCCACGTTCCTCAGATGAAGGAGAGGAGAAAGCATGATATGAGATACTTTTGCTTTTAACCTTTTTGATATGAAATAATTTTGCTCTGGATGATTTGTTTTCTGGGGTGATCCAAGGGATGAAGAACACTGAGTAACTCGAAAGCATTCTTTGGGAAGACATTATCGGAGATGAAGAGAGGTTGAGAGGTTTAGAGGTGGAGAGGGTGTGCCTTTGATGTGGAAGGCGAAGGTCGAACTTATAGAAATTTTTCTTCCTCAACCGGAACTATTCCCGCACTATTTGTCGGCAGCCGGTGGATGGATGAATAGTGCCCGTTACGCGCTTTCTGACAACGCGTCCGTAATTTCCGCGAAGCTGACTGCGCATGCGACGAGTGACGACAAACTGGAATGATGATCTTTTGAAAACCGGGGTTCAAATCCGGGTGCGGCCCGTGGTTTTCAAAAAGCTCCAAGCCGCATGTGAGAGCGACGACAAAACTGGAAAAGCTGAAGCCACGTGATTGCTGAGTCAAGCCCAGCTTTTGAGAAAGGAAACGGCTCTTTTGAGAAAGGAGCGTCCAGCTTTTCCGAATTGCGTGAGGACGCGTCTTCAACCTCTGAGGAGCGGGCGCTTCTTCATTTTCTTCTTTTTATAGAGGCGCTAATTCTGCTCCACCTCACACTTGAACTCCCTCCTGAAAACACTATTCTCTGTACTCTTACTCCTTCCGAACTCTTCCTTCACTCTTAAACTTTCCGAACTCTTTTCTGCACTCTTAAACTTTCCGAACTCTTTTCTTCCTCAACACCCTCTAAAAATGTCTTGCCCTTCCGACCGTCGCCTAAACTTGAATGTCGGGGAAGACGATGACTCGTCTTCTCCGAACAACATTTGGAATCCGTCCTTTATATCCCCCAATGGTCCTCTTACAGTCGGGGACACAATGATGAGGAATGAAATCACCGCTACGGTGATTGCCAGAAATCTGCTCACTCAAAGGGACAATAGGATGCTATCTAGGCGGTCGGACGAGCTGGCCGTTCAGGAATCTCTTGCTCTCAGCGTCCAAAGTGCAGGCTCAGTTTCGAACATGGGCCAGCGCCTGCTTGCAAGATCTCGTCAGGTGGAGTCGCTGATGGCTGAGGTGGCCAGTCTTCGGCAAGAAGTCAGAGGACTCAGGCACGAGAACAAGGAGTTGCACATGCTTGCAACTAGTTACTCGACCAGCATGAAGAGGAAGCTGGACCAGCTGCAAGAGTCGGACGGTCGGATTCAGAGCGATCATGAAAGGTTCATGGCGCTACTCCCGAGGTTTATGTTGCCTTCGTCCTCCGGAGCTGCACCAAGCGTTCCGGCTCCAGAGATTCCAACTCTGGCCCTTCGTCTTCCTGGAGCTCCGTCGACCTCTGGGGCGCCACCTAACCAATAACCAATGATTGCTATTAGTTTTTTCGCATTATTGTAATTTTAATAATTTTTTTTTTAAAGTTTATTTAAATAAATATATATATCTATATATATATATTTATATTATTATTATAATTTAAATAATTTTTTTTTTTCAGGTTTATTTAAGCAAATTAAAATATGTAAAGTAAAATAAGTAAATTAATGCAAAAAGACTTTGTTTACCCGCACTTAGAATAAACATTGCCCTTAATTTATTTAAACACAAACTAAATAAAAATCAACCAAATAACAAAATTAACTAAGCAAAACAAAATGAAAGTAAAAGCAATAAAGATGAAGGTTAAGAAATGCAAATCTGGTTGCTTGGGTTGCCTCCCAAGAAGCGCTTGATTTAACGTCTTTAGCCGGACGATTCTTTCCTTATCCTCCCCTCGGCTCCAAAGCATGGAATTTATCTTTCAATGGGAGGTGATATTTGAAATGATTCGGCAGTGGTTTAAATTCTCGGGTGGGTGCCTGAATCATTAAAATAAAAGTGTTAGTAAAAATTAAAATCAAAATTGGAGAAGATGGCTTACTTTCTTTCTCCGACGCGAACTCAATGACAAAAACTACGTTTTTGGATATCTCCGGGACTTTGAACTGGGCCAGGTTTACTATGATGGTTGTGGCCTGTCCCGTGTCATCAAACTCAATTTCTTGGGCCCTTGTTTTCTGCACAGCCTCTTGAATGTATTCAACGCATTTTCCAGCCACTTCGATGTCTTGAATCTCTTTTCTTGGTGTGCAAGGTTCGGGAACTTGTTTTACTGCACCAAGAATTGAGATATCATTTTGCACTTCTGGAAGATCTTCCACAATGTCTTTTTCACTTTCTTCGTTATTTGGAAAAAATCTGCAAGGAAAAGAGACATTCGGTGGAAAAATGTTAGAATAAATTGAACTTGGAACAACCTCACCATAGTTGGACGACATAGAGACTTGAGGGGTTTGAGACAAGAATTCGTCTAAACTGCCCAAGTCGTCCTCCTCATCTTCTGCTTGCAGTGGCGATTCGTCCAAGTTCGGGCTGAGTTTGAACGGTTCTAGGACAGCCTCATCCTCCATATCACCTTCCAAAGTGATGGCTTCTTCAACTTCACAATCTACCTTTGAATTTTCAATAGGTGAGTTGGAGAGTTCACTTTGATTTTGAATCTGTGCCATGATCTCCATAATCTCCCCAACTTGCCTCTCCAATTCATCCACCTTGTTGGTCCGGTCTTGCATCTCCTGGATTCGATTTTCCACTCCCTGATTCAAAGAGGAGAGTAACTTATTAAATGCATTATTATCCAGAGATGTACCTGAATCGAATTGGGTTGATTGTTGTGGTGGCTGTGACGGTTGACATGGCCATTGATAGAACTCTTCCGATGACGGCAATTGTTCTTCTTTTTGTGAGCCCTGCGTCAAAGAAATTAGTCCTTCAAGAATTTCATTATAATTTACGGCCATACTTGAATTCGATTGGAATTGTTGTGGGTGATGCTGTGGTGGCTGCATAGGTCTGGAATAGAACTCGTCTTGCTGCCAATATCCACTTTGTTGAAATTGTTGAGGTTCTCCCCACATATAATCTGAATGATCTCTCCAATCCGAATTGCAAGCGTTGGAAAACATGTTGCCCCTTGATTGGCTGTGGCCTTGATATCCCCAATCATCTTCATATGCAGAAAATTGAGGATATTGATGAGTCTGATATCCTTGCCCATAGGGCACATCAAGTGTAGATACACTTGGCATTGTGTTCATCTCGGCATTATTAGTCAATTGAGTAGTGAGCTGCGCCAATTGAGCTTGAATGGTCGCAAATGCCATGTCTTGCTCCATTTTTACCTAAAATAAAAGAACGAAAACTAAATCAAATATCAAAAGTAAAAGACACAAACACAAATATAAAAATAAACACAAATAAAAATAAACACAAACAAAAAATAAAGAGATTAGCAAAGTTGCTAATCCCCGGCAACGGCGCCAAAAATTTGACGGGATTTTAAAACCGCACAAATTTAACCCTCTTTTTGTCAGTTGTAGTATATGTATAAGTAGGGTATCGTTCTAGGCCGGGGATTAGGAGGGATTGCTAATCTACTCTAAATTAATTTAAAAACGTAAAAACAAAGTTCAAAACACTAAACTAGACTCAAAACTCGAAACACACTTAAAATGACTCAAAATAATAAAAACAATAAAATTAAACACTAGGAATTTAAAATGGACGGAAATTGAAATAAAAGATTAAAAACAATAAAACTAACTAAATAATAATATTTTAATAATGGGGGGATTGATTTGGTTTTGACGAAGCTGAATTTAAAACAGAAACTTAGAAAAATTATAGTATTGACAAAAACATAAAATAAAAGTGAACGGATAGGCGATGGATTGGCTAGAGGGTTCTTCTCTACACATGACACATATGCAATCTAAATTGATTTTTCAGTTGTTCTTTCAATAAGTTGTGAATCTCAACACCCCAAATTAATTAGGTACGCTTAAATTAATCTTTAGATTTTCCTTATATTATTGAATTGGATGAACAGCATACAACAACTCAAATTATTCCCCAAAAGTTCCCTACGTGAACAGCACAATAGAGATACGATTAAAGATCATTATGCTCTATGAAAATCATAAGTGTTGACAAAGCATTCGCAACTATGAACAGCATGATACGTTTGCCAGGAATTTACTTAACGCGATTGTGACTAGCAACCTCCACTACTCATGAATATAAGTTCATAACGATTAGGTGAAATTCACTTATATTCTAGCATCAAATTCATGCGTGTAAATTAAGTATGCATTCTTAATCGACATACACAAATAAGTTATTAATCAAGCAGTTAAGCAAATTAAATCACAACTCAGAAATCACAACTGAATGTATCAATTCATATTACAAATATAATCATGGTTTTGAATTATCCTCTAGCCAAAACAAATTAATTACACATTATTTATAATTTAAACAATAATTAAAACTGAGTTGGAGGAGATAAACCGAAATGGAGAGTGTGCAAGATTTCCTCCGTGTGGCTGACTGCCTTATTTCTCGCTGCCTAAGGCAGCACCGTGCGTAGGCTCTCGGTGATTCCTCTCCAATCCCCGTGCTTTCCAGCTGCCAAGAAAAGGAAGGCTGGGAGGAGACGCTTGGCAGCTTCCCCTGCTCCTTCTGGTGTTCTCCAGGCCCCCTTCCGTGTTTCTTTCTTTTATTAAGCTGCCAAAGCTTGCGCCGCTGCCTCTCAAGGCAGCTCTGTTTATTTTTTTTTTGTTGTTTTCTTTTTCAGCTGCCAAAGGCAGCTCCCCGAGACCACTCTAAATGGGCGCCCTCATTTACTTATATATTTTCTTTTGTCCCCCGCTGCTTCTCACCGAGACCCCATCACTAAGCCATTATTTTCTGCTTTTTCTTCATTGCACGCTGCCCACTTTTTTTTTTCATTATTTTCTGCTTTTGACTAAGCTTTTCCACCGAATGCATGTGCCCCTTCCACTCCTTCCTCACATGCCGTGCCTTTCATCCTGTTATCACACACACACAACACAATCATCACATATATAAATAAAAATAAAAATATATGTATATATATAAAAATATATATATATATATATATATATATATATTTATATATATATTATTTTCCAAATGATAAGTTCAATTCAACAGGTAAGATAGTTTAGACGAATTTATTACTTAACATTTTACTTATTCTATTTTTATTTTTTTAACTTGATAAATTCTATAAAACATAAAAATAACGTAAATAGCTCAAAATATAACGAACTAACTAAGAAAAGACGAGCGAATTTGATGTAAAAATGTATATAAATGTGAACCGATCAGGAGCATCTTCAGGTAGGTTCTTAGGGTACCTAGTAACCCAACGAGGAATCGAAGCACATCATAAGCAAATCCACGCGATCCTAGAAATGAAGTCTTCTACTACTTTGAAGGAGATCCAAAGCTTGACCGAACTAGCAGCTGCTCTTAACCGCTTTCTTTCGTGGTCCACCGATTGATGCAAGCCCTTTTTTAAGGCCATCAAGAGGGCATAACGAGACATATGGGAGGAAGAATGCGAAAAAGCTATCCAAGACCTGAAGAAGTATCTTACATCACATCCCTTACCATGCAAGCCAAAAGCAGCATATGACTTATACATCTACTTGGCACTCTCAGAAGTAGCAGTGAGCTCTGCCCTCATACAAGAAGAGCTGGGGGGTGCAACTTGTTGGAAATGTGCCCTAAAACCAATCATATGATGATACTTTGCGGACATTTCACATGTTAAACTAATCTAGTTTAATATAAAGGGCAAAGGTTATTGTTTTAAGCTGTCTCATATAAATGTTACATGCTTAAACGATAAGTCCAAGGAATATGTGACTAGGAGAATGTAATCTAAAGAAGTTAGATTCATGAGACCATTCTCTTTCGTATACATATCCTAAACATTCCTGATCATAGGATTGCCAATTGGGTATTGACAGTCCGTTAAGATCAGTATGTGCTATGTCTTCTCTTAGGGAGAGTGATTGGTCTCGAGTCATTGGTGTGACTGACACCAAGACAAGCATGTAGGTGCTCAATAGAGAATGAGTCCACTGAACACGATCAACGAGAAGTTCTCATACTCATGTCACATGAGAACTCATGGTTGGGATAATGCAAAGTAGTCCTTTGACCTAAGGCATCATAGTTGTCTTGTGGTTAGGTCCTTGATCTTTGACTATGTCAATGTCACTCTATCAGAGGGTGTCCACAACGTAGTTGGGGTTAAGTCACTTAGCCATGGAGGCAAGTGAATGCGCAACAAGGGATCTCTAACCTTCAAACTGTTTGAGGGAGAATACTCTATGATATGATTTAGAATCTCTGGCCAGAGTATGAATGAGATTTGGAAAGTCGTTCCGAATCACATTCAAAGTAATCATATAAGTAAATGAATCACATTGGATAGTAGACATGAATAAACTATCAAACCAAACAATGTGGTCAAGAGTGTTGTATTAGAGAAAGACCGTATTGCATTGTAATCCTAAACTGAATAGGTTCTCCACCTCTTCTGATTAGCTTGGGTAGCCATGACATACTGCTAGTTATCACTCATGGTTTGTGGAAGCTCTAATAGTGAGTAATCACTAAAGGGAGAATTGAAAGTCAGTTTCAATTCACAATCGATTTGAAAGAGTTCTAATCGCCCACTGCCTCGCTAAAAGGAACCTAATGGATCGTACACCGAGTAAGGTAGAGATTGAAGAAACAACGGAGATGAGTAGGGATAATTAAATGGTTTAATTATTTATGGCTAGGATTAATTAATATGTTAATTAATCAAACGAATAAGTTCGTGATAGACCTCGGGTTAGTTTTGGGCCTCAAGGCCCAATGGGCTTCGAACGTCAAGCCCATTAACTTAAGTTGTATGACAACTTAATGACTAATAAAAAATAAGGGCACAAATAGCCCTATCATGGGGGAGTACAAAGTATGTGCTTACACTCAGGAGGAGTTCTATATGCATACATGATGTTGTGAAGGTAGGCAACGAGAATGATCAACATCATATCATTGTGAGGTTGTTCTTGAACCCCTACCTGAACTTGCATGGTGGGAATGACTTAACTAAGTGCAATGGTGCCAACATCATATCATTGTGAGGCATCATTCTCTAAAGGCCAAATAAGATGGGTTCTTACATTAGATGTAAATGAGTAAGTGTACTCTCTCATTATTATTTTTGCTAGCCAACATCATATCATTGTGAGGTGGGCTTGGTAATAGTGAGTCTCCCATACCCTACTAAGAGTTTCCTTCAAAACTCTCGAATTCCAACGAGGGATATGGAATTTTTTAAAAATAGTGGGTGGTGCTATTTGATTTAAAGACCCGGATCAAATAGCTTAAAATCAATCAATTTATATTCCTTATGTATTTGTTTACCAATATATTTGCAAACGCTATCCAAAACTTGACAAAGAAAAGACGAACGCTTTAGTTTTCTGAACTTGGTACCACAATCCCATAGATTGTCTTGAATGGATTGTAAAAGTACCTAAGTAGTCTCATCCTCACAATCTTCCTATTGATAATGTATCAATGGAAGAACATGTTAGATAAGTCTATTATAAAGAGGACAACGCAAGCACTAGTGCTTGTCTCTTTGTTACACAAACAAGGAACTTGAGAAGAAAGCACAAGGGCATGGACACTTTATGTGCCATGATTCTTCATTTACAAATTGTTGTATGAAGAAATGCGAGTTGCCTTGAACAACTCTTGAAAGTTTGTAATTATGTTTAGAACATAATGGTTGGTTGATAAAAATAGTCCATCAACATGGACTTATGATGATTTTGAATCATTGGGTGTAGAAGTGTTAAACCACATCTAGAGATGGAAACTAAGCAAGGACTTCACATTTGAGTCCCTATCCAAATGGTTCACTAATTTATTGTAAACTATATAGTGAACAATAACCGCACGCTCTCCAAATTGTTTGATGTGTATAACACAATTGAAATAAGTTTCAAGAGAGATAATGGGAGTTTAGGGACCATGACTATTGTAGTCAATGGAGAAGTCAAATGAAGAAGGCAAAATAACTCCAAGGGAACAAACTTTTTTTATGAAAGGATGGACATTGGAAGGGGTATTTGCAAGAAATGTCTTGCAAGTGTCAAGAACACACCTTTCGAAGGTGTTGTAAATTGTTCTTGAATAATTCAAAATAGTTGGTTCTTCTACTTGAATACATGATTCTGTATTAGCAACTATGTTTTACAATTGTTGTATAAGTGTGGCTAATAAGAAGTAGAAGATAAATGAGAGAAGAGAAAGTACTTCACATTCGGAACGTGAATAAGATATAGATCTTTGCGAAAGCAAATAGTACTTGCTTCCTCATATGAACTACCAATGAAATTGGAAAAACAAAGATTGTCTTTACATTCCAATTTAATGTAAGGAACTTAATTCCATCACTATGAGAAATGGATGAATGCTTTGTTTGACAAAACATTGTTCTTTATGAATGGTTGGATTATTGTAATCTAATTGATTGTCTCTATAGTAGAGATAATGTGATAGTGTTAACTGTTTAGAATATAACGATACTTAAAACCCAAAAGGTTGCAAGGTAGTGACTAATCCCACTGAGTTGTGACACCTCTAAAACATAAATTACGAGTTGGTCATAGATGGATGCTTTGGATCGTTAGATCAGGATCCAATGCCTTCTTGTTAAAATTTTATAGAGGCGAAATGTTCGAATCTTTATTCTTTTGGAAAGAAGAAAGAATCACAAAGATGTTGAGGTTAAAATCACTTAGATGTTAAGTGGCACTTGTCCACAACATAATACTACTCATGTTGTAAGACATTCACCGAAGATCGCTCTCGGTTGGACCATCGTTTATTTTGAATAAACACGAGTCCGAATACTTTGCAAAAGGTTTCAAAGAATTCAAGAATGTAAGTTGATGAGTAAGACGTCTAAAGTATTTACCTCCTTAGATTTGATCCAAGGAAAAAGGACACTTTAGAAGAGTTTCCTTGAAAGATATCAAGGAAAGTAGCATCATAAGATAATGGACTTCTTCATTGGGAGAAGAACGAACAAGAATAAGATTTAGTTCGTTGGATATTATCAAATAACCCATATATAGGATATATATACTTCTAAGACAATATGATTGTCAATTAGAATATCTTCCAAAATTTTCATGACTCCATAGGATGTAGTTGGAAAGAAAGACAAATCTTAATTGTGTTAAGATTTGGGTTTTGTGCTAATAAGCAATATTTGTTTGAGAATAATCTTGTGGGATATCCTTAAATTAACATTCGGATATCATATCTATGGAACAACTAAAAAAGGTTGTTTGTTGGGTTGTTCATTATAATCCTACAATAGGATTTGCCTAAGATAGAGCAAATGAACGAGAGATAGAACTCAAAGAATGGGTTCTTTGAGAGACAAGATGATAATCAACAAATATAACAACCTAGTTCCTACACCACTAGCTCCAAGGTAGTCAAGAAGGATCTATAAATGTCTTAGTTGAATGGTTTGAACTTTATGACTATGTCATAGAGTTATATCTCTTAATTCGAAAGAAATAAGAATGGATATCCTTATGACTACATTGAGTGTATGTACGACATATACTCAAGAAAATGGTATAAAACCATTTGATTCGAGATAATGAAACCTTCGAAGCTAATTGATAGCTTAAGGTGACTACAATCAACGAGATTGGTTGACTTGGAAGAAACCATCTTTGATGTAGTCTTGGTTTCTATTAATTCGAAGATTGCTTGCTACAACTATAGGGTGATTCAATGTTTGGACATATTATGGGTTTCCAAAACTATTATCAAGATAGTCTTGATAATATATGTCTAAAACTAGGAATCACAAGACATGTAAGTTGTAGAGATCCATCCATCATGAATCTCAGCAAGCTAGTGGGAGCTATAAGCATCTTATGAGAAAAGATCAAATCGTTTGATTTCTCATAAAGATGTAAATGAATCTTTTGTTTACTAGGTTTACAAAAGATTAGTGGGAGTTACTCATATTCCTAAATTTGAACATATATACACTATATATATTAATTTTGGAAATGAAAGGAATTCTTCTTCGTTAAAGTTATGACTTTAAACATTCTATAATGATAGAATGTATATGGGAGACATAGTCTATATACATGGGATGGAAATCTATAATGATAGATTTCAGGATATAATTGGATTATATCAATCCCTAGTGATAGACAAAAGATGCTAGAAAGTTTCTCATGTGATGATAAACTTCAATAAAAGGGACAATCCTAGTGAGATTAGGAAGTTGCTCTTCACAAAGGGAATGTACCCCTTTGACTCCCAAAGAAATAATGTGTAAAAGGAATCCTTTATGCATATGCGGAAAGATAATTTACGTATTTCATATTGTATGAAAAACATTGATATGAGTTGTACTAAGATCAGTACAAGATGATATCAATGCAAGCCCAGGATCAGAACCATGGCAACTGTCAAGTGAATCCTTAAGTATTTAAGAAACACTAAGGATGGATTCCTCAAGAATGAGGAAGAATTAGAGTAACGTATTGGAAGCGTAAATGTATTAGATTATGAATCTAATCCATCATTGAATGTCTCTTCATTATGAATGAAGTGATAATTGAATATCTCTTTATTATGACTAAAGAGATATTTGGGTGGAAACATTAAAAGTAATGACTTTAATGTGTTCCATCATGTATGCAAAATATATTGCCATATAGAAGCTTACAACATTGTTGTTTGGATGGGAAAGTTCATTTATGAACTCTCCATTCGGTTCCAACCAGAAAGTGTCTTTAGTGTGTTAACACTATGACACTAATGGGGCGATAGCTCAAGCCAGGGAATCAAGGTCTCATCAAGATCCGAACTCAAATGAGAGACTGAACCACATGATTGAGAATCATGTATAATGGTGACGTTGTTATTCTCAAGGTTGCTTCTATGGATAACATATAGATATCCATTGCCTAGGCCTATTACTCAGCCATTTTTGAAATGACTACAAAAGAGGTATCATCACTGATGACCAAGCTGATTGGCTCTAGTGCAAGTGGGAGATTATTGGAAATGTGCCCTAAAACCAATCATATGATGATACTTTGCGGACATTTCACATGTTAAACTAATCTAGTTTAATATAAAGGGCAAAGGTTATTGTTTTAAGCTGTCTCATATAAATGTTATATGCTTAAACGATAAGTCCAAGGAATATGTGATTAGGAGAATGTAATATAAAGAAGTTAGATTCATGAGACCATTCTCTTTCGTAAAAATATCCTAAACGTTCCTGATCATAGGATTGCCAATTGGGCATTGACAGTCCGTTAAGATCAGTATGTGCTATGTCTTCTCTTAGGGAGAGTGATTGGTCTCGAGTCATTGGTGTGACTGACACCAAGACAAGCATGTAGGTGCTCAATAGAGAATGAGTCCACTGAACACGATGAACGAGGAGTTCTCATACTCATGTCACATGAGAACTCATGGTTGGGATAATGCAAAGTAGTTCTTTGACCTGAGGCATCATAGTTGTTTTGTGGTTAGGTCCTTGATCTTTGACTATGTCAATGTCACTCTATCAGAGGGTGTCCACGGCGTAGTTGGGGTGAAGTCACTTAGCCATAGAGGCAAGGGAATGCGCAATAAGGGATCTCTAACCTTCAAACTGTTTGAGGGAAAATACTCTATGATATGATTTAGAATCTCTGGCCAGAGTATGAATGAGATTTGGAAAGTCATTCCGAATCACATTCAAAGTAATCATATAAGTAAATGAATCACATTGGATAGTAGACATGAATAAACTATCAAACCAAACAATGTGGTCAAGAGTGTTGTATTAGAGAAAGACCGTATTGCATTGTAATCCTAAACTGAATAGGTTCTCCACCTCTTCTGATTAGCTTGGGTAGCCATGACATACTGCTAGGTGTCACTCATGGTTTGTGGAAGCTCTAATAGTGAGTAATCACTAAAGGGAGAATTGAAAGTCAATTTCAATTCACAATCGATTTGAAAGAGTTCTAATCGCCCACTGCCTCGCTAAAAGGAACCTAATGGATCGTACACCGAGTAAGGTAGAGATTGAAGAAACAACGGAGATGAGTAGGGATAATTAAATGGTTTAATTATTTATGGCTAGGATTAATTAATATGTTAATTAATCAAACGAATAAGTTCGTGATAGACCTCGGGTTAGTTTTGGGCCTCAAGGCCCAATGGGCTTCGAACGTCAAGCCCATTAACTTAAGTTGTATGACAACTTAATGACTAATAAAAAATAAGGGCACAAATAGCCCAATAAACCCTTAAGGCCGGCCATGATGAATTGGAGTGGGTTTTTGGACTTATTACAAGTTTGCCACTCCAATGAAGGTAGGTATAAATATGACTTTATAGCCTTTTCTTCATAAGGGTTTCTTTTGGAGAAAAGATGAGAACACTTCTCTCCTTTTTCTCTCTAAGTGGCCGGCCCCCTTGGAGGGGATTAACTAGCATCTAATCCTCCTCCAAGGTTACTCATCTCTTCTAAATGCTCTCCTCGGTGTGGAGACTTAGAGGTTCCCTTTCTTGGGAACTTGGAGAATCCATTCTACCATCCTCCTCCAAGAAATCCATGGAGCCAAGAAGCAAGGAATGAAGGCCCTCTCATTGGGTGATTAGCCTTTGCTTATGCAAAGAGGAATCAACAAAGGTATAAGATTTCTCAACTCACTTTATTTTGAGTTGAGTCTTGGTTCACCTATCTACTAGGCTTTGAATTTCATGGGTTAAGTTTTGTTTTTGAGTGCATATAAACATGATTCCGCCTTTAAGTGTTAATTGCATGTTGTTGATGTTGCTCAAATGAACTTGTTTTTCACAAATTTTCCTTCACAACTGCCGGTATTCTACAATTCTAAAGCTCTTCTTGATGCGGAAACTAGATACCCGAAGATTGAAAAATTAATTTTGGAGTTAATTGTTCGGAAGCTTATAGCATACCTTCAAGCTCATACAGTCATTGTCATGACTCAATATCCCTTACAATTAATCCTACATGGTCCCAATGCTTCTCAACAAGTGATGAAATAGACGTTGGAGCTTGGCCAATTTGACTTAGTTTTTTTACCTCGCACGGCGATAAAGGCCCAAGCCTTGGCAGACTTCATAGTGAAATTTATGCCTAGGCTAGGTGATGCAATAGAGCGGCCCAATGACACCCGAGAAGTAGCCAAGCACACTTTAGTCGTACATGCTCTCCTCAATAGAGACTTTTGTCACTTGCATGTTAATGGTGCATCCAATTACAAAGCCTCAGGAACAGGCGTGGTCCTTGTCACCCCAGACGGTTCAATGCTTAAGCAGTTGATCACTCTTAGCTTCAAAGCATCCAACACTAAAGCAGAATATAAGCCCTTACTAGCAAGCCTTCGAATGGAAAAAGACTTAACAGTGAAGAAACTCGCAATTTATTTCGATTCCCAATTAATCACTAGCCAAGCTACCGGGGAGTTCACGGCAAAACATCTAAGGATAGTGCAATATATAGAAAAGGTACACAAGCAATTTGAGGCATTTTGGACTTATACTCTCACTCAAGTTCCGCGAGCAGACAATGCTCACGCAGACGCATTAGCCGGCCTAGGCTCCACTCTTGACCATCAATTCAAATGCTCTATTTCGATGGAGTATCTGGATAAACAAAGGATAGAAGTGGAGTCGGTAGCTGAGGTGTTACAGGTTAGTATAACTTCTAATTGGCAAAGTTATATTATAGACTACCTAGTCAATGACACACTCCCAATGGAAAGATTGGAGTCTAGAAAGCTAAAAGTAAAAGTAGCACGCTACTATATGTGGAACGACATTCTCATCCGAAGATCCTATACCGGACTACATCTTTATTGCCTAGCGCCTCCCGATGACTTGAAGGTTCTAAGCTCAATCTATTAAGGCATTTGTGGAAATCGCTCCGGAGGTCAATCCTTAGCATAGAAGGCTCTTAACGCATGATACTACTGACCTACCATGCACCAAGATGCTAAGGAGTTAATAAAAAAATGCAACTACTGCCAGCGCTACAAACCGGTACCAGCACTGTTTGCCACTAAACTACACTTGTGGACGAGTCATTGGCCGTTCGTGCAATGGGCAATTGACTTAGTGGGACCTATGCCACATGCTACTAATGGCAGAGGCATGATGATTGTGGCAACTGACTACTTCACCAAATGTGTAGAAGTAGAGCCCATGATAACCACGACTCAAACAGACATAGAGCGTTTCATATGGAGGAACATCATTTGCTGATTTGGCATCCTTTAGTCTATCATCATCGACAACAGCCCGGAATTTGTGGGCAAAGATTTGGCGAAGTTCTTCCAAAAGTATGGCATCAAGCAGCACATGTCCACGCCGAGATATCCTCAAGGCAATGGGCTGGCCAAAGCCTCCAACAAGACAATCCTCAACTGCCTTAAGAAATCCCTCACCGACAAGAAAGGAAAATGGCCAGACGAACTCCTCGGATGTCTTTGGGCGTATCGAACCACCAAAAGACGAGCAACCGACGAGACTCCTTTCTCTTTGTCATTTGGTTCGAAAGAAATTATTCATCCCAACATTATCGTGCCAAGCATAAGCATTCTACTACCAAGCATTGAGCAGAATAGTAAGGAGATGGCCATAAGCTTAGATCTGGCAGATGAGAAGCGCGAGCAGACCATTACTTACATCGCAGCCTACTAACAGTAGCTCATTTCCAGCTACAACAAAAGAGCCAAGATTTGGCAGTTTCAACTTGGAGATCCAGTCTTAAGAAAAGCCTTCATCAATGCCCGTAAAGAAGGCTTCAAAAAGATGGATCTTATCTGGGAATGTCCATACAAGATTAACAGAGTAGGTGGCAAAGGTAGTTATACTCTCACCACCATGAACGACAAAGAGATCGAGAAATAATAGCATGCCTACAACCTGAAGAAGTACTATGTTTGACCTCCAACTATATCAAGACTTGAAAACCCAAATAGCTCAACGGGCACCACTAGTAAGCCGAGGACTATCCAGTTGTTATGCAGTCTTTTACAGCTAAATTATTTGTTCATTTCACTTGTTTTTTCAATGAGGAATTCAGAAGTAATTTACAACTTGGCTCGACTACATGTCTACAACAACTTATCTCTCCTGCATTTCAAAGGAAGATCGCGCCCTTCTTAGGGACTCATTGTAGGAATTACACCTCCCCCCGAGAGACCAACCAATCTCTCTAATGCTAGAGGGTAAACCAATTCCTCGACACCCATATGGGTCTGCTCTCCAAGTCGAGGGGATAAACTTACACTCTGAATATCTAGACATGGATGAGCAGAGCTGCCCTAGTATAACTAGATGCACGATACCAGACCCTAGAGATAGAGGGGGCACATTACACAGAACGCCAGATGGACGGTTGCCCTGGAAACCTACAGTTGCTACTGAGTGCACTAAGGTAGCCTACGATTTTTAGAATACCGCCTACAGCTTAAAGAGTAAAGCCACGCTAGACTTATACAACTGCACATTCTTGTGAAAGGTTAAACAAGCTAGCATGCATATACGAAGTTTTATCCACTACCGACATGCTAAGTAGTCAATAAACTTCACCTATGCCAAGCGTGAAACAACCTACACCAAGTCCTAAAGTGTTGTGATACTTGTTACGCAGCCTATGGAATTGGAAAAAAACCAAGGTTAATAGCCTAGTGGTTACGCGAACTTGTCTGCTTCTGTAAGTAAGACATCTGACTGCCAACCCTATGGTTAACAACTTTGCAAAGTTCTACACCAACACCTACGACTGCATAGGCTACACAAGCTTATCTACTAAGAAAAATAGCATACTCGCCACTGGTCTATAAAGTCTAAAAGGTTAAGGATATGAATAAAAGAAGCAAAGATAGAGAAAAGCGAAGGAAACACGTTTATTAATTTTGCTTATTAAATTTTCCAGCAAAATTAATAAACAACTAGCAAAGACCGAAGGAATTCAAGCAAAAGCAACAAAGAAAACAAAGAAAATCCTAAAGGCTACCTAGAAGACTACTCTTCAGCAGCTTGGACATGCCATGACTACTCGGTTACCACACCTTCAGCAGCCGCGACATTCTCAATAGCGGCACCATCTAGCACTTCACCACCAGCTAGCCCAGCTTGGGCACCAACTTCTCCGACCACTTCACCAATAGAAGACTCAAAAGTGAAAGAGAACATGTCTTTTGGGGAAATAGATAAGGTCTCGAAGTCTTTACCAGAAAACTCAAAGGCAGACAGCCTCTCGAAGAGATGGTCCACATAACCTAGCTTGTAGAAATTAACTTGAGTCTGAGTAAGCAAAGCCTCGAACCCAGTCTTCTCACCCTCCAACTGTTCATTCTCCTCGAGCAGACAAGCACGGACCCATTGTAGCTTTTCCACTTCTTTCTTCAGACTATCATTAATCTTTAAAGCACCTTGGAGTTCCAACACTTGAGGCTCGACCCTATCAACGACCCTCTTGAAACGGATCACTTGTTGTAAACATCGGTCAGCTCCTCATCCTTTACATAAGCAGCATAATGGAACTCAGAGATGGAATGCTCAAGATCTTGAATCTGAGGTATGTAACACCCAATCTCCTTCTCTGTACATTCATACTTTACTTGGATTGCGTTAAGCCTAGTCTTCAAATCCACAATCTCTTGGCGAGCAGTCTTAAACTGCAGAGAAGTGGGGGCAGAGATGTTAGACCCCTTAAAAGCAGTAAGCTTATATTCCAATTTCTTGACTTTCTCGGCCGAAGAGTAAGCTTTAACTGCCATAGTTCTTGCCACATCCTTGGCAGCCTTAGTATCCTCTTGATCAAAAAGCATAGACTTGGCTGCCAGAATCATTATTTTATGCATTATGGCTAGCAAAGCATTCCTCCTATACTTGGTCTTATGCTTCGGGAAGAAACTCAAGCCAACAATCTCCTTGACACCATCAACCAACTTGCCACATATATCCATGTCCTCAAGTAGATCTGGCTTCAAAAGCATACACATCTTAGTACTTCCCCAGAAACAGCCTTGGTGGATTTTTCACGACTACCTGCACAAGTAATCTCCTTCTTCTTAGTAGATGAGTCGGTCTCAGTAGCAGAAGGAATAGGTTTTGGCACAACTTTAGTAGGCATCGGTACCTTGTCATTCTTCATAGTAGTAAGCCTCTTCAAAGGTGAACCAGACTTAACTCCAAATGGATGATTTGGCACAAACTTCGGCACCAGAAGCACATATGAGTTTCTACCTTGGACAATCCTATCAGCAATCGAACTAGTAACCTTCAGAGTGACAGGTGTCATCGGCACAGATCTAGCAACCTCTTCTTTCTCGCCCTTGGAAGAGGTCAAGTGATCACAAGTTTGGGAGCAGCCGGTGAATCATCGCAAGCAGCGAAGGAAGTCTTTGACTTTTTCTTAGCAGGTGTCTCTTGAGCAGCCAGCGAATCCCCATGAGCAGCAAAAGAAACCTTCTTTCTTCTCAGCAGGCGTGTCGTGAGCAGGCAGAGAATGTCTCTTTTTCTAACCTTTATTTGCATCAAGCTCCACCACAGTGATAGGACGAGCTAACGCCTTAGCCTAGATTCACTTTATCTCTTCTGTCGGTGACAGCCCACCTTTCTCCCTATGAAGATGACTAAGCAGCCAACGCGACTCACGATACTCGTTGGAATACCTAGAGCAACATGCATTTTCCTCATGTCCGATGAAGTCTTAGGAGTTGAGCCAAATTTTGAATCTACAAAAGCAGGGGAAGGCAATTAGAAAAATAAAGAGCAGTTTAGCACAAATATAAAGCAGCCTACTTACCAGATATGAAGACCAGTGGCACGCGCAGCTCGGATGAAGAGTCAGACTCATGTTCTTCACTCACCTCCAAAGTCTCCTAACATCACGTAGACCACATTAGAAGAACATTGAGCGGGGGCACATCTCATGAAGCAAAGCACTTTTTGGAAGAAACGCGACATATGAAATGTAAACCCCAACACAAAATAGTAGGGGTGGAACTTGATGGCTCTCCGAGCCTTATCACATGGCTCACGACTGCTACCATCTTTGATATACTTCACATGCACTCCTGACGAAATAACAGGCAAATAAGCTTCGAGGAAGTCTCTAAACAGGTCATCAGAGCTAATCTTGAAATGAGCAGCCTTGAAGTGACCAACCTTGCTCAAAGACCCACCTTGACGGTAAAATAGAGGCACACCATCATCATTCTTATGGTTTGAAGAAGACATACTCGAAGGAGTTCTATAAAGATGCAAGGAAGATTCATTAGATGATAGCTTTAAAAATAAAATAAAAATAAATAAAAGGCACGACACCATGGATTCCAAAACCCAAGAAGGCTCTTGGCCCCTTTCTTTCCTCCCTTAAGCACAAGCCTAAGCCCAGTAGGCCTCACGGCTCAATCAACTCTCCCTCTATAGGTTTTGAGAGAAATTTATTTTCCTTTTCTAGAAGGATCTAATTTCTTACTAAAGAAGGAATGTAGATCAAAATAGGAAGCAGTCCTAAGTTTCCTAAAACAGGAAAATCTCTAAGCATGTTGCCCTTTTTTGCGAGCAGCCCAACAGGTGTGGGGGCATTTGTGGAGCCAAAAATAATCACAAAGTGACATGTGGATTTTTGGGTAAAAAGGATAAAATTACCCTCGAGGCATACCGGGATTCCTACGCGCGAGCAGTGAGTAATCATCCCTCAACTAAGTCAAAAGAGCCCTAAATAGATAATAATTCAAAACCTATTTCATCAATCCTCATCAAATCCTCTCCACTAGGTAACTCCCAAATCATTCCCTTTTTATTATATTAATTAGCTAATCAATTAGGTAATTATTCTGTTAATTAGTTAACTAATTAGGTAATTATTCAATTATTTCCAATTAAACACAAATCATGAACCTTGCCCACAAAATGAGCCAAGTGGCCGATCCTCTCTCACTCAAGAAGGCTAGCCACTCCCCTATAAAAACCCTCTCATCCTCTCCAAAACTCACTTCCATTTCTCTTGCAAAATTCTCTAAAATTCTCCAAACACTTTTCCCTCAAAATTCTAACTTTGGCATCGGAGGTTCTTTGGCCAAAGCTCCCCCATTCATCGTGGGCGGGTGAGGCTCTTGTCCACCTAGGGTGTTATTTGTTTTTTATGTGCAATTTTGTCCAAGATCAAGAGGAAGAAATTTGCATCCAGAGTAGAGATTGAAGAAACAACAGAGATGAGTAAGGATAATTAAGTGGTTTAATTATTTATGGCCAGGATTAATTAATATGTTAATTAATCAAACGAATAAGTTCGTTTTAGACCTTGGGTTAGTTTTGGGCCTAAATGCCCAATGGGCATCGAATGTCAAGTCCAATAACTCAAGTTGTATGACAACTTGAAAACACAAAGGGCATGAAAGCCCAATGAACCCACATGGCCGGCCATAGAGAGTGTAAGGGAGAGTTGGTTTTAATTTCAAATATGCCACTCAATGTAAGTGGCTATAGAAAGGAAATTATAACTCATTCCCTCATAAGGGTTTTCTAGAGAGAAAGGAGAAAAACACAAAAAAAAAAACTCTCTCTTCTCTTAGGAGGCCGGCCACCTTAGGAAGAATGGACTAGCATCCATTTCTTCCTAGGTCACTCATCTCTTCCTCAATGCTCTCCTTGGTGTGCAAACTTAGAAGTTCCCTTTCTTGGGAACATGGAGAATCCATTCCTTCATCCATATCTAAGAAGTCATGGAGCCAAGAAACAAAGTTCCTCCATCCACATCCATGGAGCCAAGGAGTAAGGAGACTAAGGAAAGAAGGCCCTCACATGGGTGAATATCCTTTGCTAAGAGGTGCTTCAAAGGTATAAAAGTTTCTCAACTCTTTTCTTTAAGATTTCATGGGTAAAGTTTTGTTTTTGAGTGCATACAAGCATGATTCCGCCTTTAATTGTTAATTGCATGCATAGATGTTGCTCAAATGAACTTGTTTTCACAAATATTTCCTTCATAAATTTTGAGTCAAATTTGCCCAAATTTTTTGTTTTAACCCAAAACTTATTTTAGATCCAACCATTAGAGAAAGATTAAGTTAGTTTAAAACCTAAATTTTAAGTTTTAACTAAAGGGTTGGAGATAGTCTTAGTATACTAGTGTAAGTCTGAGAGCCATATTTTAGAACCCAATATAATGTAAGTATCATACTAATGAGTTCAATATATTAATATTACACTTAAATTTTTTGAACTATTATAAACGTTTGTTTTTTATATGAGCTAATATATCAATGTCACTCACTTTTTCCTAAGATAGACTTAGAACAAAATTTAACAAGAATGATATTTGACACTTGTTTCATAGTTGTGTGGTAAAAAAAGAATAAGGATCTTCTTCGGATCCTCTTTGTGAGGTTCTTGGATATCCTTAAATTTTGTCCGTTCATCGTACATTATGCAATCAGAAATCATTTTAAATATTTTTATTTAAATTTAAATATGAATAATACTTGATGAAAATTGACCACATGATATACGATGAATGGACACGATTTAAGGATTCCTAGGATCCTCGTAAAAAGGATCCGAAGAGGATCCTAATTCGTAAAAAAAATAATACATTTTTAATACATAGTGGGGGATAAAAAATGGTTTTGGAGTTGAAAAAAGATAGTTAGACAAATAGACACATTTATAGTATGACATTCTATTCAGATTTTTGACACACCCCGACCCAGGGGTCGAAGCGTGCTGGCCGTCACGTGCGAGTGACGTAGCCAAAAAAACGTCAGCGGAAGGTAATTATGCATGAAATGCAGCAGTGAAAGTCAAGTCGATAATATACATGTGATAAAGAGTAATATAGGACGAAAGTGAAATAGTTGAGAGTCACAGAGCCAATCCTAGGTGCAGTCATGTTAAACAAAACGACACAATCACGAAAGAAACCCTACATAAGTGGTGGTCTGTCAGAACTGCCTCGGTGCCTCGATAACCGTCCATGTCGTCGCTACCTAGAACCTGGAGGGGCGCAAAACAGAAAACGTGAGTGGGCAAAAACAAATACTTTCCAAAACCATTTTATAAAATCCATATATAACCCCTCGCTGTAAATTCAGTATAATTTTCCCAGAAAATAATACGTACATAACTTATATACGAAAACCCCGTCTAGGAATCAAAACTCATTATCAAACTCAAGAATAGGCCATGTCGATATACCAACTCAAAAAATCATCATCATCAAGCAAGTAATGTAAATCAGGGGTGTCCCTAGTGTCATGTCAGCCGGAGTCACCTCTAGTGACCTGTACGACTGAATCTATAGCTCATCCATCATACTCAATCACTATCAATCATTATCCTGCACACGAGTTGGAACCACCTATAGTGGTCTGTACGACAGGCCATGTGTATAATATTACGCTCAGTGCTACAATCACGTGAAGGCTGTGCGACGAATCGTAGGTCACCTACGAGTCGGAACCACCTATAGTGGTCTGTACGACAGGCTAGACACCTGCCTTGGATCCAAGGTGAGCGTATGGTGCGTGAGGTGAACGATCACGTGAAGGCTAGGCCCTACTCTGGTGGAGCACAAACACCCGAGGTGCAGGTGATGAGCTAAATCACAATCTATCATCATCTTAAACACTACTATCGTACTTACCTGACTTACCTGGCCATCCTTGGCATCAGAGCATAATAAATGCAATCATGATCATATTTATAAACTATAATACGACATGGCAATTCAATTATAAAATCCATTCAATTCGTAAATCAATCAAATTACGTTTTTGGGAAAAACGTCAATTATATATATATATACTGAAAACAAAAGGCCACTCACTGGTATGTCGATAGGTCATATCCCCCGAGCCTAGAATGAATCCGCTCGTCCTTTGGATACGTCTCACCTATAGTGAAACAACTGTAAAACCGTCATTAACAGCACATAAACAAACTACGTAAATAACTTTTCCTACGAAGGTCAATTTTGGTATATGAATATACCAACACGACGTCACGAAAGTCGTGATAATTTTAAAATAATTTTGGGGTGTCGCACGCGCCCCCACGCGCATCACCCCCAACCTCACGTCGCCGGACTGGTTTTTCCGGCGACCGGACTCCAGCAAACTTTCCAACTCCCTTATCTCACTCGTTTTTCATCCTTTTTCGTCCTTTTTTCTTCCTACATGCTCTAAATTTAGTGTAGAACAACTATATACCTTCAAAAGTCTCGAAAAACACCTGGAAATTCCACAGGGAATTTCTCCAAAACCGGCCACCCTCGAAACCACCACCTCCGACGTCCAAATCTTGCAACTGACACACTCCGAGGTTCGTGGGACGATTCTAAGATGGATGGTGATCTTGTTTTCACCTAAAACCTCCTGAAACGAAAGTACATGAACAGTACCCTAGGATTAGCTTAAGGGTTTTACATGGTTTCGACGTTTTCCGTTCTCGAAACCACCATATATGTATTCAACCAACCTCAAGGATCACAAATAGCCTTACCTGGGCTTCGATCCGAGTCTCGATCGTGAGGTATGTGGGCATCCGTACGAAGAAAGGTAAGGGAGGACGAGAGAGTTCGAGACGGAGAGAGAATGAAGAAAACAGAGATGGTGCACGTGTGTGCATGGTGAGTGTGTGAGTATGTTTATATAATTCGAAGCCCAAACTATTGGGCCCAAAGGCTTAGGACACCCATAGCCCAAATTCAAGCCCAAAACGCACCCGTTCACGTGCGATCAAGGGTAAAATCGTCATTTCACGCCGATAATATAGAAAACTCGGAACGGGATGTTACATTTTGACCTAAAAAGAAGAAAATTTAAAATATATATATTTAGAAATAAAATAAGAAGGATATACTTCAAGAAAAAATATATTCAATTTTTTTTTCGGACTTATGTTTCATTGTCAATCAAAAATATATAATCATGTTACAATACATTTAGGTTGTTGTAGGCATAATTTACTGGACAATTATGGAGGCTTAGAGAGAGAGGGAGGTGCGGCACATAGAGAGAAGATGAGAGAGATGTGTAATTGTGAGGTGTGTTTTATTCACCCCATTGTGCCTCTATTTATAGTAGTAGAAAGGGCAAACCCTTTCCCATAAGGATTACAATACTTAATAAGTAATCTACTCCTAATAGGAATATAAGATACATTCCTAATCTACTAGGATTTACACAATCACATTCCTATTCTAAATAGGACTGCAACACTCCCCCTTGAGTGTGTAAATACTCAAGTAAATGGCGCATCAGGTCTTCAATGATGAAGCAGGTACAGTTGATGAAGTCGTCGGCACAATGGGCGAATGCGAGTCTCAAATCAACAGAAGAATGCATAAAAAGTAAAACTCACAAAACCTCGCTATGGTAAAACCCAAGGTAGGAAAAACCCATAGTCTAAGGAGAAAAGTGAGAAGTTGCATTAAGTCAAAACTATACGTCTTTTGGACGCAAGTAGAAGAGCTCACAAGGGTATGATCAGCCCATGATGGGTGCCTCGTTAAAACCTAGTTAGGTAGCAAAAACCCAGTGGGAAAAATGCTCCTAATCGTAGGGAAAAAGAGTACATTAAGATCAAGTGAGTATACTTCTGGATACTCCCCCTGAGTTTGACATAACTTCCAAATGAGAACTACAAGCATTGCATATAATAGTTAGGCATACCAATTCCTCGGACAAGCTTCTGGAAGGTTGACTTCGGCAGTGACGTCGTGTAGAGGTCGGCAAGGTTGTCTGGGATCGGCTTGCATGACTTCAATCTCCTGATGTTTTGCTGATGTAGATGTAGTCGCAATATGTCTTGGCGTTGACTTTGTTGATGTATCATGGCTTGGTCGGGTGGATACATGCGGCATAGTCTTCATGGATCGTTGTCGGGACTCAACGATGGATGAAAGCACAGCAAGTACTACGAACATGCTCAACAAGAACTCCTAACCATTTCTCACTTGTGGCGTAGTGAAGTGAGGTGAGTCTTGGAACGATTCGAAGATTTCGCAACTAAGGTCATATCATGGACCTCCAAGATATTGCGATGTCCCTAACGGTAAAGACATAACCATTTGGGAATTTTGCCTTGTGCGGGTTCGATAAGTAACCAGCATCAGCATAACAACAAGGCAAGCATTATTTCGAGGATCAGGGGGGTCGGATCCACTAAGATGCGTTGGGATTTGCCCTCGTAATACCTTCAGGGTACGTCTTTTAATACCAATTCAGTGGTTGCGTGTAGGCGCGGTGCTGCATCTTTACCAAGATCAACAGCGAAGGAGATGTCCTGTCTAAATACAATGAGCTAAGTACAACGAAGCGCAAAGTTGAACTTAGATATGGAATTTCAGATTCCATAACCTCTTCAAGGGTCTCATTTGCATATAACGTATGGACGATCAAAGGTATACTCAAAAGTAACACCTTCGGGGTGTAGTTCGACTGGTAGACCAAAATACCGTCAGAACAATGCTTTGAACTTCAGTCAATGCATAAACGAGTTTTCCCAAGATCCTTCATCTCAAATCCCATCTTCAGGTGCGAGGCAGTTTTCTCAAGCTCTTCCAGAGTCTTAGTGAGATTCGTGTTAACGACATAAACTGTAACTCTAGCAATTTGGAATAAAACTTCATAGTTTAACACGCAAGGGCATAATTCATATCCCTGACTGATCAAACAATCACTTAAACGGGTATACCACATCCGTCGAATTTAAGTGAACGCCTCAAAACAAGTTAAAAGGGTGTTCCGTGGTTTTGGAACTTTTTGAACCAGTCCATGTAATTCTTCGGGAACTTACATGTAAATCTCCGTATTTATGTCCCCATGGAGAAACACTAACCACATTTCATAATGCTGCTATCAATCACAGGACGTTTGAGAGAAACCTTGCGCCATAAGGCGTGCATCACGTCGCACTATTTCATTCATCTCATAACGCTTCCTTTCCCACTTGTAACATAATAGGGTTACCTTGGGCAGTGTAGGAACGACAGGTCCAATACACACTTTGGTAAGGAATTTGACCTAGATTGTAATCTCAGTTGTCCAATCAGTTCTACGTTGTCACTTAATCAACGGAACACGGTTCGATATCGTCGCTTTTCATTTATGTCGGTAGCTACCATATAAGTGAAAACATCATCGATGATAATCTTATTTCAATTCCATTTTTCTCATCCAAACTAGTATACTGGACCAAGAACTTCATGTCTCGGGAGTAATCCGGATTAATCTCATGAGATGGAAATGATTTGAGACAGCGATCGAGTTTAGATTCATAGTTGTGCCGTGTCTTCCTCTTCTAGGGAAGTGAATCTTACGAACCGAATGATCTGTCGTGCTCCAGGCCAAGACAGATTGATTGGCTATCCGCCGTTGTACTAGACCGTCCAACAGGGGCGTCCAAACCGTCCAACAGGTGCGGCACACCCTCCAGGGATGTTGACTCGACGTCCGTTAAGTACGTCTATCCTTGCAGGCATATTTGCAGCTGGTATATGATCTCGTCACTTTAGCTAGATCAGAGGAATGCGTCTGGAGCAACATTCTGAAATCTAGAATTCATCGCACTTGCTTATCACAATTGTGCGGTATGGGGATCGAGATGAGACACAGTGGGCAACGTCCACGCAACTTCGCGCCGTTCTACAGGAACGTTGACGTTCTTATCTCCCCCTAACGGCGGGAAGAGTGTCTCATTAAAGTGACAACCCGCAAATGAGCGGTAAAGAGATCGCATGCAAGGGCTCGAAGAGAGCTAGTGTGAAGGAGAATCATGATCGACAAAAGATACACATCCTTCTTTGAGGACCCATGGTGGTACGTTGCGGTGGCGCAACTGGGCACATGGAATGCTCACCCAAATGCGTAAATACGAAAATCGTCAGGTTCGTACCCAGTAACCAACTGTAACGTCATATAGGTTGGGTGGCAATGGGCCTCAAGGCGGACCAACATAACTGCATACAAGATTGCATAACCCTAGGCAGAAAAACCGAAAACTTGGTACTTTTACCAAAATTCGGGTGATCATTTAAATTTGCGCTTTATGATCACTAGGCGAGGCTATTTGGGGTGAACATGGGAATTCAATGTTCAATTAGAAACCCAAAACAACATGCAATACTTTATCGAAAACTGTCGATATAAACTCTCTGGCATTATCCAGTCTCCAGGACCTTAAGGGATAAGTAGGGTGGTGAACCCATAATCGGCCAAGAGGTTTAGCAGTAATGTGTGTGGACAAACATGTGACCAGTTTGTCGATTCATCAATCAAAACCATAAGTCTTTATATGGTCTGCATTTTGATTGGATTAGTCCACATATATTCCCTTGAATCCACTATGGAAAATAGGTAATTTCGTATCTTTGCGAGGAATGATATAAAAAATCAATTTCCTTAGTCAGCAGGCTTGACAAAGTGTGCTTGTAGGCACAAGATCCTTACTTCGGGTAAGGAGATGCGTCGTAGCGTCATTGTTCGACCTAAGTATCCCAAAAAGGTCATGTCAAAGCAAGTAAACTGCTCAATCACCCAGCTCTAGGCCGGCCACATGTGGCATGTTCCCAGTTGGGAGACAACCCATTGGCCCCAAATCAAAGCTTCAGGCTCATTTTTGGAGGTGGTGCAAAGATATGTCACTCTATTTTCTTCAGTGGTTTCATTTATGATCATTGTCATCTCGAATATCCTTAAAAACTCAACGTCAGGGAGAATTCAAGGTCCCTTAAATGGTGATGCAGTACTATTCATACAACGAGGAGCGTGCCAATGTTCTTAATCAGGTTGGATAGACCTGAAGTCGTTGTTAGAGATGTGATTTAGGTGTAAAGTTAGTGTGCGTAGTACGCATTCGTCCAGACAACTAACTTTCCCACATTCCTACCTAATCACGTGTTTAATTGAATCGGTCACATGTACTAAGAAACATGATTCAATTAACTCATATTCAAGGACAATATCAATAAGATTATCCATAGGTAAAACATACACCAAACTTGAATCCAAGAACATGGAAAAATGTTCACAAAGTAAATGGTTTACTAAGGGGATTCGGCCAATAAGGCCATTCATGTCAAAATTATGCTCTTCCAACGGTGTTTGGTGGAGCAAAATTAATCTCACATATTGACTACGAGAATGGTACTCCTTAACAACATTGGTAGGGGCACGAACAGGTGCATAACCAATGATCTATTCCATCGAGACGGAAGTAGATTCTACAGGTTAAGGTTCGGGAATACTATCCCTTATTCTTGAAGTTTTAGTTCTTAGGTGCCAAGGATCACGCTTCGGGCATGATGCCACACCTTGACAGGCCCTGATTCTGCCTTATGATGTTGGTAGTAATCAGATCCGAGAATTTGGTAAACTTTCACTTTCTACACTTGTTGTTTCAGGAGCAAGTTAGAAACAAGGAAGGACGAGAAAAGTATTCTCTAGTCAAAATTCAATCGGATTTATAAACTTCAGAATTGTACTCATTCATGGACGTAATCATGGTATGCTTCGGGCAATATCTTTCATGATTAAACAGTCCGTAGAAGCGAGCCAAAGAGCCATGGAATCCTCCTTCGGAGGTATTTCCATTTGTAATGCTTCGGGCATAAGTCTTCGAATGAAGATCATGGCGGAGGCTTATTCAGTTTTTCCATGCCATTGTTGGCTTCAATGGGTGCTCAACTTCTTGATAGTCAAGTGGAGATTCACGTCTTGTACCCCACATAAAGTGGTTTCTATTAGAAACGTCCAAAATAAGGGAAATCAAACTTGTGACGGTTCGACAATCCATTGAATTTGGAGGGAACAAGATTGTGATTGGTGCTATGGGAAGGAATCATCCATAAGCATCAAAGTTTAGAACATTCGAGTTCTAAGACATAGTTTCATGAAAAATGTCGGGTTTTCATGGGTGTATTGTTTTATGAAAAACTTCGGGTTTCAAAGGCACTAAATTCGAAACTACAGGTTCGATTTAGTTTATGAACGTTTAGTTCATAAAAGAGAGGTTCCTGCAAGAACACAAGATGCAATATACAACTAAGTGTAGTGGATTTTGAGGTTCTTCGGGAACTCAAGTGTGAGTGCTTCGGGACTACGAAAGTGAGTCAACGGTTCAAAGAAGAGAAATAAATTATTGAATCGTTAATGTCCAAAAGTGATCTTCAGGTCAATAATTTTGGATTCATTATCAGATTAATGGACTGCAGGTCACTTTTAATTAATTCAATAAATCGGGACCAAACGGGGTCGATTGTAGAAGCAAAAATAATTATAACATTCGAGTTAAAATTAGTTAGAATGCTAGCATTATGTCGAAAAAGGGATACAGCCCAACACACTTTGGTTGGCTGCAAAACACGGCCCTGCAAAAAAATTGCAGGCTTTTAATTTCGGATCATTGCTGCAAAGCAGCCCATATAGGCTGCAAGGGTGGGCCACGGCTGAGATGAACAGCCCATCAAAGCAGAGACAAAAAACTTGGCTGCTTGTGGGCTTGGGCAAGGCTGCCCAGCGTACAAAGCAAGCTGCAAGCTTGCAGTTGAAAGCGGGCCGAGCTGGAGGAAGGCCTAGTAGCGCAAAGGCTACTGGCGATGGGCTGAGGTGCGAAAAGCCTAGCACATTTGCTGGCTTCTGGAACTGACAGGGGGCTTGAAGCCCATGCACCAGTGGACCCACGCAGCAGGCTTGGTCCAATTTAAGCCCTAAAAAAACAGTCCAGTCGCACACCCAAGCTTCAGGCTTGGTGTGTTTCGAGTCTGGGTTCATCCACAAAAAAAAATTTCCCAAATTTTTTTTTCCGACAATATTAAGGTTTGAAAAACCCTAATTGCTTCTAATTTCTTTCAATTCTTTGACTCACAAATTCCACATAGCGATTTATAATTGCGTAATGCATGAAACAAATATATATATTGACAAATATATGAACATATACAATATATATATCGGAAGGTAAATATAAATGTAGGGGGTTCATGCATCATGGGGATTGTTTTCATGCTTCAAGGTCGTTTCAAATATCTTACTTTATTTTAAGCGTACCTGATTGGCAAAAAACAAATAAAAGCCTTTGAATTTGTAGAAGATCCTTCTCAGAAAGCCGAAATCGTGTCTCCAATACGTTGTATCACGTTCAACAAAGAAAAATTAAATTGAATCAATATCATGTAGATCAATTAAAAATAATAATAAATTAATCTCAAAAAGAATAATTAAAATGTAATACTCCCCTGATTTGAAGAATAAACTCTCTTTAGCGGAGCATCAAGAGCGTGCTGATAACGTGTTGTAGGTATAATTTACTGGACAATTATGGAGGCTTAGAGAGAGAGGGAGGTGCGGCACATAGAGAGAAGATGAGAGAGATGTGTAATTGTGATGTGTGTTTTATTCACCCCACTGTGCCTCTATTTATAGTAGTAGAAAGGGCAAACCCTTTCCCATAAGGATTACAATACTTAATAAGTAATCTACTCCTAATAGGAATATAAGATACATTCCTAATCTACTAGGATTTACACAATCACATTCCTATTCTAAATAGGACTGCAACATAGGTAATATTTTTGTTTCTCATAAAATTAAAATCGAGAGTTGTAAATTAGTCCAATTTATTAAGAAAGTGTATCACCATGAATAACCCTCTTCGCAAAATAGAATAATTTAACGCTGAAAGATTCCAAAAAAAAAAATTAAAATCAAAACCTCCATATAGGGATACAAATCTTAATCATAAAAATGTCATGATAGGGATAAACACACTTCAAGTTTATGCGAAAATCCTCAAATGTATTGGTTTATTCATTCACTATTTCCAATTGTTAAAGAAAAATGTCACCATGCGTATCAAAAAGAAATCCAACTAATTACTACAAATTATTTTTAATTTGCAATTAAAATAGTTTCAATTTAAAAGGGCTTAGAATAACTCCACCGTAGCATCAAAAACGGCCCCAACACCCCCCCCCCCCAAAACTGCTCCAGCCCAGCCAAATAGGCTGGCACGCAACCCAAGTCGTCTGCTAGGTCAACCCAGAATGTGTTGAGCCAAGGCCCAGCCTATGTGACGCGATGTTGACACCAGTGTGACGTCACATGCCACTGATTTTTTTTTTTTTTTTGCGCTAGGCGCGTGGGAAACACACAAGTGGTCGTGCGTCCCCAACAAGAAAAAAGGTAGTGGGGCCCGCCAACGCAGGTGTGACAGAGGGCGCAGGGTAGGTGGCACATGGCTCGTTCTGGGCCGTTGGATTTCCAACTGCTAGTTTTCTGGATGTTGGATTTCCAACGATAAAAAAAAAAATTGAATTTCAAATCTAACGGCTACTGACTTGGCATGATCTGGGTCGTCAAATCCAAAGATCAACAGTCTATGTTTTTTGCCCCAAAAAAAAAAAGCCAAACGGTTAGAATTATGACCGTTGGCCATGTGTCCACATCTAGGCTATTGGATTCGAATCTTTTTCAAATCCAATAGTCCAAATTAATTAAATTAATTAAAATTGTTTAAAAATATAGAAAACATTATTAAAAAATTGTAAACACATAGTGACACTTGGCGTGTCAAGATTAGTTGAAAATCTTATTGAACATCTATCCACAAAATAATACTTTCGGATAATGACACATGACGTGACAAGATTGGTTAAAAATCATGTCCGAAATTAAAACTAATTTTTTTTTATTATTTTATAAATAAAAAAATTATTAATATTTTAAATGGTTAGGGTGCCAGTGCATTTTGTAGGGGTGGAGATCGTTTATGCCAGTGCATTTTTTAGGGGTGGAGATGGATTTGGCCAATTATTGTTCATTGGGTCTATCACTGTTCACTGAGCGGATTAAATAGGCTGGGTGTTGACACATTTTTTTGAGGGTGGAGTTGCTCTTAAGGTAGCTTAGGCCTAGTATTTTATCAGCCCGGGGTCAAGGTGAGGTTTAGTGATATCATGTAGACATTGGTTCCAACCACTTTTTCTTTCTTATGAATAACGGCGGTGCTATTCACACACTTTATTTTACTTTTCTTACAATTTTCTCAATTTTTAGCCGTCAAATTGAAGATAAAAAGTATGTCTGGATACTGCCACCCATGAATTTCACGTGAGAAATTGATAAGATCAAAAAGTGAAATGACTTATGATAGGGGTTTGAATGTACTGTCCTCCATTTATGCCTAGCCTAGCTTTAGCTAGCTTATATTGCTCTTTAGCTTGAAAGAGTTGGTAGTGCCACTTCTTTTTTAGTCATGCAGCACATCAAGAGATATGTTGGAGCCAGTCTTCTATTACCATAAGCTTCTTTTACCAACTTCATTGCAAGACTACTTGCTACGCCACAATAATGGGTTTGTGTTCATTCTTTGGCATGATAGCATAAAAAACGTTTTTAAATATTAAACTTTGGAAATTGATTTTCACACGCTAGTTTTATTATCTTATACTATTGCCTTTATTTTTGGTCATCGAAATTAATAATCAAATAAAAACACCGCATGATTAAACATAAGTTTGTAGGAGGAGAAAAAATATGCGCATTTTTATCATTTCTCTAAATTTTACCTTGAGACATACTTTGCCTCCCTCTTTTTTTTTGTCAAACTAGATAACTTTCATTAACTAAAAAAACTATAAAATAGAAAGTCTAAAAGCAATCCAAATACAAGCATAGTCCAAAAGTAAATACAATAGGAAAGCACAAAAAGATCAAGCCCACAACAACAAAAACAATAGATCTAGAAGATAGCAGACTTCATCACACCAACTACGCTACCATCACTGATCCGCCATCACCACCAAAAGGAAAAACCCACCATGAATAGAAAAAAATGGGGGTGAGCGAGTCACCAGTGCACAAAACATTGCCATAATCCTACCAAATAGTGATAAAAGCACTTTAACAACCACCCAACACCAAAGTGCACCACTAAAGAGAGACACGCAACGGGCCGAGTAGAAGAGGTCAGCGATGGAGGACTAACGACGAGAGAAACATTAGAGGAAAAATTTGGCATAAAAGCCCAGATTTGAGACAAGCTTAGTGAGAGATTGAGACAAAAAATCAAGAAAACCTTGAAATTAAAGGCCAAAAGAAAAGGATATGGAAAAGCCAAAGAAGAAGAGGAAGGAGTAGCTTGGATTGTTAAGTAAGGAGAGTTGCCACCGAACCCCACCAAAAGTAAGAGTCAACGACAAGAAAGGGGCCTATAGTTTTTTCTTTCGGAGAGGGTCGAGAGGAAAGAGGGAGCCTTTTTCTTTTACTTTGCCTCCCTCTAAATGTTCTTTTATGTAGAAGCCTTTATCACTCATTCTTCTCCCTTGGTCAAGATCTAGTTGATTACTTAAAAGAAGGGAAAAATAAAATGAGATATTTAGTGCAATGTTTGCAGCTAATTGATTAGCCAAGGCCCAAGTATGACGGTTAGCATCCCACATTAACAATATTGTCTCTTAATTATAAATGTTATAATATGCCACTTAATCCTATAGTTAGTGGTATTTTTTCACTTGTAAGTGTCTTAAGTTCGAATTTCATGATCGGCGAGTTTGATATTAATTTATTCATTCCATCCTTTAATATAAATGTATATCTTTGTATCATATAAATGTTACAATGCCATTTATATTAGCTATTTCTCCATTCTCATGGTGTGACAACCCGTCCCGATATATATGTTAATTAAGTGATGAATTGACGGAATTACCCCTTCGAGGTCGTGTACGTATGCATGTGTTTTGTGTGTGAAGACCAATTAGTTGTGGCCCTCAATAATTGGAGCCAATGAGATATTTTTTTTATCCTTACATTTTAGATGGTTTTGGTCCACACACATCCACCATCACCTCACTCCCGTCACTCTCTCTCTCTGTCCATCACTCTCAGACTCTCTCTCTCTCTCTAACTCCCGAGCTCTCTCTTTCTCTCTCTCGCCATCTATGTCTGGACACGCCCAAAGGAGCCACTAAACTCAATAGATCGAAGGAAATAATTACACCATCATCTTCATCTCGTCGATACGAGTTCATCCATACCAATTTCAGGTAAGTTTCCCGTCGTTTTCACGTCGAGCCACTTACCCCCGAGAATACCACTGTTCATGCATTTTCATATACGTGATTGTTAGGGAATTCTAAGCTTATAGGAAGCTTCTTGACGTCTCCACGAAGCTTGGGGACGTTCGTTTGACAAATTTGGACGTCGGAGGGCCGAGATCGACGTATTTCAAGGTAAGCCGTACTATCGAACTTTCTTGGAGGAAATCTAGTGAATTTTAAGCCTTGAAACTCATATGGCGTGATTCTACATGTTATTAGCTTCAATTTGAGACAAAAATCATGAAAAATGGTTGAAAAATGAGTGAGATAGGACGATTTTAAAATTCCCCAGAAACTGGCGACCGGCGACTCGCCGGAGAAGACGACGGTATATTTCGTCAGTTTTGACGGAATATGCTAACGGAGTTAGTTGACGCCATTAAGAGTTGACGGAATATTCCCAGTATATACCTGACGCCGTCAGTATGCATGTCACGTGGCTGCGCGTGGCCGGTGCGTAGGTCCGTGCCATCGCCGTGGCGTGGCGGCCCGTGGAGACCGGAAAAATTATTCTAAAAATTTCTGGGTGTTCGTGATGTCGAGTAGGTCGCGTTGGTATATTCGTATGCCAAAATTGAGCTATGTATGAGAAGTTATTTCCGTAGTTGCGTGTATGTGCTTAAATAACATATTTTTAGTAATTTCTCATATAGGTGAGACGTATTCCGAGGACGAGCGTAGCCAGGCTAGATGTGGGGGCTACGACCCGGCGACCTATCAGTGACGGGGCAACTATTTTTCCGTATAACCTATATATATATAATGATTTTCCCATAATCAGCTTTTAAATGAAAATTACGTTTTTATCACCATGCATATCACTTAATATTGATGCATGAGTATTCATATATACATTTCATGCATATGTTGGTGCCGAGGACGCCAGGTAAGTACCAGGTAGGTACATGCATGTTGGAAGTATGCCCACAAAGCCACTCATTTGATGTAATAGCTTTTTGGAATACTTAATGTATTAAACTTTTATATGTTTAATGGAGGGCAAAGCTTGTTGTTAATCACTATTTGTTGTATCTTGTGTTTAAGCAATAAGGGAATCCAAGGAATGTATTTGATCTAAGAGATAAGTGATCTAAGTAAGTTAGATTAACGAGACCATTCTCTTATGTTCATTCCTAAAACGTTCCTAGCCTTAGGGTTGCCAATTGGGCATTGACAATCCGCTAAGGTTAGTATGTGTTATGTCGACTCAAGCGTGGATATGACGAGTCTCAAGTCATTTAGTGTTGGACACTAAGACAAACACATAGGTGCTCGAAAGAGTAATCGAGTACACTGAACAACGATCAAAACAGAGTTCAAACATACATGTCATGTAAGAACTCGATGGTTACAATATGCAAAGTAGTCCTTTGACCTGAGGCATCATTGATGTCTAATGGTTAGGTCCTTGATCTTTGATCGTGTCAAATGGCGTTCCTTTGGAGTGTCCACGGCATGGTTGGGGTCAAGCTATCTAGTCATGTAGGCATGTGAATGCACAACAAGAGATCTCTAACCTTCCATGGTGGAAGGAGAATACTCTAAGATATGATTCGAGAGTCTTTCGCCAAAACATACGAATATGACTAAGGAAGTTTGTTCCAAATCTTATTCAAACGAATCATATAGAGAAGTATCACATTGGATAGTAGACATGAAACAAACTTTCACTTAAACAATGTGATTAAGAGTATTGTATCAGAGAAGGACCGTATTGCATTGTAGTTGTAACTGGATAGGTTCTCCAACCACTTCTACTTAGCTTGGGTAACCATGACATGCTGCTAGGTGTCACTCATGGTTTGTGGAAGCCCTAAAGATTGGCAAACATTAATCTTAAAGGGGAATTGAAATGTGGTTTCAATTCATAATCGATAGTTAAGAGTAACATCGCCCACTGCCTCGCTAAATGGAACCTAATAGATCGTACACCGAGTAAAGATGAAAGTGAAGTAATTAAATGAAATAGATAAGCAATTAAATAGTTAATTGAAGAATGGTCAAAGTTAATTAATTAGTTAATTAATTATACGAAACGTTCGTATTGGGCTTCTAAGTTGGTTTTGGGTTTCGGGGCCCAAAAGTGTTTTGGTCCACAAGGCCCATCATGTTTAAAGTTGTATGACAACTAAAACAAAATGGGCAATTAACCAAACCACTTAGGGAGGGCCGGCCAAATAAGTGAGGGGTAGCAAACTTGTGTTATTTACAAGTTTGCCACTCACTAGAAATGAAGTATAAATTAAACTTTATAGCTTTATTTCTTTTAGGGTTCTCTTAGAAGAAATTGGGTGAAACTTTTCTCTCTAATTTTTCAAAAGAGGCCGGCCACCTTAGGGAGGGAGATCTAGCAATCTCATCTTCCCTAAGTCATCTATTTCATCTTCACATTTTATCTTTGGTGTAGAGACTTAGAGACATCAAGCTTTTGGTGTTTTGGAGAACACATCCTCAAAGAAGCAAGGAGGTGACTTGAAGGCCCTCCACTTGGGTGAATCCCTTGTGTAATCAAGGATGAGCTTCAAGGGTAATGATTCTCTAAATCCTTTATTCTCTTTAATGTTGTTAAAGAGTTATGGGTCACCATATACTAGGCTTTGAAAGTAATGGGTTTTATGAATTGTTTTTGGATGCATGCTTACTTTAATTTGTTAATAGTTTGCCTATGTATTCAAATGTTCTTTACATGTTCTTAGCTAGGACATAATTTTTCCTTCCAGTGGTATCAGAGCCTAGGCCTAGTTTATGGTGAATCCTTTTGGGTTTTGTGATTTTTCATAATTTGTGATTTATGTGTTGTAAATGTTACAAGCTTTGTTCTTGCTTTGAATATAAATTTTGCATCTCAAATGTTGTAGATGTAGTTCATATAAGCATGAATATTGGAACTAAAATTTGGTGCCAAATATTTTTGGGATTTTCGGCCAAAATAAAAGGGTGATTTTTTGGGTTCAAATTAGTCTTGTTAAAATGGTTTTAATGTGTTCTTTGGAACCCCTAAGTACCAAGGGTATTAACCCTCTTTTGAGTTGTGAAAAATTGAGTTTTGGTAAGTGAAAACATTCATGGAGCTATTATGAGTTTTCATGAGTGTTCTTCAATGTTCTTGAAGTTCTTGCCAAGAACAAAAAGTTTTGAAGTTTTGATTCAAAATTTTTATGTTTTTCATAAAGTTTTGGTTTATTAAAATTGGGTGAAGACTTAATGGTGAAGGAAACAAATATCTTTTAAGTTTGTCAAAACAAATTTAATTTTTGACAAATATCTCTTACAAACCATCAAAGTCACCTTTATCTCACCCACCAAAATCAACTTGCAAAAATTTTTTAAAATTTTTTCACTTGTGCACTCAAATGGCCGGCCACCCTTCAAGTAGGGTGTTTTAGGGACTTTTGTGCAATTACATAAAGTTTTGATACTTTTGTGTATTTGCACTTTGGCCCAAAAGTTTATGTATTTTACATAAAGGTCCAAAATCACTAAAGGACAAATTGTTTTGTTCCTTTAATGAAGTTTTAGCAATTGTTGAAAATTTTGGGTTCTAGTTGTAATTACATGAAGTTGTGGACTTTTGTGTTTTTACAAAGTGACCCCAAAAGTTTTTGTTTTTGCATTATGACCCAAAAGTTGTGGTCATTGTTTTTGGCCCAAAACAAAATGAGAACAAAAATGGTTTTGTCTCTTTAAATGAGAATTGGATTTTCATTTTATTTAGTTCCATTTAAATCAATTTTATGGATCCAAAAACCAATTGTTTAAAGTTGCTTTCTTAGTTAATTTGATTAATTAAGAAAAGGGTGATTATGAACCAAAGCCACGATAATTGAGCTATGTGATTAGCCGCTTAACATTATGAATGTTTGGGTTTAGTAGAGTAGATATGAATGTAATTTGATTAATTCAAGTTTGTTGTAAAGGGCATAAGTCCTCCAAAGTGTTGTAAAGGGCATAAGTCCTCCTATGTGTTGTAAAAGGGCATAAGCCCTTCTCTTTATTTCATGTATTCCTATTTGTTTAATTGTATGCAAATTGGAATAGTTGGGTCCAACGCCCAATAGGAAATAACGGTTTAATTAGATTAAACGCGTAACTAAAATCAACAAACTATCTACCTAAAACCCAAGGTCCAACACAAGGCTCGTGTTGGATCAAATCAATCGGTTCATAATCATCCTAAAACCTAAAACAACTATATAGTCCATATGAGGATGCAATGCGTTCGTTAGTAGTTCCATATAGTCTCGCTTGTTTCAACGAAACAGTGGGAGTATTATATGCTACTAATTCATATAAACTTGGACCAATAGTTGTGATAGGCTCTTGTTCTTTTAATATGATTAAAATGTTTTTGATGTAGCCCAAAACTACTCCCTCAAAATAAATATTAAGTTGATAAGCGAGAGATGCTTTGAATGTCTCTTCGTAGGCCTTCCACCGTGGTGGGCTCCAATCGTTTGTGACTCCTACACCGGCTTCACCCTATCATGGGGAAGTTCAAAGTATGTGCTTACATTCAGGAGGAGTCCATATATACATAAATGATGTGGTGAGGTAGGCAACGAGGATAGCCAACATCGTATCATCGTGAGGTTATTCTTGAACCCCTACACGAACTAAGCATGGTGGGAATAACTTAACTAAGTGCAATGGTGCCGACATCGTATCATCGTGAGGCAACATTCTCTAGAGGCCAAACAAGATGGGTAATTACAAAACGTTGTAAATGAGTAATTCGTTATTCTCTCATCATTATTTTTGCTAACCAACATCGTATCATCGTGAGGTGAGCTTGGTAATAATGAGTTTCCCATAACCCACTAAGAGTTCAACATAACTCTCGGATTCTATTGAGGGATGTGGAATTTGCCAAAAATAGTGGGTGGTACTATTTGATTCAAGACCCAATCAAGTAGTTTATCAACAATCTAATGCGATTTATGTTATGTTATGTAGTGAACGACATGCCTAAAATTATACCCACCATTATACTTGACAAAAAGGGCCTTAGGGGCCAACGTTTCCTTGCTTGGTATCGCCACATTGAGAATGTCTCAAAGGTGAGAGACATATTGTATGTGCTTAAGCAATCCCCTCCTCATGTACCTCCTAAGAAACTAGCTTCACAGGAGGAGTGTCATGATTATGCAAGACACTATGAGGATGACTTACAAGCCAAATGCTTAATCCTCACTTCACTTAGTGAGGAACTTATGAAGTTACATAAGCACATGGACACTTCATGTGCCATGGTTAAAAGTTTGCATAAGATGCATGACATAGAGACTAGTAATGTACGATTCTCAAATGTTTGTTGTCTATTAAATGCCAAAATGGCAAAAGGGGCATCGGTCTATAAACATGGACAAAAGATAGAAAGGATCTTTCAAGATCTTGAAAGTTTAGGAACTTCCATCGATGGGAAAATGGCCCAAGATTTTTTCCTTGCATCTCTCTTGGATGATTTCACTAAGTTTATTGTAAACTACAAAGTGAATAGATTCGATCACACTTTTAGCGAGATGATTGACATGTGCTGTATATTTGAAAAAGGTTTCAAAAGAAACAGTGGGAGTGAGAATGCAAACATAAGGAAAAGATTGCAAAAGAAGAAGGCAATAAAATCCAAAGGAACATGCTTTCATTGTGGAAAGGATGAACGTTGGAAGAAGAAATACAGGGTGCGCATTGCGAGCCTTATGACACGAACTTTTGAAGAGACTATTTCTGTCATAGAGAGTGCTTTTACAGTAAGCTCCAGTTCCTGGATATTTGATTCAGGCGCTAGTCAACATATCTGTAATACGATGCAGGGACTAGTAGGGAGCAAGAAACTGCGCAATAAAGAGATGGTTGTGCGTGTTGGGAACGGCACTAAAATCTCTGCAAAAGCAATAGGCACCTACATGCTTAACCTACCCTCTGGGGAAGTCCTGGAACTTAAAAATTGTTTATATTTTCCTTCATGTATAAAGAATTTGATTTCTATCTCTAAGTTTTTATGAGATGGGCACTCAGTGTTGTTTGACAAAATGAGTTGCACTTTATACTTGAACGGTCGTATTATCTCTCATGGTAATATGATAGAGGGGCTTTTTCACCTAGAGACGAATAGTGGGATGCACTGTATTGAAAGCGGGAATACCTCAAAACCCAAAAGGGCTAGAGAAGAAGTTAACCAAGAGAAGATGTGGCATCTTAAACTTGGACATGTGAACCTTGAAAAAATTCGCAAGATGTCGAAGGACGGATATGTCCGCCCATTAGGTAATGACCAGATGGGTACTTGTGAATGCTGCTTGAAAGGGAAAATGACCAAATCTCCATTCCTTGGGAAAGGAGAGCGTGCCACTGAAATTCTAGGGTTAATCCACACTGACGTATGTGGACCTCTGTCTACTACGTCGAGAGGAGGTTTCTCCTACTATATCACATTCACCGACGATCACTCTCGGTTTGGCTATGTGTATCTTATGAAGTACAAGTCAGAATCCTTTGAAAGGTTCAAAGAATTCAAGAATGAAGTTGAGAAGCAAACTGGGAAACAGATAAAGATCCTTAGATCAGATCGAGGGGGTGAATATCTGAGTAACGAATTCCTAGATTATCTCAAAGAGTGTGGAATAATATCACAGTGGACTCCACCGGGAACTCCACAACTTAATGGAGTTTCTAAAAGGAGAAATCGAACCTTGATGAACATGGTTCGTTCTATGATGAGTTCCGCTGATCTACCAGTAACATTCTGGGGATACGCTCTATATACAGCAGCTTACTTGCTTAATAGAGTACCTTCCAAATCAGTTTCACAAACGCCCTATGAGATATGGCATGGAAGAAAGCCAAGTCTTAATCACATTAAGATTTGGGGTTGTGAAGCATATGTCAAGAAGCTTGAAGCTACTAAGCTTGAAGCAAGATCAGTAAGGTGCTATTTTGTGGGATATCCAAGAGAAACTATGGGATATGAGTTCTACCATCCTGACGACCAGAAAGTCTTTGTCGCCAGAACTGCTAAGTTTCTAGAGGACGAATTTGTTCTCAAAGGAACTATAAGTAAACAGATGGAAATTAATGAGATTAATGATGAACCACAAACAAGCACACGACATATTGACAACCCTGTTCCTGAACCCCTAGCTCCATGTAGATCTGAAAGGGTTAGTAAGCCACCTAAAAGGTATGGCTTAGACAATGACTTTGCAGAATTGTACCTTCTGGGAGACAATGACACAAAGGAGGACCCTAGGGACTACAAAGAAGCAATGTCCGACATTGATTCAAAGAGATGGCAAGAGGCCATGAAATCCGAGATGGATTCCATGTATCAAAATCAGGTCTGGACTCTTGTAGACCCTCCAGAAGGTATTGTACCTGTTGGAAACAAATGGGTCTTCAAGAGGAAGATAGGCGTTGATGGGAACGTGGAGACTTATAAGGCTAGACTAGTAGCCAAGGGTTACAGGCAACGAGAAGGGATTGACTATGAAGAAACTTTCTCTCCTGTAGCCATGATTAAGTCCATTCGGATTTTGCTTGCTATAGATGCGTACCATGATTATGAAATCTGGCAAATGGACGTGAAGACGGCCTTTCTGAACGGCTACCTAGAGGAAGAGCTTTATATGGCTCAACCCGAAGGTTTCGTGTCCAAGTCTGAAAAGACTAAGGTATGCAAGCTACTGAGGTCCATTTATGGACTTAAGCAAACTTCTAGGAGCTGGAACATCCGTTTTGATACAGAAATCAAATCGTTTGGTTTTACTCAAAACGAAGACGACAATTGTGTTTATCAAAAGGTTGTAGGGGATGCAGTTGTATTCCTAGTGTTATATGTAGATGACATATTACTGTTCGGGAGTGACACTACAGTACTTTCTTCTGTAAACGTGTGGTTGTCCAAAACCTTCCACATGAAAGATTTAGGAGATGCATCTTATGTACTTGGGATAAAGCTCTATCGTGATAGATCCAGAAGACTAATTGCATTATCCCAATCTATGTACATTGATAAGGTGCTAAGTAGGTTCCAGATAGATCAATCTAAGAAAGGTTTTCTTCCTGTGAGACATGGAATTCACCTTTCTAAGTCCATGGGACCTAAGACTCCTGAAGAGATACGGCAAATGAATACTATTCCTTATGCTTCCGCCATAGGAAGTCTCATGTATGCCATGACATGTACAAGGCCTGATATCGCATATGTTGTGAGCATTACTAGTTGATATCAATCTAACCCAGGATCAGAACACTGGGCAGCTGTCAAGACGGTCCTTAAGTACTTAAGAAGAACTAAGGACATGTTCCTCGTTTATGGAGGAGCGACAGAGTTGCGAGTGGAAGGCTATACAGACGCAGATTTCCAATCTGACGTCGATGATAGAAGTTCCAACTCCGGATATGTATTCACTCTGAATGGTGGGGCTGTCAGCTGGACTTGGAGTGGTTCCAACCATTACATCACCAGTAACTTTGTACTGTGATAATAGTGGGGCGATAGCTCAAGCCAAGGAACCCAGGGCACATCAAAAGAACAAGCATTTTGACAGGCGCTTTAATATCATTAGAAGATATGCTGCCGAAGGGAAAGTCAACATTCTCAAAGTTGCTTCAGCCGATAACGTAGCAGATCCACTGACGAAGCCAATGTCTCAAGTCCAACTTGACCGCCATATGGAAAAGATGGGTATTAGATACATGGGAGGATGGCTTTGAGTGCAAGTGGGAGATTGTTGGAAGTATGCCCACAAAGCCACTCATTTGATGTAATAGCTTTTTGGAATACTTAATGTATTAAACTTTTATATGTTTAATGGAGGGCAAAGCTTGTTGTTAATCACTATTTGTTGTATCTTGTGTTTAAGCAATAAGGGAATCCAAGGAATGTATTTGATCTAAGAGATAAGTGATCTAAGTAAGTTAGATTAACGAGACCATTCTCTTATGTTCATTCCTAAAACGTTCCTAGCCATAGGGTTGCCAATTGGGCATTGACAATCCGCTAAGGTTAGTATGTGTTATGTCGACTCAAGCGTGGATATGACGAGTCTCAAGTCATTTAGTGTTGGACACTAAGACAAACACATAGGTGCTCGAAAGAGTAATCGAGTACACTGAACAACGATCAAAACAGAGTTCAAACATACATGTCATGTAAGAACTCGATGGTTACAATATGCAAAGTAGTCCTTTGACCTGAGGCATCATTGATGTCTAATGGTTAGGTCCTTGATCTTTGATCGTGTCAAATGGCGTTCCTTTGGAGTGTCCACGGCATGGTTGGGGTCAAGCTATCTAGTCATGTAGGCATATGAATGCACAACAAGAGATCTCTAACCTTCCATGGTGGAAGGAGAATACTCTAAGATATGATTCGAGAGTCTTTGGCCAAAACATACGAATATGACTAAGGAAGTTTGTTCCAAATCTTATTCAAACGAATCATATAGAGAAGTATCACATTGGATAGTAGACATGAAACAAACTTTCACTTAAACAATGTGATTAAGAGTATTGTATCAGAGAAGGACCGTATTGCATTGTAGTTGTAACTGGATAGGTTCTCCAACCACTTCTACTTAGCTTGGGTAACCATGACATGCTGCTAGGTGTCACTCATGGTTTGTGGAAGCCCTAAAGATTGGCAAACATTAATCTTAAAGGGGAATTGAAATGTGGTTTCAATTCACAATCGATAGTTAAGAGTAACATCGCCCACTGCCTCGCTAAATGGAACCTAATGGATCGTACACCGAGTAAAGATGAAAGTGAAGTAATTAAATGAAATAGATAAGCAATTAAATAGTTAATTGAAGAATGGTCAAAGTTAATTAATTAGTTAATTAATTATACGAAACGTTCGTATTGGGCTTCTAAGTTGGTTTTGGGTTTCGGGGCCCAAAAGTGTTTTGGTCCACAAGGCCCATCATGTTTAAAGTTGTATGACAACTAAAACAAAATGGGCAATTAACCAAACCACTTAGGGAGGGCCGGCCAAATAAGTGAGGGGTAGCAAACTTGTGTTATTTACAAGTTTGCCACTCACTAGAAATGAAGTATAAATTAAACTTTATAGCTTTATTTCTTTTAGGGTTCTCTTAGAAGAAATTGGGTGAAACTTTTCTCTCTAATTTTTCAAAAGAGGCCGGCCACCTTAGGGAGGGAGATCTAGCAATCTCATCTTCCCTAAGTCATCTATTTCATCTTCACATTTTATCTTTGGTGTAGAGACTTAGAGACATCAAGCTTTTGGTGTTTTGGAGAACACATCCTCAAAGAAGCAAGGAGGTGACTTGAAGGCCCTCCACTTGGGTGAATCCCTTGTGTAATCAAGGATGAGCTTCAAGGGTAATGATTCTCTAAATCCTTTATTCTCTTTAATGTTGTTAAAGAGTTATGGTTCACCATATACTAGGCTTTGAAAGTCATGGGTTTTATGAATTGTTTTTGGATGCATGCTTACTTTAATTTGTTAATAGTTTGCCTATGTATTCAAATGTTCTTTACATGTTCTTAGCTAAGACATAATTTTTCCTTCAATGCATTGTTGAGAAAGAACAGACGATATATGATGAGACATGATGTGATATGTTAGCTCATAAACCTGCACATATAGTTAGTGCTCACGTCCAGAGATAGGGGCACAGTCTTTCACGTGTCGTTCACCTCCCGCACCGCATGCTCTCCTTGAATCCAAGTTAGGTGCACAGTCTTGTCGTATAGACCACCTTTGAGTGGGTTCGACATGTAGGTGACCCGCGTTCATTCGCACAGTCTTCACGTGATTGTAGCACTAGAGCATTTTATATTGATACAGTGATATGATGATGACTTCATGAGGATATTGATGTATGTGCAGTGTGTGTATATATATGATAAGATTGAGATGTTATGAGCTATATGTACAGCCGAGGGCTGAGTTGATATCTAGTAGCGATACGGTAATTGAAATGCATCGCATGACATTACTTATGAGATTCAGATTGGCATTAAAACGCATTGCATGGCATATTATGAGATACATTGGAAATGTTTTATGCTGAGAAAGGTTGTGATATATATATGTACGTATTATTTTCTGGGAAACTATACAGGTTTTACGGTCAAGGGCTATACCTTTTGAGAAAAGAATGATTTCGAAAAGATTTGTTTTGCTAACCCACTTAATTTTGTTTTTCGCCCCTCTAGGTTCTAGATAGCTTGAGTACCGTGGTGGATAACGAGGACCTTCCAGCAGTTCTGACAGACTTGCTATTATGTAGGACACATGTTGGTGTTATTCGAACTTATTTATTCATGCTTGACTGCACTATGACTTTGTACGCTCTGGTTATGTATAAGTACTGTATTATTACTCTAGCACACTATCTTATCTAGGTTGCTAGTAGTTTGATTTTAATTAGTTCGTACTTCGTTAATGATCCTTACTTCCGCACTGTGCACTTGGCTACGTCACACTCACGTGACGGCCAGCACACCTTACTTTCGGGTACGGGTGTGTCAGTTTGGTATAAGAGCTCTAAGTTGCAGTCTTGCATATTTTTTGAAATTTCTAATGACTTGATGTCTTCTGTCAGAACTATGCCGCCTCGTCGTGAGCCACGTCATGTTGATGAGCCTAATTTCCCTAGCGTAGCCCAGTTAGGGGAGGCCATAGCTAATGCCCTTCAGTCAGTTATTCGCCCGCCTCAGCGGACCCCTTTAGAGTCAGTGCACAATTTGAAGATAACCCAGTTGGTGGGGAATGAGGGGGCCGAGGGTTCAGAGAAATGGTTCATGCATATTGAGAAGACCTTTAGCATAATGACGAATCAGGGGAGTCTACAGCCCAATAAATGGGTCAAGACGACTTCATGGTTCTTAGCTAAGAAACCAGCTACGTGGTGGTCGGAGTTAGCTAAGAGGATGCCTGAGGAGGAAGCTAATGACTGGGAAGTGTTTAAGGAGTTGTTTTACAGAAGATTCATTCCTCTGGCATATATTGCTGGAAAGAAACAGGAATTCACCAGATTGGAGCAAAAGAAGATGTCAGCTAACGAGTACTACCGTACATTTACTGATCTCTCCCGCTATCACCCAGATGTCGTTGCTAATCAGGTTGAGATGTTACGCCGATTCAAATTGGGTACGAAGAAGAAGTGGCGTACAATAGTGACAGCGATTCCCTGCTCTACCTATCACGAGTTCTATGAGGTCTTACTGCAGATTGAGGATTCTGAGAATTTGCCTAGTGACAGCGATGATAATGAGAGGGATGGAAACCAGGGCAAGAATAATAAGGGAAAAGGCCTGTATTCGCAGGGACCCTGTCAGACTCAAACTTTCAAACGTAACGGGGCCAGTTCTAGTTCTTCGAGCGGAGGTTTCAGTGCTACCGGGCAGAGAGGTGGTGGCAGATTCTTTGGTGGTGGTAGATTCCAGAGACAGGGGAACTCTGGTAGGAACAGTGCTCCGTTATGCCGTAGGTGCAACAATCGGCACTTTGGCGAGTGTCGACGTGGTACTAGTGGATGTTATACTTATGGCCAAGATGGGCACCTGGCTAAGTACTGCCCTCAGACTCAGCAGAGGCCTCAGCAGCCTTCTATACCACCAGCTCCAGTGCAGCAGTTTTCAGGGCCGAGCGGTTATGCGCAGACCAGACGTGGAAGAACTTTCCACTATTCGAGGGATCCCGTTCCGTATTCAGCATATCAGTATCATCCTCAGTATCCTATGGATCTTTACCACCAGAGCGGCTACGGACAGTATTCTGGAGGGTATATGCCTCCCCAGCAGCAGTACTCTGGAGGATATATGCCTCCTCCACAGCCATACTCAGGTGGATACTTGCCTCAGCAGCATTTTTCGGCCGGTAACTCGCAGTGGTATTCAGGGGGACATCCCCAGCAGGTGGATGCTGCTGCTAGTGGTGTCGGGTCTTCGAGATAGGTTGGACAGTCGAGTCAGGGACGAGGAATGCATGCTAACCGAGGTCGAAGAGGACGACAGCAGACGCAGGGCCGCATTCATAACCTCTCACTGCAAGACGCTCAGAACAACCCAGATTTGATTATGGGTACGTTGAATATTCTTGGTCATTTTGCTAGAGTATTGATTGATTGTGGTGCCACGCACTCTGTGATTTCTCATAAATTTGCTCAACTGACTCAACCTCAATCTTCACCCATTGGGTATGCGATGGAGTTTGCCATGCCTAGAGGGGAGAAATGTTAAATGGATTGCGTATATCCAGGATGTCCCGTAATAGTGGAGAACGTGGTTATGCCTGCTAACCTCACTCCGCTAGATATTATTGACTTTGATGTCATTCTGGGCACTGATTAGTTGCACTACAATCGTGCCAAGATTGATTGTTACAGGAAATCAGTGACTTTTCCTCGTCCTGGATTACCTGAGATAACCTTTGTTGGTGAGCGTAGCAGAGTTAGACATGGCGTTATTTCGGCTGTAAGAGCCAAGAAGTTATTGAAGAAAGGTTGCCAGGGATACTTAGCACATGTAGTACTTCATGATGATGCTCCTGCTAGCTTAGAGGATGTTCGAGTGGTTAGACATTTCACTGACGTATTCCTTGATAATTTACCTAGATTGTCGCCAGATCACGACGTGGAGTTTACCATTGACTTGTTGCCAGGTACTAATCCTATCTCGTTAACTCCATATCGAATAGCTTCTGCGGAGTTGCGAGAGTTGAAGATTCAGTTGCAGGAATTACTCGAGATGGGGTTTATTCAGCCTAGTACTTCACCTTGGGGAGCCCCAGTTCTATTTGTTCGGAAGAATGATGGTACCTTGAGATTATGTATCAATTACAGGCAGTTGAACCGGGGCGACGATTAAAAACCGTTATCCGTTGCCACGTATCGATGATCTTTTCGATCAACTTCGAGGTGCCTGTGTATTCTCGAAAAATGACTTGAGGTCAGGCTACTATCAGTTGAAAATCAGAAGCAACGATGTTCCTAAAGCTGCCTTTAGGACTCGTTATGGACACTATGAGTTTCTGGTTATGCCATTTGGTTTGACTAATGCACCAGCTGCTTTCATGGGATTGATGAACAAGGTGTTCCAGCAATATCTGGATAGGTTCGTTATTGTCTTCATCGACAATATCCTGGTGTATTCTAAGTCAAGGGCTGACCATGCTCGACATCTTTTGATGGTGTTGAAGAAATTGAGAGAGCATCGTTTGTATGCCAAGTTCAGTAAGTGCCAGTTTTGGTTGGACGAAGTAGCATTTTTTGGGCATGTCGTTTCAGCTCAGGGTATTCAGGTTGACCCTCAGAAGATTGCGGCTGTGGAGAATTGGGAACAGCCATGAACTATCACCGAGGTTCGGAGCTTCCTTGGTTTGGTAGGTTATTATCGGCGGTTCGTTAAAGACTTTTCGGTCATGGCGCTACCATTGACGAAGTTGACCAAGAAGGACGTTAAGTTCGAGTGGGATGATGATTATGAGCGGAGTTTCCAGCAGTTGAAGTATTGTCTCACTCATGCTTTTGTCTTGACGCTTCCTGACGATGATGGTAATTTCGAGATTTACAGTGATGCGTCGTTGAATGGCTTGGGTTGTGTTTTGATGCAGCATGGTAGGGTGATTGCTTACGCTTCACGCCAGTTAAAACCTCATGAGAAGAATTACCCTACACATGACTTGGAATTGGCTGCCATTATCTTTGCTTTAAAGATTTGGAGACATTACCTCTATGGTGAGAAATGCAGGATCTTCTCAGACCATAAGAGTCTCCAGTACCTTTTTACCTAGAAAGATTTGAATCTTCGCCAGCGTCGATGGATTGAGTTACTGAGCGATTATGATTGCACGATTGAGTATCACCCTGGTCGTGCAAGCGTGGTAGCTGACGCTCTTAGTAGGAAGTCCTAGGGCAGAATTAACGATTTTCATGCAAGCCGAGTTCTTCTTCTTGCCGAGTTGAGATCGACTTGAGTGCTGTTGGAAGTAGAGAATTCGATGGTGGACAATCGAGAGAAAGCCTTACTTGCTAGTTTCCAAGTTAGGCCAATCCTAATCGACAGGATACTTGAGATCCAGATGGATGATGATGAGATTCAGGAACTTATTCGGCTGAGGAATGATGGCAAAAAGAAAGACCTTCGAATCAGAGAATCAGACAGTATGCTTATGCAGGAAAACAAGATGTACGTGCCGAATAATGCAGAGTTAAAGAAAGATATCTTAGATGAAGCGCATATTTCAACTTATGCGATGCATCCCGGAGGCACGAAAATGTATCATACCATTCGACCGTTCTACTATTGGCCGGGTATGAAGAGAGAAATCGCTGAATATGTAAGTAGATGCGGCATATGTCAGCAAGTCAAAGCCGAAAGGAAGAAACCATTTGGGTTGATGCAACCACTTCCCGTTCCGCAGTGGAAATGGGAAGATATTACTATGGATTTTGTGTACAAGCTCCCTCGTACTCAGAACGGATATGATGGAATTTGGGTGATTGTTGATCGACTCACCAAGTCGGCACATTTCATTCCTGTCAGGGAAAAGTTTTCGTTAAATCGGTTGGCTGAGCTATTCATAGCAAAGATTGTGAAGTATCATGGTGTTCCAATTAGTATCGTCTCTGATCGCGATCCTCGATTCACTTCTAAGTTCTAGATTGCTTTCCAGGAGGCTTTGGGTACGAGACTACTGTACAGCACGGCATATCATCCTCAGACAGACGGTCAGTCAGAGAGGACTATACAGACATTGGAGGATATGCTGAGATCTTCAGTTTTGCAGTTTGGCAACTCATGGCATCAGCGCTTGGATTTGATGGAGTTCGCCTATAATAACAGCTTTCACTCTAGTATTGGGATGGCACCATTCGAGGCACTATATGGGAAACCTGATCATACACCTTTGTGTTGGTCAGAGGTTGGCGAAAGAGTTCTAGTGGGCCCTAAGATAGTAGAGGAAACTACTCAAAATGTTCAGGTTATTAAGGCTAATCTGAAAATCGCCCAAGATCGCCAAAAGAGTTTAGCAGACAGACATGCCACTGACCGAGTGTATAATGTTGGTGATTGGGTATTTCTTAAGTTATTGCCGTGGAAGGGTGTGGTTCGATTTGGAAAGAAAGGTAAATGGAGTCCTAGGTACATTGTGTTGGAAGTATGCCCACAAAGCCACTCATTTGATGTAATAGCTTTTGGAATACTTATTGTGTTAAACTATAATATGTTTAATAGAGAGCAAAGCTTATTGTTAATCACTATTTATTGTATTATGTGTTTAAGCAATAAGGGAATCCAAGGAATGTATTTAATCTAAGAGAGAAGTGATCTAACTGAGTTGGATTAACAAGACCTTTCTCTTATGTTCATTCCTGAAACGTTCCTAGCCATAGGATTGCCAATTGGGCATTGACAATCCGCTAAGGTTAGTATGTGTTATGTTAACTCAAGCGTGAGTATGACTGGTCTCAAGCCATTTAGTGTTGGACACTGAGACAAACACATAAGTGCTCAAAAGGTAATTGAGCACACTGAACTACGATCAAAAGAGAGTTCGAACATACATGTCATGTGAGAACTCGTAAGTTGCAGTATGCAAAGTAGTCCTTTGACCTGAGGCATCATATATGTCTAATGGTTAGGTCCTTGATCTTTGATCATGTCAAAGGCATTCCATCGAGAGTGTCCACGATATTGTTGGGGTCAAGCTATCTAGTCATGTAGGTATATGAATGCACAACAAGTGATCACTAACCTTCCATGGTGGAAGGAGAATACTCTGAGATATGATTCGAGAGTCTTTGGCCAAAGCATACGAATATGACTTAGGAAGTTTGTTCCAAATCATATTCAATTGAATCATATAGAGAAGTATCACATTGGATAGTACACATGAAACAAACTATCACTTAAACAATGTGATCAAGAGTATTGTATTAGAGAATGACCGTATTGCATTGTAGTTGTAACTGGATAGGTTCTCCAACCACTTCTACTTAGCTTGGATAGCCATGACATACTGTTAGGTGTCACTCACGGTTTGTGGAAGCCCTGAGGATTAGCAAACACTAATCTTCATCAAAGGGAGAATTGAAATGTAGTTTCAATTTACAATTGATCGTTAAGAGTAACAATCGCCCACTGCCTCGCTAAATAGAACCTAATGGATCGTACACCGAGTAAGGATGAATGTGAAGATATAAAAGAGATGGATAAGCAATTAAATGGTTTAATTGAGAATGGTAAAGATTAATTAATTAGTTAATTAATTATACAAAAGGTTCGTATTGGGCTTTTAAGTTGGTTTTGGGTTTCGGGGCCCAAAAAGGTTTTTTGGTCCACAAGGCCCATTGAGTTTAGGTTGTGTGACAACTAAAAATTAAATGGAAATTAACCCAAAAACAAAGCCAAAACCGGCCTAGGGTGAAGGGGTAACAAACTTGGGTTAATTGCAAGTTTGCCACTCACATGTGAGGTGGTATAAAAGCAACTTTATAGCCATTCTCTCACTAGGGTTTTCTTGAGGCAAAGAGGAGAAACATTTTCTCTCTTTTTCTCCATAGAGGCCGGCCACTTAGGTGGTTTTTACTAGCATCAAAAACTCTCTCAGTCATCCATCTTCTCTTCACACTAAATCCTTGGTGTGGAGACTTAGAGACACTAAATCTTTGGTGTTCTTGGAGATCCTTTCCTCATATCCTCAAGGAGCAAAGGAGCATCAACAAAGAAGAAAATCACAAGGAAGATCCAAGGAGCTAGGAGGTGACTTGAAGGCCCTCCACTTGGGTGAATCCCTTGTGTAAATAAGGATGAGCTTCAAGGGTAATGAATCTCAAATCCTTCCTTCTCTTTAATGTTGTTAAAGAGTCTTATGGTTCACCATTCTCTAGGCTTTGAAAGTCATGGGTTTTAGAATTATTTTTGAATGCATGCCTACTTTAAAGTGTTATTAGTTTGCATATGTGTTCAAATGTTCTCACATGTTCTTAGCTATGACAAAAAATTTCCTTCACATTGGACCTTATCGGATCACCGAGCGAGTCGGTGAAGTGGCTTACAGGCTTGAGTTGCCGTCAGAGTTGTCCATAGTACATAACGTGTTTCATGTTTCGATGCTTCGACATTATGTTTCAGATCCGTCGCATGTGATTCCTCTGCAACCTTTGGAGATTAACCCAGATTTGACTTATGATGAGGAGCCAGTGACGATACGTGATTGGAAAGATAAGGTGCTCAGAAACAAGACAGTGCGTTTGGTGAAAGTTTTGTGGAGGAATCATTCAGCAAAAGAACCTACCTGGGAGACCGAGCACAGGATGAGAGAGATGTATCCGAGGTTACTTTATGGATATTAGTATGTATGTGTTGTATGAAATTTCAGGATGAAATTTTTATAAGGTGGGTAGATTGTGACAACCCGTCCCGATATATATGTTAATTAAGTGATGAATTGACGGAATTACCCCTTCGGGGTCGTGTACGTATGCATGTGTTTTGTGTGTGTGGACCAATTAGTTGTGGCCCTCAATAATTGGAGCCAATGAGATATTTTTTTTATCCGTACATTTTAGATGGTTTTGGTCCACACATTCACCCTCACCTCACTCCCGTCACTCTCTCTCTCTGTCCATCACTCTCAGACCCTCTCTCTCTAACTCCCGAGCTCTCTCTTTCTCTCTCTCTCGCCATCTATGTACGGACACGCCCAAAGGAGCCACTAAACTCAACAGATCGAAGGAAATAATTACACCATCATCTTCATCTCGTCGATACGAGTTCATCCATACCAATTTCAAATAAGTTTCTCGTCGTTTTCACGTCGAACCACTTACCCCCGAGAATACCACTGTTCATGCATTTTCATATACGTGATTGTTAGGGAATTCTAAGCTTATAGGAAGCTTCTTGACGTCTCCACGAAGCTCGGGGACGTTCGTTTGACAAATTTGGACGTCGGAGGGCCAAGATCGACGTATTTCAAGGTAAGCCGTACTATCGAACTTTCTTGGAGGAAATCTAGTGAATTTTAAGCCTTGAAACTCATATGGTGCGATTCTACATGTTATTAGCTTCAATTTGAGACAAAAATCATGAAAAATGGTTGAATAATGAGTGAGATAGGACGATTTTAAAATTCCCCAGAAACCGGCGAACAGTCACCGGCAACCGGCGACTCGCCGGAGAAGACGACGGTATATTCCGTCAGTTTTGACGGAATATGCTAACGGCGTTAGTTGACGCCGTTAAAAGTTGACGGAATATTCCCAGTATATACCTGACACTTGTTGGTGTTATTCAAACTTATTTATTCATGCTTGACTGCACTATGACTTAGTACACTCTGGTTATGTATAAGTACTGTATTATCACTCTAGCACACTATCTTATCTAGGTTGCTAGTAGTTTGATTTTAATTAGTTCGTACTTCGTTAATGATCCTTACTTCCGCACTGTGCACTTGGCTACGTCACACTCACGTGACGGCCAACACGCCCTACTTTCGGGTACGGGTGTGTCACATGGCCTATTTATGTGGACATTTTATTTATGTAAGTATTTTACAACACCACACTTCAAAAGGAAAATAGAACTTCAATTCTAATATTTTAGAAGAACAAAACAACCAAATTTGTAATGGGACATCAAAGAAATTTCACAATTAAGATTTAATTAGAGCATGAATTAAAAAAAACTTATACTTGTGGAGTACTCCTCTAGTTTATTATATTTATTTTTAGGTGATTAAAAAATAGGTGTGTTTAGAAAAAAAAATTATGGAGCTTTAGGCAGAAAAAAGTTAAAAGGGATTATGAAATATAAGACATTTTAATGCTTTTTGTAGATGAAGTATTTGAATTTAATAAAAAAAATTGAACATGGTTCTAACAAAAGTACTTTAACAAGAAAGCTCGTAAATAACTTCATTGTAGTAAGGACTTCAAAAGCGACTAGCCGAAGATCAATCAATAGTAGACATAGGTTTAATTTAGTTTGAACAACGTACTCCCCTTTTTCCATTGAAGTTTGAATTCTATATATTATAATTATTCTATAATAAAAAGTTATCAACCAATAAACTTTGTTTAGGTACATGAGAGGGCCCTTTAGGCCCCATCCTTTTGGATTAACATCTTGAAGCTATTGGCGAGACTTGGCCCACAAAATCGCACTCTTTAGAACCAGACTGAACAAAGACAAAATCTCACATGACCATTCCAATCCAGTTGGAAGCCATAAAAGTTATAGCCCAAAGCTCAGGTTAGTGCCCAAAAATAGGCTGCGAGACTTCCAAACTTGAATCCCTCAAACACTCATTGAGATAGGAGGGACCAAATTTTGAGAGATAGAAACTAAAGAAGTGAGTCGAAAGCTGAGAATTTGCAACACTTCGACTCCCAAGAATTTTAGGATTACGCGGTTTTAAGCTGGAATTTTTAAAACAGTAATTTGTAGTGAATTAGCCACCCATTATATAATTAGTGGCGGATGCATTGAGGGGCAGGGGAGGTCAGCTGACCCTCCCCCCAAAACTTCGGTGAATGCATATAGATATTTTGGGTGTTGACATTCTGAAGTTCAGTGAATATCCATGAATACCTTGGGTGCTGCCCCTTTGAAGATTATAGTTGGCTTCATACATGCTCTCCAACTATTTCATAAAATGTTTGAAAGAAGAGTGAATTAAATGGTGATCTTAGTGAATAACAAAACATTATCATTCTTGGACAAACATATTAATGGGATACAATAATATCAAACATTGTTAGTGTGTTCAAGAAAAGTGTGTTTCTTTGTTAAGCATTCATATGAGAGCAGTCTTGAAACATGTTAATTACCCTCACAAATGAAGTATTAACAGGGTGTGCAATATGTCTTTTCAATTGTCTTGCCTACCAAGACTCGATGAAATGACGATATGTATGATATTTCTGGTATAAAAAAATTCACGCTGCGTGTGCTATTCTTACTTACCCTCTAACATTATTTCCTGGATCTGCCATTGGAAATAATACAAAAGAGTATAGAATAGAACGAAGGCTCCCATCACAATGTTGTTAACGAAGTCGCTTTCAAATTATTTAATATCTTAATAATTCATTGTTTCTTTTTCCTACTTTATAATATAATATGAACGTGACAGCTGCGCCTGCGCAAGTGTGAATCTTTAAATTTTAAACCCACAAGTTGGTTACATTTTGTCACGTTAGGCTATGTGTGACAAATTTGTTAATAACTATAAATTCAGTGTCAATGTCAAAGAGTAATAATATTATATTCAAGAGAATTGCAGAAGAAAATTTTATACAGCAGGGGTCGGTCTGATTGGTATTATTCATCATTGTGATTAATTAATTAATTTAGTTTTTTTTTTTGGAATAAGAATTAATTTAGTTTTATTTGCAGTATTTTATCACGTTGGAGTCAAAACTAAAGCAACAATTCAACGTGTTTGTATGGTGGTTGCCTTGGTCCATTTTGGCAAGCTAGATGTGAAACACTTTCACGCACTTGTTGAATGAAAATGGTGTTTTATGTTTAGGTTTTTTTAGTAAAAATTAATTTTGAGATTGATATAACTTTTTAGTTTGATTTCTGAAATTTAAAATCGATAAAACTAGTATTTGAAATTGTCTACCATTAATCATTTTGGTTTTTCTGTGAAATTTTTTTCGATAAATAAGGTAAAATTACAAAAGTACTCTAAATTTTTGTCAAATCATTTTGACCCATTGTTTATTATATTAAGAGTATTTTTGTCATTGACCTTATTTAACAAATTTTTTTTACGAAATGACTAAAATGATTAATAATGGACTAACTTAATGACTACTTCTATCTATTTGAAATCTCAGAAATCATTTTAAATAAATTTAAAAAAAAAAACCCCTTATATTTATTATTGCGTCTTATTTCTATGAAGTTTGTTTTATGAACGGGGCGCATAAAATTTTTATTCCGAGAAGTCGTAAATGTGAGGCACACGATTGATGAACCATGAAGTTCGTTATGTCAAGATGCCAAAAAATTCAACCTATGCGGCTGCATGACCTTTGACTTTCCTGCACTAGTTCTGCCCATCAACAGGATTGATTTCTCAATTAATGTATGGCCTCCGAAATTATAGGTCTATCTGGATGGGAATCAAGAACAAGAAAATTCAAAGTTAGAAATATTAAAAAAAATATATATCTTATGGTTTGAAAAACCTATTGTGACTATTCTTTTCGACTATAAACGTTGGAACTGTCCGTTACGATATATAAAAAACAGTCGATTTGAAAAGTCTGTAAGAAATGAAATGTCACAATATTTTTTTTCTACATGTCAAAGTGATGGAAAAGAAAGAATATCTTTTACGTACCCACCCAGTTTAGCAACTTTTTTTGAAATGATACAAAGAAAGATGTCTCTGTTCACAAAAGAAACATTCCCCTCTAATGAATTTTATAATCATTGGAGTAACTTTTGCATTTCTATATTTTATTTTGGTTTTTATCCAAATAAAATAGTAAGAATATGTTCATGTTTGATTAATGTTTATCTTATGGGTACCCAGAGTTTATTTTTTATTCACATTTCTCTCAATTTTCAGTCATCGAATTGAATAAATTAAAAAAGATCCGTAACTAAAATTATCAAGGGTGTGGATGGCGAATTCAATACAAAATTAGGTTGCCCACAGCTTATGTGATGACCCGTCCCGATATATTAAATTATTAGTTGTAAAATGAGGAAATTACCCCTTCGGGGATTATGTTCGTGTGCATGCATGTGGGATATGTGAGGACCTATGATGGTAGAACTCAATTATTGGAAGCATTGTGACATTATTGTGTGGAGATTTAGGACCACACACAACAACTTCACCCTCACCCTCACCGACACACTCTCTCTCTTTTGCATTATTGACACTCACTCTCTCAAACACTCTTTCTCTCTCTAACTCACGGTTCACTATCTCTCTCTCGCCTTACGTACGGAGACACCACAAACCCTTCAAGCACTCGTAGATCGAAGAAACAAAATACATATTCGTGCTCGTGAGGTCCATACAAACTCAACCATACCATTTTCAGGTAAGATTTCATTCGTTTTCACGTCGAAACACAAGGTCCGAGTTTGAGCACTATTCATCAACTTCTTGTGGGTTGATTTTTAGGATAATCCAAGATCCCAGCGAGCTTTGTGAGGTCCCAAGGAGGCTCGGAGTGGTTCGTTGGAAGTGTTTGGACGTCGGGATCACGTACATTGGAGTTGGCCAGTTTTGGAGTTTGTCCCCGAGGAAATTTAAGACATTTTTCAAGGTTTTTTAAGGTATATTTATGTTCTACACTTAATTTGGAGCACATAGGAAGAAAAATGGGTCAAAAAGGATGAAAAATGAGCAAGATATGAAACTTAGAAAAATTCCCAGTTTTCCGGCGAAACCAGTCGCCGGCGGCCGGCGAGTCGACGGAGAATGTGACGGAGTTGGAATATTCCGTCAAAACTGACGGAATATTCTAACGGCGTTAACTGACGCCGTTAAACATAAAGGAATATTCCAGGAATATGCCTGACGGCGTTAACTGATGCCGTCAGTGTGCCAGGCGCGTGGGGCCGTGCCTTCACCGGCACGTGGGGGAGCGTGGGGCCGAGAAAAATTATTTTAAAAATATGGGGATGTTCGTGACGACGAGTAGGTCACGTTGGTATATCCAAATACCAAAATTGAGCTATGTATGAGAAGTTATTTACGTAGTTACGTATATGTACTTAAATGACGTATTTTTAGTAATTTCTCATATAGGTGAGACGTATTCAGAGGACGACCGTAGCCAGGCTCGACGTGGGGGCTACGACCCAGCGACTTACCAGTGAGTGGGCAGTATTATTTTCCGTATAACCTATATATATATATATATAATGATTTTCCCAGAATCACATTTTAAATGAAAAGTACGTTTTTAACGTTATGCATATAACTTGATTTTGATGCATGAGTATTCATATATACATTTCATGCATATGTTGGTGCCGAGGACGCCAGGTAAGTACCAGGTAGGTACATGCATAGTTGAGAACGAACAGTTGATACATATGAGATACGATGAGATATGATGTGATATGTTAGCTCATAAACCTGCACATATTGTTAGTGCTCACGCCCAAAGATAGGGGCACAGTCTTTCACGTGTCGTTCACCTCTCGCACCGCATGCTCGCCTTAGATCCAAGTTAGGTGCACAGTCTTGTCATATAGACCACTTTTGAGTGGGTACGACATGTAGGTGACCCGCGTTCATTCGCACAGTCTTCACGTGATTGTAGCACTAGAGCATTTATTATTGATACGATGATGATGATTATGATATGATGAGATATTGATGTATGTGCAGAGTATATATGATGATGAGATAGAGATGTTATGAGCTATATTTACAGCCGAGGGCTGAGATGATATCTAATAGCGATATGATTATTGAAATGCATAGCATGGCATTATTTATGAGATTCTGATGGCATTGAAATGCATTGCACGACATATATTGAGATATATTGAAAATGGTTTTATACTGAGAAAAGTTGTGATATATATGTACGTATTATTTTCTGGGAAACTATACAGGTTTTACGGAGAGGGGCTAGACTTTTGAGAAAAGAATGATTTTGAAAAGATTTGTTTTTGCTAACCCACTCCCTTTTGTTTTTCGCCCCTCCAGGTTCTAGATAGCTTGAATTCCTGAGTTTGGCACTTCGAGGATCTTTCGGCCTTTCTGACAGATTTGATATATGTAAGGCACCAATGGTGTAATTGAACTCTTTTAATTCATGCTTGACTACACTGACCTAGTACGCTCTGAATATGTATAAGTATTGTAATATCTCTAGCACACATTCATATCTAGGTTGCTAGAATTCAATTTTAATTAATTCGTACTACGTTATCGATCCTTGCTTCCGCACAGCGCACTTGGCTACATCACACTCACATGACGGCCAGCATGCCCTACTTTCGGGTACGGGTGTGTCAGCTTAGCCAAACTTCCCTTCCTCCTAGTGTAAAAATATCAATGTACTAAAAAAAAACTACAAGGTTTTATGTAGTAAGTAAAAAATAAATGTGTAAATAATACCTTCCTATCATTTACCCCAAAACCTCTATGTTATAAGACTTTATATTGTTAGATATGTAAAGTTATTATCATGGTCTAAAATATCGATATTATCGGTGAAATATCGTTTTTTTTCAGAGGCCGATATTTTTACACATATACACTTAAATTTCGTCAATATATCTCGATATTATTCCAATGAACCCATTTCCGTCTTGTCTGGCATTAGCATCTGAAAAAATCATCGCCGAACCGCTTGCATCCACAGCATCGAAGGAACCTGCAACCCAGATCCCAGCCCATGCTAGTGCTTCATGCAACCCGCATCCTCGTTGCCACTTCGATCCACACTTCTCACGCCACTGTATCCCCTTCCGTCCTCTGCAGCTTTCAAGACTAGGGGATTCGAACCAAGTGATGAGCCGCCGTCAAACCAAGTGAAACAAGGGGAGCGAGAGGTCTGAGATGTAGAGAAGAAGCAAAGAGATCGAGAGAGATGGACTTAGATCAGTGAAATTCATAGAAGGCAGGAGGTAGAGCTCGAGATAGTGTTTAAGGGAGTGAGGATCGAGATTTGGAGCGGCAGGGGGAAACGTTTTGCTAGAAATTGGGGATTAGGGTTCCGTGGGCGTGGTGGTGATTTTTCAGGCTAATAGAACAGGACAAGGTCAGGAGTGGCAAGAGTTTGGCCCATTGGGGATGATTGCAAAAGCAAATGAAGGATGTATAGGGGGAGAGTAAAGAGAGTTGTGGTGGAAAAGATTCCAGAACTTCCCCCCTTTATTTTTTATTTTGAGTTTTTTACCCTTTTTTGTCGAATGGGTTTATTACTCATTAATGAATAAAAAGAATTCAAGTTTTATTAAAAATAAAATATATGTAAATTGTTAAAATTTTAAATAAAATTAAATATGTAGAGTAGTGTGAAATTGTTTTAAATTTTTTGAATTTCTCTATTATTAGATTAAGGGTATTTTGGTAATCATACTAGTTTTCATTCTGATTCAGATTAACTAGTAAACAGTTTATATCATTTTAATTCCAATTCCAAAACATTATAGTAAACAATTTTGACAGAAGTTCAATTCTGACTTCTTTCCATTTCAACTTCTCCTTAATTCAATTCCTCTTATTCTAATTATAGATTAGTCAACAATTTAATCAATCAAACGGAATGACAAATAACTTTTTTTTTCTTAGACTCAAACTGTCAAACAGATCCAAAAAAACATTTTAGCTCAAAATCAAACAAATATGTCACATTCCAGGCCGGGCGCAGCCACCTCTTGGGCCCGCTCCACCACCGTAGCACGATATTGTCCGCTTTGGGCCCTGACCACGCCCTCACGGTTTTGTTTCTGGGAACTCACGAGCAACTTCCCAGTGGGTCATCCATCATGGGAGGGCTCTAGCCCCCTTCTCGCTTAACTTCGGAGTTCCAACGGAACCCGAAGCCAGTGAGCTCCCAAAATGCCTCATGCTAGGTAGGGATGTGAATATACATTTAAGGATCACTCCCCTGGGCGATGTGGGATGTCACAAATCCAATTAAAAAAAAACAGGACAAGAATAAGTAATTAAGATAAACATAAAATTCATGGTTGGGTTTTCTTGGCGATTTGAGAAACCAAAAAATTTGGAGCCTCAACAAATCTCTCTTATTTCCATGGACGAAAATATCGATATTATTGGCGATATTTCGCCGATAATATCGTTTTTTTGTAAGACGATATTTTCATAGTTATCCACTTAATTATCGTCAATATATTATCCAAAAATACTTGAAAAATGCTGAAAACAAATCCAATTAAAAAAAAAGGACAAGAATAAGTAATTAAGAGAAACATAAAATTCATGGCTGGGGTTTCTTGGCGATCTGAGAAACCAAAAAATTTGGAGCCTCACATCTTTCTTATTTCCATGGACGAAAATATCGATATTATTGGCGATATTTTGCCGATAATATCGTTTTTTTGGTGAGACGATATTTTCACAGTTATCCACTTAATTATCATCAATATATTATCTAAAAATACTTGAAAAATGCTGAAAAGTATCAATCTTGCACATCCAAGGGGATTCAAACCCATCTCATTTTACTCCTTCAACACCTTCACCACCATATCATTTATGTTTTTGTGAAAATATGCTAAAATATTTATATATATGGTTTTGTTTTGAATTCTTTATATATAAATGATTATGGTTTTGTGAAAAATGCTGAAAAGTCTCAATCTTGCGCATCCAAGGGGATTCAAACCCCTCCCATTTTACTCCTTCAACACCCTGGCCACCATATCACTTATGTTTTTGTGAAAATATGCTAAAATATTTATATATATGGTTTTATTTTGAATTCTTTATATATAAATTATTATGGTTTTGTGAAAATATGCGAAAATATTCGAACCCCTCCCATTGTACTAATTCATTATATATAAATGATTATGGTGTGTTTAAACTTCTTTCATTAATTATTACATATTTTCTACACTCATAATGTTTGCCACCTCGCTATATAATCAACTTAAATCAGTTAAATCCATCATGCAATGCATTTCCTTCCAATTTTGTTTTGATAAACTAATAGATAATTGACTAAATAAACATCCTGCAAAGTTTCAATAAATTTTTTTAAGTTTTTCTTACAATTTTCGTGGTTTTTATTCAATTTTTATCGATATCGATAATATCCCGATATTTTCATCGAAATTTCCGTGTTTTTAGACTACCCATATTTCTGATATCATCGATATTTTAGACCTTGATTATTGTTACATATGTGCATAACTCAAAGATGGCCATGGAGGCGATCTCCATCTTCCACATCGATGTTTATTTAAGGGGCTTCGCTTCTGCCGACTTGAAATACCTGGGGAGTTGAAGCTCAAGGTTCCAAAAGCCCCTAGGTGGATACCCCTTGATAGGGGGTGTGACTATTGCAGATGCTATTTAGACGAAGTGATTGACAAGTGTGCCTTGCTTTTGCTATGGAAATGAGTCAGCAATGGTTTCCTTCTCGGTTTAGTTGTCTTTTTGTGTATAATTATGCTGTTAGGGGCTTGTGTGGCCTTGCCTTTTAGTAATGGCTTTTTGTGTTCATGGGTTTTGGATTTGCCAACACCGATTTATTGTGGCAAGTTGCTATAGAGGGGATTAACTAGGTTTGCTTATGGTGCGCATATTATCTCTAGATCAAGGGTTTGAACACTGCAGAAGAGGTACTCAATTGGCATCCTTATAATCGTGTATTGAATTTTTCGTATCAATGAAACATTGCTATCGCTTTTTTAAATGAAAAAATAAAAAAATTCATTATCACCTCATGTTGAAATCACATTAACCCGCCTCGAGTAAGTGGATAGAAAATCACAAGCAATTCTCAGATTTAGCTAACAAACCCTAATAAATTATTGCCCAGCTAGGATTGAGAATAAACTAATAATTAGGTTGATAATTGCATAGGTGGTGGCCAAGAAATGAATGTTTAGACTTAGTTTGGTTGTCACCCAGATTTGATGGAGATTGGAATCATCGAAGGACAATGAATGTACCCGGCGAACACGCACTTACAACTCTTCCTATATAAATAAATATTCTCTCAACAGCTTCTTATCAAACAAGAAAGAAAAAAAATTTAGTAGTGTTGTGATATTAATAAGGGTAATTTTATTAACATCCCACAATCTTTTGAATACACTATAATTTTATTTTTTTCAGTTAAATTTTCATTTTTACCTTGAAGAATTAAGTTTTGAAGTTCCAAATAAAGCCCATCCACCCCCTTATGCCAGATACCAACCACCACAGTGTCTGGGCAAAAAATCACAGCCACTCACCATTCTCTCTCTCTCTCTCTCTCTCTCTCTCTCTCTCTCTCTCTCTCTCTCTCTCTATATATATATATCCAATTACCAGCCACTCACCAGTAGGTAATAGGGAATTGGGAGATGGGGTGTGTGAATCAAGAGTGTTGGGCAATTCTTGGTTTGTTAGAGAGTTGGTCTTGGCTGTCTGCTTCCGCGACATGGGGGTTTTGGGCTGTGCCGATATCGATGACGGATACCTCTTATATGGGTGGCCCGTGGCCGTCGAGCTTGCTTTTTTGCCATCATTTGTTTATGGGGATGGGGTGGCTTTAGAAAAACAGATGACAAAGCTAGAATTTTAGAGGCACATTTTAGATGTGGGGTGTTAATAAAACAACCCTATTAATAATCGTACATGTGTGATTATATAAATCATTAGAGCATTTCCAATGAAGGGCTTTATATGAGATTGAAAAAGTGGTGGATATAGCATTTTTAGAGCTCCAATGAGTCTTAGAGGTTTTATAAAAGAATCTCTCTCAATGAGGGGCTATTTATTTTCAGACTCTATATGGGGTTATATATATACTTATGTAGTAATTTGATTACGTGGTAATTTTTTTTTTGCGTGTTAACTTTTCTTAAGTTGATTTTTATTTTTGGACGTATTATCTCAACAAAAAAAAAATTATGAACATTTCAACCTAAAAAAGTTCAAATTCTGACAAAGTTAGATTTCATCACTTTTGAATAGTTGGATTAGGTTTTCTTGTCTCAATCTTACCCGTTGATTTGTTTCTCTAAAATCAAACCATATAAGATTTCATCTCATAACTAAATTGTAATGCCTTTGCAATTTAGGTATGTTGTTTGTTTATGTTTTCGGTTTCTAAACTTCCATGTCATTTTAATATGTAGTGTGTTTTTATTTAGAAATTTATAAAAGTAAGCCCTTTTGTGGAACATCTTATATCATTTTAAGTCTTAATTAAATATACAAATAAATTGGAGGACCTTTGGAATAAAAAATATGTAAAGAAAAAAATTAAAAAGAATAGAAGGAGAGTATTAAGTTTATTCGCAAGTTGAGAGAGGGTGAGATGATTTGACACACCCCGATCCTAGAATCGAGACGTGTTAGCCGTCACGTGTGAGTGACGTAGCCAAAATGTCAGCGGAAGAGTAATTATGTATGAAGTGCAGCAGTGAAAGTCAAAGTCGATAATGCACATACGATAAAGATTAAAGTAGGACGAAAGTGAAATAGTTAAGTATCACAGAGCCAATCCTAAGTGCAGTCTGATTTAAACAAAACGTTATAATCACAGAAGAACCCTACATAGGTGGTGGTCTGTCAGAACTGCCTCAGTGCCTCGATAGCCGTCCACGTCGTCGCTACTTAGAACCTGGAGGGGCGCAAAACAGAAAACGTGAGTGGGCAAAAACAAATATTTTCCAAAACCATTTCAGAAATCCGTATATAACCCCTCACTGTAAATCCCGTATAGTTTCCCAGAAAATAGTAAGTATATATACTTATATACGAAAACATCGTCTAGAAATCAAAACTCATTATCAATCTCAGGAATAGGCCATGTCGATATACCAACTCAGAAAAATCATCATCAGGCAAGTAATATAATTCAAGGGGTGTCCCTAGTGTCATGTCAGCCGGAGTCACCTCTAGTGACCTGTACGGCTGAGTCTATAGCTCATTAATCACTATCAATCATTATCCTGCACATGAGTCGGAACCACCTATAATGGTCTGTACGACAGGCTAGGTGTATAATATTACGCTCAGTGCTACGATCACGGGAAGGCTGTGCGACAAATCGCGGGTCACCTACGAGTCGGAATCACCTATAGTGGTCTGTACGACAAGCTAGGCACCTGCCTTGGATCCAAGGTGAGCGTACGGTGCGTGAGGTGAACGATCACGTGAAGGCTAGACCCTACTCTGGCGGAGCACAAACACCCGAGGTGCAGGTGATGAGCTAAATCACAATCCATCATCATCTCAACTACTAACTATCATACTCACCTGACTTACCTGGCCGTCCACAGTGCCGGAGCATAAAGAATGCAATATCAATCATAATTATAAAATATCATTGGCCTATCACTGGTATGTCGACGGGTCGTATCCCCCGAGCCTAGCGTGGATGCGCTCGTTCTCTGGATACGACTCACCTATATATGAAACAACTGTAAAATTATTATTTAAAGCACATAAACGAACTACATAAATAAATTCTCATACGAAGGTCAATTTTGGTATATGAATATACCAACGTGACCTACACCACGTCACGAACGTCGTGGTATTTTTAAAATAATTTTGGGGTGTCTCACGCGCCCCCACGCACACCATCAACCCTGGGCTCGCTGGACTGGTTTTTCCGACGGCCAGAATCTGGGCAGATTTTCAAACCTTTATTTCTCACTCGTTTCTCAACCTTTTTCATCCATTTTTCTTCCTACAAACTCTAATTTTAGTAAGGAATAAGGCTATACCTTCAGAACCCTTGAAAAACGACTGGAAATTCCTCGGGGAATTCTTCCAAAATCGGCCAAACTCGAAACCACCTACTTTGACGTCCAAAACTTGCAAACGATACACTCCGAGACTCGTGGGAACTCCTAGAGTGTCGCTGTGATTTTGGTTTCACCTAAAACGAAGCCAAGAAAAAGATGGTGAACAGTACTCCGATCGGTGCTCGAGAGAACTGGGGTTTTTCGAATGGTTTCAAGCCTAAAACTCACATATATAAGTTCAACCAGTCTCAAGGATCATAAATAAGCTTACCTGAGCTTCGATCCATGTTGATATGGTGTGGTATGTGTGTGTCCGTACAAGGAAAGGGTGAGGGGATGACGAGAGTGTTCGAGAGAGAGAGGAAAACAAAATTAGAAGCAGTGCACGTGTGTGCATGCCGTGTGCGTGTGTACGTATATATAATTTGGAACCCAAATTCATCAGCCCAAACTAATGGGCTTACCACTAAAAACACCTAAGCCCAATTCTAATCCCGTCACTCCCCCGCTCGAACGTAAGTCGAGGGTAAAATCGTCCATTCACATCGCCAATATTATAAAATTCGGGACGGGATGTTACAACTTACCCTCCTTAATAAAATTTCGTCCTCGAAATTTACATAACACAAGCAAACACTAATAACCATAGAATAAGCGCGGGTACATATCTCTCATCAGCTCATCTATCTCCCAGGTAGCCTCCTGTACCAAATGGTTTCGCCACAACACCTTTACTAATCGAACCGTCTTGTTCCGCAGAACCTTATCTTTCCAGTCTAAGATAGTCACTGGCTCCTCCTCGTATGTCAAATCAGGATTAACCTCTAACTGCTGCGGAGGTAGAACGTGAGACGGATCAGCAACGTAGTGACGTAGCATCGAAACGTGAAACACGTCATGGACTCTGGATAACTCTGGAGGCAACTCGAGTCTGTACGCCACTTCACCTATCCGCTCGGTGATCTGGTATGGTCTGATATACCTGGGACTCAGCTTCCCCTTTTTACCGAACCGTACAACCTCTTTTCACGGCGATAACTTCAAGAATACCCAATCACCTACCTCATTAACTCGATCTGTGGCATGTCTGTCTGCTAAGTTCTTCTGACGATCCTGGGCCGCTTTCAAGTTAGACTTAATTACCTGGATATTTTGAGTCGTCTCATCTACTATCTCTGGGCCCTCTAACACTCTCTCGCCGACCTCCGACCAACACAATGGTGTGCGACAAGCTCGGCCGTACAATGCTTTGAACGGTGAGATTCCAATGCTCGAATGATAAGTATTATTGTACGCGAACTCCATCAGATCCAAGTGTAGATGCCATGCATCACCAAACTGTAGTACGGAAGATCGTAACATATCCTCAAGAGTCAGAATGGTCCTCTCGGATTGCCCGTCCGTCTGTGGATGATAAGTCGTACTATATAGTAACCTCGTGCCAAGGGCTTCCTGGAATGTCGTCCAAAACTTGGATGTAAATCTCGGATCTCGATCTAAAATAATGCTGACTGGCACGCCATGATACTTAACTATCTTTGATATGAAAAGTTCAGCTAGTTGTCGCAGAGAAAACTTCTCTCGGACTGGGATGAAGTGTGTAGACTTCGTAAGCCGATCTACTATTACGCAAACGCCGTCGTAACCACTCTGCGTACGGGATAACTTATAGACGAAATCCATGGTAATATTCTCCCACTTCCACTGAGGAACGGGAAGCGGTTGCATTCGTCCGAACGGTTTCTTTCTCTCGGTTTTAACCTGCTGGCAAACAATGCATCTGCTCACATACTCGGCAATCTCCCTCTTCATACTAGGCCAATAGTAAAATGGCCGAATGCTATGATACATCTTGGTACTGCCCGGGTGCATCGCATAGCTGATACGTGTGCTTCATCTAGAATAGCCCTTTTTAGCTCTGCGTTATCTGGTACGTACATCCTGTTTTCTTGTATGAGCATACCGTCGGTCTCTCGAATCCGTAGATTTTTCTTTTTACCTTCACCCCTCAGTCGAATCAACTCTTGAGTCTCCTCGTCATCCAACTGAGCCTCGAGAATACGATTAATCAGAATCGCCCTGACCTGGAAGTGAGCGAGTAAAGCTTTCCCTCGATTCTCCGCCTCTGAGTACTCAATTTCTATCCCTACTCCAGTCGACCTCAATTCAGCTAATAGAGGAACATGGCTCGCGTATATAGCATCCACTCTACCCTGAGACTTCCGTCTAAGTGCGTCAGCTACTATGTTTGCACGACCCGGATGATACTCGATCGTGCAATCGTAATCACTCAACAACTCCATCCACCTTTGCTGAAGAATGTTCAGATATCTCTGGGTGAACAAGTACTGGAGACTCTTGTGGTCTGTAAAGATCCTACATCTCTCACCATAGAGGTAATGTCTCCAGATCTTCAACGCAAATACGATTGCCGCCAACTCAAGATCATGAGTAGGATAATTTATTTCGTGCGGTTTCAACTGTCTCGATGCATAGGTGATCACCCTACCGTGCTACATCAATGCGCAACCCAAGCCGTTCAACGATGCGTCACTGTAGATCTCGAAGTTACCACTGTCATCCAGAAGTGCTAGCACTGGAGCATGAGTAAGACAATGTTTTAACTGCTGAAAGCTCCGCTCGCAGCTATCATCCCACTCAAATCGGACATCCTTCCTGGTTAACCTCGTGAGAGGTAACGCAATCACTGAGAAGTCCTAGACGAATCGTCGATAGTAGCCTGCTAGTCCGAGGAAACTCCGTACCTCAGAAACAGTTCGTGGTAGTTCCCAGTTCTCCACCGCTATTATCTTCTAGGGATCCACCTGAATACCTTGAGCTGAGATAACGTGCCCCAAAAATGCCACCTGGTCTAACCAGAATTGACATTTGCTGAACTTGGCGTATAATATATGCTCCCTCAGCTTTTTTAGTACTAAGGAAAGATGTCGCATGTGATTTGACTTCAATTTAGAGTATACTAAGGAATGACGAACCGATCTAAATACTGCTGGAATACCCGGTTCATCAAATCCATAAAAGCAGCTGGGCCGTTAGTCAATCCGAATGGCATGACTAAGAACTTGTAATGGCCATATCTGGTTCGAAACGCCGTCTTCGGAACATCTTCACTCTTAATCCTTAGCTGATAGTAGCCAGACCTAGGTCGATCTTCGAGAATACGCAAGCTCCTCGCAGCTGATCGAACAAATCGTCAATACGAGGTAATGGGTAACGGTTTTTAATCATTACTCGGTTCAGCTGTCGATAGTCAATGCACAGCCGTAAACTACCATCCTTCTTACGCACGAACAACACTGGAGCTCCCCAAGGTGAAGTACTCGGCTGTATAAAACCTTTGTCTAGCAGCTTCTGTAACTGAATTTTCAACTCTCGCAACTCGGCGGGAGCCATCCGATAGGGAGTCAAAGATATAGGGTCGGTACCTGGCAATAAGTCGATAGAGAACTCCACGTCTCGATCCGGCGGCAAGCCCGGTAAATCGTCAAGAAACACGTCAGGGAATCGCCTGACTACCTTCACATCCTCTAAACTGACAGAAGCACTATCATTCAATACCACATGTGCCAGATACCCCTAACAACCCTTATGTAACAATTTCTTAGCTCTCACGGCTGAAATAATGTCGTGTCTAACATTGCTACGTTCGCCAGTAACTTTCTTCTTGTAGCAATCAATGTTGGCTCGATTATAATGTAGCCAATCAGTGCCCAAAATCACATCAAACTCGACGATATCCAGCAGAATAAAATTAACGGGCATAACTACATCCTCAACCAACACGGGGCACCCAGGGTACATCCAACTGACCAGACACGTCACCCCCTAGGCATCGACACCTCTAGCTCAAATCCGAGGGGCGCAGACTCAGGTTGAGTCAATTGAGCAAATGAGTGAGAAATGACCAAATGAGTAGCGCCACAATCTATCAACACCCTAGCGAAATAACCAAGAACATTTAACTTACCCATTATCAAATCAGGGTTATTCTAGGCGTCCTGCGCTGTAAGGTTATGAACACAGCCTTGAGGTTGTTGTCGACCACCGCGACCTCTGTTCGTCTGACCAGCTCGCCCAGGTACACCACGACTTGGACCCGCAGGATTAGGCTGTCTAGATGATCCTGCGCTGCTCGAAGTAACCTCTCCCTGCTGTGGCTGCACTCCAGGATACCACTGTGATCCACTGGCAGGATAAGGAGGATACGGAGTATACCCTCCAAGATACTGGGGATAGCCACTCTGATAACCGCCTGAATAATACAGATTAGGAGGATATGGATACAGTGCAGCAGAATAAGGAGTAACATCGCCCTGATAGTGATAGGTACCACCACGGCACGGCTGGCCATATCCACTAGGAGCTGGAGCCTGCTTGATAAGCTCATATTTTTATATATTTTACATCAAATTCACTCGTCTTTTCTTAGTTAGTTCCTTATATTTTTGAGCTATTTACTTTATTTTTGTGTTTTATTTGATTTGTCTTGCAAATAAAAGAAAAATAGCAACAAATGAGATTTTAAGTAATAAATTCGTCCAAACTGCCTGTGCAGATCAACTGACTTTGGAAGCAATTTGCGAACAGCTCCGAATGACTTAGAGAATGAGCCTTATATGGTTGGAAAGCTACAGATGTCTATTTTCTAGAACATTTTTTGGATTGTTAATATCATTTTTCTAGAAGACGTTATGGGCATTGTAGCAAGAGAAGGTCACTGCACGTTTTTAAAATAAAAACTGTGTATGCCCTTCCGCTAAAGGCAAAAGGCAGAAAATAATGAGCAAAGCAAAGAAGCAAGTGAGTAGCACATGAGAATGATGAATGCATGGGATGTATGCCCTTTGGCTAAAGGCAAAATGGCAGAGAAATATTAAAAGAAAGAAGAAATGTCAAGAGAGCACATGGGAAAAGGAAAACATACAGCTGTAAAGGAAAGAAGATAAGTAGCAAAAATAAAAGAAAACAAAGCTGCCCTTTGTTTTTGGGGAAGGCAGTGCAGACAGCGCATAAGATAATGGGAAGGCAGGTTTGAACCATGATGAGAAGCAACAAAAAAAAAGGCATGCAGCCAAGGAACAAAAGAAGAATAATAGAGAGCAGATACACGAAGGGAGGATGAGACACACACGGCCTTGAGGGGGAGGCTGCCCTTTGTTTTGGAAGGCAACAGATATACACGGCACATAGAAGCACAGAGAACTGCAACTCAATACAAGCACAGAGAGCTGCACGGCTTAGCAAGAAGCACGGACAGAGAGCTAGAAGGAGAAAAGGGAAGGAGGAAGTCTTTGCACTCTCCTCATTTGGTTTTATCTTCTCAAACTCATGTTTTACTTATGATTTAATTTAAGAATAATGTGTAACTAAATTTGTTTTGGCTAGAGGTTGATTCAAAGCCATGAACATATTTGTAATATGAATTGATTAACTTCAGTTGTGATTTCATGAGTTGTGAATTCAATTTGCTTAACTGCTTGATTGATAACTTATTCTTGTATGTCGATTAAGGATGCATACTTAGTTTGCATGCATGAATTTGATGCTAGAATATAAGGGAATTTCACCTAATCGTTATGAACTTATATTCATGAGTAGTGAAGGTTGCTATCCACAATCGAGTTAAGTAAATTCTTGGCAGGAATATCATGCTTTCATAGTTACGAATGCCTCGTCAATGCTTATAGTTTTCACAAAGTTTAATGATCTTTGATTGTATCTCTATTATGCTGTTCACGTAGGGGACTTTTAGAGATTGTGTTGAATTGTTGTATTTGCTTTCCCATCCAATTCAATAACTTAAGGAGAACTTGAAGATTAAAAAAGTGTTGTTCATGGTTAATCTGGAGTGTTGAGATTTACAATTTATCGAAAGAACAACTGAAAATTAATTTACGTTGCATATGTGTCATGTGTGGAGAAGAACCCTCTAGCTAGTCCGTCACCCATCCATTCACCTTAATTTCATGCTTTTGTCAAATCTGCAACTTATTTAGGTTTTGTTTACTTCTCGTCAAAACCAAACCCCCCCCCCCCATTGTTAAGTTGTGTTATTTAGTTGGAACCTGTCCAATTTGGTGTCTGTTGAGTAGTTTGAGTCTTAGTAGTTTAAAATTCGTCCAAATCAGTCCCTAGTGTCTAGATTGAGTCAATTTGATTGTTTTGAGCTGTTATGAGTCATTCTAGTGTGTTTTGAGTTATTATAGTTTAGCTTTCTGTTTTAGAGTTTTGTTTTGTGTTTTTGAGTCTTATTTAATATTTTTAAGTCAGTTAGGTGCATTAGCAGTCCCTCCTAATCCCCAGTCTAGAATGATACCCTACTTACATCTTTACTACAATTGTCAAAAAGAGGGTTTAATTTGTGTGTTGTTTTACAACGCATCAAATTTTGGCGCCGTTGCTGGGGATTAGCAACTTTGCTAATCCCTTTATTTCTGTTTGTGTTTATGTCTTTTACTTTTGATATTTGATTTAGTTTTCTTTCTTTGATTTTAGCTACAAATGGAGCAAGACATGGCACTTGCGACCATTCAAGCTCAATTGGCACATCTCACTTCTCAATTGACTCATAATGCCGAAAGGACCACAAAGCAAAGTGTCCCTACATTTGATGTGCCCTATGAGCAAGGATATCAAACTCATCAATGTCCTGAATCTGCTGCAAACGAAGATGCTTGGGGTTATCAAGGCTATGATCAACCAAGCAACATGTTTTCCAAAGCTTACAATTCGGATTGGAGAGATTATTCAGATTATATGTGGGATGAACCTCAACAATTTCAACAAGGTGGATATTGGCAGCAAGATGAGTTCTATTCAAGACCTATGCAGCCACCACAGCATCCCACAAAACAATTCCAATCGAATTCAAGTATGCCCATGAGTTATAATGAAATTCTTGAAGGACTAATCTCTTTGACGCAGGGTTCACAAAAAGAAGAACAATTGCAGCCATCGAAAGAGTTCTATCAGTGGCCATATGAACCATCACAGCCACCACAACAATCTGCCCAGTTCAATTCAGGTACGTCTTTGGATAATGATACGTTTAATAAGTTACTCACCTCTTTGAATCAGGGAGTAGAAAATCAAAACAAGGAGATGCAAGACCGAGTCAAAAGAGTGGACGAATTGGATATCCAAGTTGGGCAGATTGTGGAATTCATGGCACAGATTCAAGAGCAACGTGAACTCTCCAATTCCAACATTGTAAATTAAATAGGAAAAGTTGAAATTGATGAAGCCATCACTTTGGAAAGTGATATGGAAGATGAAGCTGTCCTAGAACCATCCAAACATAGCCCAAACATAGATGAATTGCTGCTGCAAGAAGAAGATGAGGAGGACGACATGGGCAGTTTAGAAGAACTCTTGTCGCAAGCCCCTCAAGTCCCTATGATGTCCAACTCTGGTAATGTTGTTCCAAATTCAATTCATTCTAACATTATTCCACCAAATGTCCCATTTTCTCGCAGGTTTTTTATTCCAAATAACAAAGAGAGTGAAAAAGACATTGTGGAAGCTCTTCCAAATGTGCAAAGTGAGATTCCAATTCTTGGTGTACCAAATCAAGTTCCAGATTGTGTTGAAATGTTCAAAGAACCTTGTACACCAAGAAGAATGAGTCAAGAGAAAGAAGTGGCTGGAGAATGCGTAGAATGCATCAAAGAGGATGTACATGAGACAATCAAACCCAAAGAAGTTGAATTTTATGACACGGGACAAGCCACAACCAGCATAGTCAATCTGGCTAAGTGCAAAGTCCCTGAAACTTTCAAAGATGCGGTGTTTGTCATTGAGTTTGTGTCGGAGAAAGAAAGTAAGCCATCTTCTCCAATTTCAATTTTATGTTATACTAACATGCTGATTTTGATGATTCAGGCACCCATCCTAGAATTTAGACCATTGCCGGATCATTTCAAGTATCACCTCCCATTGAAAGATAAATTCCATGCCGTGGAACCTAGGGCAACATAATTAGAGGTCTCGTCCGGCTGCAAGACGTTAAATCAAGCGCTCATTGGGAGGCAACCCAAGCATTCAACGAATGGAGACTTTGGAATTGCTCAACAAATCAGATTTGCACTCCTAAACCCTTATCTTTACTGGATTTATCTTGCCTTGGTTCATTAATTGTTTGTTTGCTTAAGTGTGAACCTATGTTTAAAATATTGAGGGCAATGTTTAGTTTAAGTGTGGGGGAGGGTAAACAAAGTCTTTTTACATTGATTTACATATTTTACATTGATTTTCTTTAAAAATAAAAATAAAAATAAAAAAAATAAAAAATAAAAAATAAAAAAAAAGTTTTTACATTGATCTTCGTAGAAAAGCTTTTTAAAAAAATTAATAATAATAAAAACAAAAATATTTTACAATAATGTGTAAACTAAAAGCATTCATTGGTCAGGTAGTGCCTCAGCAGTAGACGAAGCTCCAGAAAGACAAAGCGCCAGAGTATGATCCTCCGGAACCTCAATACTTGGTGCAACTCCAGATGACGAAGGCAACAGATGCCTCTGGAGTAACGCCAGAAATCTTTGATGATCACTCTGAATATAAGTTCATAACTATTAGGTGAAATCCCCTTATATTCTAGCATCAAACTTATGCATGAGAACTAAGTGTGCACTCTTAATCAACATACATAAATAAGTTATCAATCAAATAGTTAAGCGAATTGAAATCACAAATTATTAAATCACAACCAAAAGTAATTAATTCATAATGCAAATGTAATCATGGCTTTGAATCCCCCTAGGAAAAAGGGGGGTTTAGTTCCTCATAATCATAAAACAAAGGTAAATAGATTTATACATTGAAAATAAAAGAAAGGAAACAACTAAACGCTCCAACGATCCTCGTTAAGTGGCAAGCACGTCCAAGCACTTTCCTTCCCTTCCTTTGCTACGGCACAAAGAGTGGTTGTGGGTTGAAGGGTTGATTGTATGGAGGAATGGATAGGGGGATGTATGGTGGTGTTTAGGATGGGTAGGGAGGGGTAAGGCTAGGATAGGTTAGAACCAGATTTTTGGAAGAAAGAAAAGGGAGTTGCGGCTAGGATAGTTTAGGGAGTGTAGAATGGAAGTGTTGTGTGAATTGGTGTCTTTGGCCTTGATGGAGAAGCCTATTTATAGGCTTTGAGAATGAATCAGTACCATCCATTTTCTTAGTGAGAATGAATCACCACCATCCATTTTTGTTGGTGAGAATGAATCACAACCATCCATTTTTTATGTTCCCTATGCATGCAATCCATTTCACCCCAAAATAGCTCCAAAATGCACTTCTTTGCTAACTTTGTTATTTAGAACCTACAAACACACGAAAATAGCTTAAAACATTCTAATAAGATGAAACTAATTAAGTAAATGCAAGGAAACAAACTAATAAAGTCACATAAATATGTTCCTATCAATAATTATTTATGAATATTTTTTCTCAAATGATTACTTGAATAAATGAAATCCTAATTTTTCCTTATATATGTGACTGATTCAATTAATTAATTTCTAGGTTTGTCATGTGAGAAAGTTATTTAGCAGATAGTGCAACTACAAACATTATTTTGCTTGAACTCCACTATTTTACTAACTCCGCACCTAAAATTTCACTTATAAAAATCCTTTTAGCCCCATCCAACCTGATTGAAAGGTATGAGACCGCTAGTAGAATGTTGTCCGCTAGTACTAAATTAACTGTAAAAAAGGCACTTTACTATAATATTGTTGAGTTGTAATATCGAAAGTAAAGCCAAACTCCTTTGCATCACTTCCTATGAATATGGCCAAAAATGTATTCATGAAAAATGGAGCGACTTTCAAATGGTCTGTATGTCACAACCATCCACGTTCTCGATGCCCATTATGTGGTCGGCTTTACTACTTGGCTTGCATTGAAACACAAGTTTTGGCATGATTGCTTGGGACATCCAAGAACTATAATGAAGTGCCCCATCGTCAGAGCTATTCATGAGCATTTGCTTACCATAAGTTCATCTTTTGTGGTTGCACTTCTTGTAAAGCTTGAACTTTGGGTAAGTTTAATACTCGCTCATATTTAGACAATGTTTGAAAGAACCCTCCAACCTTTTTTCAATGAATTCAAGGGAAAATTTGTGGACCTATCCAACCGCCATGTAGACCATTTTGTTACTTTGTGGTGTTGGTTGATGCTTTGACATATTGGTCACATGTTTACCTACTCTCCACACACAATGTTGTGTTCTCGAAACTCCTGGCACAAATTATTAAGCTTAAGACTCGTCACCATGATTATTCAATTAGGTTGACTCGATTGGATAATGCTGAAGAGTTTACATCGAAGACTTTCAATGACTATTGCATGTCTATTGGGGTTGAAGTTGAACATCCTGTTGTTGAAGTTGTGCCTTAAAAGCCAACTTTGTAGCATTGAATATTATATAACAACTCTATATTAATTAATAAATTGATGGGCAAGGTTTATTCATCATTCATAATTTTGGCTTTATGTTATGATAATATATTTTGAACGAGTCCATAGGATTTAAGGTATGAAAGCAATGTCCTAAACCAATGTAGGGTAGGGAGACTTGTATTCCATTGTCATTTAGTCCTTAAATAAAGTTCATAGCCATTTGGAGTGTCAACTAGACATTGACTATCCGAAAAGGCTGATGTATATCACATTAAGGTTAACATGGTTTCGTGTTATGTGTGTTGGACATGTGATGAATATACAGGTGCTTGTCTGTTAAACAAGTTCACTAAACATTGACCATACAAGAAACTTAAACATATGGTTGCTTAGTACATGTTAAACATTACAAAACTTCTGGTTGTAGCATGCAAATAATTCTCAGATCATAGGTATCTCATGCTTAGTGATATGAACTTTGATTTCTTCTCAAAGCTCTTCGCAATGTCCGTTAGGTTGATACTCGGGTTCATATGTATGAGCATGAAGATATATAAATGCGCAATAAGTAATCTATCACCTTTTAGTAATTGTTCAATTTAAGGAGATATCCCTTGAAGCCACTTGAAGATCCATAACTACTTCAATATGAGACGCATCATGGTGATTATAGATTACTATTTGTGATTTGATATAAATCCACATCACATAAACCTTGATCAACGGATAATAGAATAACTGAATTGGATTGCAACTACAATCAAGGTTTGAAAAAGTATCATGATTAGTTCATGTATATTTCTACTAATTCAGGTAGCAAGGACATGTTGTTAGGCTTCACATATGGTTTGTGAAATTAAATGAACTCATTCATTAATTTCACTGTCGGCTTTAGATAGAACCTAAGAGGTCACATACATATGAGAAGTCCTAGTGCTGTCATATATATAGTGATAAGATATATTTAATTGTTAATTATACTGGATTAATTATTTGGGCCTATTGGACTAGGTTTTAATTAAAGTAGCTTTGGGCTTTATTTAATTAAAAGGGGTCCAAGTCACAAGCTCAAGTAGGTAATCGAAATTGGGCTAGGCGTATGGATCAAGCCCATAGCATCAAAACCCTAAGAGAGGTGCAGAATAAAGGGATAAGGAGTCTCTATAAATACCCCTTGTGTTTTCTCTCATAAGAAAATGCCATACAGTTTTATTCCTCTGATGAGAGAAAAAACCTAAGCCAAAGCACCAAAGTGCCAACTATTCTATATTGATCTAAGTGAGAGATATTGCTATCACATTTAAATCAATAACTCCATCATTCATTGCTAGATTTATTAGTGTTGATACATGTAGAGGGTCAACATTGAGGAGCTTCATGTGATCAATTATAAAGAGGAAGATTGTAAGCATATGGATGATCCAAACATGCGCACGCAAGTGGCTAAAGATTCAAGTAAGTTAATCTCTTCTACTTCTTTGTTTGTTGTTTTATCAATTACAACCAATCAAATATATAACTAGGATAACATACTGTGTGTTGTTTATTTATTTTTTGTTGCGTATGTAATTATTTGAATAAATTAATCCCAATAATATGCTCGGAAATCCAACACTTGTACCACATGTTCACACTTAAAACAACCAAATAGAAGTGTTCTTTAAGCGCCTTCAATTGATTGCTCAGACCTTGGTCATGCACACCAAGCTTTCAGAATTTTCTTGGGGCTATGCAATTATGCACACAACTATGTTGGTTTGCCTAAGACCCATTACCATCTAATCCTTTTCACCATTATAGTTGGTTATCGGTTATGAGCCTAAAGTCTCGCTCTTGCATGTGTTTGATGTACATCTTATGATTCACCATCCATTATTCGATAATTAAAGCCCGACATGCAACCTCTTTACCGCTTACTTTGTGGATTGTCACTTCAATGACAGTTTTCATGTCGTTAGGAGGAGATAAGAACGTTAACATTCATGAAGAATGTCGTGAGTTGTCATGAATTAACCCTATTATGTCTCATTTATATCACTGCACTAAACAACCTGAAATTGAAGTGTGACGTATTCTAGATCTATAGAGCACAGGGCCGATCGAGAGATTTTTGAGGCTCGGGGCGATGCCAAAAAATGTGCCCTCACTTTATATAATAAAATTATTTGTTTTCACATGTAAGACATCAATAAAATTATACTTAGAAAAACACTTCAAACTTAATAATTTATAAACATGGAAAAACTAATTTATTTTGTATTGTAAGAAGGAAAAAAAAAAACTCTAGGTTTACAAGTAGATAGATATGAGTTTTGTTTTCTATCTGAACTTTTAAAGTGTTTTTGTATAAATCGTGAGGTGTTTTTTCTTATTTACTAACCTTGTCAATATGGGACTAAAAAAATAATGATGTTTTTGAGTCTTTAATTTATATGTATAAGTAATAAATTAAACTTTTTGATGACACGTCATATGATTTACAAATTTGGTCAACGCATGACTCTTTGTTGAAAATTAAACTTGAATTGGAACAAATGTTTAAAAATAACAACCCATATAGCTACTAGCTACTAATTAAAAATAAATTAACAATCAAACAAAAATTCGTAAAAATGAAAAATAATAAACATGCACGTAGCATTTCAAACTTAGAACCTCTTGTTAATTTTAAACAACAAAAACCATTGATTCTAATTAAACTTCTTCATCATTTAGTCAAATTTATATATTTATACTCTTATGATGAAAAGAAATTTATAAAAATTGAAAATTAAATAAGCACACATGGTGTTTTGAACCCAAGATCTCATCATTAATTTCAAACAACAAAATCACCGGTTCTAGTTTAATTTCTTTGTCATTAAACCAAATTTTATAAATTTATACTCTTATTAAAACATATATAAATATACCTTCCTAATAATTTTGGTGCCCTCAGTTATTTTAGGCCCCGGATGGTCGCTCCGCCAGCACTGGGCATGGGTCGGCCCAGATAGAGCATTGCTTATAATATGTCTGATGTTTTTACTGATCTAGCTGATGGGATGTAAAATAACACTCAAATTAAACCCTCTTGTTAACAATTGTAGTATAGATGTAAGTAGGGATCGTTCTAGGCCGAGGATTAGGAGGGATTGCTAATCTACTCTAAACTGACTTAAAAACACTAATAAGACTCAAAAACACAAAACTAAGCTAAAGACACTTAACTAAACTCTAATGACTCAAAACAAATTGGATTGACTCGAAACAACCAAATTGACTCAAACTAGACAATAGAGACTGATTTGGACGAAAATAGACTCAAGGAACTAACTAAACACAAATTAGGACAAATTCTAACTAAATTGACACTACTTAATGATGGGGGTTTGGTTTGCACGAAAAAGCACAATAGAGATACAATCAAAGATCATTAAGCTTTGTGAAAACTATAAGCATTGACGAGGCATTCGTAACTATGAACAGCATGATACTCCTGCCAAGAATTCACCTAACGCAATTGTGACTTGCAACCTCCACTACTTGTGAATATAAGTTCATAACGATTAGGTGAAACTCCCTTATATTCTAGCACCAAATTCATCTATGCAAACTAAGTATGCATCCTTAATCGACATACAAGAATAAGTTATCAATCAAGCAGTTAAGCAAATTGAATTCACAACTCATGAAATCACAACTAAAGGTAATCAATTCATATTACAAATATGTCATGTCTTTGAATTAACCTCTAGGCAAAACAAATTTAGTTACACATTATTTCAAATTAAAACAAAAGTAAAACATGAGTTTGAGAAGATAAAACCGAAAGAGGAGAGTGCAAAGATTGTTTTCTTCCTTCCTCTGCCCAGCTCTCTTGCCGAGCTCTATGTGCTTCCCACTCTCTATGTTCTACTCCTTTTATTTTTCTTCTTCGTCCCCCTATATTCTGTGCTTCTCGCTGCCTTTTAAACAAACAAAAGGGCAGCTCTTTACTTATGACTTGTTGCGCATTCCCTCATTCGCTGCTCTACACGTCCGTGTGCTTTTCTGATTGGCTGCAATTTTTTTTTCTAACTTGCTATGCAGCTTCACGTTCTCTCTGTTCTGTTTCTTCTCTTTTTATTTCTTTTTTATTTTTTTTCTTTTGATTCGCTGCCCTCCTCGCAGCTTTGTTATTTCTTTTTCACTAAATCTCAGCCATGCTGATTAATCATTCCTTTCTTTCACCATGTGTTCTCATTTTTCTGCTTTGCTTTTCCTTTCTTTTATTCTAGCTGAATGGTTCTGATCTGTCTTCCACTTCACTTTCTTTTTCTGCTTCTTGCGTTGCTCTCTCTTTTGCTGCCTCTTGCCTTTAGCCAAAGGGCATACACAATTTTTATTTTAAAAACTTGCAGTGACCTTCCCTTACTAAAATGCCCATAACTTCTTCTAGAAAAATGATATTAACAATCCGCAAAATGTTCTATAAATGATATTAACAATCTGCAAAATGTTCTAGAAAATAGACATCTGTAGCTTTCCAAGCATATAAGGCTCATTCTCTAATTCATTCTGAGCTGTTCGCAAATTGCTTCCAAAGTCAGCTGATCTGCACAGGCAGTTTTGACGAATTTATTACTTAAAATTTCACTTGTTCTATTTTTATTTTCTTTGCTTAACAAATTCTAAAAAACACAAAAACAAAGTAAATAGCTCAAAAATATAAGGAACTAACTAAGAAAAGACAAGTGAATTTGATGTAAAATATATATAAATATGAGCTTATCACTAGCAAAAGTGACGAGATCACATATACTAATTGAAAACACGCATGCAAGGATAGATATGCCATACGTATGTCGAAACATCCCTTGGAAAGACAAGCCGCCCTCGAAAGAAGGTTGGTTGTACCTGTTGCGCGACCCAGTATACTGGTGGCTGTCCAATCATCTAATCTTACTATGAAGTTTGGTAGACCAATTGGTTAAAAGGATTCATAATCCAAAAGAGGAAAACCATAATACATACACACATTAGTGAACCTAGTTTGAATCTTACCAGTGTTAACTTATCAATTCCTACACATGAGGTTATTTTAGATTATGGAAGCATCATCTAAGAGACGAATTCGCCTCTCGAGATCGTAAGATTTCAGTCCATTATGCTAGCTTGGATGTACTTTGGATTCAAAATGAGATGATAGTCGACGACACATTTGTATACACAATACTTACTAATATCATGATGAGTGATGATATTGAACCACATCTCAATGATGAATATAGACGTAGAATTAATTGGTAAAACTGAAAACAAGCAATCTAGGTTGAACTCGATTCCCTAGCGAAACGTAAAGTGTTTGCGCTTGTAGTTCCTACAGCTCCACATGTGAAGTATGTTGGCTATAAATAGGTTTTCATAAGCACATATAATGAAAAGAATGAAATAGTGTGATATAAGGCATGCCTCATGGCGCAAGGCTTTTCTCAACACCTTAGGATTGATTATGAGGAGATATACTCCCCCATAATGGACGTCATAACATTCAGCTACCTTATCAGTTTAGTAGTTTTCAAAACACTGAATATGTAATTTATAGGCGTGGTAACCACGTATCTCTATGGGGATTTTGATATGAAAATCTATATGAAAGTTTCCGAACGACTTATATTGATTAATGCGTTCACTCTGCGGATTGAAAAAGTTCTGGTGAATGTGGTATAACCGTCTGAGTTGGCATTTGATTAGTCAGGGATATGTGTATAATGAACTATGCCTATGCGTCTTTATCAAGAAGTCACACTCCGGTGTTACGATAGTTGCAGTTTATGTCAATAACATGAATGCCATTAGAACTCTTAAATAGCTTGAGAAAACTGCTTCGTACCTGAAGTTGGAATTTGAGATGAAAGATCTAGATAAAACACGATACTATCTCGACCCAGATCGAGCATTGTTCAAATAGTATTTATGATCCACCAATCGAACTAAATCCATAAGGTGTTGCGACTCTTTAATGAATATAGAGTGGAAAATTCAAGTACTTCTATGGTCGTCCGAACACTAGATGTAAAGCGAAACCCTTTCCGTCCTAAAGAAGCTGAGGAAGAGGTTTTGGAGCCTAAAGTTCTGCATCTGAATGCAATTGGCGCTTTATTGTACTTAGCTCAGTGCACTAAACCGAAAATTTCATTTGATGTTAATCTTTTGGAAAGATATAACAATGCGCCAACACGCAAACACTGGAATGGTGTTAAAGACATCATTTGTTACCATAAGGGTCTTACAGATTAAGTTTATTGATTATGCCGATGTAGTTATTTATCTGACCCGTACAAAACACATTCTCAAACGAGTTATGTCTACTATTGGAGACATCTATGATAACAAAACCGTTGGTATCGACGAGATAAAGAAATGGTACATCAAATGAGACAACACCAAGCATAACGCACTGAAATTCTTCTTCTCACATCAACAGTAAAAACATCAAAAGATTGAAGTCAAGTAAATTTGATCCTATGACAACCTTGTTGACCTATTCACGAGGTCACTACCAAATGCTACTTTTTAGAAACTTTTTAAAGTAGTTATTATGCATAAATTGTTTGATTTGCAATGCTAGTAATTCTTACTAGAAGTTCTGTCAAACTCTGAGGGAGTATCTGTAAGTATACTCACTTGACCTTAGTGTATCCTTTTCCTTAGATCAGGAGTTTTCCCACTGGGTTTTTGCTAACTTGGTGAGGTTTTAACGAGTTACCTACTCTGAGCTAGTCATGCCCTTGTGCATTCTACTTGCATTTTGAAGGCATTTAGTTTTGACTTAATGCATCTTCTCACTTTTATTCTTAAGCTATGAGTTTTATCTTACTTTGGATTTTACCATAGTTAAGTTTTGAGACTTGCATTTGCTCATTGTGCCAACTAGACAAGATGACTTCAACTATTTCTACATCATCCATGAAAATCTAATACGGCAACTACTTGAGTATTTACCCACTCAAGGGGGGAGTGTTGTGATATCAATTATAGCACGTGTGTGATTGTTTAAATCATTGGTAGATTGTTAGAATAATAGAATATCTTATTTTTTTAGTTTTGTATTACTTACAAGGCAAAGAATCCTATCCATTTTAACATAAATAAAGGCACAAGTGATGAAAAATATGCATCATAAAAATTCTTCAACTCTCTCTTTCTCTTTGCTGTCGCACCCTCTTTCTCCCTTCAATGATAGTTCAATTATGTGTGTGGAGACCTAACTAATTTAGCATATTTTGGCAAGCCAAAGGCATACTTGCCAACCAAAGGTGTGCTTTTGGTCGATGATCATTTGATTTAGTGACATTTTGTATATATTTTGCTAGATTAGATGTTTTAAACTCATATTGTATGAATGAGATCTGACTTTGTTGTTGTATACTTAATAATAAAAAAAACACAAATGATTTTGTGGCAAATTTATAATGCACTTCAGTGACAAATTCAAAATACAATTGAAGCTATCAAATATTGATCAAGTTTTCAAATGTTTATATAAGCTAATAAAAGTAGCAATTAAAATAAAAAATACCAATGTCAATACATTTGTATTATTAATTTGGCCTTGCTTCAACCTCCCTTTTAAGGCATTTAATCGAACAAGTTGCAGACTTGGATCTCATGTTTGGGTGTGCAATTTAATGGGAGAAGAAGATGGTGTGTATTGTGTAGGGCAAACAGCCTAGATTAGTCCATATACGCATCTGCCACCAGATGCAGGTGAAGGTGAACAGATGCAATGTATGTTTGTTTTTTTTAATATAGGAGATATCCCACCATATAATGACAGTAGATTAATTTTCTTTTCTAGATAACTTCAATACTATATTAGGCGTCATTGTATTTTTGACCTCCGAATAAAACAGTACATCAAAATAGAGCCGGTAGCCTCAATAAATACATCCGTGAGGGTTTTAGCTTGAATTAAGAGTTTGAAACATTTACTCGTTTTCCTCTAGACCAACCATTTGGGTTAAATTCAATGTATGTTAGAAGAGAACATAATGTGCAATTTGATTTTGCACATGGAAAAGACACACACATGTTAAACAATAAAATACTTTTTTTTTTGTTGCAAAAATATTAATATGTTGGGTAACATGTCTCGAATTCAGAACCTTGATCACTGTTGATTCCATGTTTTACAATCATTGGAAGGAATATCAATTTCCTTGTAAATTTTCCTATTCATTTCATCAAGATTTATTACTTATTTTGTAACTATATTGTATGAATTGCCATTGCGACCGTCACAAATGTATGAGATCAAGTAATTTCTTGTGGCTCCAAAGTACAAGAAAGGACTTTGTCATCCATAAGAGCACTTCCAGCGTGGTGAATGGCTCGGTGGACAGGCTTCATTTCCAATTCAATTGCCCCCCAAACTAGCTCTAGCGCATTTGGGCTATTGGGTTAAGGGGGAGCTCGTGGGAGAGGGCATGCGTGACACACCCCGACCCAAAAATGGGGTGTGTTGGCCGTCACGTGAGCGTGACGTAACTATATGCATAGTGCAGAAGTAGGATTAACAATAGGAATACGAAGGAATTAAAACCAAATGACTAGTAGTTCAAGCTAAGGTAACGTGCTAGTGCGAGAATTCATAGTGCTTTTACAAAACCAGAGCATAAATGGCCTACGTGCAGTCAAGCAGGAATTACTAAATAGAAATAACACCCGAAGGTGATCCTACATAAGAGAATTCTGTCAGAACGTCCGGGAGATCCTCGTATGCCACCAACGAACACTATTTAATACCTGGATGGGCGAAAAACAAGTTGAGTGGGTCAGTAAAACAAATCCTTTTTCAAAACCATTCTTTTCTCAAATCACTGTAACCCCTCTCCGTAGAACCCGTATAATTTCCCAGAAATAAAATATACTCATATACATATATATCTCGAAATCATGCTAAAAATATATGTAGGTATGCCATGCAAAAGTATCATAACTAATCTCTCAACTGTATGCTCATATCGTAAATCTGTGATGTGAATAGTATCTGATAATCATCTCAGCCCTCGGCTGCATATATATATATATAGCTCATAACATCTCAATCTCATCATATATATACTCTGCACATACATCAATATCCTCATGAGGTCACTATCACATCATTGTATCAATATAAGAATGCTCTAGTGCTACAATCACGTGAAGACTGTGCGAATGATTCGCGAGTCACCTACGAGTTGAACCCACCTATAGTGGTCTATACGACAGGACTATGCACCTACTTGGATCCAAGGCAAGCATGCGGTGCGGGAGGTGAACAATGTTGGAAATGTGCCCTAAAACCAATCATATGATGATACTTTACGGACATTTCACATGTTAAACTAATCTAGTTTAATATCAAGGGCAAAGATTATTGTTTGAGCGGTCTCATATAAATGTTATATGCTTAAACGATAAAGTCCAAGGAATATGTGATTGGGAGAATGCAATCTAAAAGAAGTTAGATTCATGAGACCATTCTTTCGTAGACACATCCTAAACGTTCCTGATCAGAGGATTGCCAATTGGGCATTGACAGTCCGTTAAGATCAGTACGTGTTATGTCTTCTCTCGGGGAGAGTGACTAGTCTCGAGTCATTGATGTGAGTGACACCAAGACAAGTACGTAGGTGCTCAATAGAGAATGAGTTCACTGAACACGATCAACGACGAGTTCTCATATTCATGTCACATGAGAACTCATGGTTAGGATAATGCAAATTAGTCCTTTGACCTGAGGCATCATAGTTGTCTTGTGGTTAGGTCCTTGATCTTTGATCGTGTCAAATGGCATTCCTTTGGAGTGTCCACGGCATGGTTGGGGTCAAGCTATCTAGTCATGGAGACAAGTGAATGCGCAACAAGGGATCTCTAACCTTCAAACCGTTGAGGGAGAATACTCTATGATATGATTTAGAATCTCTGGCCAGAGTATGAATGAGATGTTGGAATGTGTTCCAGATCACATTCAATAGAATCATATAAGCACGAGATTCACATTGGATAGTAGACATGAATAAACTATCAAGCCAAACAATGTGGTCAAGAGTATTGTATTAGAGAAGGACCGTATTGCATTTGTAATCCTAAACTGAATAGGTTCTCTACCTCTTCTGATTAGCTTGGGTAACCATGATATGCTGCTAGGTGTCACTCATGGTTTGTGGAAGCCCTAAACGTGTAAAAACACTAAAGGGAGAATTGAAAGTTAGTTCCAAATTCACAATCGATTTAAAAGAGTTTGAATCGCCCACTGCCTCGCTAAAAGGAACCTAATGGATCGTACACCGTGTAAGGTAAAGATTGAAGATTCAACGGAGATGAGTAAGAATAATTAAATGGTTTAATTATTTATGGCAAGGATTAATTAATATGTTAATTAATCAAACGAATGAGTTCGTTAAAGACCTCGGGATAGTTTTGGACCTTAAGGCCCAATGGGCTTCAAACGTCAAGTCCATTAACTTAAGTTGTATGACAACTTAATGAATAATGATTCACAAAGGCCAAATTGCCCAATAAAATCCCTAAGGCCGGCCATATTGTGAAGGGTAGCAAACTTGGACTTATTTACAAGTTTGCCACTCAAATGAATTAAGGTATAAATATGACTTTATAGCCAAAATTCATTTAGGGTTGTTTTTGGGAAATTGGAGAGAAGAAAAGCTCTCCCTTCTCTCTAGAAATGGCCGGCCACCCTTGGAGGGTTTAGCTAGCACTCTAGCTCCTCCAAGGTCACTCATTTCTTCTTAATCAAAATCTTGGTGTAGAAACTTAGAGGTTCTCAATTTTGACAACTTAGAGAACCTATCCTTTCTATATAAATCCATAGTTTTAAGATGCAAGGAATGAAGGCCCTCTCTTTGGGTGATTAGCCTTTGCTTAAGCAAAGAGGAATCTACAAAGGTATAAATCTCAACTCACTTTGTTTTGAGTTGTTTAAAGGTTCACCAAACTACTAGGCTTTGAACATTCATGGTTAATGTTTTGTTTTTAAGTATATGCAAGCATGATTCTGCCTTTAATTTGTTAATTGCATGCTAATGATATTGCTTAAATGAACATGTATTCTCAAAATAATCCTTCAAACAACACGTGAAAGACTGTGCCCCTAACTCTGGGCGGGAGCACTAATATAAATGTGCAGGTGTATGAGCTCAAATCACATCATTTCATTCATTCATATCACATCACATCATTTCATTCTCATGATAACTAGTACAGAATCTTACCTGATACTTACATGTGCGTCCGCAGCACCGTCACAATTATATGCAAGTACTAATGCATAATTAAAATAAATAGATACTTGCATGGCATCTCAAATCATTTCATCGTTTAAATTCATTTTCTGGGAAAAATAGCAATATACATAGGTATGTACGGAAAACAAACTGCCCACTCACTGATAAATAGCCGGATCGTAGCCCCCATGCCTAGCATGGCTACGCTCGTCCTCGGATAGGCCTCGCCTATATGAGAAGTAACTGAATAAACGTTAATTAACGTACATAAACGTAACTTTCGAAATAACTTCTCATACGTTGATCAAGTTTGGCATTCGAATATACCAACGTGATCTACTCGACATCACGAACATCCCTAATTTTTTAAAATAATTTTTCGAACCCGCACGCGCCCCCACGCGCCGGGATATGCACGGACCCACGCGCCCCCCACGCGCGGTCATATGACTTGCACACTGACGGCGTCAGTTAACGTCGTCAGGTATATACTGGGAATATTCCGTCATCTCTTAACGGCGTCAACTAACGCCGTTAGCATATTTCGTCAAAACTGACGGAATATGCCGTCATCTTCTCCGGTTAAACGCCAGTCGCCGGCGACCTTGCCGGTTTCTGGAGAAAGTCCTAAACGTCCTATCTAACTCAATTTTCAACCATTTTTCATGATTTTTGTCTCAAATTGAAGCTTAAAGCATCAAGAACATATCCTTACCAATCTTAGGACCCAAAGATCACGGGATCTCGCCGGAAAAACTCCACGAACTCCAGCCAAACTTTAAACTCGTATAAATCGCTTCTCCGACGTCCAAAATTTCTCAACGATACACTCCGAGCTTCGTTAGGACCTCACCAAGCTTCCTATAAGCTTGAAATTTCGTAAAAATCACACATTACAAAGTGCATGAACAATGATATTCTCGGAGGTTAAGAGTTCGACGTGAAAGCAAAGGAAATCTCAGCTGAAACCGGTATGGATGGACTCATGGTGACGAGATGAAGACAATGGGACCAAGTGCGAGTTTGATCTGTGAATATTAGGGTGGTTCCTGGGTTCGTCCGTACGAAAATGGGAGAGAGAGTGAGTGTCTGAGAGAAAGAAAGCGATACGAGAGTGAGATGAGAGAGATAGGATGTTGGTTTGCGTGTGTGGTCCAAAAGCCACCAATCAAAAACAATATCTTCTTTCACTTTCTATTGGTCCCAATAATGTAGGAAATTATGAAATTGGACCAATAATTTAATTCAATTTATCAATGTACCTCCACGCTTGAGGGCAATTCTGTCAATTCACATCCTCGTAAATAATATTTCGGGACGGGTTGTCACAATGCGGGAGTCTAAGGGCCGAATGCCTAAGGAGAAGTGACATTAGGCTGACGTCCACGTTCTAAAAATTTTTACATCAAGCGCGTGGGCAACACGCGCACATGGGGGCGTATCTCGGGCCTATTTTCAGACGATGTGGCCTGCGTGTCAGCCCCACTCAGTCACTTTGAATCTGGACTGTTTGATTTCTAGATCAATGGTCCATATTTTTCGGCTTTAAAAATTTTTTTAGAAAAAGAAAAAAAATCAGAAATGTTTGAGTGGGCCACATGTTTCATTCTAGACTGTTGGATTTCAAATTTTTTATAATCCGATGATCCATATTAATTAAGTTAATATTTTTTTAACTAATTAAAAATCTGAAAAAATTTAAAAAAATTATAATTTTTTTTATTTATAAATACCTTACCATTTTCTCCCACCTTACACTACATTTCAATATTTTCAAAGATTCTAAATAGGTCTCGCACTACGGAATTGGTTAAAAATCTTATCGAAATCTATTCATAAAAATTGTACTTTCAGATAATGACATATGACGTGACGAGATTGGTTAAAAATCTTATTCGAAATTTAAATTTAAATTATTTTATTATTTTATAAAATAAAAAATACTAATATTTGATTGCCTACTGCCATGACTATTCAATTTAAGGGTGGAGATGCAAAAGGCAATTACAGTTCATGAAAGGCAGTTACTATTCAGTGGAGGGGATTCAATTGCCATGGAAGGACCTTGCTACATTGGAAGTGCTCTAAGGACTTATGGTTTGTTGGTACGATTTTTGTCACCAGCACAAATAGGGATAAAAACACTAAAAATACTTGCAAGAGCACAAGTTTATCGTATTATAGCAGCTCAAGCAAAGTCATTTTTCACAAGGATTGAATGAATAATTAATGTAAATACTAAATCTTAATTAATTATTTGAAAATAAAGTTTGGAAAGGGTTGATTTTATGATTTAAAATAATAATACAAAATTTTTAAAAAAATTAAATAATTGGCAAGGTAAAGAAAGCAAAAGAAAACTGTGACATCTCACATCGCCCAGGGGAGTGATCCTTAAATGTATATTCCCATCCCTACCTAGCATGAGGCATTTTGGGAGCTCACTGGCTTTGGGTTCCATAGGAATTCCGAAGTTAAGTGAGAAGGGGGCTAGAGCACTCCCATGATAGGTGACCCACTGGGAAGTTGCTCGTGAGTTCCTAGAAACAAAACCGTGAGGGCGTGGTCGGAGCCCAAAGCGGACAATATCGTGCTACGGCGGTGGAGCGGGCCCGGGAAGTGGTCCCACCCGGGCCGGGATGTGACAAAACATTTTTGGAAAGCAATTTAAACACTAGGGTTTCACCATCACCATTAATAATCCTATGCAATTACCAATTACTTATGAATTTCCACATACATGCTTTGAAGGTCAGGTTTTCCTAATGCATATTTTCCTCATGATGTTCAAGTGAAAACGTATATCTAACATGCAACTCGTGTATAATGTTCAGGTCAAATATAAGCTGCAAAACTCACTCAGCACCCTTTGAAAAACCATGCAATCCTTAAGAGCTTGATGTTTGCCTTAAGTAAACTTACAATTACTAATCACAAGAAGCCCTCCTCAATTTCAGGTCCAAAACGACTTGAATTAAAGCTTGAGATGCGCCGAACATAATTGCAGAAGGCCTTGAACTTAAAAGATATAAAAATGGAAGCCAAAAATCCCATATAAGTCTAAAACATCATTTTGACAACACTACTCCTTTATTTCATTGCTATAAAATAACCACTTGGCAGAAGAAAAAAAAAACCAAAATTCATCCGTTTGAATATTTTTTGCTCAAGAGGAAGTCAAATGTCGTATATTAAAAATATAATTCAAAGTATTAAAATTTACACAAAATAATTAATAAATTAATACTAAAATTAAGATAAAATATATAATATAATATAATCAGTTGTCATAAAAACTTAAAAAGTAAAAACATTTGCTTAAAAATGAAACATCTGCTATGTACTTTTACAAAAAGGGTAGCGAGAATAGAGAGATAGAAACATGACTTCTACTTTTCCAGCTTCAACAATAAATCTTCGCTATATGTGCGCTTCTTTTTACATGTTTATAATAGAACACTTAAAAAAACAAGCACTACAAAATTAGTAACACTCGAGCTCGACAATGATTAAACGACTAAATTGACCAATTGAAAACACAAGAACTAATTAGCCAAATGCGTACAGGGGAAAAACTGTTATCTTATGATAAATTTTTTAAATGACTGATTTGTTATGGTATTCTGAAGTATCTTATACGGTTTGGATAATGTTTGCGTCCATTTAGAGATTGTTTAATTATTCATACGTTAACTAATTATTGATTCTGGTAATAAGTAGTATTTTCATGATAAATTATCATTTTGTTTTATGTATATGAATGATTACGAGATTTTTTGGCACATGTAATCTTTAGACGATGATAAAGAAAATAAACAGTTCCAATTATAATGTTTAGTTCGTTAATCATAAGGGGGGAGACACAGGTAGTTTTAAGAGAACTTTAACGAAAAGCTCTTGGTACTGTTCACTTTAATAAATAAATAAACTATATTTTTATACTAAAATGTCAATCATGTTACTATTTACTTTACTATTTATTTTGTCATTATCGTTAAAACTTAAAATTTTCAAATACTTTTAATTAGTTTTAATAGTTTAGGAATTTTTTATTGTAATTTCCTTACAATTTTATCTGTATTACCACCCGAAGGAAAAAAAGAGGGAATAGAAAGAAAAAAAATTCACATCATCTCAACTGTATTACCGAACCGATGAATACGACCTTGAATCCTGCTCATCGTCTTCTCCTCTCAGCCAAACCATTCCAATTCCTGCAAACCAATCACCCAAATCCACAAGCCAACACAAACCCACCTCCATTTCCCAGTACTCCACTACCCCACCAACCTCCAACTCACTCAAACTCACTGTTCGGCCGAGTGAACTCGCTCCTCCCGCGTTCCCACAGTTCCTCTTCGAGCCCCTCACAACCCCAACTCGTTCTCGAAATTCTTGTCCTATTTTCTTTCTCTCTAGCCCTTCTCTGCCTGCGCCTCTTCTCCGCTGTCCTATTGCCGGAGTTTCCTCGCCGGGGCAGGGCTTCGTGGCGTTTGCTCCAGAAGCTGAAGCCAGAACCAGTGCCTACCCTCCGCATGTGTGGCAAGCCGTTGTTGCGTACGAGGACAGGAGGTTCTTTAGGCATTTTGGGATCGACCCAGTTGGGATTGCTCGTGCAGTGGTGTCATTTTCGGCCTTAGGCGGCGGCAGAACGATTACCCAGCAGGTACATTTTTATTGAACGTTTTACGCACAGCATGTGTTCGACGTTTTTACTCAAAGAAATATATTTTCAGTTTTTTTAACTCCTTTTTTATTATCTGCAATAAACATATTTTGATATTTCGTTGCAAAAATGATGTTTTTATTGTGTATCGTCATTATGTTGTTATCATGTCACTGTTGTGTCTTCGATATATAATAATAGGTCGTCGATATGTCATTGTTGTGTCGTCCGATATATAAACAATGTATCGAAGTTACCGGAAATGATCGGCAAACCAAATGTTATGTTTATTGTAGCTATTTTCCCTTTAGAAAATGGTTCCTTTTGTTCTTCTTTATTAATTTGATATGTATGTGTAGACAACATTTTATAAACCTTGATTGATGGTTGTGATTCGTGAATGCATGGTCTGAAAACGGAATAGTTATATAAAGAACAATCAAGTTAGAATAAAAATAATGGTTTTTTAGCTTCTGGTGTCACATTGGCACGAAATCTTTATTACAGCTTGTAATGGCATGCGCGCTGTTGTATTTATTTTGAAGTAAGAAGAGTTTAAAATATGGAAATTTGGAATGCTAATTGTGTGAAAATGGTAAGGATATAAAAATTATATTAACGCACAACACGCCAATCTTCTTAGTTTAGATAAGGACTTGCCGAGGTTTGGCCGGCACTGAGATTTTAATATATTGCAAACCCAGCTGATCTTGGCACCGAATAAATGATTTTTATCTACTTTGTCTACCAGTTAGGAACAAGTTGGTGGAGAGAGACATGTTGAGAGAGAGAGAGAGAGAGAGAGAAACATGTTGTGTGTGTGTGTGTGTGAGAGAGAGAGAGAGAGAGAGAGAGAGAGAGAGAGAGAGAGAGAGAGAGAGAGAGAGTCAACGCCAATGTACAACCCAGAAGCAGAATTGGACAAAAGGCATGGAGATAGCCAGAATAGACCATTTCCAGCCCCAACAAAACAAACCTTTGTCAAACCCTCTATTTGTTTTTGCTCTTCATTCCCTCCAACCCCTGCATGGGGTCCTTCTTATTCATCCCTACCGTTTTCTTACCTTTTCTTCTCTTTATTCTCGTTTCCGGTGGTTCTTTCTCAGAGTTCATATACCCGGACTTCTCAGCTTCTCACTTCAACTTCATTGACAACGCCGGTGCCTTCTTGTCCTCTCGAAATGGAACATTTAAAGCTGCTATTGTCAATCTGGATGCTAATCAACATAACTTTTATTTGTGCATCATCCATACGGCATCCAACACCATCATCTGGACTGCTAATCGTAATGCTTCCATCTCGGCTTCTGCTGAGATGAATATTACGGCTAAGGGTATTAGCATCTCAGATGACAATGGTAATCCTGTATGGTCAACTCCGCAATTCAAGTCATCGGTTTCTGCATTATTGCTGAATGAAATGGGTAATCTGATCCTTCTTGATCAGTTGAATCGTTCCCTTTGGGAAAGTTTTCAAAACCCAACGGATACAATTGTGAATGGGCAACACTTACCAGTTGGGTCTTTTCTGTCCAGTACTCTATTGAATTTTTCAACTGGTGATTACAGGCTCGTACTAAGTGGTTCTGATGCAATACTGCAATGGCATGGACAGACATATTGGAAATTGTCAATGGATACAAGTGCTTATACAAACTCAAACACTATAGTGGAATACATGGCGATTAATGGAACAGGTCTTCAACTGCTTGGTCGTAATGGAACAGTGGTTGTGATTCAGGTGTTCTTGTCACCCTCTGACTTCCGTATTGCCAAGTTGGATTCCTCTGGCAAATTCATTGTCCAAAGTTTTTCTGGTACAGACTGGAAGCAAGAATTTGTTGGGCCAGCTGGTGATTGTCAAATTCCATCTGTTTGTGGCAGACTCGGTTTGTGTACTGCATCCACCACCCATAGTTGTTCATGCCCTGCAAACTTCCTTGTAGGTTCACAAGATACAGGTGGTTGTGTGCCAAGTGGTTCTTATTCATTTCCGGTTCCTTGCAACTCAACCGATAATGGTAGTCAGTTAAATTCACCAGCTGTCTCATATTTCAGGCTTGACTATGGTACTGATTATTTTTCCAATATTTTCTCTGATCCTGTAAGATATGGTATCAATTTGTCAACCTGTCAAGATCTCTGCTCAGAAGACTGCTCTTGCTTGGGAATTTTCTATGAAAATTCATCTGGTTCTTGCTATACACTTAAAGATGATTTGGGTTCCATTTTTGTGAGTAAAAGTGCTCAAAATCCCCTGTTGGGCTACATCAAAGCTCTTGTTGGATCTACTCCATCAAACTTCAGTGATAATAAGAATCCTAGTACAAAAAAGTTTCCTGTAGCTGCTCTGGTGCTTTTGCCATTCAGTGGGTTCTTTCTGTTGGTAGCTCTAGGTTTCCTCTTGTGGGGAAGACGGGGACAGTCAAAGAAACGAGACATAAAATTGGGGCATTTTGGGTCACTTTCCTCTGGAGATATGGATGCTTTCTACATCCCCGGTTTACCTAGGAGGTTTGATCTTGAAGAACTTGAAGTGGCTACAGATGGTTTCAAGACCCTGATCGGTTCAGGTGGGTTTGGTGCTGTGTATATGGCTGTTCTACCTGATAAAACCGTTGTGGCTGTAAAGAAGATAATGAATTTAGGTGTTCAAGGGAAAAAGGATTTCTGCACCGAGATTGCAATAATTGGTAATATTCACCATGCCAATTTGGTCAAATTGAAAGGGTTTTGTGCCCAAGGGAGACAACGCCTTCTGGTTTATGAGTATATGAATCGTGGCTCACTTGACCGGAGTCTTTTTGGTACTGGACCAGTCTTAGAATGGCAAGAGAGGCTTGACATAGCACTAGGGACAGCACGTGGGCTTGCATACCTGCACAGTGGATGCGAACAGAAGATAATCCACTGTGATGTCAAGCCAGAGAACATTCTTTTGCATGACCAATTTCAGGCAAAGATCTCAGATTTTGGTCTTTCAAAGCTTTTAACTCCTGAACAGTCTAGTTTGTTTACAACTATGAGAGGCACACGGGGTTATCTTGCACCAGAATGGCTAACTAATTCTGCAATCTCGGAAAAAACTGATGTCTATAGTTTTGGAATGGTACTTCTTGAACTTGTGAGTGGAAGGAAGAATACATTGCGACTGCAAAGCCATAGCCTGAATAACAGTGAGAGTGGTGGCGGTCAGTCATCATCATCTTCCGTGTCATTACTTGTTTATTTTCCTCTATTTGCACTGGAGATGCATGAACAGGGGAGGTACTTGGAGCTTGTTGACTTGAGATTGGAGGGACGGGTGACAAGTGAAGAAGTGGAGAAATTTGTGCGTGTCGCATTGTGCTGTGTTCAGGAGGATCCAACACTCAGGCCAAGTATGAATACGGTTGTTGGCATGCTGGAAGGTGGGATCCCTTTAGGTCAGCCAAATTTGGAATCATTGAATTTCTTGCGCTTTATTGGGCGTGGGTTTACTGAGGCTTCTATGATAGATGAGAGAACTGATCAAAATGACAGAGTGTTGTATCCAGAAGCGTATGCTTCAACAGCAACAATGGACTCGCGTACTTTCTTCTCTTACGTCTCTTCACAGCAGGTTTCAGGCCCAAGATAGTGTTTTAGTTAAGCAGCTTGTGTATAGTTTAATTGTGAACGGGAATTAAATGTTTGTGATTTTGGATTTAATTTTGTTTCACTATGTATTAGAACCTACTGTATAATTCTTACATTCCACAAGGTCCAAGGTCTGCGAATGACTGTTATTTGTGCGGTTCATGTAAAGAGTTATTTGCATAAGTAATAAGAGTTAATTGTATGGAAATTAAATGTATCCTTTCTATTATGTTGCCATAAATATTATTTATGATATGCTAATTTTCCCCACCTGTTTGCCTGAGTTTTCTTCTCACTTGGTTTGTTATGCAGTCAGATATATAATTGTGTTATGATTAAACACCCCTTTATAACTAAGAAGAATTCATTTGGTTTTCAGTATTCAGTTTTATAAATATATTGAACTGTCGTTTACTTTCTCAACTAATGATTCTGTATATTCTTCTTGTTCTAATCTCACATGGCAGCTGGTGAAAAATACTTTGCTTAAAAATGAACGCACATTCTCAAGAAAATTGGTTGAGATGGTGTTGTCACTAGCATTGGAGAGGACAATGCCAAGAGGGGAATTATTGAGCTGCTATATGAGTAAGGTCAGATATACTTCTCATTTATCGGATCACTGAACGTATCCCTCTGACATGCCTATATATTAATTGTGTTTAATATTCTTTATCCATAATTATACAATGTACAAGTTTATCTGTCAGGGATGCATTTCTCTGTAGTACTTTTGAACTCACTACAAGTCCGGATGGTTATTAGGTATAATTTCGGTGAGGTCCTAGGCTTACTGCAATATTGTTCTCGATTTTTATTTGGGTTGTCGTATGCTAGGTAGGAGGCTTGTAGTTTTGCAGATATCTAAGATACCCAGTTATGGAAATCTTTTATTCTCTCCTGAAGGAATGGAGACAAGAGGTAAGCGAAAAAGAAGGCTAGTTTATCAACCCTCGTCCCAAGTCTGGATGGTTATCAAGCCAAGTCTCAGCTGCTTGGTTCATTGGCTAACGCTGCTGTGAGCATCAGTACACCTCTCTTTTCCCAGCTTGTATTAATTGTCTTGACTAAATTATTGCCTGGTACCGATTAAGCTCTCTTTGTTAAAAAGGTAATGGTAATGAAGACATTATTGAAGTTCGTGTGCTATGTTGCCCCTGCTGGCAATGAATTGAGTGGGAACTTGAATTCTTATGTTCCTCCTTAATAACTGATATAGTGATCTCTTATCATCAGTTGTACCATTATTTGTTTTTCTTACAGCTACTGAAACTCAAATTTTGGTACCCCTGCTTCTTTACTCATTAAACACATCATTCTTTATTAAACTCGAGTTATGGAGCGTGAGGTGTTGCGCCATGAGGTGTTGTATCTCTAGTTTGAGTCCCACTACGACTTTTTGGTACTCCTGATGGTTACCTGGTGTGTGCAGGAAAGAGATCTGTACATGTGAAGAGATTACTAGTGACGAATGTGTTAGAGAGCTTCGAATTAGCTAAGTTTCTATCTGAGAGAAGAAGGCTAATACAATAGAGAGAAAAGACAATTCTATTTCTGAAAAAATCACACCCACAAAGGCATGAGTACATAACTGTTAGCCTTAGCTACATACACACAACCAACAATACAATCTCAGCCTTACACTTGTCATAATCTAAGACTAAGTGAATACACAATTAAAACCAAGGCTTATTTACTCTAATCTTTACTTAGCTCACAGCTTATACACTAATACTCCCCTTTAAGCTTTGAGCTGATACAACTCCAAGCTTGTCTCTGAGATAGTTGAATCTTTCTTTTGGTAAGGCCTTGGTAAAAATGTCTGCCACTTGTTCTTTGGTTGGACAGTATACCAAATCAACAATTCCCTGCTGCAAGGCATCTTTTATGAAATGATATCTTTTGTCTATGTGTTTAGTCCTTTGGTGAAACACTGGATTTTTAGTTATTGAGATTGCAGATGTATTATCACACTGCAGAGGGGTTGCTTCAGCTTGTAACTCTCCAAAATCTTCAAGAACAAACCGGATCCATATAGCTTGAGATGTTGCTTCGGCAGCACTTATATATTCTGCCTCTGCTGTTGATAATGCAACACAATTTTGTTTCACAGAAGCCCATGAGAACACTCCACTGCCGCCAAAAGAAATAGCCTGAAGTACTCTTGCTGTCATCCATTGATCCTCCCCAATCACTATCACAGAAACCAACTAAAACTGCCTTCTTGCCTTTCATATAATGCAAACCATAGTCCAGTGTCCCTTTGATATATCTGAGCACTCTCTTAGCTACCCCATAGTGCTTGTTAGAAGGACCATGCATATATCTAGCTAACAAACTAGCAGCATACATCACATCTGGTCTTGTAGCAGTAAGATATAATAGGCTGCCTACAAGCTTTCTGTATTTCTCTTCATCTGCTGCACCACTTCCATCTTCTTTACTTAACTTTTCAGTAGCTACAAGAGGAATAGAAACAGGTTTACATTCTCTCAATCCAAACTTATCCAACAGAGAAGAGGCATACTTCTCTTGATGAATGAATATGCTAGATTCTGTTTAAATTACCCCCATTCCCAGAAAATGGTGAAGAAGGCCCAAGTCTGACATCTCATACTTCTCCTTCATATCTTCTTTGAACTCATCCAGCATATCTTGATTGTTCCCAGTATACACAATATCATCCACATATATAGAGACTATTAGTATATCCTTTTCTCCCCTTGTCTTAGTGTAGAGAGTTGCTTCACTCAAGCTTTTCTCAAACCCACACTTAGCAAAGTAGCTGTCAATCTCTCCATACCAGGCCCTAGGCGCCTGTTTCAAGCCATAAAGAGCCTTGTGCAGCTTGTAAACCTTATCTTCCTTGCCACTAATCACAAACCCCTCAGGTTGATCAACATATACTTCTTCCTGCAATATTCCATTTAAGAAAGCAGATTTAACATCTAATTGAAATAGCTTCCAGCTTCTGTGTGCAGCAAGTGCAATCAATGTTCTGATGGTGTCCAATCTAGCAACAGGAGCAAAGGTCTCATTGTAATCGAGTCCTGGTTTTTGCACATAGCCTTTAGCAACCAGCCTTGCTTTGTTCTTTTGTACTGAGCCATCCAAATTTAGTTTGGTTTTGAACACCCATTTCACACCAATAACCTGCTTATCACTTGGTCTGTCTACTAGCTTCCAAGTCTCATTTCTTTCAATCATGGACAGTTCTTCTTTCATAGCTTTTACCCAAGCTTTATCTTGTGCAGCTTCTTCATACTTCTCTGGCTCCACAATACAGAGATTGCATTGTGCAAGAATGTCACTGATATTCCTCCATTTAACTGGTGTATGATCATAAGGACTAATGATCTCAACAGTTTCAGAGACATCTCTCTCTTGTTCTTCCATTTGATTACTGTCTTCTACTTCTGTCACTTCTTGTAGACTGAAATCACTCACAGTTCTATACTGGTCTTGAATGTTGGTTATTGCACTAGACTTTTCTGAATTCTCCTTCCAATTCCAAGACATAGTTTCATCGAATACCACATCCCTTGATAGAATTAACTTCCTTGAACATGGATCAAATACTCTGTATCCTTTCTCACAAGTTGAATAACCCACAAACACACCTTTGACAGACTTTGCATCAAGCTTTTGTCTTCTTTCTGCTGGTACATGTACATAACAGAGTGATCCAAACACCTTTAAGTGACCAATTCCTGGTTTTCTCCCACTATAGGCTTCAAAGGGAGTGATGTTATCAAGAGCTTTTGTAGGTGTTCTGTTTAGAATATAAACAGCTGTATGTACAGCTTCTGCCCACAGAAAGTATGGCATGCTTTTATCATGAAGCATTGCCTTAGCCATCTCTACAACTGTCCTATTCTTTCTCTCCACTACTCCATTCTGTTGTGGAATATAAGCAATGGATAACTGTCTTTGTATGCCTTCAGATTCCAACAACTTGCTGAATTCAGTTGAGAGAAATTCTCCCCCTCTGTCACTCCTTAGACACTTTACTTTAAATCCACATTGTAACTCCACCATTGCTTTGAACTTTCTGAAACAGATTAGTGCCTCAGACTTATGTCGTAGGAAATAAACCCATGACATTCTTGTGTGATCATCAATAAGCAACATGAAGTATTTATTCCCAGCAATTGATTCATTATTCATGGGACCACACAAATCTGTGTGTATCAATTCCAGAGGATTCTTGGCTCTCCAAGCTTGTCCTTTTGGAAACCAATCTCTGTGTTGTTTTCCCATTTGACATCCAGCACACACACCATTAACATCTTCAAGGTGTGGAAGACCATGCACCATTTCTTTTTCTCTAAGCTGCTTGAGACTTCTAAGATTTAGGTGTCCTAGTCTCTTGTGCCAAGTCCAGGTACATTCAGTTACACTAGCCTTCAATGCAACTTGGTCAGTTTGCATTAAAGACAGAGGGTAGCACCTATTACTTTTCATCATAACCTTGATAACAAGACACTCAAGTGAAGGACCATCAAAGATACAACACTCACTTCCACCAAATAACAAATAATATCCATGTTCGTCCATCTGTCCCACACTCAACAGATTTTCCTTCAAACCAGGTAGAAACATGACTTCCTTGATGCATTTTCTACCAGAACTTGTATCAATCACAAGTGAGCCTATTCCAGCAACATCTACCAGATTTTCAGTGGGCATTTGTACCTTTCCAGTGACATTTGTCCTTACATCAATAAGTAGCTCAGCATTTCCAGTCATGTGGTTACTACAACCACTATCAATGTACCAGTTTTCATTCACCTTGACCTCAGTAATTGCACTGTTAGCATAGAATAGATTGCCTGTCACCTCTGCTTGATTAGCACAGTTTGCCTTCTGAACAACCGTGCCTGCGGTGCATTCTCTAGCCCAATGCCCAAATTTATCACAGTTGTGACATTTAGATTGCCCCTTGTATCGACATTCTCCAAAGTGAAACTTAGAGCACACTTTACACTGTGGTTTAACCATATCTTGTTTCATGAATCCTGAAGAAGATGAATTCTGTGCAGAATTATTAAATGATCTCTATTGGAACTTAGGTTTGGACTCCTATTTCTTGCCTTTAGAATTCCAGTTTTTCTAAGATCTGGATGAACCAGGGTATGCACTACTCTTGTTTTGTTCCTTTGGATTCACAGAAACTGAAGAAAATGCCTTCTCAGTTGCGTCAACAGAATGCAAATCAAACCGTTGTTCTTGGCTTTTCAAAATTGCAATAACTTCCTGCAATTCTACAGTCTCCAAGCATTTCGTATTTTCAATGACTAGACATATGGGATCATATGGTTTACTAAGACTAATCAGAACTTTCTGTACAAGCCTTTCATTAGACAGAATCTCACCAAATGTTTTCATCTGATTAATCAATTCATTTAGCCTAGTAAGATATCCAAACAGAGTTTCATCATCACGCATCCTAGCATACTCAAATTCACGTCTCAGATTTTGTAGTTTCACAGACCTTACCTGATCACCACCATGATACTCGCCAAATAACAGATCCCAAGCCATCTTCGCATAATCGGCATTAGCAATCCGTGGGAATATCTGATCTGAGACTGTGTTCTGAATGATACCCAGAGCTTTTGCATCTTGCATATATGCTGGGACCATTTTCTCATCGTCTTCTTCTTCCTCTGAGCTTTCTTCAGCCTTTTTCTTCTTCTTTGCTTCTGAGATCGTAATCCCCTTTTCAACTAATTTCCATAGCCCATGAGATTTGAAGATCGTCACCATCTTGATTCTCCAGAACTCGTAGTTCTCATCGGAGAAGATCGGAGTTCTCACCTCAGAACTTCCAGATCCAGCCATCTCCTAGCTTAGACAAGACGAACACAAATCGAAATCGGATTCTATGGAGTTTTGGCGACTTCGCCTGAACCAGAACGAGCTTGAGTGTAGCTCGATTGATTCACAGTTTACTCCCAGACCTCAAATGATCGAACGAGGCTCTGATACCATGTTAGAGAGCTTCGAATTAGCTAAGTTTCTATCTGAGAGAAGAAGGCTAATACAATAGAGAGAAAAGACAATTCTATTTCTGAAAAAATCACACCCACAAAGGCATGAGTACATAACTGTTAGCCTTAGCTACATACACACAACCAACAATACAATCTCAGCCTTACACTTGTCATAATCTAAGACTAAGTGAATACACAATTAAAACCAAGGCTTATTTACTCTAATCTTTACTTAGCTCACAGCTTATACACTAATAGAATGTGCAAGGCACTTCATGAGAAATACATATGCATATAGAATACGTTACACATAGATACATTGTATAGATATTATTAAGGTTGACGAGAATCTAAAAAGTAAAATGCCACTATCACCGCCGTCCTTTTTAATGTTGCTGAATCCGGACTGCACATTATATATAACAAAGCTAGGGTGTAAGACAGATATACTGGGGACATGGAATTTATGGCGTTGAATCAGCATCTGGATTTTATTTTGGTAAGCATCCATCTTGTCTAAGTTTAGGGGAGTCCTCAATGCTCGCTGGATTAATACCTGCCCTAGAACTTCGATCGCCTCTCAGAGATCCTTCCAGGTTTGTCATCTCTATTATTGTTTTGGTTCTTTTTTAGTTTTGTTCTTTGTGTTACTACCCATGGTAGTTTGACGGGATTTTAAACCGCACAAATTTAACCCTCTTTTTGACAGTTGTAGTATGGATGTAAGTAGGGTATCGTTCTAGGCCGAGGATTAGGAGGGCTTGCTAAAACCTCTAAAATAATTTAAAAACGTAAAAACAAAGTTTAAAAACACTAAACTAAAATAAAAACACTTAACTAAAATAACTCAAAATAAAACTAACAAATAAACTAAAACAACTCAAAAGACTCAAAACGACTCAAGACTCTAGAAAATACAAACTAAGCTAAAAATTCGAAACACACTAAAAATGACTCAAAATAATGAAAACAATTTAAAATAAAAACTAGGAAATTAATTAGACGGAAATTAAATTAAAAGATAAAAACTAATAAAAATTAACTAAATAATAATATTTTAATGGGGGGGTTTGGTTTGGATGAAACGTAAATTAAACTTAACTAAATTATAAAATTGACAAAAACATAAAATAAAAAATGAACAGATAGACGACGGATTGGCTAGAGGGTTTTTCTCCACACATGACACAAATGTAACCTAAATTGATTCCCAGTTATGAATTCAACAAACGAATAATGACAATGTTCCAAGTTAATTAGGTCTGCTTAAATTAACTTTCCGATTTCCCTAGATTCATTGAATTGGACGGAATACGCATCACAACCAAATTATTCTTATCAAGTTCCCTAACTATGGAATACGCATGATAGAGAGACATATCAAAGATCATTAAATTCAATGGAAATCATAAACATCGACTAGGTTTTCATAACTATGGAATACGCATGTTAATCCAACCTAGGGTTTACTAAACACAATCGTGACTAGCGATTTTTACTACTCATGAATATAAGTTCATAACGATTAGGTGAAATTCCCTTATATCCTAGCATCAAGTCTAAGCATGCAAATTAAGTGTCGACCCTCAACCCACATACATAAACAAGTTATTAATCAAATCAGAATAGTAAACCACATCCAAACATTTATAAATTCATAACTGGAGTAAATCAAATTAAAATTACAAATATAATCATGGTTTCAAATTAACCTCTAGCCAATATAAATTAATTACACATTATTAAAACAGAAATTAAACATAAGAGTTTGGAGAGATTAAACCGAAAGAGATTGCAGTAAAAATCTGTGCACCGCTGTGCACTGTGTGGCTGCCAAGAGCTTCTGTCCGTAAGCTGCTTCTTCTTTGGCAGCTTTTCTATTTTTTTCTGTGCGCCGCTTAAAAGGCAGATTATCTCCTGCTCTCGGTTTAACTCGCTGCTGCCTGTGCACTGCACCAAGGATCAAGCCCCGTCACTTCAGCTCTCTGCCAGAATTCGTTTCTTAAGCTGCCTTAAAGGCCGCTCTCCAATGGTTCCGTCCCTTCTGACTTGCTCGCTGCCAAGGCAGCGCTCCCCCGGCTTGTGCGCCTCTGTTTTTGCGCCCTCACTCCTCTCTGCCTTTTCCTCTTGGCTGCCAAAGGCAGCCCTCTGTTATTTTTTTTTTTATTTTTCTTTCCGCTGGTTCTACTCCCAGCTGCCTTCAAAGGCAGCTTATTCTCCCCCCTTTCGCCAATTGCCTTCTCCAGTATTAAAGGAATGAGCTGCTCCCTTTGTATCACCGAGGCTCCCCTTTATTTTATTCTCTGCTTGTTTTTCCCATGCTGCCCACCGAGTGCCCTTTTGAATAATAATTCCCAGTGCTCACTTTCACATGCGCACTGCCTTGCACATTCCTCATAATTATTCTGTTTTCTTTTCCTTTCTTCCCGAGTGCTTCTAGCCTAATCACACACAACACAAACAATATATTTAAATATAAAAATATATAAAAATATATATATATATATATATATATATTATTTTCCAAATAATAAATTCTAAACAACAAGCTAGATAGTTTAAACGAATTAATTACTTAACACTTCATTTATTCTATTTTTATTTTCTTTTCTTGAAAAACTTATAAAACATAAAAATAACGTAAATAGCTCAAAATATAACGAACTAACTAAGAAAAGACGAGTGAATTTGATGTAAAAATGTATATAAATATGATCCGATCAAATACCCCCACACTTAGCTTTTGCTAGTCCTCGAGCAAAACAAAGAAAACAGAAACAAAACTCAATCTAAACCTTCCAACATTTATCTCAGGGATTTCCAATGGACATGACAAATTAAAAATCATCACTTACACAGATTTTGGCAATCCATACCCTTAAGCACATACTTAATCGCAGTCACTACTTATTAGTTCGCATTTAATCAATTAAAACAACATTTTGAATGTAGTCACATGCCTTAGAGAATTTACTCAATTCCTCACTAGATATGCACTCAATTTTCCGCTCAGATTTTCTGACTACACTCCCTACACTAGGTATATGTGAGAAGAATGATGTAAGCAAGGAAACGATCACTCACATATGTTATAGCAAAGAAAGCATTTTCTGGAGTTATTAATGTGCATATGAATATGATCTCATGAACGGAATGCTACTACTTAGATGCGAGAACCAGGGACACTATATGCTCATACCAATCCCAAACTCCACATATTGAACACACAACAACCAAGATAGAAGTCAAAGGGTTGTAACGGGGCTAAGGATATAGGCTTAACAAAGGAAGGCTATGGAGAAACAAATGTTCTTAAAGAAATAGTAAGCAAAGTAATAAGGTTAACGCATAGAATTCACTTTTGAATGAAAATTCAACTCTAAACCCGAGGGGAGGATTCACACATTTTATGGCCAAATTTCAAACTCTTTTTCTTCTTTCTTTTCTTTTCATGCGTTTTTCTCTTTTTTTTTTTTTTTTTTAAAGAACAAAACGTACAATTGAGCTCGAAACAACCAATCCTTCCCCCACACTTGTTTTTCTGCATAGTGTATAATAAAATGAATTCTTTTTAAGTCATGCTCACTATTCTTTAAGAACAAGGGTGCATACAGTCCTACAGTAGGTTTGGTGCGGTTTAATGAGGTTAACAACAAAAATAGGCTAAACAAGGCTCGAGATGGGTTAAGCCTATAAAACATAAGAAAGATGGAGGGTAAGGCTTTTTGGTTAAGGTGGTTTACTAAACAACTTCATCTTGATATGTGTTATGCAATTCAATGTCATGCTTTGAATGAAACGGATATGAGTTCTAGTGTTTGGAACTAAGATGATAAAACGCCTTCTAAGTAGCAACCAAGCAAAGAATAATGAGATCATGCAACGACTTTAGAAAACAAAAACATCAAGATTAATAACTCTCCAAACAAGGTATAAGCTCAAGTCTCACAGGGATGTAGCATTAGTTTGAGTTCCTTCCTTCAAGCATGTTACAAAAACAAATTTTATCCTTTTGTGATCAAATTTAAATTCATAAACAACAACTACAACTAAGCATAAACCAAGAGCATATCAAACTTCCATCCATGTTTATAATTTTCTTTAACAGTCATGCAATTAAAAACCAAATCCTCATCATTGTGTTGGAAGGTACCTAAGACACAAACACACAAAAACAACTAAAAAAAATTCTTTTTGGGTTTTTCAAAATATTTTCAAATTTTTATGTCATTTTCGTAAGATTTCTTCAAAACACAATAAAACACACCAAAACAGCATAAAACACTAAGAAAACAAAAAGCAACAACACGAAAACAAATGAAACCAGTTCAAAGTCGAAGGTACAAAAATTTTCAATTTGGTCATTTTTTATCTTGATACCCCCACACTTAAACTAGACATTGTCCCCAATGTCAGAAAACAATAAAATGCAAAAAAAAAAAAAATGAATAAATAATACGAAACAAAATAAAGCAAAGGGACTGAAAACTTCTCTAATTTGCAGAAAACCAAGCGATGACCCCCAAGCGTAAATTTTGCAATCAACTTCAAGGGAGAAAATAACCAAACGTTCCTGCAAAGAAAAGAAATAAAACAGTTAAGCACACAAGAAAATATAGAAAATTCAAACGAAAAATTGAAAATGAAAATAAGAGATAATGAAAAGAACTAATAGGCGGTCATTGGTCATGATTGTTGATTTTCCACAGCTTTCATCTTGAACTGGATGGGCCTTCTTCTTGCAAGTGCTCCTCAGCTTAGTTGAGGATGAGTCAGCACGTTGTCTCCACATGCTTCAAGTAGTCCGGTCTCCACGCAGGTGTGGCATCTTCTTGAACTCTTGGATCAACCCAGACTCATCTGCTCTTGGGTGCACCTCAGACTCCTCCTGCTTCGTCTGTGAGGTACTTTTGTTTTTGAAGAAGTACCTCAACACAGGTTTATTTTTGAAGTGGGCTGGGAGGGGTCTGAGGTGAGTACTCGAGAGCAAGACTAGGTAAGCAATCAGGATCTCACTTTCTCCACGTTCCTCAGATGAAGGAGAGGAGAAAGCATAATATGAGATACTTTTGCTTTTAACCTTTTTAATATGAAATACTTTTGCTCTGGAAGGTTTGTTTTCTGGGGTGATCCAAGGGATGAAGAACACTGAATAACTCGAAAGCTTTCTTTGGGAAGACATTATCGGAGATGAAGAGAGGAAGAGAGGTTGAGAGGTGGAGAGGGTGTGAAGGTGTGCCTTTGCTGTGGAAGGCGAAGGTCGAACTTATAGAAATTTGGCTTCACAACCGGAACTATTCCTTCACTATTTGTCGGCAGCCGGTGAATGGATGAACAGTGCCCGTTACGCGCTTTCTGACAAAGCGTCCGTAAATTCCGCAAGGCTGACGGTGCAGGCGACGAGTGACGACAAATTGGAATGATGATCTTTTGAAAACCGGGGTTCAAAACCGGGTGCGGCTCATGGTTTTCGCAACGCTCCACGCTGCACGTGATGAGTCACGACAAACTGGAAAAAACTGAGCCCTCGTGATGCCACGTGATTGCTGAGTCAAGCCCAGCTTTTGAGAAAGGAAACGGCTCTTTTGAGAAAGGAGCGTCCAGCTTTTCCGAATTGCGTGAGGACGCGTCTTCAACCTCCGAGGAGCGCCTCTCTTTGATTTGCTTCTTTTTATAGAGGCGCTAATTCTGTTTCACATCACACTTGAACTCCCTTCCTCAAACACTCTCCTCTGTAAACACTCTCTTCTGCACTTCTATACTTTTAATCTTTCCGAACTCTTCTTCCGCTTCAGCAATCTTAATTTTTCCGAACTCTTCTTCCTCAACCCCTTCTAAAAATGTCTTGCCCTTCCGACCGTCGCCTAAACTTGAATGTCGGGGAAGACGATGACTCGTCTTCTCCGAACAACATTTGGAATCCATCCTTCATATCCCCCAATGGTCCTCTTACAGTCGGGGACACAATGATGAGGAACGATATAACCGCAACGGTGGTTGCAAGAAACCTTCTTACTCCCAGAGACACTAGGTTGCTGTCTATGCGGTCAGACGAGCTGGCTGTTCAGGACTCACTGGCTCTCAGTGTCCAGTGTGCAGGCTCAGTTTCAAACATGGGTCAGCGCCTGCTTGCAAGATCTCGTCAGGTGGAGTCGCTAATGGCGGAGGTGGTCAGTCTTCGGCAAGAAGTCAGAGGACTCAGGCACGAGAACAAGGAGTTGCACATGCTCGCAACTAGCTACTCGACCAGCATGAAGAGGAAGCTGGACCAGCTGCAGGAGTCGGACGGTCGAATCCAGAGTGATCATGAGCGGTTCATGGCGTTACTCCCGCGGTTTATGTTGCCTTCGTCCTCTGGAGCAGCACCAAGTGTTCCGGCTCCGGAGATTCCAACTCTAGCACTTCGTCTTCCCGGAGCTCCATCGACTTTTGCGGCGCCACCTGACCAATGACCAATGACCAATGAACGCTATTAGTTTTTCGTATTATTGTAAATTTTTTTTTTTTTTTAAGTTTATTTAAATAAATAAATAAATATATATATATATATATATATATATATATATTACTAATATTATTATTATTATTATTAATATTTTTTTTTTTAGGTTTATTTTAAGCAATATAAAATATGTAAATTAAAATATGTAAATTAATGTAAAAAAAACTTTGTTTATCCGCACTAAAAATAAACATTGCCCTTAATTTATTTAAACACAAACTAAATAAAAATCAACCAAATAAAACAACTAACGAAACAAAACAAAAATGAAAGTAAAGGCAATAAAAAGAAGGGTTAAGAAATGCAAATATGGTTGCTTGGGTTGCCTCCCAAGAAGCGCTTGCTTTAACGTCTTTAGCCGGACGAATCTTTCCATTAACCTCCCCTTGGCTCCAAAGCATGAAATTTATCTTTTAACGGGAGGTGATATTTGAAATGATTCGGCAATGGCATTAATTCAAGAGTGGGCGCCTGAATCATTAAAATGAGAAAAATGTTAGTATAAAATAAAATAAAAATTAAAATTGGAGAAGATGGCTTACTGTCTTTCTCCGAAACAAACTCAATGACAAAAACCACGTTTTTGGACAATTCCGGGATTTTGAACTGGGCCAGGTTTACTATGATGGTTGTGGCCTGTCCCGTGTCATCAAACTCAAATTCTTGGGCCTTTGTTGTTTGCACAGCCTCTTTGATGTATTCTTGAAAGTCTACAGCCACTTCGATATCTTGAATCCCTTTTCTTGGTGTGCAAGGTTCGGGAACTTGTTTTGGTGCACCAAGAATTTGGATATCATTTTGGACCATTGGAAGAGCGTCCACAATGTCCTTTTCACTTTCTTCGTTATTTGGAAAAAATCTGCAAGGAAAAGAGACATTCGGTGGAAAAATGTTAGAATGAATTGAACTTGGAACAACCTCACCATAGTTGGACGACATAGAGACTTGAGGGGTTTGAGACAAGAATTCGTCTAAACTGCCCAAGTCGTCCTCTTCATCTTCTGCTTGCAGCGGCAATTCATCCAAGTTCGGGCTGAGTTTGAACGGTTCTAGGACAGCCTCATTCTCCATATCACCTTCCAAAGTGATGGCTTCTTCATTTTCAACTTCTGCCTTTGAAGTTGCAATGGTGGAGTTGGAGAATTCACTTTGATCTTGAATCTGTGCCATGATCTCCATAATCTCCCCAACTTGCCTTTCCAATTCATCCACCTTGTTGGTCCGGTCTTGCATCTCCTGGATTCGATTTTCCACTCCCTGATTCAAAGAGGAGAGTAACTTATTAAACGTATCATTATCCAGAGATGTACCTGAATCGAATTGGGCATATTCTTGTGGTGGCTGTAATGGTTCATATGGCCACTGATAGGACTCTTCCGATGACGGCAATTGTTCTTCTTTTTGTGAGCCCTGCGTCAAAGAAATTAGTCCTTCAAGAATTTCATTATAATTTACGGCCATACTTGAATTCGATTGGAATTGTTGTGGGGGATACTGTGGTGGCTGCATAGGTCTGGAATAGAACTCGTCTTGCTGCCAATATCCACTTTGTTGAAAATGTTGAGGTTCATCCCACATCTGATTTGAATAACCTCTCCAATCCGAATTGCAAGCGTTGGAATACATGTTGCCCCTTGATTGGCTGTGGCCTTGATATCCCCAATCATCTTCATATGCAGAAAATTGAGGATATTGCTGAGTTTGATATCCTTGCCCATCAAGTGTAGGGACACTTGGCATTGAGGTCCGTTCGGCATTATGAGTCAATTGAGCAGTGAGCTGCGCCAATTGAGCTTGAATACTATCCATGTCTTGCTCCATTAGTACCTAAAATTAAAGAAAGAAAAATAAATCAAATATCAAAAGTAAAATACACAAACACAAAAACAAACAAAAACACAAACGAAAAAAAAAATAAAATAAAATAAACACAAACAAAAAATAAAGGGATTAGCAAAATTACTAATCCCCGGCAACGGCGCCAAAAATTTGACGGGATTTTAAACCGCACAAATTTAACCCTCTTTTTGACAGTTGTAGTATGGATGTAAGTAGGGTATCGTTCTAGGCCGGGGATTAGGAGGGCTTGCTAAAACCTCTAAAATAATTTAAAAACGTAAAAACAAAGTTTAAAAACACTAAACTAAAATAAAAACACTTAACTAAAATAACTCAAAATAAAACTAACAAATAAACTAAAACAACTCAAAAGACTCAAAACGACTCAAGACTCTAGAAAATACAAACTAAGCTAAAAACTCGAAACACACTAAAAATGACTCAAAATAATGAAAACAATTTAAAATAAAAACTAGGAAATTAATTAGACGGAAATTAAATTAAAAGATAAAAACTAATAAAAATTAACTAAATAATAATATTTTAATGGGGGGGTTTGGTTTGGATGAAACGTAAATTAAACTTAACTAAATTATAAAATTGACAAAAACATAAAATAAAAAATGAACAGATAGACGACGGATTGGCTAGAGGGTTTTTCTCCACACATGACACAAATGTAACCTAAATTGATTCCCAGTTATGAATTCAACAAACGAATAATGACAATGTTCCAAGTTAATTAGGTCTGCTTAAATTAACTTTCCGATTTCCCTAGATTCATTGAATTGGACGGAATACGCATCACAACCAAATTATTCTTATCAAGTTCCCTAACTATGGAATACGCATGATAGAGAGACATATCAAAGATCATTAAATTCAATGGAAATCATAAACATCGACTAGGCTTTCATAACTATGGAATACGCATGTTAATCCAACCTAGGGTTTACTAAACACAATCGTGACTAGCGATTTTTACTACTCATGAATATAAGTTCATAACGATTAGGTGAAATTCCCTTATATCCTAGCATCAAGTCTAAGCATGCAAATTAAGTGTCGACCCTCAACCCACATACATAAACAAGTTATTAATCAAATCAGAATAGTAAACCACATCCAAACATTAATAAATTCATAACTGGAGTAAATCAAATTAAAATTACAAATATAATCATGGTTTCAAATTAACCTGTAGCCAATATAAATTAATTACACATTATTAAAACAGAAATTAAACATAAGAGTTTGGAGAGATTAAACCGAAAGAGATTGCAGTAAAAATCTGTGCACCGCTGTGCACTGTGTGGCTGCCAAGAGCTTCTGTCCGTAAGCTGCTTCTTCTTTGGCAGCTTTTCTATTTTTTTCTGTGCGCCGCTTAAAAGGCAGATTATCTCCTGCTCTCGGTTTAACTCGCTGCTGCCTGTGCACTGCACCAAGGATCAAGCCCCGTCACTTCAGCTCTCTGCCAGAATTCGTTTCTTAAGCTGCCTTAAAGGCCGCTCTCCAATGGTTCCGTCCCTTCTGACTTGCTCGCTGCCAAGGCAGCGCTCCCCCGGCTTGTGCGCCTCTGTTTCTGCGCCCTCACTCCTCTCTGCCTTTTCCTCTTGGCTGCCAAAGGCAGCCCTCTGTTATTTTTTTTTTATTTTTCTTTCCGCTGGTTCTTCTCCCAGCTGCCTTCAAAGGCAGCTTATTCTCCCCCCTTTCGCCAATTGCCTTCTCCAGTATTAAAGGAATGAGCTGCTCCCTTTGTATCACCGAGGCTCCCCTTTATTTTATTCCCTGCTTGTTTTTCCCATGCTGCCCACCGAGTGCCCTTTTGAATAATAATTCCCAGTGCTCACTTTCACATGCGCACTGCCTTGCACATTCCTCATAATTATTCTGTTTTCTTTTCCTTTCTTCCCGAGTGCTTCTAGCCTAATCACACACAACACAAACAATATATTTAAATATAAAAATATATAAATATATATATATATATATATATATATATATATATTATTTTCCAAATAATAAATTCTAAACAACAAGCTAGATAGTTTAAACGAATTAATTACTTAACACTTCATTTATTCTATTTTTATTTTCTTTTCTTGAAAAACTTATAAAACATAAAAATAACGTAAATAGCTCAAAATATAACGAACTAACTAAGAAAAGACGAGTGAATTTGATGTAAAAATGTATATAAATATGATCCGATCATAGTTCCAGAACTGTAAAGTATTGTGATTTGTTTTCCGGTCAGTAGTTTAATACTTGCTAAAGCAAACTTTTACTATGTCATAGAGGAAAAACTTTCCAAGTCAGAGTTTTGAAGAGGATGGTGGACGTAGGCTATCTTGACATTGAAACAGCACTTTCGGTCATGAAACAATATCTTCATCTGCAAGTTAATGAGTCAGAAGCCCCTATTGTTCTTCCCCCGGGAGGTATGTACATGTTTCCGAGGGCTACATATAAGATGTTCGTTGATGATGATGCATCTTATGCAGCTGTTCTAAATCTTGAGCTAAAAATTATTCCTTTTTATCAACGATTTTTTTTTTTTCGCTTTGTTACTTTCAAATGGCCTTGTTGGTTTGGGATCTTACTGTTGCGGTAAATTAAATTTTATCTAGAAACTCCAAATTCAAGGACATATGGGACTGGGAGACGACAGAGTAAAATATTGGAAGCATGTGAGGATATGGACAGATGGGCTATCAATGTCCTACAAACTACTACACCAAATTCTTTGGTGCATCCGACTACTGGCTGTGACCTCTGACTGGGGAGTCCTAGACTCCTAGGACAAAGAACAATACAAATCCTAAACATGGACACTGGATCCTATGGGGTTCCTTTTGCTGAACAATCATTGTGCTGCATCCATAAGCAATATCTTTCACTTGGTCGTATTCTTGGGAATATTAATTACTTCTTTTGTAATAGATATTTTTCTTCCTACATCTGTGGTTGCTGTAAAATTGCTGGGATTACAATGTGTGATGCAAAGTTCTAACAATTATTAGTTCATCTTACAGGAAATTTTCTGTTATGAGTGAACCATTAAGAAAGTTTCCATTATTAACTAGTTCTTCTTACAAGAAGCCTTGATTGTGAAATATTGATTGATAATTGAACCATGTTTATGAAAATTGCGTGAAAGTAGGATGTTGGTGAATAAAATTGGTATTGACTTTGCTATTTACAAGATTTGAACCTAAGATCTTTCACTTACAAGTGGAGAGAATATCACTACATCATATTAAGTAGCAGAAATTCAATAGAGTTTTATATAACATTCTTGAATAAAATATCCCATTGACTTGATTTGGTTCATGAATCCAAGAAATAATAAGAATTCATGATCTCTGTCAATTCCAAAGTCCACTATTTGATCAATTGATGTCATTTCATTAAGCCTCCTAAATTACATTCGTCCATCCTAAAGATTTCATTTAAGTTGGAATTTGGTTATTCACCACGTTAATAAAGGAAATTGAGATTTCACCATAAAATCATTTTGCAATAGTAGCCCAACTTACTTATAAGCTCATGTAAGGTTGCTCTTTCCATCAATGTGAGATTATTCTCAACACGCCCCCTCACGTGTGGTGAATTTTCAAGCCTAACACATGAACAACACAATGGGTGACGTGAGCGCATGTGCCCGTTTGACTTCACATGTGGCTCAGCTTAAGCAAGCTGTCAAACCAACTCCATTTAGGATCTGGGTAGGCATTAGGAACAGGTTTTGACACTTTCAAAAGTCTACGTTGTAGACTTAACACTCCATGTAAAATTAAATTGAAATACCTACTTATGGTCTCCCGGACTGACAGAACCCACTCCTAATTGTGCGATTCTTTACATGATGTGCAAATATATGCAAAAACATGCAAACTTGTTCTTCCATTGTCACTACACCATCCAATTTTACTGTTACTGTGGTCACTAAGTGATAGGTATTTTCACCACTTGCAAAAGTATGGATAAAAACACTTAAAAATACTTGCAAGAGTACAAGGTTGTTGTAGTATAGCAGCTCAAGCAAGGTCGTTCTCCACAGGGATTGAATGAATAATTTTATGTTAACCAAATCTTAATTAATTATTTGAAAACAAAGTCTAGAAAAGAGTGATTTAATGACCTAAAATATTAAAAACGGATTTAATTAAAAAAAATTAAATAAATTGGCAAAGTAAAGAAAACAAAAGAAAATAGTTTTAAAAATCTATTTATGCACTAGGGTTTCGTCGTCACCTCAACAATCCTATGTAGTTCTTCTAATTACTTATGACTTACACCTGCATATTTTGAAGGTTAGGTTTTCCTAAAGTATGCCCTACTTGGAACCTCCAACATAGAACGTATATCTAACATGCAACCCGTCCGTGGTGTCTAGATCGAATATGAACATGCAAGACTCATTAAGCTTTATGAAAAGCCTTTGAAAAACCATATAACCCTCAAAATGTGTCGTCCATCCTAAGAGGTTATACATATTAACCACAAGAAGCCAGCGCCAATTCCAAGGACAACCCTCCGCCAAAATTGCATCAAATTACTTTTCTAAATATCCTAATGGTGGCCAATCACTAAGATAATTAGATAGTTTCAAGCACAATGATTAATAATTCAAAACTTGCATGCATAATATCATAAGTAAATTGAAAAAAAAAACTACATATTCTTGCTAAGGCTCGTGGCCTCGCCCTAACAAACAAAACTAGTTAAGAACAATCATAAAACAAAATATTATTAAAAGCATGGATAGAAAACACCTTGAAAATAAACTTGAATCTTCCAAAAGCTCTCTAAAGCCAAAGTAGTGCATTCTCTTTCGTCCCCTGTTGTGTCTCTAACCCTAAAGGCTAAGAATCCTTCTTTATACTAGTAGAAAATAAAACCCTAGTTAGAAAAGGTCTTAAAATAAAATTAGTAAACCTAATAAAATAATAAAACAGAAAACAAAAGGTTTCCTATTCTAAATGGAATTCAGAGTTTTCAGAAAATCCATCTTTTAACTGACCAAATCAACTCTAATTTGGTCCCAAAAGGTATCTTTTGAAAGCTAGAGACATCCCCTACAAATCTTCAAAAGGAATCTTCCTCAAAATATGTCATCTTGACCTTCAAAATACCCAAAACGTCCAGAAACGTCAATCTGGGAAAGCTGCGCGCTGGGTCTTCTTTTCATCGCCACGGTCAAACGGCTTGGTAGAAAAATCTGGAATTTTGATACAATCATATTGAAAGACTCACGAACATCTTCCAATTGGAATCACTCTGAAATTCACCCGTTTGATCACTTTTTACTCCAGATGAAGTCAAATGTCCTACATTGAAAATATAATCCAAAGTATCAAAATCTCACCAAAATAACCAATAAATTAATACTAAGATAAGGGTAAAATATATAGTATAATATGGACTCATCACTAAGCATCTGATTTGGTTCACACAGTGAACATCGTCATGTCTTATTATAGACAACATCATCATGTCCTATTATATTGTCTAAATAGGCTGACCTTACCATTCTCTTGACAACTGTGTAATTTCTAAGTGCAAGTTTCTGATTCCGCCTTCTAGCAGAATTATGATTGATCACAAACCACATCATCAACCAAGTCACACTATTCAAGTACCACAACTTATCAATGAAGCAGCTACAATCTTTCTTTCATCCATGTCTAGTGAAAATATAAAATAACTTTATTAGATGTTGGCAAATAAATAAATCATTGGATATTTGTAAGTAATGACACAAGAAGGATACAAGAAGACATGATTGTTAGCCAGTTAAAGCAAGAATGTAAACAAGATTAAACATTTGTAGGATACAAGAATACATGTTATTGTCTAATTATGTCGCTGTCTGGCCATGAATATATGGTTATTGGCTAATTATCTTGCTGTCTAATTTTGATGTATTGAAGTATATTTTTCCCTTATAAAGATCACTAATGTCGATTTAAGTATTAGAATTTCCTAGTCTTCAGAATGGGAGACATAAAATGGTGAAATTAATATGTGTTTTGTGTTCTGTTGGATAATTGTTTCAAATTAATGTGTTTTGCAGGAAAGACATAGAATACATGTGCACAACATTGGAAGTTCAAACTTGAATTCAGAATCACAATCTGCTTTTAGCTGAAACAGAGGGATATTATACAATGCAACAAAACTATACAAATTTTGACATTCATATTCATTTGTTATTATGATGAATGATTCAGTTAGATGTTGTAACAAATGGTACAATAAACCCTAAAATTTGAAAATTCTAATTAAAACACAAAATTATATAAATCAATTGCAAAATTATAAAGAAAACAATAACTAGATTGAATCAATTGAAAGAAAATTGTAGTAAAAATAGAAGGAGAATGGAAGAATAGAAGGAGGGGGCGGAACCTAGGAAGAAGGAGGAGGTGGAGGAGAAGAAGAAGAACTTGGGATTCAGACGAAGAAGTAGAAGAAATAGTAAGAGAAGATGAACTTGAGATTTTGATGAGAGAGCAAGCGCGAGAGGCAGAGAGAGCACGACGAGAGGACGTAGTGACCGAGACCCGACTAAATAATATCGTGGTTTTGGAGGAGATAAGTAATCGGGTGCTTATTGTATAAAACAAGTGGGGCTGGAATATTTGATCGAGAGACTATTTAATACATATGGACACCAAAGACATGGCTTCGTATTATTAGTCTTATCTGGCGAGTTCTATGGCATATCAAATGAGGCCTAAGTTTTTGGTTACCTCGTGACCTTACTTTATAGGGGCCTAATTTGCAAATGATTTCCCCAATGCCATTTTCTTCTTGGAAGAGTGAGTTTCGATGGTCATGAATTTCGTAATTATCATAGCATTGGTCTCACTGAGCATGCCAAAATGTTGACCCTAAAAATACAAAGCCAATGTAGCATGCATATCGAGTAACTAGATCTAACTATGTTCTTCTTGTGAATATAGGTGTGCCTGTTGGAAATGTGCCCTAAAACCAATCATATGATGATACTTTACGGACATTTCACATGATTAAACTAATCTAGTTTAATATCAAGGGCAAAGATTATTGTTTGAGCGGTCTCATATAAATGTTATATGCTTAAACGATAAAGTCCAAGGAATATGTGATTGGGAGAATGCGATCTAAATAGTTAGATTCATGAGACCATTCTTTCGTAGACACATCCTAAACGTTCCTGATCATAGGATTGTCAATTGGGCATTGACAGTCCGTTGAGATCAGTACGTGCTATGTCTTCTCTCAGGGAGAGTGACTAGTCTCGAGTCATCGGTGTGAGTGACACCAAGACAAGTACGTAGGTGCTCAATAGAGAATGAGTTCACTGAACACGATCAACGACGAGTTCTCATATTCATGTCACGTGAGAACTCATGGTTAGGATAATGCAAATTAGTCCTTTGACCTGAGGCATCATAGTTGTCTTGTGGTTAGGTCCTTGATCTTTGATCGTGTCAAATGGCATTCCTTTGGAGTGTCCACGGCATGGTTGGGGTCAAGCTATCTAGTCATGGAGACAAGTGAATGCGCAACAAGGGATCTCTAACCTTCAAACCGTTGAGGGAGAATACTCTATGATATGATTTAGAATCTCTGGCCAGAGTATGAATGAGATGTTGGAATGTGTTCCAGATCACATTCAATAGAATCATATAAGCACGAGATTCACATTGGATAGTAGACATGAATAAACTATCAAGCCAAACAATGTGGTCAAGAGTATTGTATTAGAGAATGACCGTATTGCATTTGTAATCCTAAACTGAATAGGTTCTCTACCTCTTCTGATTAGCTTGGGTAACCATGATATGCTGCTAGGTGTCACTCATGGTTTGTGGAAGCCCTAAACGTGTGTAAACACTAAAGGGAGAATTGAAAGTTAGTTTCAAATTCACAATCGATTTAAAAGAGTTTGAATCGCCCACTGCCTCGCTAAAAGGAACCTAATGGATCGTACACCGTGTAAGGTAAAGATTGAAGATTCAACGGAGATGAGTAAGAATAATTAAATGGTTTAATTATTTATGGCAAGGATTAATTAATATGTTAATTAATCAAACGAATGAGTTCGTTGAAGACCTCGGGATAGTTTTGGACCTTAAGGCCCAATGGGCTTCGAACGTCAAGTCCATTGACTTAAGTTGTATGACAACTTAATAAATAATGATTTACAAAGGCCCAAATGCTCCAAAAATATCCCTAAGGCCGGCCACAATGTAAGGGTAGTGAACTTGGACTTATTTACAAGTTTGCCACTCAAATGAATTAAGGTATAAATTTGACTTTATAGCCAAAATTCATTTAGGGTTGTTTTTGGGGAAATTGGAGAGAAGAAATGCTCTCCCTTCTCTCTAGAAATGGCCGGCCCCCTTGGAGGGATTTAGCTAGCACTCTAGCTCCTCCAAGGTCACTCATTTCTTCTTAATCAAAACCTTGGTGTAGAAACTTAGAGGTTCTCAATTTTGAGAACTTAGAGAACCTATCCTTTCTATATAAATCCATAGTTTTAAGATGCAAGGAATGAAGGCCCTCTCTTTGGGTGATTAGCCTTTGCTTAAGCAAAGAGGAATCTACAAAGGTATAAATCTCAACTCACTTTGTTTTGAGTTGTTTAAAGGTTCACCAATCTACTAGGCTTTGAACATTCATGGTTGATGTTTTGTTTTTAAGTATATGCAAGCATGATTCCGCCTTTAATTTGTTAATTGCATGCTAATGATATTGCTTAAATGAACATGTTTCTCCAAAATAATCCTTCAGTGCCAACTTGCAACCAAGCTTGGTTGGATGAGTAGAATAAATGTAGTGGTGGTGACCATTTTAGGCGAAAGAATTAGAAACTTTGCGTGCCGCCGAGACATAGGTAGATAACCAACCAACCTAGGAGAAATGATGTTTACTTGTCCAAATTGAAGTTGCTCCTATGATGCTTGATTTTACGACTTTAGTGCAATTTATGTATCCAAACTGAAGGTATTGCTGACTACCAACTAAGTGTTGTTTACTTATCCACACTAAAGATGTATTGACATGACGGTGATGATAGTTAGTGTTTTTCCTGGAGGGGGGGGGGTGTGAGAAGGTTTTCTTGTAAAGCGTTTTATATTCTTTTTTAAGTTCAGGAGACTTTTCGTGTAGCAGAATCTCTTCTATTTATAATTTATATGGATGGTTTTCATGATAAACAAGCATGCCTAGATAGAGTTCTGATAGGACTGTGTTTGCTTAGCATTTACCTTAATACTCTCTCCCTTTATCTTTTTAATTCCTTTTTTAGACAAAACTTCATCACCATCATGTATCGACCTCGTTGATTTTCCAACTACGATTCTAAACTTAACCGCTGTATGCGATTAGCTCATTCTTATTTGATCAAGAATAAATAATGATCCGTAGAATAGTTTGCATTCATTCTAATCGTTAACAATTTTAGTTTACTTAAGACTCAACCAAACTACATCCGAACTTAATCATTTCATAGTACCACTTTCGTGAAGACTCGGTCGAATCAACCCTTTATTGGACTGAAAGCCCACAGGCCTGAGGGATCATTAGTGGGCAGAGGACTGTATTTTTCCAACTCGGATTTGCCAATTCTTGGTCAAAACTGTTCTATACTGATAAAGAATATGCGACAATCAATGTATATTTTCATTTTTATTAATATATTAATCTCTTCTGGTCAAAATGAGTATTTACATATCATATACAAGAAAACTTTTCGACTACAAAGTATAAAATGAACATTCCTATGCATTTTCTGTCGTTCATTAGAGATGTTTTAAATACTAAAAATGCCATTTAGCCAAATGGCTCTTAATATCATGTTAACACTTTACCGCCAGATTTATGAAACAAATTCACTGTTGCATGACAACCCTATTTATTAATACATTACGAGCTGATTTGGATGCGTTTTTTTAAAATAAATGAAAACACTTTTGCCAACGCCTTCTTGTTCGTACTCGCCAGGTTGAATCATTGATGGCTGAGGTGGCGAGCCTTAAGCAGGAGATTAGAGGGCTCAAGCATGAAAATAGGGAGTTGCACATGCTTGCCAATAGCTACTCGACGAGCATGAAGAGGAAACTGGACCAACTGCATGAATCCGATAGCCGAATTCAAAGTGATCATCAGATGTTCATGGCTTTGTTCCAGAGGCATCTTTTGCCGTCGTTGTCTGGGGCTTCACCAAGTGTTGAGGCTCCGGATAATCAAACTCCAGCACCTCGTCTTCCTGCAGCTCCGCCGAGTAATGAGGCTTCTCGTGACCGTCTTTGAAGAGTCCCTGCTTGCTTGCACATTTCTTGTAATTATTATTATTATTATTTTCGGTATGTATAATGTAAATTTGTGTAATTTTCCAGAGAAAAAAAATATAAATAAAAAAAAAGGGCTTGGCACCATCCTCTAAATTTCAAAAGCTGCTCGCTCAAAGACCGAGGTTTGTCGCCACCCTTCACGTTTTGTCTCAGCTTTGCAGAAGTCACGGACGGGTCTAAAAACACGTGAATCTTACTGTTCCAATCAAAATTATCCGCTGTCGCTGACAAAGGTAAACGAACAGTATCATTACCGGCTATTAGGAAATCCCTATACAGGTCGACTCTCATCCTCTACGGTAAGACAGACCTGAAGAAAAAAAATGCCAAGCTCTTCCCTATCATCGAGAATGCATTTCCAACAAAGCCTCTCAAAATACCCAGTATTCCTCATCCCCTGGAATGCCTCTGCAAAACAAGCCACACCAAAGCAAGAGTATCCCATATCATCAGGGTCGAAAGTAAGAGTATCTCATATAATGCTTTCTCCCTATCTTTGTCTTTGTCCTTGTTCTCACCCGCAGGGCAAGAAGAAAGAGAACAATCAGTCAGAACCTGACATCAAACTTCCGATCTGGAACTCACTGCCTGGAAACCTTCCTTGATTGCTTACCTAGCATTTGCATTCCACTCCTGCATAGCAAAAAACTGGAAGAGAAGATGCCACATGCGTGGGAAAAAATCAGGGAAAATGCCGCTTCTGCAAGGGGAACAGGCAAAGCAAGGAAAATGATACATTGAAGCATGTAGAGACAGCCCGATGAAACATGTGCCGGGCCGTCTGCTACTTCTTCAAAAGCAAAAGTATTTCATATCATCAAGATCTGACGTACTCTGGATTTGATGGACTTGTTATGACACTCAGATTCTTGAGTCGGCTCATGAAGATCGCTTGCCATATGAAGCCACTCATGGTCCGACAACCTTCAAGATCAAGCCACCAACGGCCCTTGAAGGAATCACAGGTCCGATTCAAGATCAAGTGTTCACCACCCTTGAATCAACTTTAACTCCAGATAAATGGGTAAGCTCAGACTTTTGGCAAGTCTAGCAGAAGAAAACCCTCTAGCCCAGTTCAAGAATAAACCTGTGGAAAGATACTTCTTCAAAAGCAAAAGTATCTCATATCAGTAGACTCGAAGGAAAAGATATCTCATGGCATGCTTTTCCTTTACCCTTGCTCTTGCCTACGGGACAAGGAGAAATAAGGCGATCGGTCGGCACTTGGAAAAATTGAACAGGGAAACAGACCAACACTTCTACCTCATGCCTGCCTGCCATGCAAAAGAAACAAACTAGAGAATAATGCAGCATGGGCCGTACAACTGCACATGTTAATTCATCCTCAAATAAGCCAAAGATCACTTGCCATGTGAAGCCGCCCATGGTCTGATAACCTTCAAGATCAAGCCTCAACAACCCTTGGAGAAATTAAAAGCCCGATTCAAGATCAAGTGTTCACCACCCTTGAATTAACCTTCAAGATCAAGCCTCAACGGCCCTTGGAGAAATCAAGACCCGATTCAAGATCAAGTGTCCAATACCCTTGAATCAACCTCCAAGATCAAGTCTCAACAGCCCTTGGAAAAATCACAAATCCGATTCAAGATCAAGTTCAAGATGAAGCCTGTGGAAAGTCAACAAGCACAACAAATGAACACGTCGATTCGTCCCAGCAAAGTTGAATAGATCTCGGCCCAATTCAAGATCAAGCCTCAACGACACTTGAAGGAGATCCCAGCCCAATCCAAGATCAAGCCTTGACCGCCCTTGGATCGACGTCTACATTAAGGGACTTCAAAACGCATCTTCTACACGTGACAAGCACATGTATACGACACGCTTTGAAGTGGGGGCATTGGTAGACATTGAAATTTTGGTAAAATAAATGTTGACCAATAATTAAAATTTCAACGCTCACGTGTCACATAAATTTTACACGTAGTGTATAACTCGACGAAAAATCGAAAAGAGTTAGAAAAGCCATCAAACAGGACATGTGTCAACACCTGGCAGAAACGACTTATTTCATCTGATTATTTAAATCCAAAAATCAAGTTTTGGAATTCTATAAATAGAAAGCCATTCCATTCATTTAATTGACTAATTCACAAATACATTTCTCTACTCCCAAATTGGAAGAGAATTCTCTTGAAGTTCGTTCATCGTTCTTCGTTCATCGTTCTTCGAGATCAAGCCCCAACGGCCCTTGAAGAAACACTCATCCACCTTCGAGATCAAGCCCAACGGCCCTTGAAGAAACTTCGCCAAAACCTTTGAAGAATAAACAAGCCTTTGGTCACGTGCCGATTCTTTATCCAAGATCAACCCCCGACGGCCCTTGGATCAACACAACTGTTCTTCAAGATCAAGCCCAAAAGCCCCTGAAAATCCATTCATCGTTCATCCGTTCATCCACCTTCATGATCAAGCCCCAAAGGCCCTTGAAGATCCGTTCATCCGCTCTTCAAGATTAAGCCCCGACGACCTTTGAAGCAACGTTCATCCATCTTCCAAGATCAAGCCTCGACGGCCCTTGGATCCACACTTCCGTTCTTCAAGAATCAAGCCCAAAAGCCCCTTGAAGTTCATCCATCGTTCATCGTTCATCGTTCTTCGTTCGTTGTTCATCCATTTTCAAGAACAAGCACAAAAGCCCTTGAAGATCCGTTCGTCATTCAACATTCATCGAACTTCAGGATCAAGCCCCAACGGCCCCTTGAAGATCCGTTCATCCAACTTCAAGATCAAGCCCAAAAGGCCCCTAAAGAAACGCTCATCCACCTTCGAGATCAAGCCCAGCGGCCCTTGAAGAAACTTCGCCAAAATCTTTGAAGAATCAACAAGCACTTTGGTCACGTGCCGATTCTTCATCCAAGATCAAGCCTCGACGGCCCTTGGATCAAACCCATAAATCAAAGTCTTACGGATATCGAATCAGAGGAACAAATAGAGATTGTAACCCAAAAAATTCATCAAATAACAAATATATTTTGTACACGTGTTCTTGTGTCTTCAGGAAATTTTCGTGTTTACAAATTTGGCACTCCCACTGGGACAATCTCTACCTCTCATCTCTTTCTCCGTTCAAGAAATCCAAAGCACACTTCAAGCACAATGCCCCAATTCATGGCGTGTCGATTTCCTGGGCTCCCGCCGCTGTTAAACGCCACCACAGCAGAGCCACTGCAGTCACCGCTGGTCCAAGGAACCCCGAAGCTGTGGAGTACCATCGAAGCAAGAACGGCGTAGGTGCAAGGAAGTCAAATTTGGGAACTTTAAGAAGAGAACTGGAATTATCAAGTCCACCAGTAATTACCTCGCTGCTCAAGTCCAAATTCGACACACAACCCTCTTTGCAGGACACTTCTTCCCAAGAGTAGTAGTCAGAGCCATTATTCCAGTTCACAAGTTTTTTTTTTTTTTTTCAAGATTTTGAAGGGTGTGACGTGAGAGACGGTTGTGTGGAGAGAGAGAGATTTGGGCCTTCATGGTTTGGGCTTTGGGAGCAGGTCTGGAGACATATATATATATATATATATATATATATATATATATATATATATAGGGTTAATGAAAATGTAATAACTTCTGTTTTTTTTTTTTTGACAGGTGCTTCTTGCATTTATGGATTTCCTTGCTATTTTGACGGAGTGAGCATGATGTGGATGCAACTGTGTTGAGCTTTGTGACCGGCTAGTTGTTTGACGGCGGTCACTGAAGTTCTTCACCGGTTTTGCTGTTTGTGACGGAGCGAGCAGGACGTGGGTGCAACTGTGTTGAGCTTCCTGAACAGCGGTCACTGAAGTTCTTCACTGGCCTTGTTGTTTGTGACGGAGCGAGCAGGACGTGGATGCAACTGTGTTCAGCTTCATGACCGGCTAGTCGTTTGACGGCGGTTACTGAAGTTCTTCACCGGCCTTGCTGTTTGTGACGGAGCGAGCAGAACGTGGGTGTAACTGTGTTGAGCTTTGTGACCGGCTAGTCGTTTGATGGCGGTCACTGAAGTTCTTCACCGGCCTTGCTGTTTGTGACGAAGCTTGTTCCAGTGTATCACTTTTATTGTGCGGGGTGGCTTTGTCATTGTCTTCCTTCAACGCTCACGAGATTTCTCTCGCATGTCTTTTGCTCATCTTTGTAACAAGATTTGTACCCAAATCCTTCCTTCAAAGAAATGAAGTATTCACATTGATGATATGACTGTACTTGGAGTTTTGAAGTTCCAAGTTGCCTACGTACCCTTCTAACGAAAAGGATCAAGTCAAAACGTAGTTCAAAGTACATGCATATATTTTTTTTTTGTTGGTATTTTCTTGTTTTTGGTTTGCCATACACAGTTTATGCTTTTGTGGGCTAGGAGTGATTGGTTGTCGCCTTTTATGCTCGTTCGGACCAGGAGCGTTGGTGTTGCCTTTTATGCTCGTGCAGACCAGGAGCGTTGGTGTCGCCTTTTATGCTCGTGCGGACCAAGAGCGTTGTGCCATGCAGTTTGGGCTCGTGCTGGCGAGGGGCCTTCGTTCATGCAGTTTAACCTCGTACGAACAAGGAGCATGGTGTCTTGCAGTTTAGGCTCTTGCAGACAAAGAGCATCCGTTCATGCAGTTTAGGATCGTGCGAACAAGGAGCATGGTGTCTTGCAGTTTAGGCTCTTGCAGATAAGGAGCATCCGTTCATGCAGTTTAGGATCGTGCGAACAAAGAGCAGCACACGGATTTGTCAAGCCGTTTTGGAGAGGCGTTCCTCGCAATCTTTGTAGCAAGGAGCTTTGACCGAGTGTTTGAAGAAATCTTCCGCGAGGAAATCGCGCATCGTGATGGGGATAGGCGATCTTTTTGTTGAATTTCCATCATCTTCAACAATTTCCCGTTGCTTTGGAGATTGGCAAAAGCTGTTTTGCCCCATTTCTGGTTGGTGGACTTGTGGTGGAGGCGTAGGCTTCATGTGCCATTTATTTGGAGCAACATGAATCCATCATTCAGCTTTGCTTGATTCGGAGCATGCCCCCAGCGGTGGCGATCAAGATTTCGAATCAACTATTCTGGAAGTGACGGTGGTATAATTTGACTTTACCACATTGTCAAGATCGAGCTCGATGATTCCTTGCTGAGCCAGCCTCATGATGAGATCTTTCAGCACGAAGCATTTTTCTGTTGGATGACTGATGAAGCGATGGTACTTGCAGTACCTTGGGTTGTCGGTGCGATTTATTTCTTCCAGCCATCGGCATTCGGGTAAATCGATCACCTTCTTCTCTAATAAGTCTTTCAGCATTGCTGCCACGTCGGAGTCCGGAAAAGGATACGTCTTCTGCTCTAGTTCCCTCAAGGTGTTTTTGTACTTGTCTTGGGTGCGAAAAGGCTCTCATTTCTTTATCTCCCTCGTTTTGTACTTGGACGAGATTTTGACGAGGGCAGTGTTGACGGTAAAAGCTTTTTTGGCGGGTTTCTTCCCAATCTCGTCCACCTCCGGAGCAAACACTTTCTCTTTGAAATTGGTGATTGGCTTTTTTTTCCCATGGTTGGCGATGCTCAATTCCATGTCATGGGCGCGGGTTGCCAACTCTTCAAAGGTCCGCGGTTTTATGCATTGAAGGATGTAGTGCAATCCCCATTGCATGCCTTGGAGGCACATTTCGATCGAAGAGCGCTCCAAGAGTCTATCTTTGCAGTCGAGGCTAAGGGTGCGCCATCGGTTGATGTAGTCTACAACTGGCTTATCTTTCCACTGCTTTGTGCTTGTCAGCTCCAGCATGCTGACTGTGCGGCGGGTGCGGTAGAAGCGGTTGAGGAATTCTTGCTCCAATTGCTCCCAGCTGTCAATGGATTCGGGCTTTACTTTTCAGCGAGCGCACGAACTGCTTGGCAAAGTAGTCCCCTTCAGTGCCCGCGTTGTTGCAAGTTTCAACGAAGTGAGCGATGTGCTGTTTCGGGTTCCCCATTCCATCGAACTGCATGAATTTGGGTGGTTGATATCCCCTTGGCATCTTCAGGGCATCAATCTTCTTAGAGTAAGGCTTGGAGTACAACCCGGAGGTATTTGAGCTCCCTTGGTACTGTGCCTTGACTGTGTTGGCGATCATCTCTTGCAACTGCTTGATTGAGAGAGATCCCATGAGCGCCGCTGCTTGGTCTGGTTCTGGCTTTTCTTCAACCTTCTCCACCGGAGGCTCTTCTTCTTCGTCACCACCTTTCTTAGAGCCAGAGCCGGATCCTTCATCATGCCATACCCCCAATTTGCTCACGAGCATAGCAATCTTCAAATCTTTTTCTTCAAGGGTTTTCGTCATCATTGCAAACATCTCCTTCATCTGAATTAGCTGTTCTTCGATGGGGGTGGCGCCGATGACTTGTTCCTTGTCTGAAGCCATTGTGCTTGAAGTGTGCTTTGGATTTCTTGAACGGAGAAAGAGATGAGAGGTAGAGATTGTCCCACTGGGCGTGCCAAATTTGTAAACACGAAAATTTCCTGAAGACACAAGAACACATGTACAAAATATATTTGTTATTTGATGAATTTTTGGGGTTACAATCTCTATTTGTTCCTCTGATTCGATATCCGTAAGACTTTGATTTATGGGTTTGATCCAAGGGCTGTCGATGCTTGATCTTGGATGAAGAATCGGCACGTGACCAAAGTGCTTGTTGATTCTTCAAAGGTTTTGGCGAAGTTTCTTCAAGGGCCGTTGGGCTTGATCTCGAAGGTGGATAAGCGTTTCTTTAGGGGCCTTTTGGGCTTGATCTTGAATTTGGATGAACGGATCTTCAAGGGGCCGTTGGGGCTTGATCCTGAAGTTCGATGAATGTTGAATGACGAACGGATCTTCAAGGGCTTTTGGGCTTGTTCTTGAAAATGGATGAACGACGAACAAAGAACGATGAAAGATGAACGATGGATGAACTTCAAGGGGCTTTTGGGCTTGATTCTTGAAGAACGGAAGTGTGGATCCAAGGGCCGTCGAGGCTTGATCTTGGAAGATGGATGAACGTTGCTTCAAGGGCCGTCGGGGCTTGATCTTGAAGAGCGGATGAATGGATCTTCAAGGGCCTTTGGGGCTTGATCTTGAAGGTGGATGAACGGATGAACGATGAATGGATCTTCAAGGGCTTTTGGGGTTGATCTTGAAGAACAGTTGTGTTGATCCAAGGGCCGTCGGGGCTTGACTTGGATGAAGAATCGGCACGTGACCAAAGTGCTTGTTGATTCTTCAAAGGTTTTGGCGAAGTTTCTTCAAGGGCCGTTGGGCTTGATCTCGAAGGTGGATGAGTGTTTCTTCAAGGGCCGTTGGGGCTTGATCTCGAAGAACGATGAACGAAGAACGAAGAACGATGAACGAACTTCAAGAGAATTCTCTTCCAATTTGGGAGTAGAGAAATGTATTTGTGAATTAGTCAATGAAATGAATGGAATAGCTTCCTATTTATAGAATTCCAAAACTTGATTTTTGGATTTAAATAATCAGATGAAATAAGTCGTTTTTGCCAGGTGTTGACACGTGTCTTGTTTGATGGCTTTTCTGACTCTTTTCGATTTTTCGTCGAGTTATACACTACGTGGAAAAGTTATATGACACGTGAGTGTTGAAATTTTAATTATTGGTCAACATTTATTTGACCGAAATTTCAATGTCTACAATCATGTTAACACTTTACCGCCAGATTTATGAAACAAATTCACTGTTGCATGACAACCCTATTTATTAATACATTACGAGCTGATTTGGATGCATTTTTTAAAATAAATGAAAACACTTTTTAGTGAAAATGATTTTGATACTAATTCTTAGTAAAATTTAAGTGGATTCTGAAAAGTGTTTTTTGCAAAAAACACATACTAGGTGCTTCTTTCCAAAAACACTTAAGATACTTTTGAAACTCAAAATTAATATAACTAAAGGCGCTTTCAGACAATTTAAAAACACGTCCAAAAAAAACTCTACATGTAAAGAAAAATTTATACCTAACATATATTATCGGACAAATTATTATTTTGACGGTGAAATCGCGTTTCATATATAGCCCCTTTTCCCATATGAGCCGTAACCAGGCCACGTTTAACACCCAAACCTCAACGAATAAATCCGCGCCACGTAGATAATACCTCAAAAGTGACGTTCCTGCAGCCAATGAAAATTAAGATGACTTGTAAAATACTAAAATTGGTGAAGGCAAAAAATAATTGGGTTATATAAATTGCCGAATTTTCCAACCAAAAAGTAAACAAATATAAATTGCAGGATCCGTTCAAAGAAGAAGAGCTTCGAAGACTCTAGATTTTGGATTCTGATATCCATGGCGTACGTCGAGCGAGGTTCTCTCTCTGCGCCTTTATTGTAATTTCGTAAATTTATTTTGCAAATGTTGGGTAATTTTATCGATTTCGGAAGCTAGGGTTTGTCGTTAGAATTTGAAATTGCGGTTTGATCAGCAAATATCGTTAAATAATGTGTTTCTTATGAATAGCTTTCTGGGTTCCAAGTTTGTCAATCTTTGTTTTTTCACCTTTAATTTTCTGAAATTATCAGGACGAAATCTGTCTTTTTTTCTTTTAATTTATTTTGGTAATTCTTTTGTACGATTAATCTTGATACAGATGATCATTTTAGAGGTTTTGGAACATGGTTTTTTTGTTTAATTTGGGATCCTAATTTCTTGATTTTTCAATGTTCTAATTAGGGGTTCAATTTTGTTGTTTTTGTCTTCTTTTGAAGGGGATTTTTATTTTCTATAATTTGCGATACTTGCCTTGTTAACGAGTTTGTGTTTTGCGTAGCTAACAATGACAATTAGTCAGTTAGATGTGCTCCAACTTGATTGAAGGGCTAGCATAAAGAACGTTTGTGTGATTTTTATGTCGTTTTTATTTGTTTCTTTGACTATGCTTTTTTGGTTCTACTATGAATATTATGGATGACAAGTGAAGATGAGCTCGGCTTGGAAATGACCGTTTTGTTTTTAGAATTTGATATGAAATGTTCTATTGCTTTTTGGAAAATTCCTATGCAGTACCTATCTATCTTTAATGTTATTTATGCTTATGTTGGATTTTGAGTACGGGGTATTTTTTTGCTTTCTAATTTGGCAAGTTTCTTTTGGGCCTTAATGCTGTATCTCTGCTTTGGGTAGTGTTTGGTTTATGGAATGAGATCAAGTTGAGAATGATGAAATTGAACTAAAATTGAAACTTGAAGAGAGTTAACTGGTAAAGCACGAAAATTGAAAATCAATGAGGAATGTAATTGACATTATGCATTATTTTTGGGGACGGGACATTCCATGTATACAAATAACCAGCATTCCATTCCAAGGTTTAATCCAATGAAACCAACATTATTTTACCACAAAAAACAACAACAACAACAAAGCCTTATTCCACTAAATGGGGTCGACTGTAAGAATCTTAGTATGCCGTTCTGCCCAGTTTTGCATCCATTCTTTTGTTAGCTTTAAGTACTCCATGTCTTTTTTAGAGTCTCTTTTCAAGTTTTCTTAGGTCTTCCTTTACCCCTTTTGCCCCAGCCTTTGTCTCATAGTCACATTTTCAAACCAGAGCATCTATAGGTCTTGTGCTTACATGTCCAAACCACCTTAATTGCTTTTCTCTCATCTTATCTTTAATTGCGGCCACTCCTACTTTACCTCGAATATCTTGATTCTTAATCCTGTCATTTCTCATGTGGCCACACATCCAACAAAGTATTCTCATTCCCGCTACACTTTTTTTTCACGTGTTGATGCAATTTTGTATGTCTTCGTAGTCAACTATCCTGGCATGAACCCGAATTGATTGTCTATGCTCAATCTCACTCCCAAAGCTTCATTGTATGTCTCATTAACTTAATACGCTTATAGTTTATGCATTTGATATGTCTCCCTTATTCTTGTAGATTGGTACCAATGTACTTTTCCTTCACTCATATGGCATCTTTTTTGTTTTCAAAATCTTATTGAAAAGGTTTGTGAGGCATGCTAAACCCGTCTCTCCAAGACTTTCCACACTTTGTATGTTGTCGGTCCCACTACTACACTCTTCCATGTTACTCAACTCATCCAACGAAGTACTCATTTCAAGTTCTTCATTGAAAATATTATGAAACAAGCTCTCTGTCTGTCCTTAACTGCGTTACAATATGACTTGTTTTGTTGGAAGCACTGATGCTTAATGCACCTTAATGAGCATGACTTTGGTGGTTTACTGATCCATGTTTGCTTGGTTAGTTGCGAGCTCAGCTGCTTCTACTAATTTAGGGCTAAGTAGCACCTACACCTATTGTTCTAATATGTAGTGGCCACGAGAAACCACAGTCCAAGAGACAGCAATGATTTTATAGCCCAGTCTGATAAAATTGAAATTATCATATGCATGATCTATTGTTGAGACTGGGTTACTAATTTTAGTCGGATAATGCAATTAGGTGGCATTGTGAATTAGGTGTTTTGTGTGTTTCCCAGTTTCTATATTTGATAATAACAAATATCCTAATATCTAAATGATGTTGGGAAATGTTAGACGATTGATACTCGTGTTATGATTGTGGAGCTGACCAGGTGGTAATTTGCATACTTGTTTGTTTAGGTGTTGTTAAATCCAAGCGATCCATTTGGCGACTCAAGACGATAACTGATTTCTTCTGGGCCATTGTCAACTTGATAGGCGTGTTTTTTGCTACAATGTTCTCGGTAAGAATAAGAGTCGTCTTGTTCTTTGCTCTGTAAAACAGTATCTTACTTTTGGAAGTATCAAATTAATTTTGTCTACTAGAAACTTATGCTCTTAATATTTAATTGTATAGATGGAAAAGTCCGATGCTTACAAAAAAGGATCTGCTTCTGGAAAGAAATGGGATGGCGGTGGCCCCGGAGGCCCCGGAGGGCCATATGGTGGCCGTCCACGCGGGCCACCTCGGGGACTAGACAATGTCCGTGGAATTGATCATAGTAAGTTAATTATCATCATCTCTCTCTCTCTCTCTCTCTCTCTCTCTCTTCATTGTTTGATTTTCTTTTCTTTTTAATTCTCGTTAATACTGCCTTCTGTTCAACTCACAGGTGCTGTACCCGCCTGTGGTTCCTGCTGTGGTTAAATGTGGGAAGAGCATATCAGCATGATGTCTTGTGCATCTTTTTCATTGTGCCTCGAAACTTTTTAGCAATGATAATTGGTATATTACTGTAGATAGATCATGAACGGGGAGAGAAACACTATGATATATGCAATAATCGACTGTTTTTTTGCGTCTTTTGATGCCAGATCTTAAGAATTGATGTGCCTGTTTTATCTATGTAAAAGGATGTGAGTGAGTCCTGATGATAATTTCACACATGAGAATCTTCACTTTCAGAATTCTTGGTGTGGTGAGTTGTGTTTTTCTTTGGCAAAATATTCTTTAACTTGAGTGCAACGAAAGTTGGTGTCGTAGGTCATTTTTCGTAGTGTTTATAGGACTTTTTTACCGAACTTCACATAATTGGATAAATACTACTCGTATGCTTCAATTGTTGCCATTACAGTCATCCTTTGCGCTTATGCTGTTCCTGACTTGTATAGCGGAGACGTGGGCCGTTGCCAGTGTCATGGCATCGGCACCACGACTGGGGCTAATGGTTTAAGGCATTGTTGCCTTGATTACACTCGAGGCTGCCAAGGCCCGAAAGTGTCAGAAGCGTTGTAGGGAAGGGCGTAACTGAACACAAGACATAGGATGCTTGGGTAAAATTTTCTTAATCAATTGACCTATCCATTCTTTCAACGTAGACTTATGTTTTGTTTAATCTGCCTCCTAAACGCTAAATCCAGAAATAGTACATTTCTAAGAATAGTGCATTTATAGGTGTTTCAACTTGCAATTCTATAAAAATAGTGAGCTTTTCATTTGAAACATAATTAACAACAAATATTGTCAGTAAACAATTATACAAATAATTACTGGTTACAATTTGACAGGTAGTCAAAATAGAAACCCATCACGGGCACAAGACAAATCTTGATGCGTCATTGAAGTAGGATATTAGCCGACACTTCGATGCCAAGACACGCAACCTACCGTCAAATACAACCCAATTACCACTCATACGCCGTCACGTTAGCTAACCCCATCACCGCCCAATGAAAAACACGTCTCAAGTAGCCCAATAAAAGAATCCGTGTTGAGTGCAAATATAAATAGTGTCAAACTGCAAATCCAGAAACCGTTCTAGTTTGCAGTGTTAGAAATAGTTCATGTTTATCAGTTTTTGACCCATTGTTTATCAACAAGTGTTTATCAAGAAAAGATAATACCATTATTCTGTAAGTTTATTACTATAATGTGACTGTGTCCAGATTGATAGTGTCATTCCTTGTGCTCAACCACAAGAAGTCTTTCATGTAAGAACAAGGAAGAACAAGAACAAAGAAAAGGAATCCTTCACTAGTTGTTGTGAATGACTGATTTTTCTCAATCTTTTTACCTTGGTTATGTAGTAGCAAGTAAAAAAGATTGACAAATAGAGAAACATCCAATACTCTACTCTATTTTATATTTCATCGGAAGTAATTGAAAAAGAAAAATAGTAATAATAAATAAATTTATTATCATTTTTTTAAACGGAGTGTGGAAACTTCATTTTATTGGCCTAGCCAAGAGAACCATAAATTATTCTAATTGATTATATTAATCCCTATACCTTCCCTAAAAAGTGGATCGAATTGAACTTCACGTTCCAAATTTTTTATAATTCAATCAATCTTTCTCTTCTAGAATATTAGCTGATTGGTGAAGAAGGAAGGTTAGCTTAAAAGAAGTCATTCATAGCCGTGAGTTGCTTAAATTATCTCAATCATCCCCGCTTTCGGTGGAAGAACATATACTGAATATTTATACTGGAACGAAATGTTATCTTGATTCATTAGAAATTGGATTGCGGGAATGATCAATGACTTGAGTTTAGTTCATGAGTTCGAGAGGGAGTAACATTCCGATCTTAAGCAAAGTCGTCATGCCTGTCATGTTTAGTCATTTGCATATTGGTAAGCATGATTGTAGAAATACAAAAAGGTGAAAGAGCTGTTTCAACAAATTAATATATGGGTGCGACGATCAGCCTCAGAATGTGTTTCGTGCCTAAATTCAAGGGCTTTGAAAGGGAAATGCACACACTTGTCGTTTCAGATGCGGTAAAAAAGCGCGTAGAAAATACATATAAAGAAAATGTGAATAGAGGTGCGGAAGTTCTTGTTGGAGTTGGAGATGCAGGAGCAGTGAACATGATTCTTGCAGTGGCTCGTGCGGAAGGAAGAAATGTGGTGAAAAGGAGTCCCAGTTTGGGAGAAGGGGTCCATTTGTTTTAGAGGGTTCGAAGATTCATTTAAAAAAAAAACAAGAATGTCAAAGCAGTTACTCCGCATGCCCCTAACTAAGAGAGATTTTTCAGTGTGACCGTCACACGGGGTGGTACACCACGTGTCATTATATAAATGGTGGGATATGTGTGTTAAAAAGTTAATAACTTAAAAAATAAAATTTTCCATCACTTACATAAAAACATGTGGTGTACTATCCGTATTCCCATCATAAATAAAAATTTCTCTTGTATTTTATTTGTGACAGCTCGTCCCGAAATAATTTTATCGACGGCATAAATTGAAGTTTTACCCTTACATGGTCGTGGTTGTGTGTGTGTGCTACGTTGGGCCCATATGAATTGTTCCTACTTAGGCCCAATGAGAATTAGGCTTGCTGTGGATTGGTTGGGATAGAATAAATACACACACACACCACATGCACGTGCACACCCTTTCTTCCTCGTTTTTGTCAACTCTTTCTTTCTTTCGAATTTTCTACCTTCTTCACCATTTTCGTACAGATATCACCACATCTCTCAAACCAGTCACGGATCAAGACTACTAGTACCCCTTTCATACTCCTTGCAACCTTAGGAACTCAGTGGTACCTTTGGTTTGGCTTTAAACCACCTAGAACCCTAGAATCCCGAGTGCACAGTTAATGGCACTATTCATGTGCTTGTAAATGAGGAACTTTTAGAGGATTCTAAGATCATAGGGAGTCTTAGAAGCTTCTCATGGAGCTCGGGAAGCAACGTTGGCGTGTTTTGGACGTTGGGATTGTGGGTTCTAGAGTTAGCTGATTTTCATGGAATTTCACCGGCGCGTTTTCGACGAATTTTGAACTTCTAAGTGGTATATTTCTCTTCTTCTTGTCTTAAGCTTCATTTTGGCTTAAAAATCGTCAAGTTTGGTTGAGAATTGAGTGAGAAATGTTGAGTTGAAGTTTTTCCAGAATTCGGCGACGCAGCGGTCACTGGCGGCGGATTCCGGTGAACTTAAGTAGGAGACGACGGAATATAACGGCGTCCGATTACTTTTAATGGAATATTCCCTAACGGCGTTAACTGTACTGTCTGTGTGCCAGGCATGTGCCTACGCGTAGGTGGCACATATGGCTGTGCCTTGGCCGGCACATGGGGGCGCGTGGATGATCAGAAATGTTTTCTAAAAATATGGGGGTGTTCGTGGGATTGAGTAGAGCATGTTGGTATATTCAAACACCCTAATTGAGCAATGTATGAGAAGTTATTATCTAAGGTTGGTTATGTGCATTTAATTGACGGTTTTATAGTTGTTTTGAATATAAGTGAGGCCTATCCTAAGGACGAGCATAGCCACGCGAGGCTTGGGGGCTACGACCCTTTTACTTATCAGTGAGTGGGCTTTTGTTTTCAGTATATATATATATATATATATATATATATATATATATATATAATTAGCATTTTTCCCAGAAATTACATTTTAATGGTTTTATAGTTGAAATGCCATGTCGAATATCGTTGATAGTATTATTGTGATTGTGTTGGTTATGCTTTGGTGCCGCAGACGCTCAAGTAAGTCAGGTGAGTATATTTGCTAGTGATAGTTGTGATGATGATGAGATTGTGATATAACTCATAATCCTGCACCTCGGTGTTTGTGCTCTGCCAGAGTAGGGCCTAGCCTTCATGTGATCGTTCACTTCCCGCACCGTATGCTCACCTTAGATCCAAGACAGGTGCTAGCCTATCGTACAGACCACTATAGGTGGTTCTGACTCGTAGGTGACTTGCGATACGTTGCACAGCCTTCACGTGATTGTAGCACTGAACGTAATATTACACACCCAGCCTGTCGTACAGACCACTATAGGTGGTTCCGACTCGTGTGCAGGATATTGGTTGAGGAGTTATAGATTCAGCCGTACAGGTCACGTTAGGTGACTTCGGTTGACGTACTGATATTGCTGGCTTATTATGATTTGATTTGTCTCACCTGCTTAATGCTTATATTGTTTGATGTGATATTATGATATGGAGTATTCGGACATGGCATACTTGGGATTTATCGTTTTGCAGCATGTTTTGGTATGCGAGTACGTAAGATATTTTCTGGGAAAGTATACTTGTTTTACAGAGAAGGGTTATTACTTTGATATTGAAACGGTTTTGGAAAAGCTTTATTTTTGCCCACTCACGTTTTCTGTTTTACACCCCTCCAGGTTTTAGGTAGCTGCGACGTTGGTGGCGAACAAGGCATTGAGGCAGTTCTGACAGAGCGCCATCCATGTAGGATTTATTTGGTTATCGTTTATTCAGTACTTGATTATTTCGAACTGCACCTAAGTTACTTGAACTTTGATGTGGTGCTTTATGCCTTCTTTTCATCACTTTTACTCTTTTATCCTTATGATGTAAATTATTCGGGTTGTTTTTCGTTTTCTCACATATTTCACTCTAGTTCTTCCGCATAGCGAACATGGCTAGACTACGTCACTCGCACGTGACGGCCAGCACGTCTCGATTTTGGGTCGGGGTGTGTCATTATTGGACTTCTTTCTTAGTGTGGCATCATTTAATTCAGGTGATATTTTTATATATAAATGTAGATAGAGAAAAAACCGCAGATCGTAATACAACATTGGCATGCATGCTTCAACAAGGTAGTATGTGTTATGTGACTTAAAATTTAAATTTGATGAATATATTATAACTAATTTATTGATTAAATTTAATAAATAAAAAAAATTATGTTGTTAATGATTTTTAATCAAATGAATTTATATTTTGAATAGTAATCATATTTTGTTAGAATATTGATGGGCACATAATAAATAGTACCTGTGAACCTAACGCACCCGTCTATATCATATAATTGATAAGTGACCACCCAATATTAACGTGCGTACGTAATATAGTTGATCAATGACCCTAAATTCACGTGCCCATGTGACCTATGACAAATGAATCTAAACAAACGTACCTATTTACAAAGTTAAAGTCTAGAAGACTCATAAATGTATTTTAGTCTTCTCTGACCACTATTGTGTGACTCATTGGGGATGAGAATTGAACATAGAACGTGCCGTGTAGAATACGGATATGAAATTAATTCTAACCACTGGACCACCTCATCGTGGTTGGTTTTGGAAGTTGATATTATGGAGCACAACGCAAGCCTAGCAGGTGAATTGTAAAGGTTATCATTTTTTTTAAGTAACGTTAGATTGATCAAATTCTTAGACTAAATTTGTAAATAAAATGATGTGTAACTAATAGAAAATAACCATTAATCAATCCAATTATCAACAACCGCATTAAATAGTTTTTCAAATTTGGTCTAAATAGTTGGTCTCCTTTGCACTAACCATTTTGGATCTGAAAAATACAAAGGTTGTTAGAAATTTTTTTCATTGTGTCGGGAGCACTGCTTCTTTCATCTTCTCTTGTTTTGCATGCTGATCCTCCTCTTGAGATTCTTCATTTCCTACAATTAGATTTCTTAGGCATACCGGCCTACAAATTTATCTCTTTGAAGTGTCATTTTCTTTTTTTACCTAATCCTTTTGGATACTCTTTTTTATTTTGCAGCTTTTCTTGTAGGTCCTTACCTTTTAGGTTTTATTTTGGAAGGGTTTGGTCCTATGCCTCCCCTCTTTTTCTTGTATTTTCTTTTCTGAGAGGGATAAGATTTATGTCTCCCATCTCTTTCTTGTATTTGCTTTTCAAGAAGAATAAGATTTATGTCCCCCCTCTTTTCTTGTATTTTGCCTTTGTTTCTTTATAAGGGATAAAGGTTATGTCCCCCCTTAACTAGGTGTAACTTTTTTTTCTTTTCAAATCAATAAAATTATCTCATACCGTTGAGGTTTTCCAAAAAAAAAAAAATATCACGATCCTGTACATTAAGTGTCATAATAAAAGTGGTTAAATTTTTTTTTAAGTATCCAATCACTTGTATTACGATACTTGGTATACCAATATATGTTTCCGGCACATTGAAAGGTCTCTAGTTGTGGTGATATGCAAAAGTGTGCAATGAAGTGTAGTGAAGCCCTTATGATAAACACAAGATAATTAAAGTGCATTGAGTTGCATGGATAAATGCTTTTTCTTTGGATAATGTTAGGGAGACCAAACTAAATGATGTGGTTGTTGGTGATTAGATTATTACTTAAGTGTTGATCAATGTGTGTATGTGAGACGCAAATTTGATTTAAAATTTTGGTCTCCCTAGTTTTACCCTTTTTTCTTGGGTAATGCTAGAGAGACTTAATTTGCAAACTAAATTTTGGAAACTAGAGCACATGAAAGTTGATGATTGATTTATTACTTAAGCGTTGATAAACATGCTCATTTCTATTGATGACACATCATTTAGTTTGTAAATTTTGTCTAAAAATTTAATCTCCCAAACATTATCCTTTTTCTTTTCTTTGATTGGAGAAAGTGAAAGGAATGGGTTAGTGCAATAGATATTGTACTAACCCATTGTCATCAAAGAATTTTGAGTGTTAAAATTAGAGATACATTGTGGAGCAAAAAATAATCTCAAAAATCATGGAGCTGACATGTGGATTATTGCTCAAGAAAGACAAAATTGCCCCTATTAAATGAGCAGGGAGCAACCATATTCACCACACACAGTTGAGATAGAGTAAGCAGAGATCAACGACTGCTCAAGGCACCCCTGTTCGTAGGAAAAGTCAAAGGTATTTATGATAGAATAATCCCTTATTCTTATCATAAATACGTTCTAATCAGAGAAGACCTTTTTCAAGTGAGTTATTCATACATTCTAATCAGAGAAGACCTCTTTCAAGTGAGTTATTCTAATTCCATTTATTTTTTTACCTATAATTACTCCAAGATATTTATTTACACAAATATCTTGGAATATTCTAACCTAAAATAGCACATAGGGCCGGCCACCCCTAAACCCTAGAGGGCTGGCCAATCTCCTCATTTTCTCCTATAAATACTCCATTTATTTCTAAAATTTAGTAAGCTTTAACTACCCATAAATAGGCTTTTTGCTTCCCACAAACACTCAAACACATTCTTTATAGAATTCTAACTTTGGCATTGGAGATTCTTCGGCCAAAGCCCTCCCCATTCATCGTGGGTGCGTGAGGCTTTTGGCCATAATCTTAGGTGTTATTATTTTGCAAGTGCAGATTCGTTAATCAAGGAGGCGAAAATTTACATCCACAAATTGATGCTTTCATTGAGAGCTTTGATTCGAAGACTCGAAGAAGACTCTCGCTTTCAACTTCATTCATTCGTAGATCCACAACTACGATGGTAGGAAATTCAAAAACTACAACCAACAGGACCTCTTACGTGAAAGGACATGGACCAAACGATGGAAATCGTGACGTGGCTCTATGCTGTCGCTTCTCGAGGCACACCATGGAAAATATTACATCTTTGCCACCATGAGGTATTGTGGCCATGCTAGCAGTAGCAACCACCACTGTTGTAGCTTATGGGGCATCCTTCACTCAAAGTGAAGAAACTTTAAGGCAAGAGGCCCATGATGCAAGTAGTCAGTAGGCTCAGACCCAAGTAGCTGTTCGCCCTCGACAGCAGTCTTTGGTGTCTGCCACCTTCACTTGGATGCGAGCTGCCCAGACCGAGGTAGCCCAAACCACGCTAACCAAGGTGGCCCAGCGCCTATGCACCCGACCTACTCTCGCAGTCCACTAGACAGTCCAGCATGGTCCCAGATCACTTCAACTAGCCCAGATCTAAATCATAAGGCCGACAGTTGAACCAAGGGTATTTTCACCCCACCTTACTAAAGATCTGACCCATCATGGCTCAAGCTTTGGAGTCGGAGTCCATTACACTTCCATAACTTAAGTAGACGTTTACCGTCCAATCTCTTTCACTCCAAATGGCGAGCAACACCTCTCCCGACTGGTCATCGAATTAACAAGCGCCCTCGCGCACCAAACTACTTTGGTGAGTCAGCTCCTCAATGCAGCATGCCCAGGATGAGGTGTCTAGAAGTAGGACAAAAACAGGCTATGACATTTCTCTCCAATAGCTTCCCGGTAAACAGTCCCACAACCAGCCACGAACTGAGCGTTCTGGCAATGTACACTTCCACCTGGGACATCGAGATAGTGTAGACTCTTTTCTTAGCGCGTAGAGGAGTGTGAACTCTCGGTTAGGCTCCCAGACAAGCATACATTCACAGTTGGGGCCACACTCCAATAATCAACATGGACAACTTTCCAGACGAAGTGTTCATATGCAGCTAAGCCTGCAAGGAGCATCCTTCACCTCACATCAGAGTAAGCAGCACGACGGAAGGGGAAAAACAGTCGCATAATCTAGCTCAAGTTCAACTGGCAGCCTACGAGTAATTTGCTCGCCTGCCAGAAACGTATTACATGCACAGCAGCCGCGGCATAGACGAGCCGAGCATAGGGACGAGCAACTGAGGCCAGCTAGTCATGATCGAGGACAGTAGGAAACCCCGTTACCTCGATAGAGAAAAATTCATGAAGAAGTATAGAGGTTCTTGACTGAGCGATTGCGCAGATTCCCTTGCATCGATACCACAGATGAAGCTATTCGCAGGGATGTGGCACACATGGGCAGATGGAACCCCCGTGTAAGTTCAATAGCCACATTTTACCCTATTCAAGGGAGATGGAGATCCGTAAAGACACTTGAAGCACTATCGCAGCACGATGACCCTCTATTGGGCTAATGACGCCTTAATGTGCAAGATATTTGCCATTACTTTGCAAGGTGAGGTGCATAATTAGTTCAATACCCTGCCTTCATAGTCTATCCGGAGTTTTGATGAGCTTTCTGTAGTTTTCACTAAGGAGTACTCATCCTACTGCTTGATCAAGAAGAGGTCCGATCATCTTTGCAACGACTCAATTGCCACCGCAGCTTTCCAAAAAGAACTCCCAGCGGATCATTTTCTATTTAGAGAATTGATCATGAGGGAAGACCTGACTCTAGTAAACTCGTTTGCTCTAGTAGAGAATCATGCACTTTGGGACGAGGCTCAACGAGAAAACAAGGCACCTGAGCAGCATCAGAAAGTGTTTGAGGCAGGCCAGAAGAAAGTGGACATGAAGTAGTTTAACGATCGAGGCAGGCAGAGGGCCAAATGCAGAGACTGGTCCCCGACAAGAGGAGGTCAAGCCACCAAGAATTATACTAAGTTCTCGAACCTGATTTACCAGATCCTCAGCAACCTCAAGAGTGAGCCTTGGTTCAAGCTGTCAAGACCATCCAAATGAGACATCACCAAGTTGGATCACACTATATACTTCTTGTTCAATCGAGGTCCTAGTTACATGATCGACACTTGCTATACCTAGATGGACTACCTAGAAAAGCTGGTGAAAGAGGGTAAATGTGACAAATACCTGGACAAGATAACACTCAATGTGAATCAACGGCATCTTCATCGAGTCTGAATACTTGAGGGCCACAAATAACTCCAAGAAGAGGAAGATCCGGCAAGCTATATCGATCTCCCAGGTTTAGGTAGCCGACACTAAACCTAGACCCATCGTTGGTTTCACCAAGCAGGATGCTGAGGGAGTTGACTTCCCACACGACGATGCTTTAGAATGTTCGTTCAATTGGCACATGTTATAGTCGATAGAGTGATGGTGAATAACAACAGCATAGTGAATCTATTTTAGTTATCCATCATTCAGAATATGGGTCTGGAAAGCACGATAACAAGTCGAGCAGAGGTACTTACTGGATTCAACGGATACACCTTAATTGTTAGCGGCAACATAACACTTGATGTGAGAACACCGCCAGTAGTCTCAAAGCAGACTTTCATCATAGTCAGTGACTGGTCTCATTATAACGGGATTCTAGAAAGGCCTTCGCTAGTGAAACTAGGCGCCGTAACCTCCGTTGAGTACAAAAAATCTAATTCTGCATCCCGGCAGGAAGAGTTGGAGAGATTAAGTTTGACTAGGCCGCATGCTGATGATGCACGGTGCAATTGTTAAAGAAGTCAAAGAAGAAGTCCTTCCTCCCATAGGAGTTACTGAGGTTGAGAAGGATAAGCTTGCTACCAAATAGTAACCACAACAGATAGATCAAGATGATGACGTTCAGAAAGAAATGTCGATAGAAGAAAAAAGATGAAAGCCAGAAGAGGACGCTGAATACATCATTCTTGATCCTGAGCAGCCGAAGAAGGCGGCTAGAATCGATTCACGACTGAGCCTAGCTGTACTCACCATTTTTTTCTCGTGCTCAACCGATCAATACAAGCTATTTTTCAAGGCCATCAAGAAGGCGCAAAGAGACAAGTGGGACGGCGAGTGCAAGAAAGCATTTCAAGACTTAAAGAGATATTTGAGATCCCCTTTGCTACTATTTCAGTCGGAAGCAGTTGAGGAATTATACATCTACGTGGCAGCCTCAAACGTAGCAGTAAGCTCTGCCTTCATACAAGAAGAGCCAGAAGCCCAACTACCAGTATTTTACACTTTTAAAGCTCTTCTTGATGAGGAAACAAGATACCTGAAGATTGAAAAGCTAATTTTAGCGCTAATTGTTGCAGCTTGGTAGCTCAGACCATACTTTAAGGCACATATGGTTGTCGTCATGACTCAGTATCCCCTAGGATCTATCTTATATGGTCGGGACGCTTCTCAACAAGTGATGAAGTAGGCATTGGAACTTGACCAATACGACTTGGTTTACTGACCCTGTACGGCGAAGCAACTGAGCACGCCTTGGCCACATTAACCCTTAGCTAAAAGGACTTTTGGTGCCTGCATGTCGACGGTTCATCCAACTACAAAGGTTCTAAAGAAGGCTTGGTTCTCGTCACCCCAAACAGCTCGATACTTAAGCAAGTAATCACAATAGGCTTCAAGGCATCAAACAACGAAGTAGAGTATGAGGCCTTATTAGCAGGCCTCCGAATGGCATAAGGCAATCAAAAAGCTAGCAATCCATTCTGATTCTCAACTCATCACTAGCCAGACCACCAGGGAGCATTTAGGAAAGCCGAGTGTAGAAGAAGAACCAACAACCGACGTGTTACAAGTCAATACAACCCTAAGTTGGCAATATCCCATCATCGACAACCTAGTCAATGAGACACTTCCTGCAGAAGGATTGGAAGCTAGGAAGCTTCAAATAAAAGCAGCACAATATTACATGTGAAACGAAATTCTCGTCTGAAGGTCCTTTTCAGGCTTACATCTCCGCTGCCTAGCATCTCTTGACGACTTAAAAGTTCTAACCTCTTCAACACTAGCTATTACTGGCCCATCGTGCATCAAGGTACTAAGGAATTTGTTCAGAAGTGTGACAGTTGTCAACGCTTCAAGCCTGTACCTGCACTACCTACCAGTGAGCTCCACCCGCAAACAAGCTAATAGCTATTCATGCAATGGACAATTGACTTGGTAGGGCCCATACCATACGATATTGGGGGCAATGGCATAATAATCGTGGCTACCAACTATTTCACTAAGTGGGTAGAAGCCAAGCCCAAGACCACCACTACTAAATTAGACACAGCAATTATGGAAGAACATCATCTACCGATTTGGCATCCCATAATCTATCGTCACCAATAACGGCACAGAATTTATGGGCAAAGACTTGGCGAAGTTCATCCAGAAATATGGCATCAAGCAACACATGTGTACGCCTAGATATCCCCAAGGTAACGGGTAAGCGGAGGCATCCAACAAGACAATCTGGGACTGCCTCAAGAAATCCCTCACAAACAAGCACGAAAAGTGGCCAAACGAACTTCTTGGTGTCCTATGGGCATATCGCACAACTAACCAATGAGCAACCGGTGAAACTTATTTCTTCTTAGCATTTGGTTCAGAAGTAATCTTCCTTCCAAATGTCATCGTGTCGAGCATCAGCACTATATTGCCAAATTTGAAGCATAATAAAAAGAAGATGACCATAAATCTAGATTTGGCAGACTAGAACGCGAGAAGGTTATCACCCGCATTATAACCTACCAGCAACAGCTCTTCTCCAGCTACAACAAAAGGGCAAAAATCCGGTCATTTCAACTTAGAGATTTAGTCCTAAGAAAAACATTCATCATTGCCCGAAGAGAAGGCTTAAAAAAGATGAATCCTATATGGGAAGATCCATAAAAAGTCAGTAGAGCAGGTAGTTACACCTTCACTATCATGAATAATAAAGAGATTGACAAGCAGTGGAATCCTTACATCTTACGAAAGTGCTACGCATGACCTCCTACTTCTCCTGAGCTTTGCTCAAACAAAATAAAGCTTGAAGACTCAAGTAGCTCGACGAGCTCTACCTTGCAAGTTGAGGACTATCCAGTTGTTATGCAGTTTCTACCTTTTAGCTAAGTTCGATATCCTTCATCTCATTTTTCAATGAAGATTCCCGAAGTTATTCATCACTTGGCTCGATTACATATCTGCAACAACTGTCTACTTTTGCTTTCATTAAAGATTGCACCCAATCAGGGACTTATCATAGGAATTACGTCCCTCGAGGACCAACCTTGCTTTTCCCCCTAGGAGAGGGTAAACTAATTGCTCTGAATATCCAGACGTGGATAGGTTGGGTTGCCTTGGTGTAACAAGAGCACAATGGCCTATGCTGACATCTCTAGAAGTAGCCACAAGGGTATTTTTCAAGGCTCAACTAGATTTGAAGGATTTTAGGCCTTTGACTTGATCTGTGAGGACTCGAGCCTTAGAGACGGAGGAGGCACGCTGCACAGCTTAGCATTTGGACGGCTGCCTATGAAGATGAACTGCAGTTCAGCATCTTTGATGTGACCAACTGTTGGCAACCCTGGCTGAGCATTCTGTATGTGACCAACTAGCGATCTTCGTGTTATGGAATAATATTCCCTCTACCTATTAAAGGAACATCCCTTTTGAGCATTCTCAATGTGGCCAGTTAGCATTCATAGCTGAGCATCCCTGGTGCAATATATAGGTGATCTCTGCGAGGATACGAAATTCTGGCTTTGGCTAGAAGCATAGGGTGTATGCTGGTGAGCATCCTTGATGTGATCAGTTAGCGTAAGGAGCTGAGCTTCTTGTATGTGACCAACATCCGAAATGCCGATATTATTGGCGAAATATCGCCGATAATATCGGTTTTTTGACATACTGATATTTTACTGATTATCCAATGAGTTTTCGTTCAAATATCGCAATATTAATATCGCGATATCATGGAAATGTTTGAATCGGAGAAGAACGCCAGAGCTTCTACAACTCCGGCCGACTGTAAAAACACACCCTAGACTCCGATCTAGGTATAAAAATGAAATAGAAGACGAGATAAGGGTTTTTGTAACATCCGTTTGCCGTGAAACGGACGGAGGTGTTCGGAAAGATCGTCGACACCCACGGCCTCGCCGGAGATGGGTGCCTATTCCCGAGCCGATTTCATCCCAAAAACCTTGCAAAAACACGATTTTGAACTTAAATTTCACATATAACTTCAATCTAGAACAGAGAGAGACTGAGGTTGCAAAAACACGATTTCTCCGAAGCTTACCTAACCTGAAACTGGCGGAGTTCCTGCGTTCACTGAGTTGCAGAGACGAGAAGAGGTTTCAAAGACGAGCAGGCTGCAGGTGCGATGGTGTGCATGTGTGTACGTGGGTCTCGAAGAGAGAGATCGAGAAGAGAGTTTCGAGAGAGACCGAGAAGAGATTTGAGAATATCTGTGTGTGTGTGTGTGTGTGTGTGTGTGGGAGAATGGAGAAGGGAGAGAAGAGAGAATGATCGAGAGAGAAAAGGCTGTGGGAGAAGGGAGAAGAGAGATCGACAGATCTCTGTGTGTGTGGGACAATGGAGAAGGGAGAGAAGAGAGAATGATCGAGAGAGAGAAGGCTGTGGGAGAAGGGAGAAGAGAGATCGACAGATCTTTGTGTGTGTGTGTGTGTGCGGGATAATGGAGAAGGGAGAGAAGAGAGAAGAAGGATCCAGATTCCAGAGAGAGAGTATGGTCTGCGTGTGTGTGATGTATGTGTGCGTGTGTGATCTTTCTGTGCGTGTGTGTGTGTGCGTGCGCGGGGGGGGGGGGGGAAGGGTCACCTCACATGTCTGTGTGTCAGTTACTTTTTGACAATTTCAGACCATGCACAAAAATAATAGTGGTTTCATTCAAAACCGTGTGCCACTGTGTTATTCTTTCACATTCAAAGAGCCATTCAAAGCCTTTTCGTTTCTTCTTCTTCCCTTACCCCTTTCAGAGCCATTCCAGATTCCTTCCAGAGCTTCAACACAAAGGATTCCATATTTAAGGTAAGTTTACAAACTTATATTTATATTATTGTAATTTATACAACAACAAAAAAATTTGTGTGGACTCGTATGTTAATTTTTTTTAAGTAATTAATACTTGCATGTTAATTTTTTTAAGTAATTAAGTAATGTTAACAATTACATGTTAATTTTTTTAAGTAATAAAGTAATGTTAACAAATACATGTTAATTTTTTTAAGTAATTAAGTAATGTTGTATAATTATTCTATAGGATAATTTTAATATGTTTAATGTTATTTATTATTTTATTAATATTAGATTTTATTATGAAATTGGATTATTATTCATTAATATTAGGTTTTTATATTATAAAATTGGATTATTATTCATTAATATTAGATTTTTATTATAAAATTGGATTATTATTCAATAAATTGGATTATGATCAAATTGGATTATTCATTAAATTGGATTATTATCAAATTGGATTATTATTCATCACAAAAAAAAAAAAATTGTGGACTCGTATGTTAATTTTTTTAAGTAATTAATACTTGCATGTTAAATTTTTTAAGTAATTAAGTAATATTAACAATTACATGTTAATTTTTTCAAGTAATAAAGTAATGTTAACAAATACATGTTAATTTTTTTAAGTAATTAAGTAATGTTGTATAATTATTCTCTAGGATAATTTTAATATGTTTAATGTTATTTATTATTTTATTCATATTAGGTTTTATTATCAAATTGGATTATTATTCATTAATATTAGGTTTTTTTATTATGAAATTGGATTATTATCAAATTGGATTATTCATTAAATTGGATTATTATTAAATTGGATTATTATCAAATTAGATTATTATTCATCTATGTTTAATATTAGGATTTTTTTTTATCAAATTGGATTATTATTCATTAATATTAGGTTTTATTATTCCATATTATTTTTATAATTACTTAAATTTTTACAATCATTTTCTTTACTTCGTATTTAATTCTTCTGTAGAATAACTTTATTATTTAGGTTCTCTTATATAACCGTCATCACTACTATATTTTATGGCAAAAAAAAAATTGTCTAATTTGCATGAAAAATAAATATAGGTACGTTTAAGATGTCCAGTGGAGTTACTAAACGTGATCCAGCTTGGGAACATGGAGACCCAATAGACGGAAACAAACATGGCACAATTTGCAAATATTGTGGTCGGGTAATGAAGAGTGGCGGAGTGACACGACTGAAGTACCATCTTAGTGGATTAGATCCAGCAAAAAATGTCCAACGATGCGATAATGTCCCCCCAAAAGTGAAGGCATTCATCAGAACATTATTAAAAAAATAAAACACAGGAGAAGGAAAAGATAACACGTGGAATGGAAAATATTCGAGCTGGGCTACGAGGAGAAGTCATTGGCCAAGCGGTTGATAGTGATGACGATGATGATGATGAAGACGAATGTGATGATGACATGGGACCTGAAGAACGACGTAGTTTCAAACAAGCATTACGTGCCTCCAAACAGTCATCATGGGAAAGAGAACACCTTCATAAAATTCCTAATAGAGCACAAGGTTCCAGGTCAAGTGGTGGTGCACAAATGAGACGGGGAGGAAGTGTTAGAGAATCACAACCAACACCACCAATAGCCCCAAGTTTATATAAGTCATCCAAAGCACGTCAAAAGAGTGTTTGGAGTTATTTCACTGGAGGTAATGAGAAGGAGGGAATGGGGCGTATAATTAGCAAGTTCTTTATCTATGACAATGTCCCTGCTGAGAAGGCATCATCACATCATTTCAAAAATATGGTATTAGGATGTCAACAGGCCGGTGTTGGAGTACAACCTCCCACTCCCTATGAGGTAAGAAACAAATATTTGGATATGGAGTATAAAGACATTGGCGAGTATGTTAACAAGTTGAGGTCAAAGTGGGAAACTAATGGTTGCACAATCATGTGTGACGGATGGACTGGCCCGACCAGATTGTCTATCATAAACTTCATGGTATACTCCAAGGGAAAGACAATATTTTTGAAGTCTGTTGATGCTTCAGACCATATAAAGAATTACAAGTATATTTACAAATTATTAAGGGATGTAATCATGGAGGTGGGAGAGCATAATGTTGTCCAAGTCGTGACCGACAACGGTTCTGCATTTGTCAAAGCTGGAAAAAAGTTAATGAAGCATCATAATGTGTTTTGGACATCATGTGCAGCACATTGTATTGATCTCATGTTTAAGGCAATGGGGAAGAGAGAGAATGTTGCTACTGTCGTAAAAAGAGCTAGAACGATCACAAATTATATTTACAATCACGGTTGGTTGTTGGCAAAGATGCGTGAATTTTGCAAAGGAGAAATTATTCGTCCAGCTACCACTCAATTCGCCATCAACTATATTGCATTAGACAGCCTACTTAAGAAGAGAGCAGGGTTGAAGCAACTATGCACTAGTGACGATTGGGCCAACCACAATTTCAGCCGCTTAAATGCAGGTCGTATGGTGGAAAGTATAGTGCTTGATCAAGCTTTTTGGACTCAATCAGAACATGTGTGTCAAGTGTTTGAACCTCTTTACAAAGTTTTACGGATCGTTGACACAGAAGTGTATCCTACTATGGGGGCAATATATGAGTTGATGCGTGTAATGAAGGAGGAGTTGGAAAGAAAACATGGTGCAAGGTGGGTCATAAAGATAATTGATGACCGATGGTATAAAACATTATACCACGATTTGCATGCAGCAGGTATAAATTATGTCATAATTTGTAATTCATTTCTTTAGTTGCATAAGTATTATTTCTCTTATTAAAGTATGTGTTTCTTCGAACAACATATTATTTGAATCCTCGATACCAATACAGACCCGGTGTTGGAGATGATGGTACCCTTATACGTGCTGTACATAATGTATACTCTAAATTAGACCCTCGATCACTAGCAGTTGGCCAATTTGAAAATGAGGTACACAATTACTTATATTATAATAATTACTTTGTTGGATTAAACTAACACGATTTATTGAATTCAGCTAACATGGTTTAAAGATGCAAGAAGAACTTTTGGAGAAACAACATCAGTTGCTGCTCGAACAAAAATGTCTCCTAGTGAGTGTAAACATATTTCACTATCAGTTTATAATAGAATTTGTTGGAGTTATTAGGCTTATCAATATTGTTTTTCATTGTAGCTGAATGGTGGATCATGTATGGGACTGATGCACCAATTGTGAGAAAGTTAGCAATCAAAGTATTATCACAAACAACTTCCACATCTGCTTGTGAAAGAAATTGGAGCACATTTGCACTCATACACACAAAGCAAAGAAATAGGTTGGCTCATAGTAGGTTGGAAAAATTAGTTTATTGCTACTACAACATGAAGCTTCAAATTCGAGATAAGGAAGCAGAAATAGATCATGTCGACCGTGGTGACCCACTAGATGTGTTTGATATTGTTGCTGAAGATGATGATACAGAGGGTAACGAACTTTATCAATGGATTAGACCTCTTCATTTAGATGATGATGAAGGCAACCCAGCTCTAAGAGTTGCTGAAGAAGCACGTAATGAAGGGATAAATGTAGAAAGAGTATTAGAGGAGGAGGTGGGATCTAGCAGCGCTGACTCTTTCGAAGAACTTTTGCGCCCAAGACCAAGAAACACTGGAATTCCACCTTATTCTAGTCCTACACAACCACAAGATCCTGCTGATACTAACGATAGCTCTAGTACAAGATTAGGAGACTCACCTACCACCGGAGGTGGGAATGATGAAGGATATAGTGGAGCTGGAGGTAGTGGTGGAGCTGAAGGTAGTGGTGGATATGGAAACTATGTTGGACCACCTCCCGGATTCATGAGCCCCTTCACTAGTGAGGCAAACTTCACGCATGCAACACAGGATGAGGACCATGGCAGTAGGCGGGCAAGACCAGGAATTGGTGCCATAGAGAAGGACTATACTCGTAGAGAAAGAGGCAAGGGGACTTTTAAAGAAACAGAAAACTTTCTCAGTAAGTTTTTCAATTGTATTGACTGAATGATCACTTTACACACTGTGAAGATATATATAGCCCTTTGGCTATTTACATAGATACCCCTAACTACCTTTACAGCTGTTCTAACTAATCACAACAGATATCACAACTAATTTCAACTAATTACATTTAGTTATTTAACAGAAACAGAATTATTAACAGTAACAGGATTGGATGACTTGTCAATTTCCCTAATAACTTTGTCACGTCAAGAAGATGACTCGTTATCTATAACTTCAGACTCTGTTGGAGTGGGAAGTAGTAACTATGGTTATACACATAACTAACCATTTCCCTACCCTTCATATCCCATTCCTGTTGGGATGGAATCGAGCAACTCATGGAAAGAATCTGAGACTCAATCTTCAAATGATTTTGCTTCTGGACAACGTCAACCAAGCTCGGATCCATATGGGTGACATGTTAACAATTACATGCAAAACATTTTTGGGGATTTATCATTTGATGACTACTCTTCACAATACACTTACTCTACACATAGAGATGATGAAGATAGTCAAAATTTTGAACCTCATAGGAACTCTATGTGGTACTAAGTCACTCATGTATCTTACCATGCAATGTATAAAGTGTAAAATATTGTACTAATTCATTATATATAAATGATTATGGTGTGTTTAAACTTCTTTAATTAATTACTACATATTTTCTACACTCACAATGTTTGCCAGCTCGCTATATAATCAACTTAAATCAGTTAAATCCATCATGCAATGCATTTCCTTCCAATTTTTTGTGATAAACTAATAGATAATTGACTAAATAAACATCCTGCAAAGTTTCAATAAAAATTTCCAACTTTTTCTTACAATTTCCGTGGTTTCCATATTATTTTTATCGATATCGATATTATCCTGATATTTCCGTCGATATTTCCGTGTTTCTAGACTACCGATATTTCCGATATCATCGATATTTTATACCTTGTATGTGACCTATAAGTGATCCCTGAACAACCCTGGAAACCTAAAGTACTACTTATTTAACGAGTAGCCTACAATTTTTGGAAAGTACCTGGGAACATAAAGCTGCTGGAATGAGTAGCTTACAGATTCTGGAAGATCTCTGGGAACCTAAAATCGTTGCCAACTTAATGAGCAGCCTACAGTTTCTGAAATACTGCCTACGGTACACCCTTTAAGTAGTTAACCACATAAACCTATACAACTGCATAATATTGTGAAAGGTTAACAGGTTAACGCGCATATGCATTGCCTAGTGCAAAATAACCCATTGGGTTTACAATGATTCCTAAAGTGCTATGCTACTTGTTATGCAGCTTATGGAATTGGTTACATAAAGTGCAAAGAGTTCTTTCGAACCACTGTCCACGAAATTCCATAAAATCATGCACTTTTGATGCGAAAGGTTAGCGAATTTCATGTCCCATCAATCTTTAGTAGTGATGTAGGCCACGCAGATCAAAGGATTGAAGAAATTTTGACCAGCTAAGTAGCTTATAGTCAGGGGGCAACAATATGAGATTAAGCTTAGCAGTTCAACGCCTTAGAAGATCAAAGTTAACAATCGAGCAGTCATGCAGACCATCTTCTTCTGTAAGTAAAGCGCTAGGCTGCTGACTCTCTGGTTAACAACTTTGTAGAGGTCTTAAGCCTAGATCGACAGTCACATAGGTCATGCAACTCCGTCTACTTAATAAAAAGTAGTGCGCTTTGTAAAAAACTTTGTGATTAAAGATCTAGTGGACCAGTTATACGAAACATGCAACTGCGGAGGTCATTCGACCCTGCAAGTTAGAAGTTTCAAAAGACACCTCAAGCAAGTGAAGATTCGCACCCAACAACCCAAAGTTGGCACCTAAAGCAAGGAAGATGGGCTTGACTGCTCTGTTCAAAGCAACTTGCTTGATTGTTCATTCTACGGTAAAAGATTGAAGCAAGGTAAAAAGATAAGGATGAAGTAAAATGAAGAAAAATAGTTTATTAATTTCTAGCAAATTGGTAAACTGCTATGAAGGCCAATAGAGTTCAAGCAAAGGAAAAAGAAAAGCAAGAAAGTAAATCCTAAAGTATGTCTAAAAAGACTACTCATCAGCAGCTTAGACATCTTCAGTAGCTGTATCACTCATAGCAACATTAACTTCTCGCGCTTCACTTACAACTACTTCATCTCGGGCAGCACTGTCATTAGCCGCCCCTACCTGGGCAACACCATCTTCGATTGCACCTACCTAGGCAGCCTGATCCTCAGCTACTTCACCAACGATGTTCTCAAAAGAAAACTTAAACAGATTTTCAGAAGAAATAGCAAAAAGCTTGAGGTCCTTATCAGAGAAGGCGTAGTCAGACAACATGCCAATGAAATGATTAATATAGCCAAGCTTGTAGAAGTCAACTTGACCTTGGGCAAGGACAACCTTAAGACTAGACTTCTCACTGCTCAGCTGCTTATTCTTCTCACTTAGGTCAGTACGAGCATTTTGCAACTCATTAGTTTGTTTTTCTTTTTTCTAGGTTCTCTTTGACAGCCAACGCTCATTGCAGCTTCACTTTCTTGGACTTAAGTCTATTGACGGTCTTCTTGAGTAGAGCAACGTCATTATGCATGGATAACAGCTCTACATCCTTGGCATCACAGGCATACCAGAATTCTATAAATGGCATGCTCAAGGTCCTACTCTAACAACGCTTGGACTTTAATCTCCTTATTTACAAAGCCATACTTCCCCTAGATTGCGTCAAGCAGAGTCTTCAAGTCACTGATCTTTTGGCAAGCAGCCTCAAGCCGCTGAGCAGTGGGGGCTGAGACATCAGATCTTTTCAAAAAGGCAAATTAAGACTCGAACTCTTTAATTTTGTGAGCAGATGAGCAAGCTTCTGTTACTTTGGCTGCCGCTATCTCTCTAGCAGCTGTGGCGTCATCCTGCTCTATACGAGTGTACTCGACTACCAAGATCCCATATTTCTACATCACAGCAAGCAGGGAACCCCTTCACAACTAAGCCTCACGCCTCGCAAAGAATTTGGAGTCGACAACTTTGCTCACGCCATCAATAAACTTTGCACATGCTTCCGTGTCCTCAAGCAGATCGGGCTTCAATAGCGCATAGATATCAAAAAACTCCCCTAAGCTAGTTTGGTAAGCTAATCACGGCTGCTCTTGGCATTTCTTTCTCAACAAGAGTGGCCAACCTTGGTACCGCCTTGGCAGTGGAATCACCATCCTCGCTCTTCACCGCTGCATATACCTTTAGAATTGGATTGAACTTGGGCACAAAAAGGCTGTCTCGGAAACAAATCAGGCACAGAAGGCACGACAGAACTCATTCGTTGCACAATCATGTCAGCAATTGTTCTAGCAACCCTCCGAGCAGCCTACTTCATAGGCTTAAATCCAGCAGCTTTTTTCTTCTCATTTGAAGAAGTCAAGTCAATCACAAGCCTCATAGCAGTGGATAAACCCTCATGAGCAGCAGACGAAGTCTTCGATTTTTTCTCCACTGACGGCTCTTGAGTATGTGACAATGATCTATTTTTTCAGTCTTCGCTTGCAACAATCTCCGCAGTGGCCATCGAACGAGCAAACACCTCACCCTTAATCCTCATAATTTTTTCTAATGTGGGTAACCTACCTTTCTCTCTACGAAGAGGACTGAGCAGCCAACGCTACTCGTGGTGTTCAGTAGGGATCTCCAAGGCGAGGTGCTCATTCTTCATGTCTGGAAAAGTTTTGGGAGTTGTCTGGAAAAGTATAAAGCAGCTTAGAGACTAAGCAGCCTGCTTACCATTGATGAAAGCAGTTGAAACACGCAACCAAGGCGAGGCATCGGGTTCAGACTCTCCACTAATCTCTAAGGTCTCTTTAGACTAGTTATGATCCTTTTTGCTCAAGCGATTGAAGAGCCTATGATGGGTTCTCAGCTGCCCAACACCATTGATGTGGCCTATGTTAAAGAAGTACCAAAATTCGTTGGCAGTCAGGTCTAAGTAAAAACAAATGTGCTTAAGTTGTGGAACTCCACCATCTAGCGGACCGAGTTCGTAGAACACTGAGCAAGAGCACACTTCATAGAGCATGTCACCTCTTAGAAGAATCAAGGCATAAGAAAGGTGAACCCTAACACGAAGTAGTAACGGTGAAACTTGATAGATTTCCTAGAGCCACACGATTCACAACTGATACCATCCTTGACCCGCTTCACGGGAACCCCAGACAGAATTGCGTGCTTAAACTTCTTGAGGAAGTCTTTGAACTACTCATCGGAACCTACCTTGACATGAGCAGCACTGAAGTAGCCTAGCTTACTTGCAGATCCGCCTTGACGAGACAACAGCAAAATAAATACATCATTATTGTGGCTTGAGGGAAACATACTCGAAAATCGTACAACGGCGCAAAGAAAAATTATTAAAAAGTTGCTAAAAAAATAGAGAAAAAGGCCACATAATCCAGTACCTCACCAGGCCCCACGGCCTAACCCTCACAGTGCAGCAATAGAGAGCCCAACCTTCGGTGGCTCCCTCGTTTCTCTTTCGGCCCGGCATGCCCTTATGGCCCAAACCAACAAGGGTAGACGCCCTCGTGCCTCATTCTCATTCTCTTTCTTAAGTCTCTCCCATGTTGCACGGGCATGAGCTTAAGAACCAAGTCCACGTGCCCAGCGATAACCTCCTCAGCCCAACCAAAGCGCACTTGGCCCAGCCAGCTGAGCCGCACCATGCAACAGCTAAGCTGCCACATGGCAATCACACTACTACGCAGCAGCTTAGCTGCCACAACAGCAGCACGGTAGCCCCTTGGCTACCACTTTTCACTACTCCTTGACCCTCGTCGAGCAAAAAATTCAAGCACCAAGGCTCCAAAAAATCAAGAATGATAAAATTAATTTTTTTCTTACCTTGAAAAAGAAGAAAAGCAACAAAACACAATTCTTTGCACGGGCAAGCAAAGAAGAATGCTAGGAGAGGGGGAACAAATATCATCTGGCTTTTTCTTTTTCTTGTGGGATATTAATTGCAGTCCAAATTTATTTAACCCCTCTGCTTGACACATACTTAAATAGGTTTTGGTGGCAATTACATTCCCTTTCCTAGAAGAATTAAACTTCCAAGTCAAACAAGGAATCTACATCAAATTGGGACACAAACTCCATTGCAGCTTTGGATTCCTACACCTCCCGCCCTTTCCTGCGAATAGCCCAGTAGGTGTGTGGACATTTGTGGAGCCAAAAATAATCCCAAAAATCGTGGAGCTGACACGTGAATTATTTTCTGAAAAAGGCAAGACTGCCCCTATTAAATGAGTAAGGAGCAGTCTCATTCACCATGTGTAGCTGAGGTAAAGCAAGTAGAGATTAACAACTGCTCAAGTCACCTTTGCCCGTAGGAAAAGTCAAAGGTATTTACAATAGAATAATCCCTTATTCTTATCATAAATACATTCCTAATAAGAGAAGACCTATTTCAAGTAGTTATCCTAATTGTATTTATTTAGAATATTTAACTATAATTACTCCAAGATATTTATTTACACAAATATCTTGAAATATTCTCACCTGAAATATCACATAGGGCCGGCCACCCCTAAACACTAGAGGGCCGGCCCATTCTCTCTTTTCCCCTATAAATACTCTATTTATCACCGAAATTCAGTAAGTTTTAGCTACCCTTAAAGAGGCTTTTTGCTTATCACAAACTCTCAAACACATTCTTTACAAAATTCTAACTTTGACATCAGAAATTCTTCGGTTAAAACCCTCCACTCACAATGGGTGCGTTAGGCGTTTGGCCATAATCTTAGGTGTTATTATTTTGCAAGTGCAGATTCGTCAATTAAGAAAAGGCAGAAATTTGTATATACATACTTTTTTACGTAAGTGTTTCATTCATCACATGAAACAACAAAACCTCTCATTTTACATAACCAAATGATGCTCGTTTTACTCTTATAGTAACTGTAATCAGATTGAGGTGAAAAGCATTTTAGTATGCCAGAAACACTGTACGATACATCAAGTGTAGAATATGTACTTGATGAAAAAAGAAAAACGCCATTAATGGATGGGTGGTCATTGGGGTAGTTAGGCATTTGGTTTGGGCAACGTTAATTGCCAGGCGGCCACCATGTAGACAGATGAATCGAACGTATTGAATGAACTGAACTTTTAATTTGTCTACCAAATTTATGTTCTTATTACCAACTATCAAGGATGTAAGTGTAAGGTAATGTCATGTGTATTATTTATACCTACCCCAAAATTTATTATCCCTCTATTTTCCACGTAAACCATCCAAATACCTTTCATTTTTTTCGTTGGCCAAATGCCAAACTAGCGTGCAAAAGTTGAGGTATTTTCCACGTAAACCATCCAAATACCTTTCATTTTTTTCGTTGGCCAAATGCCAAACTAGCGTGCAAAAGTTGAGGTATTTTCCACGTAAACCATCCAAATACCTTTCCCTTTTTCCCGTTGGCCAAACACCAAACTAGCGTGCAAAAGTTGAGGTGGGAGGTAGACTTGATAAATGAGTCATATTTGTCATATGTGTGTTATATTTAGGGTCATGTTATCTCAAATTTGTTATCTTAATGGGTTTTTAGCAGGTGACTTGATAAAGACCCGATTCATTAACGGGTTGTGTCGTTTCATGTTGGGTTAACGAGTTATGCATGAAATTGTTATACTTGAAGTCTCTAGATTTGAAAAACGGTATCTTATCGAGTTCTTATCAGGTGACTCGATAACGATCTGACTCATTAACATGCTTTTAATGTGTTGACCTGAAACTCATTATTTTTGTGTTGTTTGTGTCAAATTAACGGGTTGTGCAAGTTTTTGTCAAGCCTAATAGGAGGACATATATAGTAAGTAAGAGCCCCGACCAAAAGTAGATTAATTCTCTGTTTTTTAGATAATTAATTACTATCTATATCGTTTTAAATTTTTGTGTTTTAATAACCTTCTTCTTAGTTCTTCTCCAATATATATATATATAAAACCTTCTTAGTTAAGAAGGAATTTCAGCTTTTAAAATTAAATACATAATAACGTTGTCGTTGAGACATAATTAATTAAGAAGCCATATCAGTTTTTGAAAAGTAGTCTTTCAACAGTTTTCAATCTCTTTAATTTGATTCCAGTGCATATCTTGGTCCTAGAAAGGGGGGGGGGGGGCCTTAGGGTCTGCAAAAGGGGCAGTGGCACATAGTTCCAAATTTTTGAGCGGTCCCAAATTTTTTTATCCTCCTATATATTACATGTAGTATAAATTTTCTAATATAAAGGTTTTTAGAAAATTATCATTATATGATTTTATCTCACAAGGTTAGGGTGGCCGGCGGCAAGGGAAGAGAGAGTGAGAGAGATGTGTTTGTAGAATTGTAGGGAAATGTGTGTGTTGTTATCCCTCCTACATTGTGCCTTTATTTATAGTAATAAGAGGAGAGAATATATTCCTTCTTCTCCAAGTAATACAAGTCCATATAGGAAAGGATAACTAGAATCAAATCTAATCTAGGATTTACACAATCACACTTAAACTAGGAATGTTTACAACACTCCCCATTGAATGTGTAAATACTCAAGGTAAATTCAGCATCATGCAGAAGTTGAGAAATTTGACTCGTCGGCACTAACTCTAAGGAACAACTCTTATTCTCAATAAGGTAGGAACTTGCATAAGTAAGTAAGTCTCACTAAAAAACCCTAAGGCTATGGCAAAAACTCGAGTAGGAACAAAATCCATAGTCTAAGGAAAAATGCGTGAGAAATGCGAAAGTCAAAAGAAATGTCTATAGGACTTCATCAAGGATATGACCAACCCAAGGTGGGTACCTCATTAAAACCTAGTTAGGTAGCAAAACTCAGTGGGAAAATTGCTCTTAATCGTAGGGAAAAAGAGTACATTAAGGTCAAGCAAGTATCTTCAGAATACTCCCCCTGATTTTGACACAATTCAAAGAGAAATAACAATGTTACAACTTAGAAAGTTTACACATACCAATTCCATGAACAAGCTTCTGAAATGTCGTCTTTGGTAGGGATTTGGTGAAGAGGTCGGCCATATTGTCTTGTATACTCTTGTTGTTGATGTGAAAAGAAGAATTTCGGTGCAATGTGCTTGGTGTTGTCTCCTTTGATGTAACCCTTCTTGAGCTGTTCGATGCATGCTGCATTGTCTTCAAAGATCGTCTTCGGAACATCAATAAGGGATAAAGATCGCAGAAGCTTCGAATATGGCCCACTAAATGGGTTGTGCAAGTTTTTGTCAAGCCTAATGGGAGGACATATATAGTAAGTAAGAGCCCCGACCAAAAGTAGATTAATACTCTGTTTTTTAGATAATTAATTACTATCTATATCGTTTTAAATTTTTGCATTTTAATAACCTAACACACACACACACACACACACACATATATATATATATACACAATAACGTTGTCGTTGAGACATAATTAATTAAGAAGCCATATCAGTTTTTGAACCAGCATTAAGAAGTCTTTCAACATTTTTCAATCTCTTTAATTTGATTTCAGTGTATATCTTGGTCCCAAGGGAGGGGGCGTTAGGGTCTGCAAAAGGGGCAGTGGCACATAGTTCCAAATTTTTGAGCAGTCCCAAATTTTTTTTATCCTCCTATATATTACATGTAAGTATAAATTTTCTAATAAAAAGGTTTTAGAAAATTATCATTATATGATTTTATCTCACAAGGTTAGGGTGGTCGGCGGCAAGGGAAGAGAGAGTGAGAGAGATGTGTTTGTAGAATTGTAGGGGAATGTGTGTATTGTTATCCCTCCTACATTGTGCCTTTATTTATAGTAAGAAGAGGAGAGAATATATTCCTTCTTCCCCAAGGAATACAAGTCCATATAGGAAAGGATAACTTGAATCAAATCTAATCTAGGATTTACACAATCACACTTAAACTAGGAATGTTTACAACATTCCCCCTTGACTGTGTAAATACTCAAGGTAGATTCAGCATCATGCAGAAGTTGAGGAAGTTGACTCGTCGGCACTAACTCTAAGGAACAACTCTTATTCTCAATAAGGTAGGAACTTGCATAAGTAAGTAAGTCTCACTAAAAAACCCTAAAGCTATGGCAAAAACCTGAGTAGGAACAAAATCCATAGTCTAAGGAAAAATGCGTGAGAAATGCAAAAGTCAAAAGAAATGTCTACAGGACGTCATCGGGGATATGACCAACCCAAGGTGGGTGCCTCGTTAAAACCTAGTTAGGTAGCAAAACTCAGTGGGAGAAATGCTCCTAATCGTAGGGGAAAAGAGTACATTAAGGTCAAGCAAATATCTTCAGAATACTCCCCCTGAGTTTGACACAATTACAAAGAGAAATAACAATGTTACAACTTAGAAAGTTTACGCATACCAATTCCATGAACAAGCTTCTGAAATATCGTCTTCGGCAGTGATTTGGTGAATAGGTCGGCCAAATTGTCTTGTATGCCCTTGTTGTTGATGTGAAAAGAAGAACTTCTGTGCAATGTGCTTGGTGTTGTCTCCTTTGATGTAACCCTTCTTGAGCTGTTCGATGCATGCTGCGTTGTCTTCAAAGATCGTCTTCGAAACATCAATAGGGGATAAAGATCGCAGAAGCTTCAAATATGGTCCGCTACCGCTCTCAACCAAAAGCATTCCCGAGTTGCTTCATGTAAGGCGAGAATTTTAGCATGGTTAGACGAAGTGGCAACTAAGGTTTGTTTAGTTGACCTCCAAGAGATTGCGATGCCTCCAACGGTAAAGACATAACTAGTTTGAGAACGTGCCTTGTGCGGATCAGAGAAACATCTTGTGTCGGCATAACCAACAAGGCAAGAGAAAGTTTGAGTGATGAGATCCGGAGAGTGAGGATGAGAGGGGGAACAGACACGTGGCGCAAAAGGGGTGGAGAGCTTGTGTGGGTGTGGGTTCCACAGATCTAAAAAATTATACAATATTCAAAATATCCGCTCATAAAGTATTAAAATAATAAAAATACCCAAAATTCAAATTTCATAAAATACCCTTAAGTTTTGTAGATTCGTAAAGTCTTAGTCGTAGCTCCAAATTCGATCCCGCTTGCGCCTACACGTTCGTATTGTCGAGTACTTTGAGAATACGCTAAAGTAGTAACTTATACACGCCACGAAAAGATGGTCAATGAAAGTCAATATCTTTGCTTCTAAGGGCATTTTTGTCCATACAATCATTTAAAATTTATAAAATCATAAAATTAGGGATGGGTTGTCACACTGATGTTGAAGATGTCAGGCCTTAAACTAGACCTGGCATTCATGTCGTGTTTCCTGTGTTCGTGTCATACCCGACATCTTAACGGGTCGTGTCGTGTAACACCCGTTAAAATAAATGGGTAAAATGACCTGACCCGAAATCGACCGGATAATATTAACGGGTAATATGACCCGACCCGTTACCCGTTAAGGAAAATATATTTTAAATTAATAAATAATCAAATAAAAAACATAATAATTTTTTTTTGAGTGAAAAAAAAGGTTGCACGCACACGCACACGCCCAGTGGGACTCGAACCCACAATTGCTTGATTAAAACCAAAACACAAATCAATCTTCTAGTCCCAAAACTCAAATTTGATTAGAGACAATTTGTGCGCACCAATTTAATTCACACCCATAAGCCAAATTCAAAATTTTAATCTCAGGCGCTTGTGCAAGAGATTCAAGTTTTTTAGCACAATATCATATATTGCATGCTTTCACTTAGGGGCGGCTTTGGGATTTCACAAGCCCAGTGCAAAATTTAAATTGGGAACCTTCAACGTACAAATTTTTTTTAGTGTTTAAAATAATTTTTTCCTATGATATATTTACAAGTACGAAACTTAGTATGAAAGTCAAGTTTGTAACACAATATCGTCTATCTCTATGGTATATGACGTGTGCTAGGCACATATTTGAATCTCTCGTTCTATTCCAAAATAAAATGTCAATTTAATGGTAGGGAGGTAAATAATATGTCAATTTAATGGTACAATACAAATAGAAGGGTGAATTGAAGGCATTGTTCTAACTTGCACAACCTATGACAGAGACCTGCTTAAACCCACATTAATTTGCATAATCTCAAGAAATTCAAAGAAGATCACGATATGTCACATAAATGAATTTTTTAATCAAGAAAAAAAGGGACATCCATTTTTTTAATCAAGAAAAAAAGGGACATCCACAGTTTTTGGGTGCACCAAACGTGGGACGGAACGCCTCGTCCCACTGCATTACATCCCGTACCATGTACCAAACAGTACCATATGGAACATTAAATGGAAATTGGAGTTAGTAGGCAATTTAAACCTATAAACTCGTTGCTAATTTTGTCCAAAACTTCAAATGGTCTATAGAACTTGAGATGTAGTTTATGGTAAGTATGTGGAGCCAATGGTTGAATTTGATAAAGAATCAATATGAGATAAACCAGATCTCCTACAACAAACTCTCTCTCTCACTCATGTTCTTATTTGCCTGCCCCTTCATTTTGTTTTGAGTTGCTACCAAATTAGTCTCTAATATTGCCAGCAATTTGTCTTTAGCAATTAACCTTAGTTCTCTAACTTGGCAATTCCCAATTCATAAGAAGCTATGTGGAGAGGTGGATAACCATAGGTAATTTCAAATTGAGTAAACTTGGAGTAAGTGTGCATGATAGGAAGTGTTATAGCTCAACTCAGCCCAAGCTAGCCATTAAAGCCACCTTTTAGGTTGTCAACTAGTAAAATACCTAAGTATGTCTCCAAGCATCTATTCACCGCCTCTGTTTAACCATCATTCTGAGGGTGGTACCTTAAGTTTATGTACAATTTTGAGCCTTGCAATTTGAAGAGTTCATTTCATAATGCACAGAGGAATATGTTATCACTGTCACTAACTAAGGTTCATGGCATGCCATAAAGAGAGCCATTATAACACCAGTGTATGGTTAAGATAGAGCAATGAAATGTGCATACTTGGATAACCTGCCTGCCACCACCATGATCATAGATTCACATCTGGAAAGTGGTAATCCGCTTACAAAATCCATGCTAATGTCTGTCTACACGTGTTTAGGGATTAGTAGAGGCTGCAATAATCCTGTGGGGATACAGTTTCATATTTATTATGCTAACAAGTACTTCATTCTGCCACCCAATCTTTAATATCCTTCTTTATTCCCAATCAATAAAATCCACTTTTTACTCTCTGATAAGCCTTAAAACTCCCTCATGACTAGATAGTGGGGTGGAGTGATATTCCTAAATAATTATCCTCTTCCAAGTAGAAGTAGGACCGACCACAATTCTTGCAATATATTTGAGAAACCCATTGTTTATGTGTGCTTGAATCTCCATTGGTGGAATGACCTTGAGAACTAGCCAACAAATTTTGAGCTTTCTATACTACCCACTATTCTTGTTCTATATGCCTTCTAAGCTTATCTAACCATCCAAAATAAAGATAAGATATGGCTTTACACTCTTCGAATCCTCATAATCTGTAACTGGTACTTCAGGCGGTGGATTAGATCCTAGTACTGTAGACAAAGCATTAGCCACTACATTGTCCACTCCATGCTAATATTGTATTTCAAAGCCAAAACCTAATAATTTAGCTACTCAATTTTGCTAAAATGGATTATTTGCTCCTCGATTGAGAAACGGTTTACATGAAAATTTCGGGTTTTCATGAGTGTATTGTTTTATGAAACTACAAGATCGAGTTTAGTTATGAACTTTTGGTTCATAAAAATGAGGTTCTTGCAAGAACACATAATACAAGGCACTAATTTAAGTGCAGTGGATATGAGTTGCTTCGGGAACTCAAGTGTGAGTACTTTGGGACTACGAAGGGATGTTAACGATTCAAGAAGAAAAATAAATTATTGAAATGTTAATGTCCAAAAGTGGGCTTCAGGCCGATAATTTTAGATTTCTTATCAGAATAATGGATTATTGGTCACTTTTAATTAATCCAATTGATGTGATATAAAATAGCACTCAAACTTCAACCCTATAGATGTAGTATATGTAAGTAGGGATTGTTATAGGTTAGGGATTAGAAGGGATGCTAATCTACTCAAATTAGACTCTAAAACGCTAAACTAGACTCTAATAACTCAAAACAAACTAGAATGACTCAAAACAGCACTAACTAGAGGGTTAGTAAATTGAAGTAAATAGACTCAAAAGACTCACTAGGAACAAGTTTAAACATATTCTAACTAAACTAACACAACTTAATGGTGGGGGGGGGGGGGGTTGTTTTGTATGAAAATTAAAACTGAAACTAAGTAACTTGCATATTTAAGTAAAGAGTATGAAATTAATGTAAATCAAAGGATAAAAGGCTAGCTAGAGGGTTCTTCTCCACACATGACACATATGCAACACAAATCGATTTCCAGTTATTAATTCTATAAACCATGAATGACAATGCCCCAAGTTAACCATGAACAGCACAAATTAACCATCATATTTTCCTAATCTCATTGAATTGGACTCAATGACGCAATCCAAATTATTCTTATCAAGTTCCCTATATGAACAACATAATAGAGATACATATCAAAGATCATTAAGTTCTATGAAAATCATAAGCATTGACATGACATTCGTGACTATGAACAACATGACACTCTTGCCAGGAATTTACTTAACGCGATTGTGACTAGCAACCTCCACTACTTGTGAATATAAGCTCATAACGATTAGGTGAAACTCCCTTATATTCTAGCATCAAATTCATGCATAAAAACTAAGTAGGCCTCCTTAATCAACATACAAGAATAAGTTTTCAATCAAACAGTTAAGTAAATTACATTCACGATTTATGAAACAATAACTGGAGGAAATCAATTCATATCACATATATGTTCATGGCTTTGAATCCACCTCTAGCTAAAACAAATTTAGTTCCACATATTCACAATTAAATAAAGACAATTGAATTTAAACATTATAAACAAAAGTAGAATACACCTAGAACGCTCCAGCAATCCAAAGTTTTGAGTGGCCAGCACAGCTCCAAGCTCTCCTCCTTCATTGCAAACATGCAGCACAAAGGGTTTTTTTTTTTTTTTTTTTTTTTTTTTTGTTTTTTTGTTGAGTTTTGGTTGTGTAGAATGGGTGGTGTGTGGTGGATGGATAGGTGAATGAATGGTGTGGGTGGTGGGAGACTTAATGGTGCGGCAACTTCATGTATATATATGCTAGGGCATGGCAAGGATGGAGTTTTAGGGTAGGTTTAGCTTTCCCATTCCAGAAGAAAAGAATGATTAAAAATGTAATACACCCCTGATTAGATATTAAACTCTTTTTAGCGCAGCGTCAAGTGCATATTGATAACATGTTGTAAAACTAGTTTACTAAACAATATAAAAGGCAAAGAGAGAGAGGATGCGTTAAGAGAGAGATGTGTAAGTGTTAAGCGTGTGTTATCTCTCTCAATTATGCCTTCATTTATAGGGCTGCAGATCAATTGTCCTTATTTTGATGTCATGTTTATGTCTCTTTACATGTGTCCACTACTTAACCCAGTAACTAACACGGTTAACTTTCATTATATTAAAATATAAAAAAATAAACATTAAAGAAAAGATAAAGAATGCCGGCAACAAAAGTTCGATCCTTTTTCCCATTCTACTCTCGCTCAAATCATTGATTCAAAAGCACAACGACGAGATTGCTGTTCAGAAGCAACAGTTGACGGAGGTGGAGGATTTCGTGAGGGAGAAGGTGATGGAGTGTGATTTCATTGAGGGGCGCATTGGAGAGAAGAAGTGAAAATTGAATTGGGCGGAGGCGGAGGAGCGGGAGGCGGCTGAGGGGTTAGGGGAATGATTACGGAAATGGATTTGAAAGAGAGTGATTTGGGTTTGCTTGAGAAGGCAGTGGAGGGGTCGACCATAGGTGAATTGGGCTACTACTGACAACGCCTCATCAGAATCATCGTTCTTCGAATTCTCCGCTGTTGCCTTCTTCTTCGCCCTTGGTTGGAACTTATGAAGCCAAATCGTCACAGAATCCATGGCTGAAAATTTAGCCATCCTCCTCCATGTAATTCAATCCAATCCAATCCTATCCAACTCAATTTTCAAGAAATATGAAGAAAAAAAAAATCCTTAAAAAAAAAAAAGGAATTTGGGGTGTTATGGTTGGAGGGGGTGGCTGTCAAGAGTTTCTAGGGGTTCGGTATATCGAGAGTGTTTTTCATTTCTTCAAAAAAAAATTATTAATTTTATAGAAAGTTAACAATGTTTTTGTGAAATTAAATTGAAAGACATATGCCAAAAAACTAAACAAGAGACTCAAAGTAGACATGGAATTCGGGATAACAGATAATAAGCTCATTTATAGTAACATAAAAGGTAAATTCTTTATCCCAATATAATTACATCTCAAATAAGATAATATATAGTTTAAGAAATATTACAGAATCTCATAAATAAATAAAATCCCAAATATAATAAGGTTTACATAATTACACTGTTATAATAAATAGTACTGCAACAGAGAGATTTTGGATATTTTCGGACAAAAAGAAAGTTATCATTTTGAGCTATTTTGGACTGTTGGCGAGGTTGCTAATCGAAATACTTTTTTTTTAATTAAATGATTACAGGTTTATTTGAAGGATGGAAAAGGTAAAGCTTCATAATTAAATTACAAGGGTTCGAAAATTTAAAAATATAATTAAATTAGGAGGGTTCTTAAACTTAAAAGACTCGAAAGTAAAAAACATAAGGCCAACTATCTAATAATCACAGAGTAGCCATCTCCTTTCTTTTCATCTTCTCACACTTTATTTTTTGTCTTGTTATCTTTATAAAAAAAATTAATATAAAATGATGACATAACTTAATCGTAACTATTCAAATAAGAGGAGAGATATAAAAAAAAATTGTGTTAGGGGTTTTTGTCACATCCTAGCCCGGGCGCAGCCACCTCCCGGGCCCGCTCCACCACCGTAGCACGATATTGTCTGCTTTGGGCCCCAACCACACCCTCACGGTTTTGTTTCTTGGAAACTCACGAGCAACTTCTTAGTGGGTCACCCATCATGGGAGTGCTCTAGCCCCCTTCTCGCTTAACTTCGGAGTTCCTACGAAACCCGAAGCCAATGAGCTCCCAAAAGGCCTCGTGCTAGGTAGGGATGAGAATATACATTTAAGGATCACTCTCCTGGGTGATGTGGGATGTCACAATCCACCCCCCTTAGGGGTCCGACGTCCTCGTCGGCACACCAAGGCCAGGGTTTGGCTCTAATACCAATTGTCACATCCCGGCCCGAGCGCAGCCACCTCCCGGGCCCGCTCCACCACCGTAGCACAATATTGTCTGCTTTGGGCCCCGACCGCACCGTCACGGTTTTGTTTCTGGAAACTCACGAGCAACTTCTCAGTGGGTCACCCATCATGGGAGTGCTCTAGCCCCCTTCTCGCTTAACTTCGGAGTTCCTACGGAACCCGAAGCCAATGAGCTCCCAAAAGGCCTCGTGCTAGGTAGGGATGGGAATATACATTTAAGGATCACTCTCCTGGGTGATGTGGGATGTCACAATCCACCCCCCTTAGGGGTCCGACGTCCTCGTTGGCACACCACGGCCAGGGTTTGGCTCTAATACCAATTGTCACATCCTGGCCCGAGCGCAGCCACCTCCCGGGCATGCTCCACCACCGTAGCACAATATTGTCCGCTTTGGGCCCCGACCACACCCTCACGGTTTTGTTTTTGGGAACTCACGAGCAACTTCCCAGTGGGTCACCCATCATGGGAGTGCTCTAGCCCCCTTCTCGCTTAACTTCAGAGTTTCAACGGAACCCGAAGCCAGTGAGCTTCCAAAAGGCCTCGTGCTAGGTAGGGATGAGAATATACATTTAAGGATCACTCCCCTGGGCGATGTGGGATGTCACAGTTTTTTAACTTTAATCCTTCAAGAAAATTGCAATTTAAAATAAACCTAGTGTTAGATTACATATTGATTATAATTCATTGATGTGTCTTTAATTCAAAATAATTTATGTGCATTTTATTTAATGTCTCCTATTAAATATTTAAATTTATTAATATACAAATTTTAATTTATTTTTTTACCAAAAAAAAGGGTTTTTTTAATTATTAATTTTATTTAACATTCTTTAAACTTGAAAAACTCAATTAATGTACTAAATGTTAATACCGAAATATGTGTACCGAAATGTATTATATTAAACTAATGTATTTAAATGTTAGTACCAAAATATATGAACCAAAATGTATTATATTAAACTAATGTACCTAAATGTGTGTACTGAAATGTGTGCAACGAAATGTTAGTACCGAAATGTAATATATTGAATTAATGTACCTAAAAGTTTGTATTGAAATGTATGTACCAAAATGTGTGTATTTAAGTCTATGCACCAAAATGTATTATAATGAATTTAATGTATCTAAATGAAGAAGATAAAGTACATTGAAATATATTATATAACAAAAACTAGTTTATCTAAATGTTTAAAAAAAATTACAATAAATGAAATGAAAAAAAAAATTATAATAAAATAAAATTAATATATTAAAAAATAGGAAAAAAAAATATATATATATATAATTAATAAATAAAATTATTAATGTGCCAAAGAACTAAAATTAAATTTTAATCTTATTAATGATTTTAATCTAAAAGTTAAAATGAAGTTTTCTATTTATGTTAACATATGCGTAAAGCCAAGTTGTAAAGAAACTCAACTTTTCGTGTGCAGAGATGATAGCGGTGGAAATGGAGACAACGTGACTTCCTTTTTATGGGTATTGTGAGAGAGGGCAGTTGAACTATCTAGCGAAAAGGAATGAGCCACGTCCTCTTCATGCATGCATCTTACCCTCTTCTGCCACATACCTATGTTTATATATACAACACTTAACGTAAAGGGCGTGTGACCATAATATCAGAGACCCAAAAGTCCAAAGCCCTTCAAATAGATTGTTCACCGCCTTTTTTTTTCTGTTTCTTTTTGGAGTTCAGAAAATGGGAGTGGAGTATGTGGAGAGAGAACCCAAAAGCAATGAGGATACAATCCCAGCTGAGTTCATTAGGTCGGAGAACGAGCAACCGGGAATCACAACCGTTCATGGGAAAGTCTTGGAAGTACCAATAATTGATTTCAGTGACCCTGATGAGGAAAAGCTCATCATCCAAATTACTGAGGCCAGCTCCAACTGGGGCATGTACCAGATAGTGAACCACGACATTCCCAGCGAGGCCATAAGCAAATTGCAGGCTGTTGGGAAGGAGTTTTTTGAGCTTCCACAGGAAGAAAAGGAGGCTTATGCTAAGCCTCCGGACTCCGGCTCAATAGAAGGCTATGGGACAAAGCTCTTCAAGGAAATTTCTGAAGGCGATATTACGAAGAAAGGATGGGTGGACAATCTGTTCAATAAGATTTGGCCTCCATCTGTTATTAACTACCAGTTCTGGCCTAAGAACCCACCTTCTTACAGGTTAGTCACACTTTGTTTTGAGTGCCAAAAAGTATTATTTAGACATACAGAACTGCACATTCAGTGATCTATCTTGTTGTCGTTACAATTTTATCAGATGTCCAGGTAGAACGACACTCTTTAAGTGAGGTTTACACATATGTTTGTTCCAACGTTATTATTATTTTTTTATGACGAATTTTCTAACGTTATTATTATCAGAATTTTAATGAAAAGCCTTTTGGCACTGTTTACCTTAACGAAAAACTATATTTTTAAACTAAAAATTTAATCCTGGTACTATTGACTTTACTATTTATTTTATTCTTATCGTTAAAACTCAAAGTTTTAAAGTCATTTTCATTAGTTTTCCTTATTGTATATGAGTATTGTTCTTGCATTATAGTCTGTTCTAATCTTGGTTTCCTAATTTAATATTTAATCTACTAAATTTATCGTTTGATAAAAAAAATTAAGAATAAAATATCGGTGTCAAATATGTAATATTGGTGTCACTTAATACTTTGGTCTAGTAGTATTCATTTTCACTTGTAAGTTAGAGATCTTGCAATTATCACTTTAAAAATCTCATTTGGCACACTTTAAACTTTTTATAATTAGAAAGAAAAATATACTTGTGAGAAGTGTAGTATGAAACTTTTGGAGCGCTAATAACAATTATTCAATATATATACATATAGGCCTTTATGCAAAGGGATTCCGATTTTATGAAGAAAAAAATGAAGATTAGACGTGAGACCCACTCCACATCGAATTTCAACGATTCTAACCGTTTATTTTGTTAGTCTCAATTTATAGATCATCCTTGAAAAATTCAATTCAATCTGAAACCATTTGTCTATTTAATTATCAAGATCAATTTTTTTTTTATATAATAAAGTATTCGTTCATTTCTTTGAGCTCAATTAGATGTCTTAAATATTTCTGATTTAGCTAATATTTTGAAAGGATGATCTATAAGGTTCAACTTGAAAAATAAATTGTTCGGATCATTAAACCTCGATGTTGTGTGAACCCCACAACTAATTCTCATTTTTATTAAAAAAAAAAAAATAGGTATGTCTTCTCTTAAAGGCTTCTTATATATATATATATATAAAACATGTTTTAGAGCTCGTTTGAAAATGCTTTTAAAATGACTTAAAGTGTTTTTGGTAAAATTAATTTTAGGTTCTAAGTGCTTTATGGAAGAATCACCAGATATGTGCATCTTGCAGAAAGTACTTAAGATTACTTTTAGAGAGTTCATTTAAATTTTTATTAAGAATTGATTTCAAAAATATTTTCACAAAAGTATTTTTAGTCATTTCAAAAACACTTTTATACGAGCCCTTATTACTAGAATTGAATTGTGATGATATATTAAGCAATAAGAAAATTTCAATTAAGCAACAGTCATTGTTGACAGAAACACACCGTGGTCGTTGTCGAAACAATGTATGTACTTACATTATTAATTGGTAGGTAGGGAAGTCAGAGGACAAAAAAAGGCAAAAGATTGAAAGTAAATAACTAAAATGGAAATAAAAATTAACAATGCAAAAGAGTAAAATTTAGAATTCAATTGTCTAAGAGCAACTCTAGTAATATATTTTAGGCTGGTTCAAAGCCTAAAAAAAATAGGCTGTCACCCAAAAAGACCCATCTATTAAAGAGAGGTGCTCCTAGCTTGCTTTGAAGCCTGACTTATCCACACACTTAATTTTACTTTGTACATATATTTCTCAATATTTAGTCGTCGGTAAAATGTATTAAAGAATATCAAAGGACAAAAATTAACAAATAGTGTGTACAAGATAAAATTGGTGAGTAAATATCACAACTCTTGAAAAAATTATGAGCAAAAATATGAAGCTATTATTTGCGGTATTACTGCAAATATATACGTCAAAAGTGGAAAGAAAGAGTTAAACTAATTTTTTTTAGAATAAATGGTGGATTGCTCGGTTATTAGGTTTTTACTTTAACAAACATCATTCTGAGTTCAAACCATTTTCATATCCGTCTAAATAATGCAAAATATTGCTTATAATAATATATAAATAAAACTGAGCACTACCAAATCCCATTTTATATACATGAATACTTAAAGTCTCGTTTCAAAGAAGAAAATACAAACTCACTCTAGGCTGGGCTAGCCTTACACTACAATTGCAAGTATCTTTTACCACAGTGGTAGAAAAGTATTGAGTCTTCGCATAACGGCGTGCGTTTAAACCTTATCGATAGATAATCTAACATTGAATCTAATAAAATTTATCGTTTGACAAAAAAAAAAAAAAAAAAAAAAAAAAAAATTCTTACACTACAATTCGAAGTTTCTTTTTTCTTCTTCTATTTGTGTAATTAAGTGTTTCTCAATAACATTATTATAGTAGTTAGAAGAATTGAGTTAAATATGTAGAAAAAGGAAAAGTAAATTTCTTTTCTAAGAAAAATAACAACAAATGAGTAAAACAATTTTTATTTTATTTTAATAGACCACCTCTTAATTTTCCCCCTTTTTTGGACAGACGAGGTCTACCTCTCAAATTCAACTTTTAATTATGTAGTGTAAATGGTAAATTGTTTTGTTAAATAAAGTATTTCTTTTCAACCCATTACTTTATGAGCACAAATGTTCTCCCTAACAATATCTTTTGTGATAAAAAGAAAACATTTTAGTATACCTTTCCTTTTATTATTACATAGATGTCCTTTGAATAATTCTAACAGATCTTCTTTCAACAGTATTAGAGTAAATGGAAATAATTAATAATTAAATATTTTAAATTTGATGGGGTGCAGGGAAGCTAATGAGGAGTATGCTAAGCATATGCACAAGGTGGTGGAAAAGCTGTTTAAGCTGCTATCTTTAGGGTTAGGGCTTGAAGGACAAGAGTTAAAGAAGGGTGCCGGTGGTGATAACTTGGAGTACCTTCTCAAAATTAACTACTACCCACCATGTCCTCGCCCTGATCTTGCCCTTGGAGTGGTGGCTCACACCGACATGTCCACCGTCACCATTCTCGTCCCCAACGATGTTCAGGGCCTCCAGGCTTGCAAAGATGGCCGGTGGTACGACGTTAAGTACATCCCTAATGCCCTTGTCATCCACATTGGTGATCAGATGGAGGTACGTATTTATAAACTACTTACGGTAACCCTCCTAATCATAATATGCATGTTGCTCCTTAATAATATTAAAAAAAAACCTTCAATTAACACTTTCATCCCGTCATTTAATACTACACTTGAGAATTATTCATTCACTTATAAATGAAAAGTCTTAAATTTAAATATTATAAATGACGAGTTTAATACCGATTTATTCCTCCACTTTTAGTGAATAAATATAACATTGTATAAAAAATGCACCTTCAATCCATAATCTAAAGAAGTTCTAGTCTTCTAATTTTAAAACCCAAATAAAGTTCATATGCAGAAATGTGCAAGCTAAAATATTTAGAGTTCCGCAACACCTTTAATAAATACAAGTTAGAAGACCATCATGTATTACGGTCATCCTACATTATTGTTGTTAATGGTCCCAAATTTCTGTCATATCCATGCATTTATGAGTGACTCATCGAACTTGAAATAAAATTTCAATGTGCCTAGAATAGGATATGGTACACTAAGTATTATAATAAAAGTAGTTGAATTTTTTTTTCAAGTATCAAACCATTTGTATTATGATATTTTGTATACCGAAACTTGTTTTCGGCATAATAAAAACTCTCCATTAAACCTCCTTTTCTAATTATTGAGTTAATTAATTGTGGTGACGTAGATAATGAGCAATGGAAAGTACAAGAGTGTCCTGCACAGGACCACTGTGAACAAGGATAAGACAAGAATCTCGTGGCCCGTGTTCTTCGAGCCGCCGGCAGACCACGTCGTCGGTCCTCATCCACAGCTTGTGAACGCCGTTAATCCACCAAAGTACAAGACCAAAAAGTACGGCGACTATGTTTACTGTAAGATTAACAAGCTTCCCCAATAAATAAACAATAAGCACCAGAATAAATAAATATTATAAAATTGGTGGTTTTGTTTATTTTTCTTTTCCTTTTTTTTTTGTTGGTGAAGTTGTGATTGGTGTGTACCTTATTAATATGAAATAATTGTTTGAATTTGTGTTCCCGGTTCAAACTATTTCTTGACCTTTTAGTGTTAATCAATGTAAGATTCCGCTTGTGCTAAAAAAAAAAAATTATTCGAATCAAAAGGTGATGAGCAAAATCGTACTCAGTTGTATTTGATTGTGGAAGATGAGATTCGGTTTCAACATTCTTATTCCTCTAATTAACAATATGTTTAGGATTAAGACATCGTTTGATGTTTAGGATTGGATTAGACCGAATAACCACTATATTGAAGGAATGTTGATCGAACAATGAAAAATTTGTACCAACTTAAAATTAGAAGATGGATTAATTCATTCCCATCCATTCCAATTTCCTCTCAAATGGTTAGAGTAAAGGATAAATTTCCTTCATATCTAATCCCGTCCCATTTTAATGTACTTTAAACGAAAAAATAATTTACCACTACCTCTAGTATTCCTAGAATTTTATGAATTGTCCAATCTATTATAGTTCTAGACACCAAACAATACTTAAGAAATAAAGAATATAAAATTTTTTAAATCCAGAACCTCAAATACAAAAAAAATATATTTTAATCAATTGAATTATAAGTTGTTTGTGAAACTTTGATAGTTTAGAATGCGTAATCGATTAAAAAAAAAGTTACACAAGAAAAGAAAGAAAATGAGGAGACTAGTTTGTACTAGACAATACAGTGGCAGTGTCGTATCCCGGAACCACTTTTTGGAGGGGAAAAGACTTAATATTTCGACAACCAAACTACATTAAAAGCAAGGTATAAAATATCGATGATATCGAAAATATCGGTAGTCCAGAAACACGAAAATATCGATGGAAATATCGGGAAAATATCGATGGAAATATCGGGATAATATCGATATCGATAAAAATAATATGGAAACCACGGAAATTGTAAGAAAAAGTTGGAAATTTTTATTGAAACTTTGTAGGATGTTTATATAGTCAATTATCTATTAGTTTATCACAAAAAATTGGAAGGAAATGCATTGCATGATGGATTTAACTGATTTAAGTTGATTATATAGCGAGCTGACAAACATTGTGAGTGTAGAAAATATGTAGTAGTTAATGAAAGAAGTTTAAACACACCATAATCATTTATATATAATGAATTATTACAAAATTTTACACTTTATACATTGCATGGTAAGATACATGAGTGACTTAATACCACATAGAGTTCCTATGAGGTTCAAAATTTTGACTATCTTCATCATCTCTATGTGTAGAGTAAGTGTATTGTGAAGAGTAGTCATCAAATGATAAATCCCCAAAATAGTTTTGCATGTAATTGTTAACATGCCACCCATATGGATCCGAGCTTGGTTGACGTTGTCCATAAGCAAAATCATTTGAAGATTGAGTCTCAGATTCTTTCCATGAGTCGCTCGATTCCATCCCAACAGGAATGGGATATGAAGGGTAGGGAAATGGTTGGTTATCTGTATAACCATAGTTACTACTTCCCACTCCAACAGAGTCTGAAGTTATAGATAACGAGTCATCTTCTTGACGTGACAAAGTCCCCTTGCCTCTTTCTCTACGAGTATAGTCATTCCCTATGGCACCAATTCCTGGTCCTGCCCCCCTACTGCCATGGTCCTCATCCTGTGTTGCATGCGTGAAGTTTTCCCCACTAGTGAAGGGGCTCATAAATTCGGGAGGTGGTCCAACATAGTTTCCATATCCACCACTACCTCCAGATCCACTATATCCTTCATCATTCCCACCTCCGGTGGTAGGTGAGTATCCTGGTCTTGTACTAGAGCTATCATTAGTATCAGCAGGATCTTGTGGTTGTGTAGGATTGGAATAAGGTGGAATTCCAGTGTTTCTTGGTCTTGGGCGCAAAAGTTCTTCGAAAGAGTCAGCGCTGCTAGATCCCACCTCATCCTCTAATACTTTTTCTACATTTATCCCTTCATTACGTGCTTCTTCAGCAACTCTTGGAGCTGGGTTGCCTTCATCATCATCTAAATGAAGAGGTCTAATCCATTGATAAAGTTCGTTACCCTCTGTATCATCATCTTTAGCAACAATATCAAACACATCTAGTGGGTCACCACGGTCGACATGATCTATTTCTGCTTCCTTATCTCGAATTTGAAGCTTCATGTTGTAGTAGCAATAAACTAATTTTTCCAACCTACTATGAGCCAACCTATTTCTTTGCTTTGTGTGTATGAGTGCAAATGTGCTCCAATTTCTTTTACAAGCAGGTGAGGAAGCTGTTTGTGATAATACTTTGATTGCTAACTTTCTCACAGTTGGTGCATCAGTCCCATACATGATCCACCATTCAGCTACAATGAAAAACAATGTTGATCAGCCTAATAACTCCAACAAATTCTATTATAAACCGATAGTGAAATATGTTTACACTCACTAGGAGACATTTTTGTTCGAGCAGCAACTGATGTTGGTTCTCCAAACGTTCTTCTTGCATCTTTAAACCATGTTAGCTGAATAAAATAAATCGTGTTAGTTTAATCCAACAAAGTAATTATTATAATTTAAGTAATTATGTACCTCATTTCCAAATTGGCCAACTGCTGGTGATGCAGGGTCTAATTTAGAGTATACATTATGTACAACACGTATAAAGGTACCATCATCTCCAACTCCGGGTCTGTATTGGTATCGAGGATTCAAATAATATGTTGTTGAAAGAAACACATACTCTAATAAGAGAAATAATATTTATGCAACTAAAGAAATGAATTACAAATTATGACATAATTTATACCTGCTGCATGCAAATCGTGGTATAATGTTTTATACCATCGGTCATCAATTATCTTTATGACCCACCTTGCACCATGTTTTCTTTCCAAGTCTCCTTCACTACACGCATCAACTCATATATTGCCCCCATAGTAGGTTACAATTCTGTGTCAACGATCCGTAAAACTTTATAAAAAGGTTCAAACACTTGGCACACATGTTCTGATTGAGTCCAAAAAGCTTGATCAAGCACTATACTTTCCACCATACGACCTGCATTTGAGCGGCTGAAATTGTGGTTGGCCCAATCGTCACTAGTGCATAGTTGCTTCAACCCTGCTCTCTTCTTAAGTAGGCTGTCTAATGCAATATAGTTGGTGGCGAATCGAGTGGCAGCTGGACGAATAATTTCTCCTTTGCAAAATTCATGCATCTTTGCCAACAACCAACCGTGATTGTAAATATAATTTGTGATCGTTCTAGCTATTTTTACGACAGTAGCAACATTCTCTCTCTTCCCCATTGCCTCAAACATGAGATCAATACAATGTGCTGCATATGATGTCAAAAACACATTATGATGCTTCATTAACTTTTTTCCAGCTTTGACAAATGCAGAACCATTGTTGGTCACGACTTGGACAACATTATGCTCTCCCACCTCCATGATTACATCCCTTAATAATTTGTAAATATACTTGTAATTCTTTATATGGTCTGAAGCATCAACAGACTTCAAAAAAATTGTCTTTCCCTTGGAGTATACCATGAAGTTTATGATAGGCAATCTGGTCGGGCCAGTCCATCCGTTTCACATGATTGTGCAACCATTAGTTTCCCACTTTGACCTCAACTTGTTAACATACTCGCCAATGTCTTTATACTCCATATCTAAATATTTGTTTCTTACCTCATAGGGAGTGGGAGGTTGTACTCCAACACCGGCCTGTTGACATCCCAATACCATATTTTTGAAATGATGTGATGATGCCTTCTCAGCGAGGACATTTTCATAGATAAAGAACTTGCTAATTAGACGCCTCATTCCCTCCTTCACATTACCTCCAGTGAAATAACTCCAAACACTCTTTTGACGTGCTTTGGGCGGTTATGAAACAAAAAATTTCAGTGCGTAGATGGCCTGAGGACTTAACTTTAGAGGAGGTATAGATGGAATTAGTGCCTTTCTGGGTTCAAATTAGGGGTATCCCTTTGGGACTCAAGTCCGAGGTTAATGTGCGAAGGTTAGTTCGCGATGTGGATGAGTTTCTGGAATTAGAAGACCTTTCTAAAGCTCGGGGATTTCTAAGAGCTCGAGTAGTTGTTAATTCAAAGAATCCATTTATCCCTGGATACTGGTTTTCTAGAAGGCATGATATAGATACGTGGGTGGAATTTAAATATGAAAGGTTGCAAGATTTTTGTTATCGATGTGGGCGAATAGAACATATGAATACTGAATGTTCCTTTGCATCTAAAAGGGATCATTCTGCTGGTTATGGTGAATGGACTAAGGCGGCTCCGATTCGTGATGTAGTGATTCCCACTAGAGCATTAGAGTCTGGGGTTGGGGAACGCAAGGTGGCGGGAGCGATGAGACATAGTCGACTGGTAGAAGTGCAGGGGTGCCAACGGCCTAATCTTATTGTGGTTATAGGGGAGGGGGACAGAGGTGTTGAGCGGCGGCTACAGTGTACTTTGCCTTCGAGTTCTAGTAGGGAACCTAAGAGATGGTGCAGGAATGATAGGTCAAGAAGGGAAGGGGTACTCTCTTTTTTCATGCCGTATGTCTCAGATAGTTTGGCCCTGGGTGGTAGATATGAACCAACAATACCTCTTTCTATGAAGGCCTCGTAAAACAGCTTAAGGGGCAACTCTTCTGTAGCAGTGAAGGAGGTTCAGGAGGGTGCTACAAAGGAGGACGCATATAGTCTATTGAAATAAGGTATTGTGGAGGAGGCTGTCGGGATCAATCAGGTTCCTTTGAAAAAGATTAAGCAAGTTGATAGTAGTCAGGAAAGGAAGATGTGTGCGGTTGAGAGGCTTCGAGGAATAAGTATTCATGAACGTTGTCTTATGGTGGAGTGTGCTATTTATGCGGAGAAGGAATGTGAGGAACTTTCGATTGAATATCAAGATATGTGGGAGTTTATGTAGGCAGAGTCGGAGAAAGTGAGGGTTGCTTTGTTGGCTCACAAAGGAGAGTCATTGTCCAAAGGTGGTGGTAGGGGTGGGTTCAAAAAACTGAAAACTAAACTGGACCGAGGCTGAAAACAACTGAACCGAAAAAAATTGAACCAAAACTGTCAAACCGAACTGAACTGAATCTGGCCAGTTCGGTTTCGGTTTTTGAGGTTCGGAAACCGAACCGAACTGATATATATATTTAATTATTGTTTTCAATATTATAAATAGTTTAGTCATACAATCATAACAAAACATGATTTGTTGCCAAGTTGGTTTCAGTGAAACTTTTCAAGCTGCAGCGCATGGGTTCGAACCCTCATACCTCCAAGATTTTAGAGTAGTTTTTTAATTTTTTTGAGAAATCAACAAAATCCTTTAACCCTAGCCACTAGTAGTAGCAGCCACACCTTTTTCTTTTTTCATTCCCCTATTCTCTCTCTTGTTCTCTGCCTCCAGTGTAACCCTAACCCAGTAACCCTATCGCGCAGCCGAGCCTCCTCTCTCTCTCTTTCTCTCTCTCTCTCTCTCGCTGGGTCTTCAACTTCAATCGCTCTGTCTCTCTCAATCTTTCAGGTGACCCATACCCTTCTCACTCTCAAGCTCTCACACCTCGCCCTCGCCGTCAATCTTTCATCTCGCCGTGAGCTTCTTCTTGCCGTTTCCAGTCTCGACTGCAAAAGGTTAGTCTCATACTCTCATTCTCTGTGTTCAATTTTCTGTTCTATTTATCTATTGAAATTGGTTGTGATTAGAGAGATATTCATTTCATACTTTGCATTTTCTATTAATCTGCTGCTTTTCTGGATTTATTAGTGTTATGAAGTGACTGAGATCTATGAATGTGTGCTCATTTTCAGTGTGATTGTTTCTGGGATTTCGATTCCACCCCACAAAAAAAGAGCTGGTCCACTATTACTTGCAGATGAAGCTCGAGGGAATGGATTACATTGTTGGCGACGTCATCAGCGAAATCAATATCTGCAACCACGAGCCAAGGGACTTGCCTGGTAATTATTTGCAAACCCCAAGTCTTAAATTTTGATTATTTTTCTTAGTTCAACGAATCTGATAATTTGTATTTGCCATTGGGTATTTGGGTTTAATCCAAATGTAAATTAATTACCAAACCCAGTTCTTAAATTTTATGTTTTGAAAATTTTGCTGAAAATGTTAGTAAAAACTTTGAATTTGCAGCTCAATGAATATGACACTCCGTTTATGCAATTGGGTTTAGTCCAAATGTAACTTTATTATCAAACCGAGTTCTTAAAAAATTCCATCTTTTTATTTATTTTTTTATGAGAATTTTACTAAAATTTTTCAATTTGCAGTTCAATGAGTTTGAATTCTGTTTACTGTTTAGGAAATTAGGTTTAATCCTAATGCAACTTATTACCAATCCTAGTTCTTATTTAAAAGTTATCTTTTTTGGGTGACAATTTTACGAAGGCAGTGATTTATGCACTCTTCTATGAGTTCGAAAAATTATAAAATGTTAATTTTTGAGGTGTAAACAGCTAGAAATGCAGTGCGAATAACGCTACCCCTTTTCTTGAATGAGTTTGATAATCTTTATCTGTATTCACCATGCTTTAGTTCTTGACTTGTGAATTTTACAAACTTAAATACATGTACAATGTACGACTTCCCCATTTATATTGACTTGTGAATTTTACAAACTTAAAGTAGAGCTCTCTTTCTTAGCAACGGTTGCATTGTTAACCTCCCTCTTATATATATATATATATATATATATATATATATATATATATATATATATATATATATATATATGCTGATTAACCACGTAGTAAGATAACGGTTGCATTGTTAATCTGCTATGTTGCCTCCTAGGCTGCCTAAGCATTGAGCTTGAGGAGTTGAAGAGAAGAAGTGCGTGGAAGACATGAAATCTTGACGGTTTATTTTAGTTTATGATTTTAGTTAAGTGGAATATTTCTGTAAAATTTAGACTTTGTTATGTTTATTTTAGGTGTGGAAGATTTGAAGTGTAATGTTTATTTTAAATTTGGACTTTTTGAAGACTTAAACTTTGATTTTTTTTTTAAGTTTGGACTTTGGAAGATTTGATTGATGATTCTAGTTGAACTTTAAATATTTATTTTCATTGTGTAGGAATGCTTATGTTATGATTGTGTTGGAGAAGTTAAAATTTTAGATTTCAATTTTTATTCATTTAAAAAAAAAAAACCAAACCGGGCTGAAACCGAATCGAAAATAACTGAACCGAAAAAAAAACCGAAAAAAATTGAACCGAACCGTTTCGAACCGAATCCAGCCCTAGGTGGTGGCGGCGGCTGGCCTTCAACATTTGCATGATCACCATGAGTTATATTTTTTGGAACTACTGACTTGGATCAGCCACGATAGTTCGAAACTTGCATGGGCTTATACAGAAATATCGGCCCTCTATGGTTTTTCTTTCAAAAACAAAAATGGAAGATCATAGGATTGATGGAGTGTAGAGAAGAATAGGCTTTAAGTAGGGATTTAATGTGCCTCATTTTGGTAGATCAGGGGGATTGAGTCTCTGGTCAGTTGAGGATTTGGAAGTCAATATTCAGTTGTTTTCAAACCACGTTATTGATACCACTGGGGAATTCTATTGGGCACGTGTGACAGGTGTATATGGTACTGCCTATCGGGAAGAGAAAGCTTCTTTTTGGGACTGGATGAGTCATAACTTTTGTCCTTCTGCGGTTCCTTGCCTTTGTGGTGGGGATTTTAATGAGTTTCTTTGGGATTCTGTGTTGGAAGTATGCCCACAAAGCCACTCATTTGATGTAATAGCTTTTTGGAATACTTAATGTATTAAACTTTTATATGTTTAATGGAGGGCAAAGCTTGTTGTTAATCACTGTTTATTGTATCTTGTGTTTAAACACTAAGGGAATCCAAGGAATGTATTTGATCTAAGAGATAAGTGATCTAAGTAAGTTAGATTTTCGAGACATTTCTCTTATGTTCATTCCTAAAACGTTCCTAGCCATAGGGTTGCCAATTGGGCATTGACAATCCGCTAAGGTTAGTATGTGTTATGTCGACTCAAGCGTGGATATGACAAGTCTCAAGTCATTTAGTGTTGGACACTAGGACAAACACATAGGTGCTTGAAAGAGTAATCAAGTACACTGGACTACGATCAAAACAGAGTTCAAACATACATGTCATGTAAGAACTCGATGGTTACAATATGCAAAGTAGTCTTATGACCTGAGGCATCATTGATGTCTAATGGTTAGGTCCTTGATCTTTGATCGTGTCAAATGACGTTCCTTTGGAGTGTCCACGGCATGGTTGGGGTCAAGCTATCTAGTCATGTAGACATATGAATGCACAACAAGGGATCTCTAACCTTCCATGGTGGAAGGAGAATACTCTAAGATATGATTCGAGAGTCTTTGGCCAAAGCATATGAATATGACTAAGGAAGTTTGTTCCAAATCTTATTCAAGCGAATCATATAGAGAAGTATCACATTGGATAGTAGACATGAAACAAACTATCACTTAAACAATGTGATTAAGAGTATTGTATTAGAGAATGACCGTATTGCATTGTAGTTGTAACTGGATAGGTTCTCCAACCACTTCTATTTAGCTTGGGTAACCATGACATGCTGCTAAGTGTCACTCATGGTTTGTGGAAGCCCTAAAGATTAGCAAACACTAATCTTAAGGGAGAATTGAAATGTGGTTTCAATTCACAATCGATCGTTAAGAGTAACATCGCCCACTGCCTCGCTAACTGGAACCTAATGGATCGTACACCGAGTAAGGATGAAAGTGAAGTACCCAAATGAAATGGATAAGCAATTAAATGGTTAATTGAAGAATGGTCAAAGTTAATTAATTAGTTAATTAATTATACGAAACGTTCGTATTGGGCTTCTAAATTGGTTTTGGGTTTCGGGGCCCAAAAGTGTTTTGGTCCACAAGGCCCATTATGTTTAAGTTGTATGACAACTAAAACATAATGGGCAATTAGCCCAATGACGAAGCAAGGCCGGCCATATGTGGTGAGGGGTAACAAACTTGTGTTAATTACAAGTTTGCCACTCACAAGAAATGAAGTATAAATTCAAAGTTATAGCTTTATTTCATTTAGGGTTTTCCTTAAGAAATTGGGTGAAACATTTTCTCTCTAAATTTCCAAAAGGGGGCCGGCCACTTAGGGAGAGAAATCTAGCAATTTCTTCTTCCCTAAGTCATCTATTTCATCTTCACATTTTATCTTTGGTGTAGAGACTTAGAGACATCAAGCCTTTGGTGTTTTGGAGAACAAATCCTCAAAGAAGCAAGGAGGTGACTTGAAGGCCCTCCACTTGGGTGAATCCCTTGTGTAATCAAGGATGAGCTTTAAGGGTAATGATTCTCTTAATCCTTTTCTCTTTAATGTTGTTAAAGATTTATGGTTCACCATATACTAGGCTTTGAAAGTCATGGGTTTTATGAATTGTTTTTGAATGCATGTCTAATTTAATTTGTTAATATTTTGCATATGTATTCAAATGTTCTTTAATGTTCTTCACTAGGACATAATTTTTCCTTCATTATGAGAAATCGGGCGGTTCGTAAGTCTTGTATAATAGGCCTCAATATCTGGCGGGTTTTATGCATATGGCAAAGATATTTGATCTGAATTTTAATGGCTCTTCCTTCACTTGGCGTGGGATGCGTAATGGTGAGTTGGTGGAGGAATGCATTGATAGGGCTTTTTCTAATCAGTTTTGGCAAGCTTTCCTGGCCGAATACAATGGTTCTCCATGGCAATGTAATTGGTTCAGACCATTGCCCTCTGATCATTCAGCAGGAGTCTCGGGGATTTACAGGTAGAAGGCTTTTTCGATTTCAATCTTTTAGGTGAAGGAGGAGTAATGTAAAAGATTGGTGGAACAATGTTGGGCTCAGCTATATGAGGGTGATGCTTTGGGCGGGTGATCTAAACAGATTCATGACTGTCTCACACAACTCATGAGGTGAAGTATACGTAAATTTAAACTGGGGCAACAAGAAGTTGAGCAGCTTACTTATGATTTAGGTGAGCTTCAAAAGAATAGGGGAGACTATGTGGAGGAAATAAGTGTTAAGACGAGATTGCTTGATCAGTTGTTTGCTTAGGAGGAAAGTGTTTGGCAACAGAAGTTACGCATCAAATGGCTTTAGGATGAGGATGCGAATACAAAGTTTTTCCATCATTCTAGCATCAAATTGCTTTAGGATGGGGTGCGAATACAAAGTTTTTCCATCATTCTACTATGAAAATGAGAAGGCAAAATCAGGTGTCGAAGCTTACAACTAATGATGGCAGGTGGGAAGAGAGGCCTTGGTGGATGACTATTTTTTTAATTTGTTTACCTTAGTGGGCAGTAGATCATGGGGCTCGGTGCTGGAGTCTGTTCCTTCTTCTGTGTCGACTAGTATGAATGAAGTTTTGTTGTCTCCAATCTCTGATGATGAGATTCATGATGCTACAGTGCAAATGGGTGACCTTAAGGCTCCGGGACCTTATGGCTTTTAGGTGTGTTCTATCATAATTTTTGGGAGCCTATTAGGAAGGATGTTCATGATTTGGTTCAACTATTTGATTCGGATGAGATTAATCTTAAGCGGTTAAATGCAACTCATATTGTGTTAATTCTGAAAGTTCCCCACCCGGATGCTGTTTCTCAGTTTAGGCCGATTAGCTTATGTATGTTTTCTTATAAGATTTTGGCAAATGTGTTAGCAAATCGGTTGAAGCCACTGTTGCCCCATCTCATTTCTCCCATGCAAAACGTTTTTTTTTATGGTCGACAAATTCAGGATGATATTGGCATTACTAATGAGCTCTTTCATTTCCTTAAATTGAGGAAAGCTAAGAGTAGGTTTGAATTGGGGATTAAGCTAGATATACAAAAAGCATATAATCAAATGGAGTGGGATTTTCTTGATACGGTGATGAAGAAGATGAGCTTTCATTCCAAGTGGCGAAATCTTGTTATGAGGTGCGTGACTACGGTATCCTTTTTGGTTATCCTCAATGGGCAACCAGGAAATAAGTTTGCTCTTTCACGAAGTTTGCGCCAGGGTGATCCGTTATCTTAATATTTGTTCTTGTTCGTTAGTGATGTTCTTTCTCGAATGCTTCAAGGGGCTGTGGATCGACATCTTTTGGAAGGAGTGAAGATAAATGTACATTATCTAATTATTTCCCATATCTTTTTTGCTGATGATACTCTTTTATTTTTTATGGCCAATTGACGGAACTGTTGTTCTTTTGTCAAACTACTAGACGAATATTGTGCTGTTTTCGGGTTAAGCTGTTTATTTTCATAAATCTTCTGTGTTTTTTAGAGCTAATACACCTTCAGATGTGTCGGCGGAGTTGGGACACATTCTCCATATGTAGGTTGTGTCCAATCCTGGTACCTATCTTGGGGTTCCAGCTCTGTGGGATAGATCGAAAAGGTACATGTTGGCTTTTATCAAAGGTAAGGTTTTGCAAAAAATTCATGGGTGGGCGCAAAATACTTTCTCTCAAGCGGGTAAGGAGGTCTTAATCAAAGCAGTTGTCCAAGTGATTCATGCATACCCTATGAGTATCTTTAAGTTTCCTGTGGTAGTTTGTTAAGAGTTGGATTCTAGGATCGCTGGGTTTTGGTGGGGACCCACTAGGTGTTTAAGCATGCTCTGGGTCTCTCAGAAAAGGAAGAAGGTATAGGATTCATAAACTTTTCTGATTTTAATGATGCATTACTTGCGAAACAATGCTGGAGATTGCTTTATAATCCGGACTTGTTATGGGCTATGGTTCTCAAGGCCTGGTATTTTCCTCATTGTTTGTTTCTTGATGCTAAGCGAGGAAGTAGGGCTTCTTGGGCTTCAAATAGTCTTTTGGTGGGTGTAGATCTCTTACTGCAAGGATCGCACTGGCAAATTATGGATGGGAGGTCGGTTTGCATGTGGATTGATCGTTGGTTACTTAATCGTTTTAATTACTTAATTTTACTAAATTAACCCTAGCGACGGAAACGTTGACTTTCGTTGACATGTAGGAATTTTTTCTATTAATTTATTCACGTCGCATTCGTCGATACGAACATGTAGATGCGAGAGTAAAGTCTTTAACAGTTTTTTAATTAATGTAGAAGTGTAAAAAATATAGAAAAAATATATATAAATGCTCGTAATGCCAAGCTTTACAACTTTCATGAAGAGCTTAACTTCAAAATTTGCCACTATAATCATATAAATCATAGATCAAAATTTAATCGTTGATTATTGTTTACATTTACACTTCATTTTTCTCATCAAATTTTATTTTTTCAGATTTTATTTTTTTGAAAACATGATCTATTAGAGGATGCAAGAAGATGAACAGTTTGGATCGTTGATATTATATTCAGATTTTTATGGTCACTGAAAATATTGCTTGATGTTTATATGGTTTCTACTAACTATATGACATCGACTCATATTTCAGTTAACTATAAATATCGAAACATGTTATCAAAAATCTGAATTGTTCATCTTCCTACATCCACCAGATGATCATGTTTTCAAAAAAGAAAATTTAAAAAATGAAATTCAGTAAGAAGAAAAAAGCGTAAATGGCAATCAACGGTTAAATATAAATTTAAGGTTTATAGATTATAGTGTTGGATTTTGAAGCTGGCCCTTTCATAAAAGTTATAAAGCTTGTCACTATGAATGATTGTATATATATATATATATATATATATATATATATATATATATATTTTTTTTTAACAATTTTTACACTTCTACAATAATTATTATTGATCTTATTAATTTTAGACAACGACATGTTAAGTAAAATTTATCATAGTAATGATAATAAGGAATTCTCATGATAAAAATAAATAATGACTAAAACTTCTTTTTTTAACTTATATAGAATAATAATACAAAACTATATATTTAATATAGAATATATTGTATATATTCATATGGCTATTGTATTTTATAATAAATCTTTTAGTAATTAAACTTTAAAATTATCAAAATAATTTTTTCTTAACAGGTTGAAACGGGTTGCTCACATGTCACCCGCGTGTATACCCATTAAGAACCCATTTTTTAATGGGTCACCCGATAATGACCCGATTAGTTATCGTGTTGACCCGAAACCCATTATTTTCGTGTTGTTTTCATGTCGTGTCAGAAACTGCCAAGTCTATCTACAAATGCCCCCACTTCAAGGCACGTTGTAAGCATGTGCTTGTCACATGTAGGAAACGTGTTTTGAAGTCCTACAATGTGAATGTTCTAACTCAAGGGTCGTCGAGACATGATCTTGAATTAATTTGCTTCTTCAAGGGCCGAAGAGGCGTATTTCTTGAATTGACATGCTGAATTCCGTCAAGGGCCATTGAGGCGTATTTCTTGAGCGAAACATTTCTTCAAGGGCCATAGAGGCTTAATCTTGAAGGAAATGACATTTTCTTTTTCTTCAAGGGCTGTGGAGGCTTGATCTTGAAAGAAATGACATTTTTTTTTCATGGGCTGTATAGGCTTGATCTTGAAGGAAATGATATTTTTCTTCAAGGGCTGTAAAGGCTTGATTTTGAAAGAAATTTTAAAATTGGATAAATTGGCACATACTTCTTGTGCATATTGATTTTCCATAATTGTGACAAAATACAATTGGTGTATTTTGAATTTTTCCCTGTGGTTGTAGGAAAAAATGTTTCCCTTCCTTTGAAAGAATCCCCTTCAATTTTAGTAACAAAGGTGACTTCCCTCAAAGTGTTGGAAACTTTTTGTGATTTCTTTCAAGATTTTGGAAATATGTAATGATTATCCTTGGGTGAGTAGGATGTGCATTTTCCTTTCCCTTTTTCTTTCCCATGACAAGGAGGACAATTTTTTTCTTCCTTTCCCTTTCGATTCCCATGGCAAGGGAAAAGAAATTCTTTCCTCTTTTCATTCCCCACAGCAAGGAAGGGGATTTTGTTTCTTATTTTGAATTTCCCATGGCAAGGAGGAGTACTTTTGCTTCCTCTTGTGATCCCACGGCAAGGGAGGGAATGATTTTTTTATCCCTTATCTTTCAAGGCATATATACCTTCAACTTTGCATTTTCCTACGGCTGCGCAATCCTAACAGGAAATCAACTTCTGTGGGAATGATTTTAAAAACTAGAATGTTTGGCTTTAGAGAAAAATATGAAATTTGAATATAATGATCCTGAGCCCCTTAGCTTGCTTCTCTAATTGGCCTTGCATTGAAATTCATCCGGAAAATTAAATTATCACCAAAACCGTCCTACATGCGCAGATTGGCTGTAACTTGCCATTTTTGCATGGAATTTGCTTCCTTCTTTTGGTGGGAATGTGCTTCCTTGTTTTGATTTTCCTTTTATTATTCAAGTAAGTATTTCCCTTATAGAATTAGGAAGCAATTGACTCCTATTTATAGGACAATTGGGTGTGCATTTTTTTCACACACATAATAGCTTGCTGTGGACTACCTTGAAGCTTTTGTCATGGGTTTGCTGTTGTTGCCGTGCCCTTCTTACCGTTTGGAGCTTGTTACAGTACGTGACTTTTACCATGTGGGGTTGTGTAAAAGACTACACCGTTTTTACGGTTTGTAGTTGTTGGAAATGTGCCCTAAAACCAATCATATGATGATACTTTACGGACATTTCACATGTTAAACTAATCTAGTTTAATATCAAGGGCAAACATTATTGTTTGAACGGTCTCATATAAATGTTATATGCTTAAACGATAAGTCCAAGGAATATGTGATTGGGAGAATGCGATCTAAAGAAGTTAGATACATGAGACCATTCTTTCGTAGACACATCCTAAACGTTCCTGGTCATAGGATTGCCAATTGGGCATTGACAGTCCGTTAAGATCAGTACGTGCTATGTCTTCTCTCAGGGAGAGTGACCAGTCTCGAGTCATTGGTGTGAGTGACACCAGGACAAGCATGTAGGTGCTCAATAGAGAATGAGTTCAGTGAACACGATCAACGAGGAGTTCTCATACTCATGTCACATGAGAACTCAAGGTTGGGATAATGCAAAGTAGTCCTTTGACCTGAGGCATCATAGTTGTCTTGTGGTTAGGTCCTTGATCTTTGACTATGTCAAACGTCACTCTATCAGGGTGTCCACGGCATCGTCGGGGTTAAGCCACTTAACCATGGAGACAAGTGAATGTGCAACAAGGGATCTCTAACCTTCAAACCGTTGAGGGAGAATACTCTATGATATGATTTGGAATCTCTGGCCAGAGTATGAATGAGATGTTGGAATGCGTTCCAGATCACATTCAAGGTAATCATATAAGTACAAGATTCACATTGGATAGTAGACATGAATAAACTATCAAACCAAACAATGTGGTCAAGAGTATTGTATTAGAGAAAGACCGTATTGCATTTGTAATCCTAAACTGAATAGGTTCTCCACCTCTTCTGATTAGCTTGGGTAACCATGATATGCTGCTAGGTGTCACTCATGGTTTGTGGAAGCCCTAAACGTGTGTAAACACTAAAGGGAGAATTGAAAGTAAGTTTCAAATTCACAATCGATTTGAAAGAGTTTGAATCGCCCACTGCCTCGCTAAAAGGAACCTAATGGATCGTACACCGTGTAAGGTAGAGATTGAAGATTCAACGGAGATGAGTAAGAATAATTAAATGGTTTAATTATTTATGGCAAGGATTAATTAATATGATTATTAATCAAACGAATAAGTTCGTTAAAGACCTCGGGATAGTTTTGGACCTTAAGGCCCAATGGGCTTCGAACGTCAAGTCCATTGACTTAAGTTGTATGACAACTTAATGAATAATGATTCACAAAGGCCCAAATGGCCCAATAAATCCCACATGGCCGGCCATGTTAGAGAAGGAGTGGTTTTGGACTTATTTACAAGTTTGCCACTCAAATGAATAAAGGTATAAGTATGACTTTATAGCCAAAATTCATTAAGGGTTCTTTTTGGGGGAAATTGGAGAAACACAAGCTCTCATTTCTCTCTAAAGTGCCGGCCACCTTGAGGAAAATATCTAGCAATCTTATTTCCTCAAGGTCACTCATCTCTTCTTAAATCTAACCTTGGTGTGGAAACTTAGAGGTTCTCAATTTTGAGAACTTGGAGAAACCTTTCATCCAACCAAATCCATAGATTTAAGATGCAAGGAATGAAGGCCCTCTCTTTGGGTGATTAGCCTTTGCTTATGCAAAGAGGTATCTACAAAGGTATAAATTTCAACTCACTTTGTTTTGAGTTGTTTAAAGGTTCACCAAACTACTAGGCTTTGAACATTCATGGGTAATGTTTTGTTTTTAAGTACATGCAAGCATGATTCCACCTTTAATTTGTTAATTGCATGCTAATGATGTTGCTTAAATGAACATGTATTCTCAAAATAATCCTTCAAGTGGTATCAGAGCCTAGGTCTAGTAGTTGGTGAATCCTTTTGGGTTTTGTAGTTCATAATATGTGATTTAAAAGTTGTAAAATGTTACAAGCTTTATTCTTGTTTTTATGAATGTAAATTTTGTTGGAAAATTTGCCATCTCAAATGTTGTAGATGTAGTTCATATGAGCATGAATATTGGAACTAAAATTTGGTGCCATGAATTTTGGGATTTTCGGCCAAAATTAAAGGGTGATTTTTTGGGTTCTTGTTTGACTTGTTAAAAGTGTTTTCAAGTAACTTTTGGAACCCCTATGTACCCTAATATGGTTATATGTTATTTCCCTTAAGATTGAATGGTTTTGGGATGTTTTTGGGTGAAAAATGATCATGGAATTTTTTTGAGTTTTTCATGAATGTTCTTCATTGTTCTTGACATTTTAGCCAAGAACAAAAAGGTTTGGTGTTTTGATTCAAAGTTTTGAATTATTTCATAAAGTTTTTGTTATAAGATATTTTCATATATTTATTAATGATTAACATTTTTAATGTTAGTCAAAAACTTTGTAAATATCTTAGATATTTGTTTATTAAAGGTGAAAGAAATATTGGTGGTGTGTAAGGATTAAATCCCTTTCACACACCACATGCACCACTTGCATGCTTTATGTCAAAACTACAAATCAACACACACATCACACCATTTTCCTCTCCCAAGGCCGGCCACTCCCTAGTGGGAGTACTTTTGGGGCTTTCATGCAATTACATACACTTTTGATACTTTTGTGTATTTGCACTTTGGCCCAAAAGTTTACGTTTTTACGTTTAGGTCCAAAAACACTAAAGGACAAATTGTTTTGCTCCTTTAATGAAGTTTTTACATTTGTGGAAAATTTTGGGTTCTAGTTGTGATTACATGAAGTAGTGGACTTTTGTGTTTTTACAAAGTGACCCCAAAAGTTTATGTTTTTGCAAAATAGCCCAAAAGTTGTGGTTTATTGCACTATGGCCCAAAAGTTGTGGCTAATTGCAAAATAGCCCAAAAGTTGAGGTTAATTGCACAATGGCCCAAACAAGTTGAGGTCATTGCATTTTGGCTCAAATTAAATAGAGAACAAAAATTGTTTTGTCTCTTGAAATAAGAATTGGATTTTCATTTTATTTAGCTCCATTTAAATCAATTTTATGGATACAAAAACCAAATGAAAATTGTTGCATTCAATTTAATTAGTTAAAGTGTTAATTAATTAAAGGGTGATTATGAACCTAAGCCTACGATAATTGAGCTATGTGAAAGGCCGTTTCAAATTTGTTTGAACCATGGGAATGTGTAGATTAGATTTTAGTTGTAATTTGATTTGAAAACAATTTTTAAAGCAAGAGTATATGATACTACTAACATAAGATTTGCATTCATTGATGGACTATATAGTTGCCTTAGGGCCTTAGGATGATTATGAACCTTTTATTAGATCCAACACGAGCCTTGTGTTGAATCTCGGTCTAGGGATGGTGATTGATTTTAGTTACGCGTTTAATCACATTAAGGTGTGTTGTCTTAGGGGCGTTGGACCCAACTACTTCATTTTCATGCATATCAAATAAAGCAAGAAAGAAGTACTTCAAAGTAAAGAAGAGCTTATGCTCTTTGCCATGTTTGAATACATATGCAAAATATTAACAAATTAAATTAGACATGCATCCAAAATCAATTCATAAAACCCATGACTTTCAAAGCCTAGTATATGGTGAACCATGACTCTTTAACAACATTAAAGAGAATAAGGATTTAGAGAATATTACCCTTGAAGCTCATCCTTGATTACACAAGGGATTCACCCAAGTGGAGGGCCTTCAAGTCACCTCCTTGCTTCTTTGAGGATTTGTTCTCCAAAACACCAAAGATGTGATGTCTCCAAGTCTCTACACCAAAGATAAAATGTGAAGATAAAATGGATGACTTAGGGGTGAAGAAATTGCTAGATATCCTCCCTAAGGTGGCCGGCCTCCTTGTAGAAAATAGAGAGAAAAATTTCACCCAAATTTCTGAAGGAAAAACCCTAAATGAAATAAAGCTATAAAGTTTAATTTATACTTCATTTCTAGTGAGTGGCAAACTTGTAAATAACACAAGTTTGGTACCCCTCATTGTTGTGGCCGGCCTCCCTTTTGTTATTGGGCTAATTGCCCAATTTATTTTAGTTGTCATACAACTTAAACATAATGGGCCTTGTGGACCAAAACACTTTTGGGCCCTGAAACCCAAAACCAACTTAGAAGCCCAATACGAACGTTTCGTATAATTAATTAACTAATTAATTAACTTTGACCGTTCTTCAATTAACTATTTAATTGCTTATCCATTTCATTTAATTACTTCACTTTCATCTTTACTCGGTGTACGATCCATTAGGTTCCAATTAGCGAGGCAGTGGGCGATGTTACTCTTAACTATCGATTGTGAATTGAAATCACATTTCAATTCTCCCTTAAGATTAGTGTTTGCCAATCTTTAGGGCTACCACAAACCATGAGTGACACCTAGCAGCATGTCATGGTTACCCAAGCTAAGTAGAAGTGGTTGGAGAACCTATCCAGTTACAATTACAATGCAATACGGTCCTTCTCTAATACAATACTCTTAATCACATCGTTTAAGTGATAGTTTGTTTCATGTCTACTATCCAATGTGATACTTCTCTATATGATTCGCTTGAATAAGATTTGGAACAAACTTCCTTAGTCATATTCATATGCTTTGGCCAAAGACTCTCGAATCATATCTTAGAGTATCATCCTTCCATAAGGTTAGAGATCCCTTGTTGTGCATTCATATGTCTACATGACTAGATAGCTTGACCCCAACCATGCCGTGGACACTCCAAAGGAACGCCATTTGACACGATCAAAGATCAAGGACCTAACCATTAGACATCAATGATGCCTCAGGTCAAAGGACTACTTTGCATATTGTAACCTTGAGTTCTTACATGACATGTATGTTTGAACTCTCTTTTGATCGTTGTTCAGTGTACTCGATTACTCTTTCAAGCACCTATGTGTTTGTCTTAGTGTCCAACACTAAATGACTTGAGACTTGTCATATCCACGCTTGAGTCGACATAACACATACTAACCTTAGCGGATTGTCAATGCCCAATTGGCAACCCTATGGCTAGGAACTTTTTAGGAATGAGCATAAGAGAAAGGTCTCGTAAATCTAACTTACTTAGATTACTTATCTCTTAGATCAAATACATTCCTTGGATTCCCTTATTGATTAAACACAAGATACAATAAACAGTGATTAACAATAAGCTTTGCCCTCTATTAAACATATATTAGTTTAATACAATAAGTATTCCAAAAAGCTATTACATCAAATGAGTGGCTTTGTGGGCATACTTCCAACAATATACAACTAAATCAACTATATGGACCAATAGTTGTAATAGGACCAAAAATGTTTTAATTGGATTAAAATGTATGTTGATATGTGATGAGACCTAAAAACCCTCAACCAAACCAATATTAAGTTGATAAGCAAGAGATGCTTAGAATATCTCTTCGTAGGCCTTCCACCGTGGTAGACTTCAATCGTGTGTGACTCATACACCGTATTTGTCCAGTTCTGGGGTTGCAAAGTATGTGCTTACATTCAGGAGAAGTCTATAAACATATGATAAAGTGAAAGAAGGCAACGAGTATGGCCAATAAGATATTCTTCTGAGGCCATTCTTGAACCCCTACTTGAACTAGCATGGTGGGAATGACTTAACTAAGTGCAATGGTGCCAACAAGATATTCTTCTGAGGCATCATTCTCTAGAGGCCAAATTAGATGGGTACTTGCATGAGATGCAAATGAGTAAGCGTACTCTCTCATTATTATTAACGCTAGCCAATAAGATATTCTTCTGAGGTGGGCTTGGTAATAGTCAGCCTCCCATACCCTACTAAGAGTTTCCTCCAAAACTCTCGAATTCCGATGAGGGATATGGAATTTGCCAAAAATAGTGGGTGGTGCTATTTTGATTTAAAGACCCGGATCAAATGGCTTAAAATCAATCAATTTATATTCGTTATGTATTTTTTTACCAATATATTTGCAAACGCTATCCTAAACTTGACAAAGAAAAAGCCGAATGCTTTAGTTTCCGAACTTGGTACCACAATCCCATAGAATGTCTTGAATGGATTGTAAAAGTACCTAAGTAGTCTCATCCTCACAATCTTCCTATTGGTAATGTATCATTGGAAGAACATGTTAGATAAGTCTATCATAAAGAGGACAACAATTTTAATGCCATGATTCTTCACTTAGAAATCGTTGTGTGAAGAAATTAGAGTTGCCTTGAACAACTCTTGAATGTTTGTAATTATGTTTAGAACATAATGGTTGGTTGACAAAAATAGTCCATCAACATGGACTTGTGATGATTTTGAATCATTGAGTGTTGAAGTGTTAAAACACTTAACGAGACGGAAACTAGGCAAGGACTTCACTTTTGTGTCCCTATCCTAATCATTCACTAAGTTTATTGTAAACTATATAGTGAACAATAACCACACGCTCTCCAAATTGTTTGATGTGTATAACACAATTGAAACAAGTTTCAAGAGAGATAGTGGGAGTTTAGGGACCATGACTATTGTAGTCAAAGGAGAAGTCAAATGAAGAAAGCAAAAATAACTCCAAGGGAACAAACTTTCTTTATGAAAGGATGGACATTGGAAGGGGTATTTGCAAGAAATGTCTTGCAAGTGTCAAGAACACACCTTTCCAAGGTGTTGTAAAATGTTCTTGAATAAATCAAAATAGTTGGTTCTTCTACTTGAATACCTGATTCTGTATTAGCAACTATGTTTTACAATCGTTGTAAAAGTGTGGCTAATAAGAAGTAGAAGATAAATGAGGAAAGAGAAAGTACTTCACATTCGGAAAGTGAATAAAATATAGATCTCTGCGAAAGCGGATTGTACTTACTTCCTCATATGAACTACCAAAGAAATTGGAAAAACAAAAGATTGTCTTTACATTCCAATTTTAAGGAACTTAATTCCGTAACTATAGTAGAGAGGGATGAATGTTTTGTTTGACAAAAACATTGTTCTTTATTAATGATTAGATTATTGTAATCTAATTGGTTGTCTCTATAGTAGAGATGATATGGTAGTGTTAACTGTTTAGAATATAACGATGCTTAAAACCCAAAAGGTTGCAAGGTAGTGACTAATCCCAACTGAGTTGTGATACTTCTAAAACATAAATTACGAGTTGGTAATAGATGGATGCTTTGGATCGTTAGATCCGGATCCAATACCTTCATGTTAAAATTGTGTAGAGGCGAAATGTTCGAATCTTTATTCTTTTGGAAAGAAGAAAGAATCACAAAGTTGTTGAGGTTAATTCACTTAGATGTTAGTGGCACTTGTCCACAACATAACATTACTCATGTTTTAAGACATTCACCGAAGATCACTCTCGGTTGGACTATAGTTTATTTTGAATAAACACAAATCCGAATACTTTGCAAAAGGTTTCAAAGAATTCAAGAAATGTAAGTTGATGAGTAAGACGTCTAAAGTATTTACCTCCTTAGATTTGATCCAAGGAAAGATAACACTTTAGATGCGTTTCCTTGAAAGATGTCAAGGAAAATAGCATCATAAGATAATGAATTTCTCCATTAGGAGAAGAACGAACTTGAATAAGATTTAGTTCGTTGGATATTATCTATTACCCATGTATAGGATATATATACTTCTAAAACTATGTGATTATGAATTAGAAGATCTTCCAAAATTTTCATAACTCCATAAGATGTAGTTGGAAAGAAAGACAAATCTTAAGCATGTCAAGATTTGGGGTTGTGTGCTAATAAGCAATATTTGTTTGATAACAATCTTGTGGGATATCCTTAAATTAGCTTTTGGATATCGCTTCTATAAACCAACTAACAAATGTTGTTTGTTGGGTAGTTCATTGTAATCTTACAATATGATTTGCCTAAACGCAAATGAACGAGAGATAGAACTCAAAGAATGGGTTCTTTGAGAGACAAGATAGTAATCAACAAATATAACAACCTAGTTCCTATACCACAAGCTCCAAGGTAGTCGAGAAGGATTTATAAACTGTCTCAGTTGAATGGTTTGAACTTTATGACTATGTCATAGAGTTGCACCTCTTAATTCGAATGAAATAAGAATGAAAATCCTTATGACTACATTGAGTGTATATATGACATATACTCAAGGAAATGGTAAAGTACCATTTGACTCGAAATAATGAAACCTTAATAGCTAATTGGTAGCTTAAGGTGACTACAATCAAAGAGAATGGTTGACTTTGAAGAAACCATCTTTGACATAGTCTTGGTTTCAATTAATTCGAAGATTGCTAGCTACAACTAAATGGTGGTTCAATGTTTGGACATAATATGGGTTTCCGAAACCATTATTAAGATAGTCTTGATAATGTATGTTTAAAACTATAAATCACAAGACATGTAAGTTGTAGAGATCCATCCATCATGGATCTTAGCAAACTAGTGGGAGCTATAAGCGTCTTATGAGAGAAAGATCAAATCGTTTGATTTCTCACAAAGATGTAAATGAATATTTTGTTTACATAAGATTAGTAGGAGTTAATAATATTCCTAAATTTAAATATAGATGATATATTAATCTTTTGGAAATGAAAAGAATACTTCTTCGTTAAAGTAATGACTTTAAACATTCTATAAACGATAGAATATATATGGGAGATATAGTCTATGTATATGGGATTGAAATCTATAATGATATATTTCAAGATATAATTGGATTATATCAATCCCTAAAATAGACAAGAGATGCTAGGAAGTTTCTCATATGATGATAAACTTCAATTAGAATGACAATTCTAGTGAGACTAGGAAGTTGTTCTTCTCAAAGGGAATGCACCCTTTGACTCCCAAAGAAATAATGCGTAAATAGAATCCTTTATGCATAAGCAAAAAGGTGATTTATGTATTTCATATTGTATGAAAAAGATTGATATGAGTTGTACCTAGAATGGTACAAGACGATATCAGTGCAAGCCCAGGATCAGAACCATGGCAACTGTCAAGTGAATCCTTAAGTATTTAAGAAATACTAAAGGATAGATTCCTCAAAGAATGAGGAAGAATTAGAGTAACGTAATGGAAGCGTAAATGTATTAGATTATGAATCTAATCCATCATTGATTGTCGCTTTATTATGAATGAAGTGATAATTGAATATCTCTTTATTATGACTAAGGAGATATTTGGGTGGAAACATTAAAAGTAATGACTTTAATATGTTCCATCATCATGCAAAATATATTGCCATATAGAAGCTCACAACATTGTTGTTTGGATGGGAAAGTTCATTTATGAACTCTCTATTCGGTTCCAACCAGAAAGTGTATGACACTAATGGGGCGATAGCTCAAGCCAAGGAATCAAGGTCTCATCAAGGTCCGAACTCAAATGAGAGACTAAACCACATGATTGGGAATCATGTATAATGGTGACGTCGTTATTCTCAAGGTTGCTTCTATGGATAACATATAGATATCCATTGTCTAGGCCTACTACTCAGCCATTTATGAAATGACTACAGAAGAGGTATCATCACTGATGACCAAGCTGATTGGCTCTAGTGCAAGTGGGAGATTGTTGGAAATGTGCCCTAAAACCAATCATATGATGATACTTTACGGACATTTCACATGTTAAACTAATCTAGTTTAATATCAAGGGCAAACATTATTGTTTGAGCGGTCTCATATAAATGTTATATGCTTAAACGATAAGTCCAAGGAATATGTGATTGGGAGAATGCGATCTAAAGAAGTTAGATACATGAGACCATTCTTTCGTAGACACATCCTAAACGTTCCTGATCATAGGATTGCCAATTGGGCATTGACAGTCCGTTAAGATCAGTACGTGCTATGTCTTCTATCAGGGAGAGTGACCAGTATCGAGTCATTGGTGTGAGTGACACCAGGACAAGCATGTAGGTGCTCAATAGAGAATGAGTTTACTGAACACGATCAACGAGGAGTTCTCTGTTGGAAATGTGCCCTAAAACCAATCATATGATGATACTTTACGGACATTTCACATGTTAAACTAATCTAGTTTAATAGAAGGGCAAAGATTATTGTTTTAAGCCGTCTCATAGAAATGTTATATGCTTGAACAATAAGTCCAAGGAATATGTGATTAGGAGAATGCGATCTAAAGAAGTTAGATTCATGAGACCATTCTTTCGTAGACACATCCTAAACGTTCCTGATCATAGGATTGCCAATTGGGCATTGACAGTCCGTTAAGATCAGTATGTGCTATGTCTTCTCTCAGGGAGAGTGACTGGTCTCGAGTCATTGGTGTGAGTGACACCAAGACAAGCATGTAGGTGCTCAATAGAGAATGAGTTCAGTGAACACGATCAACGAGGAGTTCTCATACTTATGGCACATGAGAACTCATGATTGGGATAATGCAAAGTAGTCATTGGACCTGAGGCATCACAGCTGTCTTGTGGTTAGGTCCTTGATCTTTGATTATGTCAAATGTCACTCTATCAGGGTGTCCACGACATCGTCGGGGTTAAGCCACTTAGCCATGGAGGCAAGTGAATGCGCAACAAGGGATCTCTAACCTTCAAACCGTTTGAGGGAGAATACTCTATGATATGATTAAAATCTCTGATCAGAGTATGAATGAGATTTAGGAATGTGTTCCAAATCACATTCAAGGGAATCATATAAGTACAAGATTCACATTGGATAGTAGACATGAATAAACTATCAAACCAAACAATGTGGTCAAGAGTATTGTATTAGAAAAGGACCGTATTGCATTTGTAATCCTAAACTGAATAGGTTCTCCACCTCTTCTGATTAGCTTGGGTAACCATGATATGCTGCTAGGTGTCACTTATGGTTTGTGGAAGCCCTAAACGTGTGTAATCACTAAAGGGAGAATTGAAAGTAAGTTTCAAATTCACAATCGATTGAAAAGAGTTTTAATCGCCCACTGCCTCGCTAAAAGGAACCTAATGGATCGTACACCGTGTAAGGTAAAGATTGAAGATTCAACGGAGATGAGTAAGAATAATTAAATGGTTTAATTATTTATGGCAAGGATTAATTAATATGTTAATTAATCAAACGAATAAGTTCGTTAAAGACCTCGGGATAGTTTTGGACCTTAAGGCCCAATGGGCTTCGAACGTCAAGTCCATTAACTTAAGTTGTATGACAACTTAATGAATAATGATTCACAAAGGCCCAAATAGCCCAACAAACACCCTAAGGCCGGCCATTTAGTGAGGGTAGTGAACTTGGACTTATTTACAAGTTTGCCACTCAAATGAATTAAGGTATAAATATGACTTTATAGCCAAAATTCATTAAGGGTTGTTTTTGGGGAAATTGGAGAAAACACAAACTCCTTTTCTCTCAAAAATGGCCGGCCCCCTTGGAGGGATTATCTAGCAATCCTACTCCTCCAAGGTCACTCATTTCTTCTTAAATATAACCTTGGTGTAGAAACTTAGAGGTTCTCAATTTTGGGAACTTAGAGAATCTATTCTTCCATCCAAATCCATAGATTTAATATGCAAGGAATGAAGGCCCTCTCTTTGGGTGATTAGCCTTTGCTGATGCAAAGAGGAATCTACAAAGGTATAATTTCAACTCACTTTGTTTTGAGTTGTGTATTGGTTCACCAAACTACTAGGCTTTGAACATTCATGGGTAATGTTTTGTTTTTAAGTACATGCAAGCATGATTCCGCCTTTAATTTGTTAATTGCATGCTAATGTTGTTGCTTAAATGAACATGTATTCTCAAAATAATCCTTCATTCTCATACTCATGTCACATGAGAACTCAAGGTTGGGATAATGCAAAGTAGTCCTTTGACCTGAGGCATCATAGTTGTCTTGTGGTTAGGTCCTTGATCTTTGACTATGTCAAACGTCACTCTATCAGGGTGTCCACGGCATCGTCGGGGTTAAGCCACTTAGCCATGGAGACAAGTGAATGCGCAACAAGGGATCTCTAACCTTCAAACCGTTGAGGGAGAATACTCTATGATATGATTTGGAATCTCTGGCCAGAGTATGAATGAGATGTTGGAATGCGTTCTAGATCACATTCAAGGTAATCATATAAGTACAAGAGTCACATTGGATAGTAGACATGAATAAACTATCAAACCAAACAATGTGGTCAAGAGTATTGTATTAGAGAAAGACCGTATTGCATTTGTAATCCTAAACTGAATAGGTTCTCCACCTCTTCTGATTAGCTTGGGTAACCATGATATGCTGCTAGGTGTCACTCATGGTTTGTGGAAGCCATAAACGTGTGTAAACACTAAAGGGAGAATTGAAAGTAAGTTTCAAATTCACAATCGATTTGAAAGAGTTTGAATCGCCCACTGCCTCGCTAAAAGGAACCTAATGGATCGTACACCGTGGAAGGTAGAGATTGAAGATTCAACGGAGATGAGTAAGAATAATTAAATGGTTTAATTATTTATGGCAAGGATTAATTAATATGATTATTAATCAAACGAATAAGTTCGTTAAAGACCTCGGGATAGTTTTGGACCTTAAGGCCCAATGGGCTTCGAACGTCAAGTCCATTGACTTAAGTTGTATGACAACTTAATGAATAATGATTCACAAAGGCCCAAATGGCCCAATAAATCCCACATGGCCGGCCATGTTAGGGAAGGAGTGGTTTTGGACTTATTTACAAGTTTGCCACTCAAATGAATAAAGGTATAAGTATGACTTTATAGCCAAAATTCATTAAGGGTTCTTTTTGGGGAAATTGGAGAAACACAAGCTCTCCTTTCTCTCTAAAGAGGCCGGCCACCTTGAGGAAAATATCTAGCAATCTTATTTCCTCAAGGTCACTCATCTCTTCTTAAATCTAACCTTGGTGTGGAAACTTAGAGGTTCTCAATTTTGAGAACTTGGAGAAACCTTTCATCCAACCAAATCCATAGATTTAAGATGCAAGGAATGAAGGCCCTCTCTTTGGGTGATTAGCCTTTGCTTATGCAAAGAGGAATCTACAAAAGTATAAATTTCAACTCACTTTGTTTTGAGTTGTTTAAAGGTTCACCAAACTACTAGGCTTTGAACATTCATGGGTAATGTTTTGTTTTTAAGTACATGCAAGCATGATTCCGCCTTTAATTTGTTAATTGCATGCTAATGATGTTGCTTAAATGAACATGTATTCTCAAAATAATCCTTCAGTAGTGCCTTTTGGTCACAACTTTCCTCGATAGTGACGCTGTCATGTCTCTTACCACTGCTTAGAGCTTGTTGCCGTGTGTCATTTTTACCATGTGGGGTTGTACAAAAGATTGCAGTGTTTTTACGCTGTGTAGTGCCTTTTGGTCACAGCTTTCCTTGGTAGTGATGTTGTCGTGCAGTACAAAAAACTGCTTGCGTAATCGTTGTGGGGTTGCGTAGTGCGATACTTGGCGTTTTGGTTTTCTTTGCTACTGTTGCACACTTTGAAGGACCATCCTATATCTACCCTTTTTGTCGTGCAGTGCAAGAAACGGCTTGCATAATCGCTGCAGGGTTGTGTAGTGCGATTACGTGAAGTTTTGGTTTTCTTTGCTACTGTAGCGTGCCTTAAAGGACCGTTTTATAGCTACCCTCTTTGCCATGTTTGATCAAGCTTCATGGCTGATTTCTTCTTGCTATTGTGACGTTGTCATCATCATTCTTCAACGTTCACGAAGTTTATCTCGCATGTCTTTTGCTTTAGTGAAATGATTTTTTTTCCTTTCTTAGCCGCCCCACTTTTGTGCTTATGTTGCTTTGTTTATTTTGTTGCAACAATGGTATTTTTCAAGTGCTTTAAGAATAATACCATTACTATTGTCGCGAAGCAAGCCAATTTGCAAGATAAGGGGACGACGTTGAAGCTTAGCGCATCGTTAGACCCTAAGGCGCTTGTTCTTCCTGCAAAAGGCAACTTGATGCACATTAAGTCGTGGTCTTCTGAAGTGTCTTGAGAGGTGACAGATTACAGTCAATCAACTACGAAGAAAAACGTATGTACATCGAAGATTCTTATCTTAAATCCTTCGCACCATGCTCGTGAAAGTTCACCAGCTTCGTTTGAGATTATTGGCGATCGCATCCGTAACAGAGTTGTGACTTGGAGTCACACTTTGCTAACTACTAGAGAAACCGTCTTTGCTGAGTTTTACTGGGAGTGGTTTGAAGATGTCCTGAGTCAATCTAAAGATATGCTTACTAATGTGGGCCTTTATCAAGTTGTGTACGCTTCTTTGTTTAGCTACGATTGCCATCCTTCTGTCCTTCATGCGTTCTTCGAGCATTGGTGTCCATCAACCAACACACTTCACACAGCTCAGGGAGAGATGTCGATTTCACTTTGGGATCTCTACAATATAGGAGGCTTGCTGATCCAGGGAAAATTTTACGACAAGATTGTTCATAGTGTAGAGAAGTTTTCTCATCGCAATAGCCGAGGATTGCCTGCAAGTTGTCGCTATTTGTTTTGGGCATGTCATAAGGTTTCCCAAGAGGCTCAGGGTAAGCTAGGCATAAAGATGTTTTCGTGGATCCAATTTTGGTATTGGGATGCCATGAAGTACAAAAGGCCTTCGAAGAAATGTGGCCGCAACAAGATAACTAGGTCGAAGGGAGACTCAGATCCGTCAGGTATCATTGGTCAAGCTGGGTGCCATTCCTCTATCGAATTGAAAGCTTTTGAAGATCTTGGCGTAGCATCAAAGCATGTAGAAGAATCTTACCTAGCCGTTTTCTTAACTTGTTGGCTTTGTAAGTTTCCCAAAGATGACGTCAAATTTATTCATCCAGAGTCTTCAAAGTTCCTAGCAAGATGGTTGTGGGTGAATCATTTAGCCTTACTATTCTTGTCTTAGCTAACATTTACAATGACTTGAGTGTTGTTTCGTACTCGGCAAGCACCGAAGATCGCGTTGCAGTACTTTCCTACCACTATATGTACAAATGGTTGAGTGAGTACTTTGGCACTCATTTTTCTTCGTTAACTTTAGACAAGTCAAGGCCTTCTTCACCAACTTCAGTTAAGCTGAGGCCTTTGATGATGAAGTATTCTGGCATGCTTTCTGCGAAGAGTCTTGATGATTAGCGGGTGCAAGCATTGTTTAGAAGTTATGACGGCTTGAAGAAGGATCATCTAGTGAGAGTTGGCTTGGTGCGGCGAGGCCTCATAGATAATTCACATCTTTATTCTTCCGATTTGTCATATCTTACAAGTCTTCACTCGGGGTATGTTTCTGTGTGGCAAGGAGACCGATGCTTTGTTCAGCCGTATAGTCCTCACCGTTTCAGCAGGCAATTTAGTTTTGTCCAGCATGTGTCAAGCAAGTTGAAGGAAAACACATAACCGTAATCCTTGCAAGCCGTGTATACACATTGTGAGTCTTTTATTCATTCATGCACAAATGCTTCCATCACCATTTCAGCCAAGGACGAATTTAAGAGCAATCTAGTGACCCGTGCCTACGTAAGTTGGTGGTTGAAGGTTCACCGTGAAGACTTGGGGATGACAAGTGGCATTAATTCTTCTCATTCACATAATGATGCGCTAAGAGAGAGTTGTTCTACAGTTCCTATGCACTAGCGCCTTTTAATTGTGCTAGTGTAACTCCTTTGCAAGATGGACTCACGGTTTTAGCCCCTCAATGCTCGTGCTTGTCTTCTCAATGTTTGGATGCTTCTGAAGAGGCGGGTGACAAAGTTTATTCACACAAAGATGAGCTTGCTTTGAGGCAGCATCAACAAGTTTTGAACAAGTGACTACGTGAAGGTGCTTTGGATAATAGTGATGTCAATTTTCGTTATAAGAAGAAGAAAGAGTTCAGTTCTCCTCAATTTGACTCGACGAACAGGGGCGTTCATTCCTATATGGAGATGCTATTTGGAGGCAATTTACCTATAGATAAGGAGGTTGGGGATCCGCCTGTTGCAGAGCTTGTTCTAAACCTGCAAAGTTACCCAAGCTTACTATGTGTAAGTGAAGGTATGCAAGAGCTAGTTATACGTCCAACACCTTTGCCAGCTCATTTTGAGATCTCTCTGAGAAGGCCAAACCTTAGTGGCACTGAGTAGTTTATCCATTGGGTTGAGCTTCACGCGGCCATGGATCTTAAGAGTCACATTAAGAAGAGGATTTCACAGTGCTCATTGGAGGACCTTGCTTTGCTTAAAGAGGACTTGTCAAAACTTGTTTCTGCGATTGACAACCTTAATGTTGACTCATCGCTCTTAAGAATCAAGATTATCGAACTTATGGCGAACTTATGGCTACCTCAACTGAGTGCTCTTCCTTGTGGTATTAGACTTATCAATTACCCAAGTTTTGGTCTTCTCAGCGAGCTAGTTTGGAAGGTTATCAAGCTACAGAGACCTTTCTAGCTTTGGTCCAGGCGTATCTAGAAGTGTTGGCACGAGAGCAAGGGTCGTTTGAAGCTGAAGCATCACGACTTCAAGGTGTTCTCTAGGAGTAGGAAATTACACTTTCTCAGCATCAAAAGAAGATTTTACATCTAGAGCAAGGGACAGGTACGACCATGGAAGTGCCTACATTGTCTCCCACCGATGAAGAGACTTTGAAGGCTTTTGAAGGCTTGCTTGAAGATCGTTGCCGTAGTTTTAAGGACCTAGCTTTCAAGTAGTGTCTTCCATTTTTTGTACTCTAAACCTTTTTTATCTTTGCTCATTTTGGTAATAAGGCTTTGTAGCCAAATTCTTTCTTTAAAGAAATAAAGTATTCACATTTTGAATTTGCTCTTTATTCTTCAAAGTGTTTGTGTTTTTTGTTGATGATGTAATTGTACTTGAAGTTTTTGAAGTTTCAAGTTGCCTACATATCCTTGATTGAGGATAGATCAAGTCATGACGTAGTTCGAGGGAGTGATAGGTTTTGGTGATTTTGATGGTGATTTTTTTTTGTTTGGTTTTGGTTTTTTCCTTTTTTGCCGTACACAGTTTATGCTCTTGCGGGCTAGGAACGTTGTGTGTTGCCTTTTAAACTCATGCGTACAGAGAGCATTGAGTGTCACCTTTTAAGCTCGTACGAACAAGGAGCGTTGTGTCATGTGCTGTTTAGGATCGTGTAGGCAAGGAGCATTGAGTGTCACCTTTTAAACTCGTACAAACAGGGAGCGTTGAGTGTCACATTTTAAGCTTGTGCAAATAAAGAGCGTAGTGCCGTGTGCAGTTTAGGCTTGTATTGGCGAGGAGCATTGCTTGTTTTGGTTTAAGGGTAATAATGCTTTAAGAATCTGCCATTGATGGGGCCGATCTTCAAGCCGCATTCTGCTATGATTAGGTAGGCTCCATTGGTGTAAACTTCTTGTATTACGTAAGGACCATCCCACTTTGATGTGAATTTGCTTTTTGTCTAATGAGTTGTGATTATGGGCCTTCGTAATGCCAATATAAGATCTCTAGTTTGGAAAGACCTTGGCCGTTCCTTCTTGTTAAACATTTTGGATAGCCGTGCTTGGTAGCATTCCAAGTGTTGTTAAGCTTCGAGCCTCATTTGATCGAGTGCTTCTAACTCTTAAAGTTGTAGCTTTGCGTTTTCCTCTTTAGTCAAGCCTTTTTGTATAGCCACCTTAGTGAGCAGATTTGACTTTCGAGTGGCAGAACAACTTCCACGTTGTATATGAGAGAATAAGGCGTATCTTTAGTATAAGTGTTATGTATCATCCTATATGCCAAAAGTGATTCACTTATTCTTTTGTGCTAGTCTCTTTTTGTTCGGCCGACCACCTTCTTCAAGAGGTTGCACAATGTTTTGTTGAATGCTTCTGCAAGACCATTGGCCGAAGTATGATACATAGAAGACTTGTGCTACTTGAACTTGTATTTCTCGCAGAGTTCGTCTATGAGTCGGTTGGAGAACTATTTTTTGTTGTGAGTAATGATGTAGCGTGGCACACCATATCAGTAGATGATATGCTCTTTGATGAAGTGGACGATATTTTCCTTCTTGACCTCCCATAGAGGTACAGCTTCAGCCCAGTTGGAGAAGTAATCTATTATAGCTAGGATGTAGGCCTATTCGACAGATGATTTTGGTGCGATTGGTCCCACAAAGTCCAATCTTCATGCATTAAATGGCCATGAAGCAATCGTAGAGTGTAATGGCTCAACCGGTTGTTGTATGAAATTGGCATGAAATTAGCAGGCTTGGCATCTTTTGGCATGCTCCATGCAATCCTTCACCAAGCTTAGCTAGTACTAGCCTGTCCTTTTGAGCTGGAAATGCAGCTTTGGTTTAGAATGATGCACTTCGCATCCGCTTGAGTATGCTTCTTCCATGGCTTGATTAGCTTCTTCCTCACCTAGGCATCTTAGAAGTACTCCTTCAAAAGAGTATCTGTAAAGTGTTCTTTTGTAGTAGACGATGCGAGGTTTTCGTTGACTTACTTTAAAGCAGCGTTAAGGATCGTCTGAAAGCTCTCTATGCTCTAAGTAGTCGATGAGTAGTTGTCTCAACTCTTCAGTGTCAACCGGGAGTACTAAGATGACGTTTGTATCATTCAGTAGCCTTTCAGCAATAAGCGGGATCACCCATCTTTGGCAAACTGGCAAGTCTGCAGCTTCGTCTTCTTTTGGTGCCATAGTTAAGGCTAAGTTAGTGAGAGCATTTGCCATTTAATTTTCTTTTCTTGGCACATGTTCTAGCATCACAACCTCAAATTTTCATAGCAGTTGAATTGCTAGCCAAAAGCATGGGACGAGATCATCTTTCCTCACTTCATATTCAATCAAGAGTTGATTGATTATGAGCTTGGAGTCGCCATATACTTCTAGCATTGTGATTTCTATGTCGATCACCATTTGGAGTCCGATAATTAGCGCTTGGTAGTCAGCGTCGTTGTTGGATCACAACTTGCTTAATCGGAAAGAATAGGGTAGAACTTGTCTTTGTGGCGACATGAACACTACTCATGCCCCCATTCTATCTACTCGCACAAATCCGTCAAAGAACATTATCCATGTCGAGAAGATGTCAACATAGAACACCTCCTCGTCAGGCAATTCGTTTGAGATTTTCCAATCGGCTGGGATTGGATGATCAACAAGGAAGTCTGCTAGTGCTTCTTCTTTAACAGCTTTAGTTAAGACAAATGATCTCATACTAATTGAGAAGTAACACCTATTAAGCTAGTCGCCCTGTCAAAACTGGTTTGGACATGACGTATTTGATTGATGCGATGTAAACAACACACAAATTAAACCCTCTTTTTGACAATTGTAGTAAAGATGTAAGTAGGGTATCGTTCTAGACCGGGGATTAGGAGGGATTGCTAATGCACCTAACTGACTTAAAAATATTAAACAAGACTAAAAAACACAAAACAAAACTCTAAAATAGAAAGCTAAACTATAATAACTTAAAACACACCAGAATAGTCAAAACAACACAAAACAATCAAATTGACCCAAATTAGACACTGAAGGATTATTTTGGAGAAACATGTTCATTTAAGCAATATCATTAGCATGCAATTAACAAATTAAAGGCGGAATCATGCTTGCATATACTTAAAAACAAAACATCAACCATGAATGTTCAAAGCCTAGTAGATTGGTGAACCTTTAAACAACTCAAAACAAAGTGAGTTGAGATTTATACCTTTGTAGATTCCTCTTTGCTTAAGCAAAGGCTAATCACCCAAAGAGAGGGCCTTCATTCCTTGCATCTTAAAACTATGGATTTATATAGAAAGGATAGGTTCTCTAAGTTCTCAAAATTGAGAACCTCTAAGTTTCTACACCAAGGTTTTGATTAAGAAGAAATGAGTGACCTTGGAGGAGCTAGAGTGCTAGCTAAAACCCTCCAAGGGGCCCGGCCATTTCTAGAGAGAAGGGAGAGCTTTTCTTCTCTCCAATTTCCCAAAAACAACCCTAAATGAATTTTGGCTATAAAGTCAAATTTATACCTTAATTCATTTGAGTGGCAAACTTGTAAATAAGTCCAAGTTTGCTACCCTTCATTAGTTGGCCGGCCTTAGGGATTATTTGGGCTCTTTGGGCCTTTGTGAATCATTATTCATTAAGTTGTCATACAACTTAAGTTAATGGACTTGACGTTCGAAGCCCATTGGGCCTTAAGGTCCAAAACTATCCCGAGGTCTTTAACGAACTCATTCGTTTGATTAATTAACATATTAATTAATCCTTGCCATAAATAATTAAACCATTTAATTATTCTTACTCATCTCCGTTGAATCTTCAATCTTTACCTTACACGGTGTACGATCCATTAGGTTCCTTTTAGCGAGGCAGTGGGCGATTCAAACTCTTTTAAATTGATTGTGAATTTGAAACTAACTTTCAATTCTCCCTTTAGTGTTTATACATGTTTAGGGCTTCCACAAACCATGAGTGACACCTAGCAGCATATCATGGTTACCCAAGCTAATCAGAAGAGGTAGAGAACCTATTCAGTTTAGGATTACAAATGCAATACGGTCCTTCTCTAATACAATACTCTTGACCACATTGTTTGGCTTGATAGTTTATTCATGTCTACTATCCAATGTGAATCTCGTGCTTATATGATTCCATTGAATGTGATCTGGAACACATTCCAACATCTCATTCATGCTCTGGCCAGAGATTCTAAATCATATCACAGAGTATTCTCCCTCAACGGTTTGAAGGTTAGAGATCCCTTGTTGCGCATTCACTTGTCTCCATGACTAGATAGCTTGACCCCAACCATGCCGTGGACACTCCAAAGGAATGCCATTTGACACGATCAAAGATCAAGGACCTAACCACAAGACAACTATGATGCCTCAGGTCAAAGGACTAATTTGCATTATCCTAACCATGAGTTCTCACGTGACATCAATATGAGAACTCGTCGTTGATCGTGTTCAGTGAACTCATTCTCTATTGAGCACCTACGTACTTGTCTTGGTGTCACTCACACCAATGACTCGAGACTAGTCACTCTCCCTGAGAGAAGACATAGCACGTACTGATCTTAACGGACTGTCAATGCCCAATTGGCAATCCTATGATCAGGAACGTTTAGGATGTGTCTACGAAAGAATGGTCTCATGAATCTAACTTCTTTTAGAATGCATTCTCCCAATCACATATTCCTTGGACTTTATCGTTTAAGCATATAACATTTATATGAGACCGCTCAAACAATAATCTTTGCCCTTTATATTAAACTAGATTAGTTTAACATGTGAAATGTCCATAAAGTATCATCATATGATTGGTTTTAGGGCACATTTCCAACAGACACTAGGGACTGATTTGGACGAAAATAAACTCAAAAGACTAACTAAACACAAATCTAAACAAATTCTAGCTAAATCAATATAACTTAAAGATGGGGGATTGGTTTTTGACGAAAATTAAAAGACAAAGTAAATAACTTGCAGATTCTAAAGAAAGACATAAAACTAAGTGAATTGATGGATAGATGGGCTAGCCAGGTATCTTTTTATGCTTTCAAAGGCCTTGTGGCAGACGTTATCCCATATGAATGAAGCATTTTTCTTCATGAGTCGACTGAAGGGTTGATAGCGTCCAGCAAGGTTAGACATGAAGCGCCTAATGACGGCTAGCCATCCTTGTAGACTTTTTCGCTCGTGTAGATTTCTTAGCTCATGTACGCTTTGAATTGCCTTGATCTTTGATTGGTCTACTTCAATGCTATGGTGCTTGACAATGAAGCCAAGGAACTTCCCAAAAGTGACGCCAAATGCAGACTTTAACAGGTTCATTTTGAGGCTGTACTGCTGTAGTTTGTCGAACACCATTCATAAATCCTTCAAGTGATCGGATCTCTTCTTGGTCTTGACAACTACATCGTCTATGTAACATTCTACGTTTTTATGACGCATGTTATTGAAGATCTTCTACATTTTACGTTGATATATAGCTCTAGCATTCTTCAAGCCAAATGGCATTACCTTGTAGCAATAGATACCTTTTGGAGTGCAGAAGGTTATTAGTTTCTCGTCTTCGAGAGCCATGCAGATTTGATTGTACCCAGAGGAGCCATCCATGAATGACAGTGCCTCGTGGCCAATGGTTGCATCCACCATGATTTCAAAGATTGGCAAGGGAAAGTCATCATTCGGGCAAGCATGGTTGAGGTCGCGAAAATTTACACAAACAAGTATTTGTCTAGATTTCTTAAAGATAATGGCAATATTGGAGATCCACTTAGGGTATTGCATCTTTCAAATGAAACCCACTTCGATTAGCTTGTCAATCTCGGCCTTAATTTGTGGGATGAGTTCGGATCGATAACATCTTTGAGTTTGCTTTATCGGTCGCGTTCTAGTCTTGACTGCAAGACGATGCACAACAATGGTAGAGTCAAGGCCAAGCATTTCTTTGTAGGTCCAAGAAAAGAAGTCTTTGTACTCTAAGAGCAGTTGGTAGTACTCCTCGATCTCGTCCGCACTTATTGATGCACTGCTGAAATGATAGGTTTTGAACGATTCAGCCTATCGAAAACTAATGTTCAAGGGACGAGTTTAGAATCTTCTTGACTTTGTTCAATACTCACATTGATGTGTTGAGCACTAGCATTTTTTGCTTTGCTTGAAATCTTCAGGGGTGTATTTGGTGTGAAGCCAAGTCTAGCTTTGTTGTTATTAATTCCATAACCATGTTCCTTTGACATTTTTTGAGTCTTAGTTAGGTTACATTATTTGTCGTTAACAGTGTTTGCTTTCTTTTTTCTATGTTTTGAAGATGAGGTGAAATTGTACCCAGCCTTTAACATGAGTTTGTAAGCGTTTGGGTTGAAACCTTCTTCGGTTATCTTGGTTGGAAGAGAGCTTGGTTCTGCCCCATTTTATAGGGATTTTATGAAACCTTGTGGTGGTGTTGAAACTTTAGCGTCGCCTAGCTGTGTCAGAGGTAAAACTGCATTTGTCTTGAGCAGCTTTATATTGTCCTTATACAGATTGTCCTTATGCAGCTGTGTGTCGACTTTGCTTGTTCTTGTTTTGAATAGGATTACCTATTCTTTCTTCTGAACATGGGGATGTATCGAAAGATGGGTGTGTTTGATCCTTTTAAGGGTGTCACACTCCCTTTGGTTGTTTTGGGTTTGGCAGGCTCATCATCATCTTTGTTTGAAGATGGCACGACTTCCCCTTCTTGTTTCTTGGGCACTGCTTGCCACTCCTTCTTTTTAGGTTTGGCTTTACCTATGGATTAGATCTCCTTTGGGAAGGCACCATTTCTTCATCCATGTAGAACTTGGCTATCGCGAAGTGTGATTTGGCTTCAGTGAATGGCTTGGTGTTGCCTTGTATCACCTTCACTCTTTCTCGATAGAATTTAAGCATTAGTGAAGGGTGGACGGCACCACTCCATTCTTGTGGATCCAAGGCTTTCCCAAGAGCAAGCTATAAGAAGTTCTCGCATCAATCATGTGGAATAGCGTGCTTGATTTGAGTTCGCCAATGGTCATTTCCACATGGACTATGCCAATCGTTATTTGTCCTCATTGGTTAAAACCTTAGATTAGGAGGACGACTTCAAGATAATTCATCTACCTTGATGCCGATTGTAGTCATTGTTGACTTTGGCATGATGTTTATGGCCGACCCGCCATTAACAAGCATGCGGTTGACTTTGTGTTCCCTTACGTACCCAAAGACAAAGTGAAGATGGCTGTGAGGCTTTGGTCCCAGCAGCAGGTCTTCCTCAGTGAAGCTTATTGCATAATGGGCGGCACAACATATGGCATATTTATGTGGTCAAAGCTTCAAGACTTCGTCTTTGCTTTCTTGCACTTTGTGGACCTTAAGACTCACCAAGACTGCTATTAGTGCTCTTTACATCTTTTTGGGCAATCACAATGCCTCCTCGATGCTAAAATATGGCGCTAAGCTTTCTTCAAGTGTAGGATTCTTCTCTTCCTTGATGGCGATAACTTTGCCTTTTGAGGGCTCTTTTATCTCTACTTCAACCATGTGGCAAGCAGCGGTAGTGCATTGTTGGAAGAAATCCTTCAAGAAGTACTCGTGCAAGGACATGGGAATGCATGGCTCTTGCAACATAGGTTCCCCAGCATACGCCAACTTAGCAGCTCTTACGTTTCTTATGGGCTTCCTATTGTTGTGGTGGTGGTGCTTTCTCACTTGTTCCACCTTTGGCATTGTGGCTTATGATATTGGTTTCCTTGTCTTTTTATAGGTTACCAGTGTCCACCCGTCTTCATCGTCAGTAAGTGTATTTTGGTCAGTTACCCCCAGCGACAGTTGTGTAAAAGGTGCCGTGTAGCTTAAACATAGATAAGAATAAGCACGTGTTACTTGGAGAGACACGGGATTGAACAAACCAAACACAATTACAGTAGTGTGTGTTGCGGTTGTGTCTTCAAGGTCAAGTTCAATTTGTCGTTGTTGTGCCAGCTACATGATGAGCTCTTTGAGGACGAAGCACTTGCCAACAGGATGGCTCACGATACGATGGTATTTGCAATACTTAGGATCATTAACGCGATTCATCTCTTCAGGGCACTTGCATTCGGTTAGCTTGATCACCTTTTTCCCCAGCAGATCATTGCAATCTAGACTTAATGAACGCCATATGTTGATTCAGTCGACAACAGGTTTATCTTTCCATTGCTTCGTACTCGTCAACTTCAGCATGCTTACAGTGCGGTGAGTACTGTATAAGCGGTTAAGGAATTCCCTTTCAAGTTGATCCCAGCTGTTATGGATTTAGGCTCGAGGTCGGTATACCAGTAAAAGGCATTACCTTTCAACGAGCGCACGACTGCTTAATGAGGTAGTCTCCCTCTATCCCAGTGTTGTTGCAAGTTTCGATGAAATGGGCAATACGTTGTTTTAGATTGCCCTTTCCATCGAACTGCATAAACTTTGGTAGCTGATAACCCCTTGGCATCCTTAAGGATTCAATCTTCTTAGAGTAGAGCATTGAGTATAGCATAAAGTCATGCGGGCTTCCTTGGTACTGTGCCTTGATGGTGTTAGTGATCATCTCTTGCAGCTGCTAGATAGAGAGAGATCCCATAAGCGATATTGCTTGGTCCAGCTTCTCTTCCACTTTCTTCACCAGAGGTGATTCCTTTTTGTCAGTTTCCTCCTTTGGTGGATCAACCTTCGAGTCAGCTTTGATGTCATGCTGCGCCTCTAGACGGTTGACGAGCATAGCAATTTGCAAGTCCTTCTCTTCCACAGTCCTTGTCAGCCTTGCAATTGCTTTACTCATTTGAGCCAGCTACTCCTCGATGGAAGTCATGCCAATAGTCATGACTTGCATAGCTGCAAGACACAAGCTGCTTCAGTCGGCGTTAGAACTCAAAGAGTCAGAGTACTTCCTCGGACTTTCTTCCCTTGGCCTTCTTAGTGAGGCCAGGGTGATCACAGCTTTATGCCTCAAGTTCTCTTGCTCATTCGGCGAAGTTGATGAAAGGGTGGAAGGCAAGGTAGAGAGAGTTCTTGCCTTGCTTCGGGTTGTGACACCCAAAGTGCCACCACTAGTGTCAAGGGTGCCCTTGTTCTTTGCGTTGGTAGTAGGAACAACTTGATCTTTCCTTGATGCCATTTGTGTTTTTTGCGGGTTTGAAGACAAAGATGAGAGGCAGAGAGATCCCACCAGGCGTGCCAAATTTGTAAACACGAAAATTCTTGTATCGAATGAAACGAGAACACGTGTACAAAGTAGATTTGTATTGATTTGAATTTGTAGGTTACAACTTCCGTTTACAACTTTTCCCCTTATTTAGTCTTCAAATTTGATGTAGATGCGTAGGTTGTTGATCCAAAGGCCACGATGACTTGATCTTGGATGAACGGTTGAATGATTGCTTCAAGTTAACGCATGGATGATCTTCACCTCAAGGGTGCGGCAAATGTGGTGTTTGATATGGGATTTCGTTGCTTCAAGGGTCTTGGCAACTTGATCTTGAAACGAATGTTGCTACAAGTTTATAAGCTTGCAACAAAGTCTTGAAGGAATAGGCACAAGTGCTTGTTGATTCTTCAAGGGGAGTGCTTTGGCTTTGGTCGAGAGAAAGCTTCGGCTTTATTTGAATGTTCTTCGAAGAGAGCTTTGGCAGCGTATCAGTCTTCAAAGGTTTGGCAGAGGTTTTTTTGTGTAGAGATTTTTCGACCCCTTTGCTTGTGGGAGGACCTTGCATTTATAGGCTTCTCAAGGCTTGCCTTTGGGTGGATTTGGCTTTGATTTATGTCCTAATTCATCCATGGGAGAATTTAGGCATGTTTTGTGTCTTAATTCCCTTGCTTGGCCGATTTTAAGAGCCCTTGTTGCCTATTTTGTGAGCAATCTTCAATTCTTGCTTGTTTTATAAGATGCTTTAACTTTCTTTCCGGTTTATTTGGACCCTTTTGCCGAATTTAAGGGAGTTTTCTACCTTGTGCCGATTTTTACGAAGATTTTATACCACATGTCATTGATGACTTGCCTATTTACGATGAGTCATATGTCATGTGGAGCTTTGTGATGCATCATTTGTATGCAATGGAATTTATATGTCTACAGAGATTTACTCTATGATTGCATTAGTTGGTAAGCTCTTGCATTGGTTTTTTGTTGGCGTTGTTAAACCGTGTGGTGTTACTGAAAAAAGTTGAGCAAATTATTGTTTGCTACAGTAAACAAGATTCTGCAATGTACATGTAATCTCTTGTTGAAGAAAAACTTAGCCCTTTTCGTATCATCTCACTTATGAAAAGTAGAAAAACAAAGCGTAGTAACATGCATATAAGCTCTCGCTTTTTCTCATGACAAGGTTTTACTTGAGAGTTATGGCTCGATTACTGTTCTAAAAATCTCCGTCTAGGCGCTAGGCGGTTGACCACCGCCACTACTACAAAAGTGGCTTATTGTGTTATTGGTTGGTGTTGGTTTTATATAATATACTGGCGGATAAAACATTTCCGACACTCTCTTTACATGGTGTCGAAATTACTGTCGAGTATAACTGACATAAAATATCTATGTCGCTTATTTTTAAATATTGTAAAACCCAGTGTCGGTTCTCGCCCACACTAATAATTGCATTGGGAATTGGAATGTTTTATTTGGGTTTTAAAACCCACTTTTGTCAACATCTATCAGACATTTCCTGTTTTTAATACACTATCCTTCTCCTCCCATTACTTCATGTGACTCTCTCTCTTACACACACATCACATCATTTTTACTTTCCTTCTCTTTGGCCGGTTCCCTCACATGGGTTTCTTTCTCTCTCTCTGGCACACATGCCTCATTTCTCTCACTTCGTTTCTTTTCTTGTTTTTTTTTCTAACCGGTTCTTCTTCACCCCCTTTCTTTTTCGTCTCCCTCAAGTCTTTCTCTATACTCACCCACTCAACCTTCCTTCATCCCGCTCTCTTTCCTATTCTCTCTCTTTTTCCTCTACTTCTCCATTTCCCATCCCTCCATCTTCTTCTCTTCTAAAAATCCACAAATCAAAACACTGGAAACATCTCCCTTTAGCCTACAAATCAAAACTAGCCAAGTTTTATCCTTTCCTCTATCTCTCCACTGCACATCTCCCTCTATCCCACAGTTCTTCGTTTCCACGCACAGAGCTTCTAGATCTACTAAGGACACCAAGCCAAGCTTACTTCTGCATAATGGGTTCCACATTGTTCATCTCGTACCCCAAATAGGTCTCGAGCTCTCGACTTGGTAAGCCTTCATACTACTCCCTCTCATTTTAGTTTCAGTTTTCTAGCTTGGTTTCGAGCTTGCATGTAATCTTAGAACCCACACCGTGGTTGAAAAAATGAATTGGGTTTTGTTCATTATGAAGAAGTCGGTGTCCAAGTCAGTTAAAGCTGGCCTCCCATTTCCCATTGGTCGTATCGCTCGTTTCCTCAAAAAGGGACGCTACGCCTAACGTACTGGTACCGGCGCTCCCATTTACCTTGCCGCGGAGGTGATTTCCCGATCCACATTTCTCAGATCTAAACATATTCTATATATATATATATATATATATATATATATATATATATATATATATATATATCTTTGGGTAATTATTATTAATAACTGAGACAAATTTTTTTTATTTTTTATTATTAATAGTTTGTGGTGTCGCTCATGGGCGACATTATAATAGTTATTATATTTTTCAAATTGTTAGGTGGTGTTGGTTAGGACCGACACTAGTCTGTTCCATCTGCCAGTCTTTGTCAGTACTTAATGTCATTTGTAACCGACGTGAGTCTCTATGTCACTTTTAACTGACGCTACTTGGTGGCGGATTAAGGGGACTAACCGACATCAATACCCCTTTCGTGACGCTAGCAAAGGTGTCAGTTTCCCTATCCGACATTGCATGATTTGATGTCAGGTTTTTACCAAAAATTCGACAGTAATTCGGGTTTCTTGTCGGTTTTTACACCGCCAATGATAGCCTCTTTTGTAGTAGTGTGCCCCGATTAATGCCTAAGCGTTTAGCAATTAAGAAATGGCGCATAGACCTATTAAGGCGCCCGCCTAGCCAACCCAAACCCACCTAGGCACCCGCCTAGCCCACCCAAACCCGCCTAGACCTCCGCCTAGGTTGCGACTCACTTAGACAGAAAATAGATAACTTTCATTTTGCATTTTATTTTTTCAATAAATTGTAAGAGACTTGTTGAATAATTAAAGGAACACACATTATATACTTGTTTGTCATGTTTTCATTATGTTCCAATAACTTATAATATATATGTCATTCCATTTTGTGATTTACGATGAAATCATATATATTTTAAGTATAAACACACTTATTTACACAAAATATAATAGATTTAATTAAATCCGTCTAGTCTGCCTAGACTCCGCCTAGGCACTAGGCCTCAACCCGCCGCCCAACTAGTGCCTAGCATCTTTTAGAACCTTGGGCATGATTATTTCAAGTATCGTTATAATTTTGGCCTGAACATCCATCTAGCATATGTATTCCATACTGATTTACTCATGCTTGCAGGTACCTATAATCTCCAGGCCATTTTGCTAGTGAGCAAAGTTTAGATTTCTATTCTTTGAATCCAAATTTTGTTAATCTGTTTCATTTCGAATGGTGTGTGAAAAAATAGTCTGAACATGATAGGATTGCACTCCACTATAGTTATTATGTAATAACATGACCATAAAAGTATATCAGTAACTATTATTACATTTCCTGCTATGTATCTACATGGTACATACTTAATTTTCCCCATCATTTAGTAATGCGGAACGATTACAAAGTTTTTTCTATCATAGAATCTGTTGTTTGTTTGTTTCCTTTGTTCTTTTGCTTTTCTGGTTTTTTATTGTTAGTTTGTATCGTGTACTGATTGTTTCAGTTGTGTACTCTATTATTTGTTGTGAATGATACGTTAAAGAATATGTCAAGTAGTTTGGTATTGCTGTGCTTTAAAAAAAAAACTGCTTCTACTGTACTGTGAGAATAAGCTCATTTTTGCTGCTTCACGTTTTTAACTTTTTTTTCACCCAAAACTGTGAAAATAAGTTGTTTGTAAGTGCTTACCAAACACCTTTTGGAGCTCAGCTTTTTTTTTATACCCACTTTTTATAAAAGCACCTCAGTACTGGTTTTGTATTGTTGCGCTTTGAAAAAAAATTGCTTCTGCTGTGCTGTGAGAATAAACAGTTGTGAAATAAAGCAACAATGTGTTTAGTAAACTTTTTTTGTAAAAGTGCTATTGAAAAAAAAAACAGTATTATAGTGTTTGGTAAATTTTTATGTAAAACAACTGTGAAAAAAAAGACCAGTTTTTCAAAACTGGGTTTTGCAGCTTTGTGTTTTTGACTTTTTTTACCCAGCTTTTTTTTATACTCACTTTTTTCAGAAGCACCTCAGTACCAAACCGGGCTAAGTAGGTGAAAGCAAGTCAATGCTCTTTTAAATTGGTTTCATTTACTTTCTTTCTATGTCCTTTTTGGAGTGATTAAAATTCTTGAATATATGATTTGAAGGGCTTAGTCACCAACTAAATTAAATCAAAATCAAAGCAAAATATAGTTGTCCTTAAGATATTTGGGTATATCCGAAGTTATTTATTCCTATTACAAAGTCGTTTAAAAAATGTCACTTCTATGATGATCCGCCCATTCACTTACATTTCCTGCACAACAGAGTGATTTTGTGTAGCTACTAATCGAGCCACAATAAGATCTTCGTCACTTCCCTATCCTCTTCTAATATTGAAGAAAGTGTTGTGCCTGAAAGATGGTGCAACAATCTAGTTATTCAAAGAGTGTCTGTATACTAGTTTCGTTTTCACTTATCATTACAAATTATTGTTGTTTATTTTTTTTTCTTTCTGAATTATGTCAATTATGCCGTTTCTCCCTTATTGCCATGAAAGGGATGTTATTGACATATTATACCAGATAGAGGTGGAAGACAGTAAATGTGGCTATTTGAGCAATGCTTACATAACTCTAGGCCTGGCAAACGGGTCGTGTTCATGTCGTTTTCATGTAACACATGTTATCTTAACGGGTCGTGTCGTTTCACACCCGTTATCTTAACGGGTCCTTAACAGTTCGGGTCACTTTAAAGTGACCCGACCCATTAAGACCCGTTAAGAAAAATATTTTTTTTTTTAAATTTGCACATACCACACATTGCCTTATATATATTACTTCAAAACATTAAAACATTTGTCGTTTAAGTACTATATCTACACTTGAAAATAAGAGCCTAAGAAAAAAAATAATACATACACTACTAATCTATTACAAATATTAAATGTGCAAGGATATGCAAAATGAAAGAGTTTTTGTTTTCAAGGTTGTAAGTCAATTTCAAAAGTTTAAACCTCAATTTACAAAATCTTCGATTTACATCGATCATCATGAAATTATATTGGAACTTTGGTTTGATCTATTGTCTTCAACTTCAAGAGTTATTTTAAATTGAAGATTGAATTCATTCATTGTATTCTTATAGGGTCAAGGAGTGTAGCTGTAAAAAAATTCATCAAAATCGGAGTTAAAATAACCGTTAAATCGTGATTTTTCGTTTATAACCGTCGAAAAGTTTTGTCCAGTTACTTCATCTCTAAATGTTTGTTTTTTGTGATTTTTTGCTGACGTGATCTCGAAGCATATACAAACAAGTTTGACGGTTAGGATCGTTGAAATTAGTTTCGGAGAATTCATATCCCATTAAAACGATAGATTCACTAACACTTAAAAGTTTATTTATACTTTCATTAAGTATAATATAAGATTTTGTGGTATCCAATTGTGTAAATATTTTAAATTGAAGATCGAATTCATTCATTGTATTTATATAGGGTCAAGGACTGTAGCTGTAAAAAAGTATCAAAATCGGATTTAAAATAACTGTTAAATCAAGATTTATCGTTTATAACCGTCGAAAAGCTTTGTCCCGTTACTTGATCTCTGAATGTTTATTTTTTGTGATTTTTTACTGATGTGATGTCGAAGCATATACAAACAACTTTGACAGTTGGGATCGTTGAAATTAGTTTTGGAGAATTCGTATCCCATTAAAACGATAGATTCACTAACACTTAAAAGTTTATTTATACTTTCATTAAGTATGATATAAGATTTTGTGGTATCCACTTGTGTAAATATTTTAAATTGAAGATCGAATTCATTCATTGTATTCATATAGGGTCAAGGAGTGTAGCTGTAAAAAAATCATCAAAATCAAAGTTAGAATAACCGTTAAATCGTGATTTTTCGTTTATAACCGTCGAAAAGCTTTGTCCCGTTACTTGATCTCTGAATGTTTGTTGTTTGTGATTTTTTGCTGATGTGATCTCGAAGCATATACAAACAAGTTTGACGGTTGGGATTGTTGAAATTAGTTTCGGAGAATTCGTATCCCATTAAAATGATAGATTCACTAACACTTGAGTTTATTTATACTTTTATTAAGTATAACATAAGGTTTGTGGTATCCATTTGTGTAAATATTTTAAATTGAAGATCAAATTCATTCATTGCATTCATACATGGTCAAGGAGTGTGGCTGTAAAAAATCATCAAAATCGGAGTTAAAATAACCATTAAATCGTGACTTTTCGTTTATAACTGTCGAAAAGTTTTGTCCCGTTACTTGATCTCTGAATGTTTATTTTTTGTGATTTTTTGCTGATGTGATCTTGAAGCATATACAAACAAGTTTGACGGTTGGGATCATTGAAATTAGTTTCGGAGAATTCGTATCCCATTAAAACAATAGATTCACTAACACTTAGAGTTTATTTATACTTTCATTAAGGCTAAGATAAGGTTTGTGGTATCAACTTGTGTAAATATTTTAAATTGAAGATCGAATTCATTCATTGTATTCATATAGGGTCAAGGAGTGTGTTTGTAAAAAATCATCAAAATCAGAGTTAAAATAACCGTTAAATCGTGTTTTTTCGTTTATAACCGTTGAAAAGCTTTGTCCCGTTACTTGATCTCTGAATGTTTATTTTTTGTGATTTTTTGCTGATGTGATCTCGAAGTATATACAAACAAGTTTGACAGTTGGGATCATTGAAATTAGTTTCAGAGAATTCGTATCCCATTAAAACGATAGATTCACTAACACTTAAGAGTTTATTTATACTTTCATTAAGTATAACATAAGATTTTGTGGTATCCACTTGTGTAAATATTTTAATTTGAAGATCGAATTCATTCATTGTATTCATATAGGGTCAAGGAGTGTAGCTGTAAAAAGTCATCAAAATCGAAGTTAAAATAATCGTTAAATCGTGATTTTTCGTTTATAACCGTCGAAATTTTTTTTCCCTTTACTTGATCTCTAAATGTTTGTTTTTTGCAATTTTTTGTTGATGTGATCTCGAAGCATATACAAACAAGTTTGACGATTGGAATCGTTGAAATTAGTTTCGGAGAATTCGTATCCCATTAAGTTCAATGGTGTATATATATATATTTATTATGTAGATTTAAATCTATTTATTTTGTATGTATAATTAACCGGTACACGGAGTAGTACATCACGTCACGTGTCATTATAAAAATAGTGGGATATGTCATATGTGTGATAAAAAGTTAATAACTTTAAAAAAAAAATTTCTCACCACTTCTATTAATTTTCATTTTCCCTCTCTTTTTTATTTCCTTTTCAGCTTTTCTTACAATTTTCACTTTTCTCTCTGATAGCCTACTCATCTTTCCCTAATTCTCGCTCTTTTTTGTTTCCTTTTCAACTTGTCTTATCATTTTCATTTTGCCACCCTTTTTCTTAAAAAATGGTGGCACTGGGAATGAAATGGAATCAAATCAATGAATTATGGATACATATTATTAATTAATAATTATTATAATTTTTTATAAAATTTAATTCAAAATTTAATATATATATAATTATTATAGATAGTTAATATTTTGGGGTATAATTATTATAGTATATATAATTATTATAATTATTATAGTATATATAATTATTATAGTTAATTTAATATATATATATATACATATATATATATTATAGTTTTTATGACACACCTGTACCCAAAAGTAGGGCATGCTGGCCGTCACGTGAGTGTGACGTAGCCATGTGCGCTGTGTGGAAGCGAAGATCGATAACGAAGTACGAATAAGTTCAAACCGATATCTAGCAACCTAAATAGGAATGTGTGCTAGAGATATTACCATACTTATACATATTCAGAGCGTACTAAGTCAGTGCAGTCAAACATGAATAAGAGAGTTTAATTACACCATCGGTGCCCTACATATGTCAAATCTGTCAAAAATGCCGAAGGATCCTCGATGTGCTCAACTCGGAATTCAAGCTATCTAGAACCTGGAGGGGTGAAAAACAAAGGGAGTGGGTCAGCAAAAACAAATCCTTTTCAAAATCATTCTTTTCTCAAAATTCTAGCCCATCTCCGTAAAACCTGTATAATTCCCAGAAAATAATACGTACATATATATCTCAATCTTTCTCAGCATAAAACATTTTCAAAGTATCTCAAATATATGCCGTGCAATGCATTTCAAGGCCATCTGAATCTCATAAACAATGCCATACTATGCATTATCATAATCATATCGCTATTATATATCATCTCAGCCCTCGGCTGTAATATAGCTCATAACATCTCTCTATCTCATCATCATATATATACACTGCACATACATCAATATCATCATCATATCATCATCATTATCAGCGTTGTATCAATAATAAATGCTCTAGTGCTACAATCACGTGCAGACTGTGCGAATGAACGCGGGTCACCTACATGTCGTACCCACTCAAAAGTGGTCTATAGGACAAGACTGTGCACGTAACTTGGATCCAAGGCGAGCATGCGGTGTCGGAGGTGAACGACACGTGAAAGACTGTGCCCCTATCTCTGGGCGTAAGCACTAACAATATGTGCAGGTCTATGAGCTAACATATCATATCATATCTCATCATTTCACATCATATCTTATCACTGTTCATTCTCAACTATGCATGTACCTACCTGGTACTTACCTGGCGTCCTCGGCACCAACATATGCATGAAATGTATAATTAAATACTCATGCATCAAAATCAAGTCATATGCATATCTTAAAAACGTACTTTGCATTTAAAATGTGATTATGGGAAAATCATTATGTATATATAGGTTATACGGAAAATAATACTGCCCACTCAGTGATAAATCGCTGGATCGTAACCCCCGCGTCGGGCCTGGCTACGATCATCCTCAGAATACGGACCTGGCTACGGTCGTCTTCAGAATACGTTTCACCTATATGAGAAATTACTAAAAATACGTCATTTAAGCACATACACGCAAATACGAGAATAACTTCTCATACATAGCTCAATTTTGGCATACGAATATACCGACGCGACTTACACGACGTCACGGACGTCGTGATATTTTTAGAAAAATTTTAGGAGCCCGCACGCGCCAGGAATGCCACGGGGCTACGCGTCGTCCCCAACGTGACCGGAAAACTTCCGTGTATGATTTCTCACTCGTTTCTCAACCATTCTTCATGAAATTTTCACCAAAATGCTCTAAATTGAGAGTAGAACAAGTCTATACCTTCAAAAACTTCGAAAACCAATGAGAATCTCGTCGGAAAATCTCTAAGTTTCGGCCTCTCCTTGTTCTCGACGATCCCGACGTCAAAGCTTATCAAACAAACATCTCTGAGCCTCTAGAGAACCCAACAAACACTCCTGTGATCTCAGATTTTCCTAAAACGCAATGTATGAAAAGTTGATGAATAGTGCCAAATATAAACCTTGAGTTTTGGACGTGAAATCGTCGTAGTTCTTACCTGAAAATGGTATGGTTGAGTTCGTATGGACTTCATGAGCACGAATATATAATTTGTTTCGTCGATCTACCAAGATTTGGTGTGGGTTGTGAGTGCCGTGCCTATGGAACAAGAGAGAGAGACAGTTTCATGAGGTGATGAGAGAGAGAGAAGTCTGTGAGTGATGTGAGAAGAGAGAGAAGATGTCGGTGGTGAGAGGACTAGGACCACCGATCACACAATTATTTTTGTCACTTTTTCATTGGCCCCCAATATCTAGGATAATTATATAATTGCCCCAAAATTATTAAACTCATGCATAAACGTTCGCACGAACTCAAGGGCATAATAGTCATTTCATAACGCCGAAATAAAAATCCCGGGACGGGTTGTTACAATCTACCCACCTTATAAAAATTTCATCCGGAAATTTCATACAACACATATACATACTAATACTCATAAAATAACCTCGGGTACATCTCTCTCATCCGGTCCTCGGCCTCCCAAGTAGCTTCTTCCGCTGAATGATTCCTCCACAAAACTTTCACCAACCGAACTGTCTTATTTCGGAGCACCTTATCTTTCCAATCAAGTATCGTCACCGGCTCCTCATCGTAAGTCAAATCTGGATTAATCTCTAAAGGTTACAGAGGAATCACATGCGACGGGTCTGAAACGTAATGTCGAAGCATCGAAACATGAAACACGTTATGAACTCTGGATAACTCCGACGGCAACTCAAGCTTGTAAGCTACTGCACCGACTCGCTCGGTGATCCGATAAGGTCCAATGTACCTAGGACTCATCTTACTCTTCTTCCCGAATCAAACCACGCCCTTCCAAGGCGATAACTTAAGAAATACCCAATCGTCAACATTATACACGCGGTCAGTAGCATGCCTGTCTGCTAAACTCTTCTGGCGATTTTGGGCAGTTTTCAGATTAGCCTTAATAATCTGAACATTCTGAGTAGTCTCCTCTACTATCTCAGGGCTCACTAAAACTCTTTCGCCAACCTCTGACCAACACAAGGGTGTACGACATGGTTTCCCATAAAGTGCCTCGAACGGTGCCATCCCGATACTAGAATGAAAGCTATTATTATATGCGAACTCCATCAAATCCAAACGCTGATGCCATGAGTCACCAAACTGCAAAACGGAGGATCTCAGCATAACCTTCAAGGTCAGAATAGTTCTCTCTGACTGACCGTCCGTCTGAGGATGATAAGCCGTGCTGTACAAAAGTCTCGTACCTAACGCCTCCTTAAAAGCAATCCAGAACTTAGAGGTGAATCGAGGATCGCGATCAGAGACAATACTCACTGGAACACCATGATACTTCACGATCTTCGATATGAATAACTCAGCTAATCAATTCAACGAAAACTTTTCCCTGACCGGAATAAAATGCGCTGACTCGGTGAGTCGATCGACAATCACCCAAATTCCATCATTTCCGTTCTGAGTACGAAGGAGCTTGTACATAAAATCCATATTAACATCTTCCCATTTCCACCGTGGAACGGAAAATGGTTACATCAACCTAAATGGCTTCTTCCTTTCGACTTTGACTTTCCGACATACTTAACAATTTCTCTTTTCATACCCGGCCAAAAGTAAAACGATCGAATGGTATGATACATTTTTGTGCCTCCAGGATGCATCGCATAAACTGAAATATGCACATCATCTAAGATATCTTTCTTTAACTCTACATTATCAGGTACGTACATCACTTTCTTACATAAGAATACCATTTGCTTCTCAAATTCGTAGGTCTTTCATTTTCTCAATGTTCCGTAATTAAATAAGTTCCTGAGTTTCTTCATCATTAATTTGGGCCTCTAGTATACGATCAATCCAAATTGGCCTAACTTGAAAACTAACAAGTAAAACATTTCCTCGATCATCTACTACCGAATTTCTCAACTCTAGCTGTACTTCGTCGATCTCAACTCTGCAAGAAGCAGAATACGGCTCGCATGGAACGCGTTAACTCTGCCCCGAGGCTTCCTACTAAGAGCATCAATTACCACATTTGCACGACCAGGGTGATACTCGATCGTGCAATCATAGCCACTTAGCAATTCTATCCATTTTGTTGGAAATGTGCCCTAAAACCAATCATATGATGATACTTTACGGACATTTCACATGATTAAACTAATCTAGTTTAATATCAAGGGCAAAGATTATTGTTTGAGCGGTCTCATATAAATGTTATATGCTTAAACGATAAAGTCCAAGGAATATGTGATTGGGAGAATGCGATCTAAATAGTTAGATTCATGAGACCATTCTTTCGTAGACACATCCTAAACGTTCCTGATCATAGGATTGCCAATTGGGCATTGACAGTCCGTTAAGATCAGTACGTGCTATGTCTTCTCTCAGGGAGAGTGACTAGTCTCGAGTCATCGGTGTGAGTGACACCAAGATAAGTACGTAGGTGCTCAATAGAGAATGAGTTCACTGAACACGATCAACGACGAGTTCTCTTATTCATGTCACGTGAGAACTCATGGTTAGGATAATGCAAATTAGTCCTTTGACCTGAGGCATCATAGTTGTCTTGTGGTTAGGTCCTTGATCTTTGATCGTGTCAAATGGCATTCCTTTGGAGTGTCCACGGCATGGTTGGGGTCAAGCTATCTAGTCATGGAGACAAGTGAATGCGCAACAAGGGATCTCTAACCTTCAAACCGTTGAGGGTGAATACTCTATGATATGATTTAGAATCTCTGGCCAGAGTATGAATGAGATGTTGGAATGCGTTCCAGATCACATTCAAGGTAATCATATAAGCACGAGATTCACATTGGATAGTAGACATGAATAAACTATCAAGCCAAACAATGTGGTCAAGAGTATTGGATTAGAGAAGGACCGTATTGCATTTGTAATCCTAAACTGAATAGGTTCTCTACCTCTTCTAATTAGCTTGGGTAACCATGATATGCTGCTAGGTGTCACTCATGGTTTGTGGAAGCCCTAAACGTGTGTAAACACTAAAGGGAGAATTGAAAGTTAGTTTCAAATTCACAATCGATTTAAAAGAGTTTGAATCGCCCACTGCCTCGCTAAAAGGAACCTAATGGATCGTACACCGAGTAAGGTAAAGATTGAAGATTCAACGGAGATGAGTAAGAATAATTAAATGGTTTAATTATTAATGGCAAGGATTAATTAATATGTTAATTAATCAAACGAATAAGTTCGTTAAAGACCTCGGGATAGTTTTGACCTTAAGGCCCAATGGGCTTCGAACGTCGAGTCCATTAACTTAAGTTGTATGACAACTTAATGAATAATGATTCACAAAGACCAAATTGCCCAAATTAATCCCTAAGGCCGGCCATATTGTGAAGGGTAGCAAACTTGGACTTATTTACAAGTTTGCCACTCAAATGAATTAAGGTATAAATTTGACTTTATAGCCAAAATTCATTTAGGGTTTGTTTTGGGGAAATTGGAGAGAAGAAATGCTCTCCCTTCTCTCTAGAATGGCCGGCCACCTTGAGGAAATATCTAGCAATATTTATTCCTCAAGGTCACTCATTTCTTCTAAAATCTTGCCTTGGTGTGGAGACTTAGAGGTTCCCAATTTTGGGAACTTAGAGAAACCTTTTCATCCAACCAAATCCCTAGATCTTAGATGCAAGGAATGAAGGCCCTCTCTTTGGGTGATTAGCCTTTGCTTATGCAAAGAGGAATCTACAAAGGTATTAATCTCAACTCACTTGTTTTGAGTTGATTAAAGGTTCACCAATCTACTAGGCTTTGAACATTCATGGTTAATGTTTTGTTTTTAAGTATATGCAAGCATGATTCCGCCTTTAATTTGTTAATTGCATGCTAATGATATTGCTTAAATGAACATGATCTTCCAAAATAATCCTTCAAGTGGTATCAGAGCCTAGGTCTAGTAGTTGGTGAATCCTTTTGGGTTTTGTATTTCATAATATGTGATTTAAAAGTTGTAAAATGTTACAAGCTTTATTCTTGTTTTATGAATGTAAATTTTGTTGGAAAATTTGGCATCTCAAATGTTGTAGATGTAGTTCATATGAGCATGAATATTGAAGCTAAAATTTGGTGCCAAGAATTTTAGGATTTTCGGCCAAATTAAAAGGGTGATTTTTTGGGTTCTTGTTTGTCTTGTTAAAATGTTTTTCAAGTGACTTTTGGAACCCCTAAGTACCCTAGTTTGGTTATATGAAATTTCCCTTAAGTTTAAATGGTTTTGGAATGTTTTTGGGTGAAAAATCATCATGGAAAAAATTTGAGTTTTTTCATGAGTGTTCTTCATTGTTCTTGACATTTTAGCCAAGAACAAAAAGGTTTGATGTTTTGATTCAAAGTTTTGAATTATTTCATAAAGTTTTGTTATTAGATATTTTTCATATATTTATTAATGATTAATAATTTTAATGTTAGTCAAAACTTTGAAAAATATGTTAGATATTTGTTTGAAAGGTGTAAGAAATAATAATGGGTGTGTAAGGATTAAATCCCTTTCACACACCACATGCATGCTTTATGTCTAAACTTACAAATCAACACACACATCACACCAAGTCCTTGTCCCAAGGCCGGCCACTCCCTCAAATGGGAGTACTTTTGGGGCTTTCATGCAATTACATAAAGTTTTGATACTTTTGTGTATTTGCACTTTGGCCCAAAAGTTTACGTTTTTACGTTTAGGTCCAAAAACGCTAAAGGACAAATTGTTTTGCTCCTTTAATGAAGTTTTTACATTTGTGAAAAAGTTTGGGTTCTAGTTGTGATTACATAAAGTATTGGACTTTTGTGTTTTTACAAAGTGACCCCAAAAGTTTAAGTATTTGCAAAATAGCCCAAAAGTTGTGGTTAATTGCACTATGGCCCAAAAGTTGTGGCTAATTGCAAAATAGCCCAAATGTTGAGGTTAATTGCATAATGGCCCAAATAAGTTGAGGTCATTACATTTTGGCCCAAATTAAATAGAGAACAAAAATTGTTTTGTCTCTTGAAATGAGAATTGGATTTTCATTTTGTTTAGCTTCATTTAAAATCAAATTTTATGGATACAAAAACCAAATGAAAAATGTTGCATTCAATTTAATTAGTTAAAGTGTTAATTAATTAAAGGGTGATTATGAACCTAAGCCTACGATAATTGAGCTATGTGAAAGGCCGTTTCAAATTTGTTTGAACCATGGGAATGTGTAGATTAGATTTTGGTTGTAATTTGATTAGATCAAATGTTGTAAAAGAGCATAAGCTCTTCTTTAATTTAAAGTAATTTGATTTGATCAATTGTTGTAAAAGAGCATAAGCTCTTCTTTACTTTGAAGTACTTCTTTCTTGCTTTATATGATATGCATGAAAATGAAGTAGTTGGGTCCAACGCCCCTAAGACAACACGCCTTAATGTGATTAAACGCGTAACTAAAATCAATCACCATCCCTAGTCCGAGATTCAACACAAGGCTCGTGTTGGATCTAAACAAAAGGTTCATAGTCATCCTAAGGCCCTAAGGCAACTATATAGTCCATCAATGAATGCAAACCTTATGTTAGTAGTATCATGTACTCTTGCTTTAAAAACCGTTTTAAAAGCTTAGTGGGAGTATTATATACAACTAAATAAATCATATGGACCAATAGTTGTGATAGGACCAAAATTGTTTTAATTGGATTAAAATGTATGTTTATATGTGATGAGACCTAAAAACCCTCAACCAAACCAATATTAAGTTGATAAGCGTGAGAGTGCTTTTGAACACTCTTTCGTGGCCTTCCACCGTGGTAGGTCCGAACGTTTGTGACGTGTACATCGGCTTCACCCTATCATGGGGGAGTTCAAAGTGCATGCTTACACTCGGGGAGGATTCTATATGCATACTTGATGTTGTGAAAGGTAGGCAACAAGAATGGCCAACATCGTATCATCGTGAGGTTGTTCTTGAACCCCTAACTTGAACTCGCATGGTGGGAATGACTTAACTAAGTGCAATGGAGCCAACATCATATCATTGTGAGGTGACATTCTCTAGAGGCCAAATAAAATGGGTTCTTACATTAGATGTAAAGGAGTAAGTGTACTCTCTCATTATTATTAATGCTAGCCAACATCGTATCATCGTGAGGTGGGCTTGGTAATAGTAAGTCTCCCATAACCTACTAAGAGTTTCCTCCAAAACTCTCGAATTCCGATGAGGGATATGGAATTTGCCAAAAATAGTGGGTGGTGCTATTATGATTTAAAGACCCGGATCAAATAGCTTAAAATCAATCTATTTATATTCGTTATGTATTTGTTTACCAATATATTTGCAAACGCTATCCAATACTTGACAAAGAAAAGCCGAATACTTTAGTTTCCGAACTTGGTACCACAATCCCATAGATTGTCTTGAATGGATTGTACAAGTGCCTAAGTAGTCTCATCCTCACAATCTTCCTATTGATAAATGTATCATTGGAAGAACATGTTAGATAAGTCTATCATAAAGAGGACAACAATTTTATTGTCATAATTCTTCAAATACAAATTGTTGTATGAAGAAATAAGAGTTGTTTTGAACAACCCTTAATCAACGCAAACATTAAGTGCTTGTCTCTTTGTTACATGAACAAGGAACTTGAGAAGAAAGCACAAGGGCATGGACACTTTATGTGCCATGATTCTTCACTTACAAATCGTTGTATGAAGAAATGAGAGTTGCCTTAAACAACTCTTGAATGTTTGTAATTATGTTTAGAACATAATGGTTGGTTGACAAAAATAGTCCATCAACATGGACTTATGATGATTTTGAATCATTGTATGTTGAAGTGTTAAAACACTTAACGAGACGGAAACTAGACAAGGACTTCACCTTTGTGTCCCTATCCTAATCGTTCACTAAGTTTATTGTAAACTATATAGTGAACAATAACCACACTCTCTCCAAATCGTTTGATGCGTAAAACACAATTGAAATAAGTTTCAAGAGAGATAGTGGGAGTTTAGGGACCATGACTATTGTAGTCAAAGGAGAAGTTAAATGAAGAAAACAAATAACTCCAAGGGAACAAACTTTCTTTATGAAAGGATGGACAATGGAAGGGGTATTTGCAAGAAATGTCTTGCAAGTGTCAAGAACACACCTTTCTAAGGTGTTGAAGAATGTTCTTGAAAAGTTCATAACAGTTGGTTCTTCTACTTGAATGCTTGATTCTGTATTAGTAACTATGTTTTACAAGTTGTTGTAAAAGTGTGGCTAATAAGAAGTAGAAGATTAATGAGAGAAGAGAAAGTACTTCACATTCGGAAAGTGAATAAAATATAGATCTCTGCGAAAGCGGATTGTACCTACTTCCTCATATGAACTACCAAATAAGAATGATTAGATTATTGTAATCTAATTAATTGTCTCTATAGTAGAGATGATGTGGTAGTGTTAACTGTTTAGAATATAACGATGCTTAAAACCCAAAAGGTTGCAAGGTAGTGACTAATCCCAACTAAGTTGTGATACCTCTAAAAACATAAATTATGAGTTGGTCATGGATGGATGCTTTGGATCGTTAGATCCGGATCCAATGCCTTCTTGTTAAAATTGTATAGAGGCGAAATGTTCGAATCTTTATTCTTTTGGAAAGAAGAAAGAATCACAAAGTTGTTGAGGTTAATTCACTTAGATGTTAGTGGCACTAGTCCACAACATAATACTACTCATGTTATATGACATTCACCGAAGATCACTCTCGGTTGGACTATAGTTTACTTTGAATAAACACAAGTCCGAATACTTTGCAAAAGGTTTCAAAGAATTCAAGAAATGTAAGTTGATGAGTAAGACGTCTAAAGTATTTACCTCCTTAGATTTGATCCAAGGAAATGTAACACTTTAGATACGTTTCCTTGAAAGATGTCAAGGAAGGTAGCATCATAAGATAATGAACTTCTCCATTAGGAGAAGAACGAACTTGAATAAGATTTAGTTCGTTGGATATTATCTATTACCCATATATAGGATATATATATATACTTCTAAAAACAATATGATTGTCAATTAGAAGAGCTTCCAAAATTTTCATGACTCCATAAGATGTAGTTGGAAAGAAAGACAAATCTTAAGCATGTTAAAGATTTGGGGTTGTGTGCTAATAAGCAATATTTGTTTGATAACAATCTTGTGTGATATCCTTATATTAATTTTTGGATATCGCTTCTATAAACCAACTAACAAATGTTGTTTTGTTGGGTAGTTCATTGTAATTCTACAATATGATTTGCCTAAACGCAAATGAACGAGAGATAGAACTCAAAGAATGTGTTCTTTGAGAGACAAGATAGTAATCAACAAATATAACAACCTAGTTCCTATACCACAAGCTCCAAGGTAGTCAAGAAGGATTTATAAACCGTCTTAGTTGAATGGTTTGAACTTTATGACTATGTCATAGAGTTGCACCTCTTAATTCGAAAGAAATAAGAATGAAAATCCTTATGACTACATTAAGTGTATATACGATATATACTCAAGGAAATGGTAAAATACCATTTGACTCGAAATAATGAAACCTTAATAGCTAATTGGTAGCCTAAGGTGACTACACTCAAAGAGTATGGTTGACTTTGAAGAAACCATCTTTGATATAGTCTTAGTTTCAATTAATTCGAGGATCACTAGCTACAACTAAATGGTGATTTAATGTTTGGACATAATATGGGTTTCCTAAACCATTATTAAGATAGTCTTGATAATGTATGTCTAAAACTATGAATCACAAGACATGCAAGTTGTAGAGATCCATCCATCATGGATCTTAGCAAGCTAGTGGGAGCTACAAGCGTCTTATGAAGAAAGATCAAATCATTTGATTTCTCATAAAGATGTAAATGAATCTTTTGTTTACAAAAGATTAGTGGGAGTTTATCATATTCCTAAATTTAAATATATATATGATATATTAATTTTTGGAAATGAAATGAATACTTCTTCGTTAAAGTAATGACTTTAAACATTCTATAAACGATAGAATAAATTTGGGAGATATAGTCTATCATAGACAAGAGATGCTAGGAAGTTTCTCATATGATGATAAACTTCAATTTGAAGGACAACTCTAGTGAGACTAAGTAGTTGCTCTTCTCAAAAGGGAATGTACCCTTTGACTCCCAAAGAAATAATGCGTAAATAGAATCCTTTATGCATACGCAGAAAGGTGGTTTATGTATTTCATATTGTATGAAAAACATTGATATGAGTTGTACCTAGAACGGTACAAGACGATATCAGTGCAATCCCAGGATCAGAACCATGGCAACTGTCAAGTGAGTCCTTAAGTATTTAAGAAATACTAAAGGATAGATTCCTCAAAAATTGAGAAAGAATTAGAGTAACGTAATGGAAGCGTAAATGTATTAGATTATGAATCTAATCCATCATTGGATGTTTCTTCATTATGAATGAAGAGATAAACAGATATCTCTTTATTATGACTAAAGAGATATTTGGATGGAAACATTAAAGTAATGACTTTAGTGTGTTCCATTATGAATGCAAAATATATTGCCATATAGAAGCTTACAACAATGTTGTTTGGATGGGAAAGTTCATTTATGAACTCTCTATTCGGTTCCAACCAGAAAGTGTATGACACTAATGGGGCGATAGCTCAAGCCAGGGAATCAAGGTCTCATCAAGGTCCGAACTCATATGAGAGACTAAACCACATGATTGGGAATCATGTATAATGGTGACGTCGTTATTCTCAAGGTTGCTTCTATGGATAACATATAGATATCCATTGTCTAGGCCTACTACTCAGCCATTTATGAAATGACTACAGAAGAGGTATCATCACTGATGACCAAACTGATTGGCTCTAGTGCAAGTGGGAGATTGTTGGAAATGTGCCCTAAAACCAATCATATGATGATACTTTACGGACATTTCACATGATTAAACTAATCTAGTTTAATATCAAGGGCAAAGATTATTGTTTGAGCGGTCTCATATAAATGTTATATGCTTAAACGATAAAGTCCAAGGAATATGTGATTGGGAGAATGCGATCTAAATAGTTAGATTCATGAGACCATTCTTTCGTAGACACATCCTAAACGTTCCTGATCATAGGATTGCCAATTGGGCATTGACAGTCCGTTAAGATCAGTACGTGCTATGTCTTCTCTCAGGGAGAGTGACTAGTCTCGAGTCATCGGTGTGAGTGACACCAAGATAAGTACGTAGGTGCTCAATAGAGAATGAGTTCACTGAACACGATCAACGACGAGTTCTCTTATTCATGTCACGTGAGAACTCATGGTTAGGATAATGCAAATTAGTCCTTTGACCTGAGGCATCATAGTTGTCTTGTGGTTAGGTCCTTGATCTTTGATCGTGTCAAATGGCATTCCTTTGGAGTGTCCACGGCATGGTTGGGGTCAAGCTATCTAGTCATGGAGACAAGTGAATGCGCAACAAGGGATCTCTAACCTTCAAACCGTTGAGGGTGAATACTCTATGATATGATTTAGAATCTCTGGCCAGAGTATGAATGAGATGTTGGAATGCGTTCCAGATCACATTCAAGGTAATCATATAAGCACGAGATTCACATTGGATAGTAGACATGAATAAACTATCAAGCCAAACAATGTGGTCAAGAGTATTGGATTAGAGAAGGACCGTATTGCATTTGTAATCCTAAACTGAATAGGTTCTCTACCTCTTCTAATTAGCTTGGGTAACCATGATATGCTGCTAGGTGTCACTCATGGTTTGTGGAAGCCCTAAACGTGTGTAAACACTAAAGGGAGAATTGAAAGTTAGTTTCAAATTCACAATCGATTTAAAAGAGTTTGAATCGCCCACTGCCTCGCTAAAAGGAACCTAATGGATCGTACACCGAGTAAGGTAAAGATTGAAGATTCAACGGAGATGAGTAAGAATAATTAAATGGTTTAATTATTAATGGCAAGGATTAATTAATATGTTAATTAATCAAACGAATAAGTTCGTTAAAGACCTCGGGATAGTTTTGACCTTAAGGCCCAATGGGCTTCGAACGTCGAGTCCATTAACTTAAGTTGTATGACAACTTAATGAATAATGATTCACAAAGACCAAATTGCCCAAATTAATCCCTAAGGCCGGCCATATTGTGAAGGGTAGCAAACTTGGACTTATTTACAAGTTTGCCACTCAAATGAATTAAGGTATAAATTTGACTTTATAGCCAAAATTCATTTAGGGTTTGTTTTGGGGAAATTGGAGAGAAGAAATGCTCTCCCTTCTCTCTAGAATGGCCGGCCACCTTGAGGAAATATCTAGCAATATTTATTCCTCAAGGTCACTCATTTCTTCTAAAATCTTGCCTTGGTGTGGAGACTTAGAGGTTCCCAATTTTGGGAACTTAGAGAAACCTTTTCATCCAACCAAATCCCTAGATCTTAGATGCAAGGAATGAAGGCCCTCTCTTTGGGTGATTAGCCTTTGCTTATGCAAAGAGGAATCTACAAAGGTATTAATCTCAACTCACTTGTTTTGAGTTGATTAAAGGTTCACCAATCTACTAGGCTTTGAACATTCATGGTTAATGTTTTGTTTTTAAGTATATGCAAGCATGATTCCGCCTTTAATTTGTTAATTGCATGCTAATGATATTGCTTAAATGAACATGATCTTCCAAAATAATCCTTCACATTTATGCTGACAAAGCTTTAAATCTTTCGGAGTAAACAGGTACTGGAGATTCTTATAATCTGAGAAGATCCTGCATTTCTCATCGTAAAGGTAATGTTTCCCAATCTTCAAAGCAATTATAATGGCCACCAACTCTGAATCATGTGTAGGGTAATTCATCTCGTGAGGTTTAACTGGCGTGAAGCGTAAGCAATCACCCTACCATGCTGCATCAAAACGCAACCCAAGCCATTCAACGATGCGTCACTGTAAATCTCAAAATTACCATCATCGTCAAGAAGCGTCAAGACAAGAGCATGAATGAGACAATACTTCAACTACTGGAAACTCCGCTCACAATCATCATCCCACTCGAATTTGACGTCCCTCCTGGTCAACTTCGTCAATGGTAGCGCCATGATCGAAAAGTCTTTAACGAACCGCCGATAGTAACCTGCCAAACCAAGGAAACTCCGAACCTCGGCGACGGTTTGTGGCTGTTCCCAATTCTCTACAGCCGCAATCTTCTGAGGGTTAACCTAAATACCCTGAGCTGAAACGACATGACCCAAAAATGCTACTTCGTCCAACCAAAACTGGCACTTGCTGAACTTGGCATACAATCGATGCTCTCTTAATTTCTTCAACACCAACGAAAGATGTCGAACATGATCTTCTTTTGACTTAGAACACACTAGAATGTCATCAATGAAGACAATGACGAATCTGTCCAAATACTACTGAAATACCTTATTCATCAACCCCACGAAAGCTAATGGTGTATTCGTCAATCCAAATAGTATCGCAAGAACTCACAGTGACTATAACAAGTCCTAAAACGGTTTTAGGGACATCTTCACTGCTAATCTTCGATTGGTAATAACCATACTTCAAGTCAATCTTGGAATACACACAGGCACCTCTAGGCCGATCAATCGCTCATCAATATATGGCAACGGATAACAGTGCTCAATCATTGCCCGATTCGACTTCTTATAATCAATGCATCACCTTACAACCCCGACTTCTTCCTTTCAACAAAACTGATTTTCCAAGACGATGTACTAGGTTAAATGAAACCCTTATCAACCAATTCTTACAACTGAGTCATCAATTTTCTTAATTCAGCCGGAGCTATAAGATAAGGAGTTAAGGAACTAGGATTAGTACTTGGTAACAATCAGGGGTGAACTCCACGTCGCGATCTGGCGGCAATCCAAGTAAATCATTAGTAAAAACGTCAGAAAAAGTCTGATCACCTTAACATTCTCCACGCTAACAGGAGCATCATCATTCAAAACCACGTGAGTCAAGTACGCATAACAACCTTTCTTTAATAACTTCTTGTTCTCATTACTGAAATGATTTCATGCCTGACTCCACTACGCTCACCAACCAAAGTAACCTCTGGTAGTCCAAGACGATGGAAAGTAACTGATTCCCGTAGTAATCGATATCGGTACGATCATACTGCGACCAATCTGAGTCTAGAATAACATTGAAGTCTACTATATATAACGGGATAAGATTCTCTGACATAACTATATCTTCTACCAGCACCGGGCACCATGAAAAACACCATACTATCATGGAATGACTTACCTGTTTACTTGCTTAACGAATCCAACGAATAAGTTATTAATATTACGGTCTGCAGCCCGCAATACTGATAACTTACTGTCGTCTAGGTAAGTAAGCAACAACTCTTGAGGGTGTAATATTACCATATTGCCCCCCATTGAGAAATACATATACACTCCTCGATCGTGCTCATTCACTACTTTCTTTGGCAACATCGTCAATAACATAAAATTTCTACATCACAATCCATCGAAACTCTAGCAAGTCACCAAAATGTTTAGCGTACCCATAATCAAGTCCGAATGATCCTGAGCATCATGTAGTGATACGTGGTTAACACATTCCTGGGTTTGCTGTCTTCTTCTAACTCTGTTGGCGTGAACTCCTCGTCCTTGAGATTTACGCCCCTGACCTGACCATAGGTATAACACCTACCATTACCTCTTCGACATACTCCAGAACGTAAATCGTTGCACATACGACACAAAGGTGAATTTCCACTATCAGAATTCCCCTGCCTCTGGAATCTGAAACCTTCGAGAAATCTAACAAGTCCTCTATGACCTGTGGAGCTAAAACCTTCGCTGGAAGAACTAGAACTGGTTTCGTATCTCTTAAAATTCTGAGTCTAGCGAAGTCTCTGAGACGATTACCCAATACTTTTATTCTTATCCTTATTCTGATTACTATTTTTTCCTTCTTCTTTCTCACTATTACCAGACACGTTCTTAGAGTTCGTAATCCTCAACAAAGTCTCGTAGAATTTCCCGATAAGCATTATAAGGCTAAATGGTCGCCATCGAACGCCATTTCTTCCTAATATCCAGCTTTAAGCGTCTAAGCATCTCAACTGAAATAGTAGCAATTTCTAAGTCATAACGAGACAATTTAGTAAACTTCCTTTAGTACTCATTAAAAGATAACTTCTCCTGTTTCGAATCTGCTAACTCTTGCGTTTTACGATCTAGGTATGCAGGGATATGAATCTCTTATAGAATGATCGTTTAAAAATTCTATCAGTCTGTAATCTCCTCGGGCTTTCACTCGTAAGTTTCCTATTCTCATTAAGATGCCGATTCTGCGTCCAAAAGCCAAACAGTGGTCTCTATCCACTTATCGTCGGGAAAACTCCCCTGGCTCTACATCAGCCTAAAGTATTCTCAATCTAATTGAGCCAACGCTCAAAACCCTTCATGGCCATCATTACCCCTAAAGGTAAGCAACTTTAGATTATACTTTGACTCCAAAGAGTCCGCTGGGAAGGCGAATTACAGACTGATCGACACTAACGATAGTTTCCTCCCCAACTAAGCTATATAAGGAAACTAAGTTCATCTGAACGACATGGCTCTCTATGAGGCTGCATGGTTCTAACAGAAGACATCAAGTCATTAGAAAGTCCACAAAATATGCAAGACTGCAACCTAGGGCTCTGATACCAAGCTGACACACCCGTACCCGAAAGTAGGGCATGCTGGCCGTCACGTGAGTGTGACGTAGCCATGTGCGCTGTGCGGAAGCGAAGTTCGATAACGAAGTATGGATAAGTTCAAACCGAAATCTAGCAACCTAAATAGGAATGTGTGCTAGAGATATTACCATACTTATACATATTCAGAGTGTACTAAGTCAGTGCACTCAAGCATGAATAAGAGAGTTTAATTACACCATCGGTGCCCTACATATGTCAAATCTGTCAGAAAGGCCGAAGGATCCTCGATGTGCCCAACTCGGAATTCAAGCTATCTAGAACCTGGAGGGGCGAAAAACAAAGGGAGTGGGTCAGCAAAAACAAATACGTACATATATATCTCAATCTTTCTCAGCATAAAACGTTTTCAAAGTATCTCAAAAATATTCCGTGCAATGCATTTCAAGGCCATCTGAATCTCATAAACAATGTCATACTATGCATTATCATAATCATATCGCTATTATATATCATCTCAGCCCTCGACTGTAATATAGCTCATAACATCTCTCTATCTCATCATCATATATATACACTGCACATACATCAATATCATCATCATATCATCATCATTATCAGCGCTGTATCAATAATAAATGCTCTAGTGCTACAATCACGTGAAGACTGTGCGAATGAACGCGGGTCACCTACATGTCGTACCCACTCAAAAGTGGTCTATACGACAAGACTGTGCACCTAACTTGGATCCAAGGCGAGCATGCGGTGTCGGAGGTGAACGACACGTGAAAGACTGTGCCCCTATCTCTGGGCGTGAGCACTAACAATATGTGCAGGTCTATGAGCTAACATATCATATCATATCTCATCGTTTCACATCATATCTCATCACTGTTCATTCTCAACTATGCATGTACCTACCTGGTACTTCCCTGGCGTCCTCGGCACCAACATATGCATGAAATGTATAATTAAATACTCATGCATCAAAATCAAGTCATATGCATATCTTAAAAACGTACTTTGCATTTAAAATGTGATTTTGGGAAAATCATTATGTATATATAGGTTATACAGAAAATAATACTGCCCACTCAGTGATAAATCGCTGGATCGTAACCCCCGGGTTGGGCCTGGCTACGGTCGTCCTCAGAATACGTTTCACCTATATGAGAAATAACTAAAAATACGTCATTTAAGCACAAACACGCAAATACGAGAATAACTTCTCATACATAGCTCAATTTTGGCATACGAATATACCAACGTAACCTACACGACGTCACGGACGTCGTGATATTTTTAGAAAAATTTTAGGAGCCCGCACGCGCCCCCACGCGCCAGGAATGCCATGGGGCTACGCGTCATCCCTAACTTCCCTTGCCGGACTAGTTTTTCCGGTGACCAGAAAACTTCCGTGTGTGATTTCTCACTCGTTTCTCAACCATTCTTCATGAAATTTTCACCAAAATGATCTAAATTGAGAGTAGAACAAGTCTATACCTTCAAAAACTTCGAAAACCAACGAGAATCTCGTCGGAAAATCTCTAAGTTTCGGCCTCTCCTTGTTCTCGACGATCCCGACGTCAAAGCTTATTAAACGAACGTCTCCAAGCCTCTAGAGGACCCAACAAACACTCCTGTGATCTCAGATTTTCCTAAAACGCAACGTATGAAAAGTTGATGAATAGTGCCAAATATAAACCCTGAGTTTTGGACTTGAAATCGTCGTAGTTCTTACCTAAAAATGGTATGGTTGAGTTCGTATGGACTTCACGAGCACGAATATATAATTTGTTTCGTCGATCTACCAAGATTTGGTGTGGGTTGTGAGTGCCGTGCCTATGGAACAAGAGAGAGAGACAGTTTCGTGAGGTGATGAGAGAGAGAGAAGTTTGTGAGTGATGTGAGGAGAGAGAGAGAAGGTGTCGGTGGTGAGAGGACTAGGACCACCAATCACACAATTATTTTTGTCACTTTTTCATTGGCCCCCAATATCTAGGATAATTATATAATTGGCCCAAAATTATTAAACTCATGCATAAACGTTCGCCCGAACTCAAGGGCATAATAGTCATTTCATAACGTCGAAATAAAAATCCCGGGACGTGTCGTGTTTATACTGGATCTTTAGAAGGAAGATCGACTTCCGATAAAGTCTATTTTGAAGTAGATTTTTAGCAAGATCTTTTCCAGCCTTGGAATTTTCAACTAATGCTAATCCCCAGATTTTGCTTTCGTTGTTATACTCATCAATTGGGTGAGTATAGGCTTGCGAGTGTGAGTTGTCATATCCTGGGAGTAACAAAAATCTGAAAAGCATTAATCAAATCCTCCTAGGATCAATGAACTACTTCGCTTGGCCAGTTCTTTTCTAATTACCCAAAGTTTTCTACTCGAATGGGCTCTAAACCGTAATCAGCCTACGGTGATGCAACTAATTGAGGATGATGTCCGATACCCAGAGACCGTTGACCATTGTTTGGTGGTATGATTCCTGATACCAGATGCAGGTACTAGTGTCTAGGAGTGATACCTTTATGCCAATATGCCGGTTCACAGTTTCAGGGTAACGAACAATATTAAAATATTTGAAGCGTGTTAATCAGCGGCGCGACTGATTGACAGTGGCTGGTTGAGCCGAGGAAATTAGATCGTGGAAATTTAGGAGTGAAACGACTTTAAGAAGCTTACGAAGATCTTGTAGCATGTGGCGTACAGAAAAGAAGCAATATTGTACAATTTGAGGGCGTGTACCTTTGGTGGCTTTTCTCCAAGTTCTTTCGAAGCCATCACTAGTTGATGAGGTAAGGTACACCTCGATCCATTCTCTTTATTGCGCCAGTTTTTCCTTGCATCTTTTCAAACCCTTAGGAGAAGACGACATGTAACCTTTTTGGAAGACTTTTGTTGCCCATTTAACCAATCACCTTATTTAGGGAACTCCAAACCTATCTTTAAAAGTGAGAGGCCAGACTTTAGGGTCATACCTAGATTTCAGCAATTTAATCGGTTGACGACTAAGACCGTTAGTCCTACTTTGTGTTGTTGTACTCTCCTATCGACTTTTGGGAACTCGGAAGCTCTTTCATAGCCTAATGAAATTCGGAGTGGTTTTACTAGCGACTTTCTCCTAGATTTCAATAGAATCGAATGTTGGGGACATCGACATTCAGCTTTATACCATTCCCCCAAGTAATCATCGCTAAGTTGGCATTTTCTTAGGAGACGTGATCTCAGTAAACGACATTCTTTCCTCTCCCAGCCAAAGGGTTTAAAGGAAAAAGGTTGAAATTCTCGCAAAGTGTGGTGAAACTAAGATATCTTCAATCTTGTCGATTTATCGACAAACTGCAGGCGATCTTTTCAGCTACAATGTCATTTCTCATTTACGACCGAGGAAAGAAAATTTTAGGTTGGGTTGTTGAAAATGATTAAAGTTTCTGACAACTGAAATGTTGTCTCATCTTACCGTATTTTGCACATTTTGTTGACTCTGATTATATCGCAATCCTAGATGATTTGTTCTTCGGATGTTTCGGCTGTGCAGAGGCAGCATGACGGAATATCACTTTTATTCCCCAATGGTTAAAACCGTTCGAAAGCTGGATGACCCTTCCCTGTGGAGAAATGTGTACAAAATCTTCGCCAACCCCACAATTTCTTGAGTACATGTTCATCTGGAAAGAGCTAAAATTTTGACAGCGACATTGGAAGAACCAAACCAACGTCTACGATTGCACTATCGTGTATTACCCTGATTATGCAAGTGTCATACTACTACAACAAAAGACGTATCTACCCTTGAATGCCTCTAGCTTGTTTTATCACATTCTAGTCGGGATTTACGAGTATCGATTTGACGATACTTACAAATAATCAAGGATCTTTCAAGTAACTGTAATCACTTCCTATGTCTGAGCAGAGATAGGAAATATCACCATACGCTCCTAATATGAGTTTCTTGTACATGTGGATATTTTGGTGATGTACGGTGATTATTGATTGACTTAGCAAGTCAATTCATTTTTCTTTGGTCCAAAAAGACAACTTTTCACCTCTCAGTGCTGGAGGGCATTCTAGTCAACCTTGGTACGTGTCTACACTACTGCACTTAGTATTGCCTTAAAGGGGATGCATTGTCGGAAGAACCATTGATAGTGGAAGTGCAGTTGTGGCTAATAATTACTCAATCACCCAACAAATGCTCAGTTGGACGAATCTTACTGTGGTGATTGAATATCTCAGAAACTACTGTTGTAATTTGGTGTTATGCATTCAATCTAGTTACCTCGTACTCTATATTTGATGAACTCACTTTGATCCTCAAAACTCGAGTATTCTTTTAACCTCCTCGACATAGCTATTTTTCACTAAATTCGAGAGAACGTTTCATTATGAATTTGTTTGCTAAGGAGTTACGGACTTCATGGTTGGATTACGTGACAGGTACGTCACTGTGATATCTCATCGAGATGCGTGTTTTACTTTCGAGTTGTTAGGAAGCCTTCTTGAAGGCCTTACGTAGTAGGTTTTGTCACCGACTTCATTTCACTTTCAGATTAACAGCTAGTTTGAACGATCTATCTAGATTTTCATGGCATGTTGCGCTTATATGCTCTTTAGTGATAGCATTATTGTACTAGACGCTTATCCCTTATAGAAGTATTTGTAGCAGCGATTACAATTTTTGGTCTTGGTTGTGACACTTTTGAAACGTAGTTTGGAGATTCTCTGCTTAACACTTGTCTGTTAGAGGAGTTTTATGAGCGAGTATTCAATTGTGAGAGTTCACAATATAGAATTGTTTTATTACTGTTGTGACCCAAGATGAGGTAGTGCGTGAGCACGGTAGAGACTTGATCAGATGTTGTTTGTGTATTTCCTAATGGGGGCATGATGGTAATATTGCACCCTCGGGAATTTGTTACTTACTTATCATGACAACAGTGAGTTGTCGATATCGCGAGCTGCAGACCGTAATATCAATGACTTATTCGTTGAATCTGTTAAGCAAGTAAATAGGTAGATCCTTTTCGATAATGTATTTGTTGTTTTTACCTATTTATACTTGGGCTCGACCCAAGAATATTACATACTTTTGAGTATGCAACGCTCGGAGGCGTAGTAGAAAACTCTATGTTTAGTTTTACTATCAATACAACTACTCTAACTTTATGTAACTTTATGTTGTTATATGTATGTATTTTTTACGGGACATTAGTACATATAAATATTTTTGACGTTTTGTTTTGCAAAACTATTATACTATAGTATTGTATTGAAGAAGAAGAAAAGTATGAGTTGGAGGTATGAAACGGAATTAATGCACTCTGAATCGCAACGGAGCGGCATTTCCCTTTTTGTATAACCATTTGAACTTGATTTCTTCGTCACGTACATGTATTTTGATCTTTCTATCTTTGAGTTTTATTTAACAAATGATTTTAAATTTCGAGGACGAAATTTTTATAAGGGGGTAGATTGTGACGACCCGTCCCTAATTCTACGTTTATATTAATTTTAAAAGCGTGAATTTACTAAATTACCCTTAAGGGGTGAGAACTTTGACTTTTGTTGACCATCGTCTAGAGAAATATATGACTTATTCTTTTAGTGTATCCTCGTAGTACTCGTCGCTATGAACGCGTGAGCACGTGTTAGACTCGAATCGAATCTGTAACGAAAAAGTTACGCTCCGTTAAAATATGTTAGTTACGGGTATCCTTGTACCAGCACGTACAAATTAACAGTGTTGGAAACACTGTAATAAATCAGATTTTATACATTAAAATTGTACAAAATCTGAAATTCAAAATCCAATCCTCCCCTGATTTGTGGATCTGTGTCCCCCCTTTTTCCTCCAACTCGTCAGCCTTTTTCCCCAAAACCCTTTCATCAACTTACCACCAATCACCATCCCTCCTCTTATTTGGCATCCAATTAGAAAAAGGAAGATAAAAAAAAACTCTCTCTTTTCCTTCTCTCTCTCCCGTATACTCTCCTTCTCTGTGAGCACCATGAGCGAGCCCTAGTGCTCACAGATCGAACTCAAAAATCACACCATTGTACTCCTCTCATCTTCACAAACACTACCATGTTCTCAAAATTCGAAATGGACAAGTTTTCATCGTCGAACTCGTGAGGTCCGAACTCGGTCGTGTTGAGTTCAACGTGTTTTCGAACGAGTTAAGAAGTTTTGAAGGTCGATGAAGCCTCCCCACAACTCCTCGAGGGTCCTAGGACGATTTTCAGGAAGCTTTGTCGTGAAACAACTCGAAGGAAGGAAGTTGCACGGATTTCTCCCAACAAAGAGACCGTGGCCATTTAGCCATTTTCTTCATATTTTTTCGGTCAACCTCGACCACAACTGGACTCCCATTAGGTACAAACTTGTTCTTTATATTCCTAACTTCATAATGGCTTTTGAATCATCAAGTTTGGCTAAGAATCAAGTTAGATATCGACTCTAGAAGTTAGGAAGAAATTCTTAGTTTTCTGGGAAATAGGTAGCCGTGGTCGTTTGGCCACATTTAGGCCAAATTTCTAAACAACACGGACCATATTCGAACTTTCTGTGAAGGTAGATCCATTCATCACATTCCTAGCTTCATTTTTTTTTGAATCACGGATTTTGGTCGAGAAATAAGCTCTTTAAAGCTCTAAAAGTTGGACCAAAAACCTGGAAAAAAATCCCATAAATCGTGAGGAAGGCGCGTGGCCACCAGTGCAGCCACCTTGTGGTGGCGCGTGAGTGGTCTGATTTCGATTCTAAAAATTTGTGTGTGTCTGTGACGTCGAGTAGATCGATTTTATATATTGAAACCCGATTTTTGGATAATCTAGGAAGATTTTATTTACGTTTCCGTTTATGTGTTATTAAACTAAGTTAATTAGAAATTTCACATATAGGGAAACTTATTCCGAGGACGTATGCGGTTAAGCCTGGCTAGAAGGCTTTATTTGGACTGCGTATCTGTGAGTGGGTAGTTTTTTTTATGTCTATACGTATTTATAGTTATCAAAATTGCATAAATATTTCGCTTTACGTATATATTGCCAAGTAGTTGATAATTTCGTTATAATTGTGATAAATGCTGAAATACGGTTGAGATATACTTGTCATGACATTCATACATACTTGTATACATGCTCATCTTGCTGCACCGGTGTTAGTACTCGCCCCAGGGCCAGGGCCAGTCCTTCACGTGTATGTTCACATCGCACCGTTCGCTCATCTTGGATCCAGGTTAAGTGCCAGTCTTGTCGGGTAGATTGTATTAGGCAATCCGACTTGTATGTGATGTGCTTCTGCACCAGTCTTCACGTGATCGTAGTACTTGAGCGTATTGATTACACCCAGTCTTGTTCGTCTTAGAGTTTATCTGTTCAAACTTGGTGCCAGCATTAGATTGATGAGTACTTCATTATATTGGTTATCACTTGATTATACTACTGTGGCATTGATACATCGTTACTTGGCATATTTCTAGTTATATTGCTATCGTATTATTTACTACATATTTACGTAGTATGTTTTAAGGAAACTATACTTGTTTTACGGTGATAGGTTAGTATTTTCAAAAATAAAGGTTTTCGAATAAGCCTTGTTTTACTGACCCACTCAACTTTGTTTTTCGCCCCTCCAGGTTTAGTAGCTGTGCTTACGTATATACGAGGATTCTGGCAAATCTCAGGAGATGGTTACCTTTAGTGGTATAACTCTCATCCTGTTTACTGTACTGTCTTATGCTCTGACATCACGTGTGAATAGGGTTCAATCCCGCTCACCTGCACACTCTCTTGATTAGGCACTTTTAGGTTTAAATTCATCCTCATTTTCCACATAACTACACTTTATGGCTTCGTCACCGTCCAGGTGTCGGCCAGCACAGCTCGATTTGGAGTCCAAGTGGACATTCCGAGTCGGGGTGTGTCATGTGAGGCTATACTTGTGAGTTAAAAATTTCATTAAACAGGCACTAATTACTATGCTTTGAAAAAAACACAATTTTTTTTTCAAAAGTATAGTAGACCATGCTTCTGTTTTTCTACTGTCATTAACAATATTTGAAAAAAAATATTTTTTTTTCTTACCAAACATGTTTTATGTTTCAAATTTTTTACCAAGCTGTTTTATTAAAAACATCATAATTCAAACCGATCCTTAAGTTAAATAATATCGCTTGTTCAAAAAATAAAAAATAAATTTACGTTATAATCTATTTCTCTTACTTATAAATATACGATTTTAGATTCAATTTTTGTTATTGTAAGTTTGAAGTAAAAGTTGGACACTATCTTGATGTGAGACGGTAGCACCAAAATTAGTCATCCTCGTCATCCTATCCGCTTCCTTTGTCTTAAAAAATGACGTGGAAGATTCCAAATGGATAATAGGATAAAACACGTAAACAACTCAACTACTTTCCCCAAGTGGCAGCAAACCATTGGATAAGGTAACCAAGCGGGTCCCATGCACAACTTTCTTTAATTCTCATTCAAGTGGGAGATTTTTCAGTGTAACGACATATAAAGTGATAAGCTATGTGTTATTATACAAATAATAAGATATGCGTGTCAAAAAATTAATAACTTAAAAATTAAATTATCCATTATTTATATAAAAATACGTAATATAATATTAATGATCTCATCACAATAAAATATTTATTCAAATACTAAAAAGCAACGGCAGAAGAGAGAGGACTGAGGGAGTCAGTTACAGAACAGTTAGTCCACTCCATCGCAGCTAACTAAAAAACATTTAATAAGCTTCTAGGTCCGTCCCATCCATGGCGGAGGCGCGAGATCCACGGGCACGGTCAAGTGGTTCAGCGCGCAGAAAGGGGTTCGGCTTCATAGCTCCGGACGACGGCGGTGAGGATCTCTTTATCCACCAGACCTCAATTCAATCCGACGGTCTCTGGACCCTCTCGGAGGGCCAGACAGTGGAGTTCCTCGTTGATTTCAGTGAGGACGGACGCACAAAAGCCATCGACATCGTCGGCAATATCACTGGATCTCGCCATCTGGGCTTTAACCGTGGCAGCGAACGTGGCGGATATGGCAGGGGAGGCGGGGAAGGTGGTTGTGGAAGGTTAGGTGGAGACCCTGGAGGGTATAATGTAGGGAGAGGAGGCGAAAGGCTTGGCGGTTACCGAGGAGATCGTGGGGGTGGTGGCGATGAGTGCTACAATTGCGGCGGTATTGGCCATTTGGCGAGGGACGGTACTCAGAATAGTGGGACAGTCGTCCCAAAATTTGGCGGCGGTGGACACGGTGGTCGGGTAAATGGTGGTTGAGGAGGCGGTGGATGCTATAATTGTGGAGAGGAGGGGCATATAGCAAGGGAATGTCCCAATGATCAGAAATGAGGATTTGGAGCCTATAAAATCCTGTGGTTTCCCGCGCTTTGTTAAGTTTTGCATGATCTGGATGATTGTTTTGCATCTATTAGATTAGATGGTAGTTGTTTTCTTCTTCTCCTATTCATTGTTTTTCGGTTCCTCAATTTTTATACTAAATTTGTAACAGTCCGTCTCTAAAAATTATTATTTTTATAATTTTAATAAGTGAATTTACGAAAATACCCTTCAAAGCAAATGCGTTGACTTTTGTTGATTACCGTGTTGTGTCTTGTAAGATTGGTTTTCTTGGCGTATCCTCGTAGTACTCGTCGCTATGGACGCGTGGGCGCAAGCAGAATATAATTTGGAGTTATAACGAAGATTTTACGAACCTTTAAACGTCGAGGACATTTCAGTAATTTGTCATTTGAAACACATGTGATATTTTGTTTGACCTTTGGGTGAGTGCCACGTGAGGCCACCCCCACTTTTCTAGAACTCTCTCGCTCTTTCTTTTTCTTCCTCTTCCGTAGCTCACTCTCTAACTCTCTTGGCTTTCCCTTTCTCCCGTGAAACAAACCACTATCATCACCAAAATTTTTGGCTTCTTGAACACCAAAACAACTCTCAACCATATTTTGAACTCAAAACAGGTATAAATTGATTCCTCGTGTTGTGTAGATGAATTTTCATGTTTGGATCGTGTGAATTAGGGGAGAAATGAGAAAGTTATAACGATTTAAAGTTTGCCCAGTTTCCGGCGACCTCTGCTATTTTCGAGGCGTTTTCCGACCAAATCACCTCGTCGAGAACTACGATTTCAATTTTTGAATCACTTGATTTCGTTGAGTATTGACAAAGTTATGGACGTTGAAAGGTTGCCCAGAAACTCTGCGAGTTTCCCTGTTTTCTCACGGACTGTTTTGGTATAATCTTATTATATATTTGCCCGATGACCATTTGGACTCCAAGCAGGTATAATCTTATTATATATTTGTCTATCTTTGTTTTGGTATATTATGGATCGAATTTGGTTGACAAACAAGTGAGATATAGAGTTCCAAAGATTGCCCGGAAAATCTGCAAAATATGCAGAATCCGGCGAAATTTCATTAAGGTCCGTCACTTAACTATTATAGCAATCAACGATCCGACCGTTGAATCATCACCAAACTTTAGTGTATTATAGTACATAATATTTAAGGAATGTAGGAATTTACGGATCAGGAATTCGTTGTACGGATCTTCCCGAATTGGAATTGTAAGTTGTAGCCCGAACTCCAGGTGAGTGGACTTTTGTTTTTAGTATATATATATATATATATATATATATATATATATATATGCTTGGTATTTTCCTAGAAATTACGTTTTTTTAAAATGGTTTTACGAGTTAGAATGTCATGTCAAATATCATTATATTTATATTAGTTTTGCGATCATTATTGGTTGGTGCTATGAACGCTCAGGTAATTCAGGTGAGTATATGTTGATAGTGATGGTTATGATGATGATGATGATGAGATTGGTATATAGCTCATATTCCTGCACCTCGGCGTTTGTGCTCCTCCAGACGTTAGGGCTTAGCCTTCACGTGATCGTTCACCTCCCACACCACACGCTCACCTTGGATCCAAGGCAGGTGCCAGCCTATCGTATAGACCACTATAGGTGGTTTTGACTTGTACATGACTTGTGATACGTTACATAGCCTTCACGTGATCGTAGCAATGAGTGTATTTATATACACCCAGTCTGTCGTACAGACCACTACAGGTGGTTCCGACTCGTATGTAGGATATTGGTTGAGAAGCTATAGATTCAGCTCTACAGGTCAAGTTAGGTGACTCTGGCTGATGTATTGATATTGCCGGCATATTGTGGTTATTGAGTTATCTCACCTGATTGATGCATATATTGCTTGGTTGGATATTTTGACATAGTGTATCCTGACATGGCATATTCAAGATTTATCATTTTTCCAACATGATTTGTTATACGATTACGTATGATATTTTCTGGAAAAGTATACAGGTTTTATAGAGTTGGGTTATTACTTTTGATAGTAAAATAGTTTTGAAAACTTTTGTTTTGCCCACTCACACTTTCTGTTTTGTGCCCCTCCAGGTTTTAGCTGTTGAGGTTCGTATCAACGAGGATTCTTGGCAAATCTCAAGATTTGTGGCTATTTCGGAGGTTATAATTTCTTACTCGCTCTACTGTACTTTACATATGCTCTGACGTCACATGTGTGATGGGTTCACTCGCGCTCACCAGCGCATTCTGGTATTTAGGCACTTTTAGGTTTAAATTTATTCACATTTTGCACATCACTACACTTTATGGCTTCGTCAACTTCCAGGTGTCGGCCAGCACAACTCGTCTTCGGAGTCCTAGTGGACATTCTGGGTTGGGGGTGTGTCAGTTTGGTATCTGAGCAAAAGTTGGGCAGTATTGCATCCATCACAGGCATTATGAGAGCATTCTAGGCTCTTGAGCCGAATTTTCGAAGCTTGCCACCTCGTCAAATACAAAAAATGTGTTAAGTTCTCCTAAGTTTTGGGTAGTTTTGCTGACTTCTTAATATTTTAGGAGATTACTTTGGTAAACGTTTTTAGTCTTAAAGTGAAGAGAACTTGCCTGCCAAGGAAAGATGTAGATTTGAGACTAATTGATGGCCCTAAAGAAGGGTTAATGTATTGTTAACGACGTATCAACAGAAATCATACCACCTGAAAACTGGTTAACAATTTCTTACTAATTGGCGACACTGTCCGATATCCAGAAACTGTTAACCAGTTTTCAGGTGGTATGATTTCTGGCACTGGACACATGCTAGTATCTGGAAGTGACACCATTATGCCAGGACGTCGGTTTACACTTTCAAGGTAATGAACAATATTAGAATTATTGTATATGCGTTATCTAATGGCGCAATGGATAGGCTGATTAGCAGTGACTGTCTAAGCCAAAGAAACTAAATCGTGGGAACTTAAGAGCAGACCTTTGCTAACCATACTATATATTTAGGTAATTAAAAGTTCTTTGACTAGCTACCTTTCGATCACTTCCATTGGTTTGCAGTAGGATCGAAATATGAAGTGGCATATCACTGCTAGCACGTTTCGAGTCTCGAGAAATTGTGAAGACCTTTAATCGTGGAGTAGAGTTGGTTAGCAGTTTAGCACATTTTGGAGAGGTATACTTTTAGACGTTTTTTTTCAACATTCTTCTTGGATGTTGCTGAATACAAGAAGTGGAATACGCCTGTGATCCACCTTGTTAACTCCACATTTACTTTCCTTATTCCTTATCGAACCACTCTTATAGTGGTTTTCCTTGTGACTTTCGAATGAGTCTCACTTTGTTGAGAAGATTTAGTCACTGAAGCTTATTGGTTAGAGAATTTCACAATCAAACACCTTACCTAGGGAATTCAAACCTATTCGCGAAGATGAAGGTCAGAACCTTAGGCTTGTACCTAGTTGACCAACCTTTATAATTTGAGCTTGCCTCCATGGTCTGACGAATTCTTAGTGGTCTTATCGGTGATCTTCTTACTTACCTTGATAGTGAGACTAAATTCTTTATGCTCTGTTAGTCAACTTAGTACCAAACTTCTTGATTGTAAACTTTGATTAAATTGATACTCTTCTTGGAAGACGTGATCTCAGTGGATGTGATTCTTTTCTTTTTCCCAAAACGGTTGTAGCAAAAGAAAGTTGGAATTCTCACAAAGTATCGAGAAATTCGAGATATCTTTGGCCTTGTCGATCTTATTGACAATTTATTTGTGATTCTTCGACTATAGTACTTTTCTTCTCTTTTGGCTGAAGGTGATTAGTTTAGTTTGGAAAGTTGGATATGAATAAAGTTTCTTACAACAAAATTGTTGCCTCATCTCTCCATCACGTTACATTCTTCGATGACGTTGATCTTTTTGGAAATTCATAATGACGTGTCCTTGGATATTTCAGCTGTGTAGAGGCGGCATAATGGATTACCAATTATATTCCAACGTGTAGAACTGTTTGGAATAAGCCATCTTTTCCATGACTCAAAGTCATCTTTTATCATCTTTGCTTGAAAATCGAATGACATTTCTCTGTGGATAATGTATCCAAAATCTTTATCAACTTCAGAACTCTCTGAGTACACATATTTTCATAATGAACTAAGTTTCTGATAGCGGCAGTGGGAGGACTAAATTAATATCTACGAGTGCACTATCGTGTATCATCCCATTGTGCAAACTTAGCTATTATTTTCCATCCATCCCTATTCCATTTCAGCTGATGTCACCAGGATTGATGTGGCACTATGTTTGGATTATGAAAAATTGTTGGAATGATTTTAATCACTACTTGAGGTCGACTGAAGATGGGGAATCATTGCTATAAGCTCCCTATAGGAATCATTCTGGTACATGAAGAAAATACAAATGCCAATAATCAGAATGCTGAATCAATACGACTCACATGCGATGTCCACTGGTGGTAGCTTTATTAGAGTGGAACCAGTCCTAAAACTTAAAGTTGGTATTGGTGATAAGTTCTTTCCTAAAAATAGGCGCTAGGATTTCAACAACAAGACACTTATGAAGCCAACTGAGATAGAAGTGGGATGTTGTTAACTTCTCTACACGATGTGATCTAAAAGTCCTCGTGCGTGATGTGATCAGATGATGAGATGGGAAAGGAATCAAAAGTCGAGGCTCCACTAGATGTCTTTGAAGAGTATTATCAGTCCAGGCGTGCCTCGTCTTTAGTTAAGTAGAAAGAATGTTAAGGAAATAAAGTTCGAACTTTATGAACAACTACAGTTTCTTCTCTGTTTGTTTTCAGAGGATGATGACATTATGAGAGAGAGCTACTTTTGGGACTTCTATGGTAGTTCAGGCAAGCAAAAATCAGACTGGATTATTATTTGGATATATTTATATTTCATTGTGGTATATGTTAGGGGTGGGTTTGGTTTTTTGCCAAAACTGAAACCGAACCGAAATTTCGGTTCGGTTCATTTTTTTTCGATTTTTTTTCGGTTTGGTTTCGGTTCGGTTTCGGTTTTTTTCACATCATGGTTGGGTTTAAAAAAAAAACAAAGTATACACAGGGTTAATCCTTGTTTGGTTCTTGAGAAATTGGGTTTAAAAAGTAATGATATTTTAAATTCTCTTTTTCTCAGTATTATTTATTTAATTATTTGTTTTGGATTTTTTTTTTTCACATCAAGCAAACAAACAAAGTATACATAAGGTTAATCCTTGTTTGGTTCCTTAAAAAATATCAAGGAAAGTCTTAAAACTTTTGAGCAAAATAGATCACTCAAACATTACATGATTATTAATAAAGGGCAAACAAAGCAGTAAAACCCAAATCACAAACAACCATCAAATCCAATAGTATGTTTAGATTTCTAAGAGAATGCAGTGAAAGTTTCAGTCTTTTACAAAGTCAAGCAACAAAAAATGAAATTTAAAATGTTTAACTCTTTATCTCTCCCCCTCAATTTTTACCCAGCAGAGATATGAAAGTAAATGGACTGGAGTGCAGAGAGAGAAGTTGTACAAGTAGATTTGATTACCCTGTGATTATTACTCCAAATCACTCATAATTTCATTTCAAACAATAAAAACACAAACAAAGAAGAACATGATTGATCAAGAGACAAATGGAAAGCAACTGGTTTAGTGATGAAACAAACAAACCATAAAAAATTAGAAGCAAAATTGGAGTGTGAGAAAAATGTGAAAAGGGTAGTAAGTATTTGGCAACATATTGGGCTTACAAATTGGGTTGAAAAAATAATAACCAAAACAAATAATTAAACAAATAAAATTGGGTTTAAAAAACAATACCCAAAACAAATAATTAAATAAATAAAATTAAAAAAATATTAATTTAATTAATTCGGTTCGGTTCAGTTCTGTTTGGTTCGGTTTCTAGACCTCTAAAACAGAACCGAACCAAAAGAATTCAGTTCGGTTCGGTTTTTTCAATTCGGTTCGGTTTTTTCGTTCGGTTCGATTTTTTCGGTTTCGATTCGGTTTGGTTTTCGGTTTTTTTCGGTTTTCGGTTTTTTGAACCCACCCCTAGTATATGTTTCGCTTCCAAGCTTTGGGGAAGTCTTTCCAAGAGTTGTGAGTACTAGATTTTGTCCAGTATCACATTACTGCCTCGAGACTAAGGGTTAGTCTGAAATGAGCTATTCAGATCTTAAGAAACGTGTTGCAGGTTGTTCATCCCATAAGTAGTATGGTTGTGATATACCATCATCTCCATTTTAGTTGCTTGTAACTATAGTTACAATTTTGGTTTAGCTACGTCCGCATTGGAGCTAATATACAGAGATTTCATGCATATTGCATAATTAGTAGACACTTATCCTTGTTAAGGTTGTGTGTAACGGTGGTTACACTCCTGATTTTGAGCATGGCATTGTTTGAGGAATGGTACGGATATTTTTACGCACTGTGTGATTAGCAGAAGAGTATTGCGAAAAGGTATTTGAGTTATGAAGATTGTGACATGAGGAAATTTACGATATTGATGATGTTGCCTGAGAAATAGTGCGAAAGCACGAGCGAGGCCTTGTTCAGACGGTGTGTGTATATTTCCCAATGAAGGTAAAGATGGTACTATTACACCCTCGGGAATTATTTACTTGCTTATCGTGACAACAATGAGTTATTAGTATTGTAAGCTGCGGATCATAATATTGATAACATATTTGTTGGATTCGTTAAGCAAGTGGATAGGTAGACCTTTTATATTAGTATACTTATTTATTTAGTTACTTATTTATTATGTACTTACCTATTTAAGGGTTGGACTCAATTTAAAGGTACTGCTTATGTAGTTTTCATATGCGAATTTGAACATTATGCTTCCATACGTTTATTTTTAATACTATGTTTTTTGAAGTATTGGATTTTAGTATAATGCTAAAGGAGAAAGGAAGTTGAGTTTGGAGGCATGAAAGAGGAATCACTGCACTCCAATCGCGACGGAATGGCATTCTCTTTTATGCAGCTGCTCTACCTTGATATCTCCTTCACGAGTTTATTTTTCTACTATCTTTTCACTATTTTGTCTAGCAAATGATGTTAAATTTCGGGGACGAAATTTTTTTAAGGTGGGTAGATTGTAACAGCCCGTCCCTAAAAATTATTATCTTTATAATTTTAATAAGTGAATTTACGAAAATGCCCTTCGAGGCAAATCCGTTAACTTTTGTTGACTGCCGTGTTGTGTCATGTAAGATTCATTTTCTTGGCGTATCCTCATAGTACTCGTCGCTACAGACGCGTGGGCGCAAACAGAATGTAATTTGGAGTTATGACGAAGATTCTACTAACCTTTAAACTTCGAGGACATTTTGGTAGTTTGCTATTTGAAACACATGTGGTATTTTGTTTGACCTTTAGGTGAGTGCCACGTGGGGCCACCCCCACTTTTTTGGAACTCTCTCTTTCTTTTTCTTCTTCTTCCGTAGCTCACTCTCCAACTCTCTAACTTTCTCGGCTTTCCCTTTCTCCCGTCAGACAAACCATTATCATCACCAAAACTTTCGGCTTCTTGAACACCAAAACCACCATTATCTGCATGTCTTCACCACCATATACCAAGTTTTGAGTTTTCGTTCATTGAAAACAAATCCTAATCTCAAGTTCAAAGAACAAGGTTTTGGGCCGAGAAAGGAGAAAGTTATAACGATTTAAAGTTTGCCCAGTTTCCAGCGACCTCCACCACTTTCGAGGCGTTTTCCGGCCAAATCACCATGAGATAGCCGTCGTGCCAAGTACCAATCTTTTATCATGTCGAGAACTATGATTTCCATTTTGAATCACTTGATTTCGTTGAGTATTGACAAAGTTATGGACGTTGAAAGGTTGCCCAAAAATTCTAGCGAATTTCCCTATTTTCTCACGAACAGTCGACTTTCAGGCCATTTTCTGAGCATCTCCGGTGACCATTTGGAATCCAAGTAGGTATAATCTTGTTATAAACTTCTCTAGCTTCGTGTTGGTATATTATGAGTCAAATTTGGTTGACAAACAAGTGATATATGGAGTTCCAAAGATTGCCCGGAAAATCTGCAAAATCTGTAGAATCCGGCGAAATTTCATGAAGGTCCGTCACTTGACTATTATAGCAATAGACGATCTGACTGTTGGATCGTCACCAAAATTTTGTATGTTATAGTACATAATATTTTAGGAATGTAGGACTTTACAGATCGGGAATCCATCATACGGATCTTCCCAAATTGGAATTGTAAGTTTGTAAATAAAATGTTAACCGCCACTTGGTTTTGGTAATTAGCGGAGATCCAACCGTTGGATCGTAACGAAACCTTGGGATATTGTTCTAGAAGAATAATGTAGATCTGTGGAAGTAATGGATCGAAGATTCGTGATACCAATCTTCAGGATCAAATTACGTATGGATGCGTTATATGTAAATTGCATGTTCTCTCAATAAGGATTATAAGATGTGATTTGATATTTGTTCTAGGCGATGATCATTCAAGACGTATTCGTGCTAGGGAGTTGTAATGCGGACTCCAAGTGAGTACGCGCACACACACACACACACATATATATATATATGATTGGTATTTTCCCAGAAATTATGTTTTTTTTAAATGGTTTTACGAGTTAGAATGCCATGTCAAATATCATTATATTTATATTAGTTTTGTGATGATTATTGCTTAGCGCTGCGGACGCTCAAGTAAGTCAGGATAGTATATGTTGATAGTGATGGTTTTGATGATGATGATAATGAGATTGGTATATAGCTCATAAAAACCACTATAGGTGCTAGCCACACACTCACCTTGGATCCAAGGCTGGTGCTAGCCTATCATAAAAACCACTATAGGTGGTTCTGACTCGTAGGTGACTTGTGATACGTCACACAGCCTTCACGTGATCGTAGCACTGAGCCTATTTTTATACACCCAGCCTGTCATACAAACCACTAGTGGTTTCAACTCGTGTGCAAGATATTGGTTGAAGAGCTATAAATTCAGCCGTACAGGTCACGTTAGGTGACTCCGGCTGATGTATTGATATTGCCGGCATATTGTGGTTATTGATTTATCTCACCTGATTGATGCATATATTGCTTGGTTGGATATTTTGACATGGCATATTCAAGATTTATCATTTTTCCAGCATGATTTGGTATACGATTACGTATGATATTTTCTGGGAAAGTATACAGGTTTTACGGAGAGGGGTTATTACTTTTGATATTAAAATGGTTTTGATTTTTCCCACTCACACTTTCTGTTTTGCGCCCCTCCAGGTTTTAGCTCTCGAGGTTCGTATCGATGAGGATTCTTGGCAAATCTCAAGATTGGTAGCCATTTTGGAGGTTATAATTTCTTACCCGCTCTATTATACTTTACTTATACTTTGACGTCACGTGTGAGATGGGTTCACTCCCACTCACCAGCGCACTCTGGTATTTAGGCACTTTTAGGTTTAAATTTATTCACATTTTGTACATCATTACACTTTATGGCTTTGTCACCTTCCAGGTGTCGGCCAGCACAGCTCGACTTCGAAGTCCTAGTGGACATTCTGGGTCGGGGTGTGTCATAATTGTTGTTCAAATATGGAATCTATGAAAGCTGAAATTAATGATTATGTTTTGATGTCGTTTTTACCACTTGAATTTGTTTATTCTTTGAAGGGTTCTTTAGATAAACCCACCTAGTTATAAACTTTCAAATAAAACCCAAATTTGAAAATTACTGCGAAGTTAAAAAATAATTGACCTATTATTACAAGATATTTAAAGGGAAGAAACCCTATAAGCGTGAACTTCATTAATTCATAGCCTCCATCTTCCTCTTTGCCTATGAGGTATGCAACTCTTGTATACATTTTTACATCAAATTCACTCGTCTTTTCTTAGTTAGTTCGTTATATTTTGAGCTATTTAAGTTGATTTTGTGTTTTATAAGAATTTATCAAGCTAAGAAAATAAAAATAGAATAAGTGAAGTGTTAAGTAATTAATTCATCTAAACTATCTTGTCTGTTGAATTATACTTATCATTTAGAAAATAATATATATATATATATTTATATATATATATTTATATATTATAAATTTAAGTTTTGTGTGTGTGATTACAGCTGGAAGCAGAATAATTAGAAAAGACATGCAGCTGCGGTGGGATTTAAAAAGAATGTGCAAAGCAGTCAAAGGAGAATAATAGAAATATAAACGTGAGGCGCCCATTGAAGGAAGGTGCCAAGAAGCTGGCGAGCAGCACTAAAGAATCAAAAATAAAATAAAGGCAGCGGCTGCCTTGAAGATTTGAGGGAGAAATCAAAGAGAAGGGGAATCAAGAAGTCTCGGGAGGGCAGCTCCTCGGAGCTGGAAGGAGAAAAAGAAAATAAAAAAAAAAAAGAAACAAAAGGGGGAGAGCTCCTCGTGAGCTGCGAGAGAAGCAGAGCAGCGCACGGATTCAAAGGAGGGACGTGTGAGCCTCGGGGCATAAGGAAAAAAGAGCAGAGCTGCGCAAGCAGCCAGAGAAGACTGAGGGCAGCGCGGGCAGCTGACGTCAAGGCCTCGGGGAAGGCAAAACGCACAGAGCAATCGCACATAGCAATTGCACAGAAGCAAGCAGTGAAGCACAGAAGCCCTCAAGGCAGCCAATTAGAAGCAAACGCACGGACTGTGAGGCGCCTCATGGAAAGGGAGCACAGTGCACTCAACTGCACAGATCCTTGCAATCCCCGTTTCGGTTTAATCCTCCAACTCATTTTAATTTCTGTTTTAATTTATAAATATGTGTAATTAATTTATTTTGGCTAGGGGATAATTCAAAGCCATGATTATATTTGTAATTTGAATTGATATCTTCAGTTGTGATTTCATGAGTTGTGATTCAATTTGCTTAACTGTTTGATTGATAACTTATTTGTGTATGTCGATTAAGAATGCATACTTAATTTACATGCATGAATTTGATGCTAGAATATAAGTGAATTTCACCTAATCGTTATGAACTTATATTCATGAGTAGTAAAGGTTGTTATCCACAATCGTGTTAAGTAAGTTCTTGGCAGGAGTATCATGCTTTTCATAGTTACGAATGCCTCGTCAATGCTTATAGTTTTCATGAAACTTAATGATCTTTAATTGTATCTCTATTGTGCTTTTCACGTAGGGGACTTTTAGAGAATGTGTTGAATTGTTGTATGCTGTTCATCCAATTCAATAACTTAAGGAAAACTTGAAGATTAAAAAAGTGCTGTTCACGGTTAATCTGGAGTGTTGAGATTTATAGCTTATTGAAAGAACAACTGAAAATCAATTTAGATTGCATATGTGTCATGTGTGGAGAAGAACCCTCTAGCCAGTCCGTCATCCATCCATTCACCGTAATTTCATGTTTTTGTCAATTCTATAATTTATTTAGGTTTAAATCACTTCTCGTCAAAACCAAACCCCCCCATTATTAAATTATATTATTTAGTTAGTTTTTATTATTTTTAATCTTTTAATTCGATTTCCGTCCATTTTAGTTCCTAGTGTTTATTTAATTTGTTTTCTTTGTTTTGAGTCATTTTAGAGTATTTTGAATTATTAGAGTTTTAGCCTAATTTTGTGTCCTTGAGTCTTGTTTAATATTTTTAATTTAATTTAGAGTAGATTAGCAATCCCTCCTAATCCCCGGCCTAGAACGATACCCTACTTACACCTATACTACAATTGTCAAAAAGAGGGTTAAATTTGTGCGGTTTTAAAATCCCGTCAAATTTTTGGCGCCGTTGCCGGGGATTAGCAAATTTGCTAATCCCTTTATTTTTGTTTGTGTTTATTTTTATGTTGTGTTTATGTTTATATTTGTGTGTGTGTATTTTACTTTTGGTATTTGATTTATTTTTCTTTCGTTGATTTTAGGTATAATTGGAGCAAGACATGGATTTTGCTAGTATTCAAGCTCAATTGGCGCAGCTCACTGCTCAATTGACTAATAATGCCGAAAGGACCTCAATGCCAAATGTCCCGACATTTGATGTGCCCTATGGGCAAGGATATCAGACTCATCAGTCTCCTCAATTTTCTGCATATGAAGATGATTGGGGATATCAAGGCCACGGCCAATCAAGGGGCAACATGTTTTCCAACGCTTGCAATTCAGATTGGAGAGGTTATTCAGATCAGATGTGGGATGAACCTCAGCAATTTCAACAAAGTGGATATTGGCGGCAAGAAGCGTTCTATTCAAGACCTATGCAGCCACCACAACCTCCCCCACAACAATTCCAATCGAATTCAAGTATGCCCGTAAATTATAATGAAATTCTTGAAGGACTAATCTCTTTGACGCAGGGTTCACAAAAAGAAGAACAATTGCCGTCATCGGATGAGTTCTATCAATGGCCATGTCAACCGTCACAGCCACCACAACAACCAGCTCAATTCAATTCAGGTACATCTGTGGATAATGATAATATTATTCAATTACTCATCTCTTTGAACCAGGAAGTAGAAAATCAAACCAAGGAGATGGGAGAATTGAATAATCAAATGAGGCAGATTGTGGAAATCAAGGCACAGATTCAAGAGCAACGTGAACTCTCCAACTCACCTATTGAAAATTCAAAGGAAGATTGTGAAGTTAATGAAGCCATCACTTCGGAAGGTGATATGGAGGATGAAGCTGTTCCAGAACCTTGTGCACCAAGAAAGATGGTTGAAGATATCGAAGTGGCTGGGGCATATCAAGAATACATCCAAGCGGCTGTGCATGAGACAGCAAAGGCCCAAGAAATTGAGATTGATGACACGGGACATGCCACAACCATCATAGTCAACCTGACCAAGTGCAAAGTCCCCGAAACGTTAAAAGGCGTAGTTTTTGTAATTGAGTTTGCTTCGGAGAAATACAGTAAACCATCTTCTCCAATTTTATTTTTATTTTTATTTTATACTAACATATTTCTGATTTTAATGATTCAGGCACCCACCCGAGAATTCAAACCATTGCCGAATCATTTCAAGTATCACCTCCCATTGAAAGATAAATTTCATGCTTTGGAGCCGAGGGGAGGTTAAAGGAAAGATTCGTCCGGCTAAAGACGTTAAATCAAGCGCTTCTTGGGAGGCAACCCAAGCAACCAGATTTGCATTCTTACTCCCTTCTCTTCCTTTACTTTCATTTTTGTTTTGTTTAGTTAGTTGTGTTATTTGGTTGAATTTTGTTTAGTTTGCGTTTAAATAAATTAAGGGCATTGTTTATTTTAAGTGCGGGTAAACAAAGTCTTTTTGCATTAATTTACATATTTTTCTTTACATATTTTATTTTGCTTAAAATAAACCTAAAAAAAAAAAAAATTAATAATAATAATAATAATAATAATAATAGTAATATATATATATATATTTAAATAAACATAAAAGCGAAATGTTTTTTACAATAATGCGAAAAACTGATAGAAATCATTGGTCATTGGTCAGGTGGTGCCTGAGAGGTCGACGGAGCTCCGGGAAGACGAAGAGCCAGAGTTGGAATCTCCGGAGCCGGAACGCTTGGTGCAGCTCCAGAGGACGAAGGCAACATAAACCTCGGGAGTAGCGCCATGAACCTTTCATGATCGCTCTGAATCCGACCGTCCGACTCCTGCAGCTGGTCCAGTTTCCTCTTCATGCTGGTCGAGTAACTAGTTGCAAGCATGTGCAACTCCTTGTTCTCGTGCCTGAGTCCTCTGACTTCTTGCCGAAGACTGGCCACCTCAGCCATCAGCGACTCCACCTGACGAGATCTTGCAAGCAGGCGCTGGCCCATGTTCGAAACTGAGCCTGCACTTTGGACGCTGAGAGCAAGAGATTCCTGAACGGCCAGCTCGTCCGACCGCCTAGATAGCATCCTATTGTCCCTTGGAGTGAGCAGATTTCTGGCAATCACCGTAGCGGTGATTTCATTCCTCATCATTGTGTCCCCGACTGTAAGAGGACCATTGGGGGATATAAAGGACGGATTCCAAATGTTGTTCGGAGAAGACGAGTCATCGTCTTCCCCGACATTCAAGTTTAGGCGACGGTCGGAAGGGCAAGACATTTTTAGAGGGTGTTGAGGAAGAAAAGAGTTCGAAAAGTTTAAGAGTGCAGGAAGAGTTCGGAAGGAGTAAGAGTACAGAGAAGAGTGTTTTCAGGAGGGAGTTCAAGTGTGAGGTGGAGCAGAATTAGCGCCTCTATAAAAAGAAGAAAATGAAGAAGCGCCCGCTCCTCAGAGGTTGAAGACGCGTCCTCACGCAATTCGGAAAAGCTGGACGCTCCTTTCTCAAAAGAGCCGTTTCCTTTCTCAAAAGCTGGGCTTGACTCAGCAATCACGTGGCTTCAGCTTTTCCAGTTTTGTCGTCGCTCTCACATGCGGCTTGGAGCTTTTTGAAAACCACGGGCCGCACCCGGATTTGAACCCCGGTTTTCAAAAGATCATCATTCCAGTTTGTCGTCACTCGTCGCATGCGCAGTCAGCTTCGCGGAAATTACGGACGCGTTGTCAGAAAGCGCGTAACGGGCACTGTTCATCCATCCACCGGCTGCCGACAAATAGTGCGGGAATAGTTCCGGTTGAGGAAGAAAAATTTCTATAAGTTCGACCTTCGCCTTCCACATCAAAGGCACACCCTCTCCACCTCTAAACCTCTCAACCTCTCTTCATCTCCGATAATGTCTTCCCAAAGAATGCTTTCGAGTTACTCAGTGTTCTTCATCCCTTGGATCACCCCAGAAAACAAATCATCCAGAGCAAAAGTATTTCATATCAAAAAGGTTAAAAGCAAAAGTATCTCATATCATGCTTTCTCCTCTCCTTCATCTGAGGAACGTGGAGAAAGTGAGATCCTGATTGCTTACCTAGTCTTGCTCTCGAGTACTCATCTCAGACCCCTCCCAACACACTTCAAAAATAAACCTGTGTTGAGGTACTTCTTCAAAAACAAAAGTACGTCACAGACGAAGCAGAAGGAGTCTGAGTTACTTCGAAGAGCAGATGAGTCTGGGTTGATCCAAGAGTTCAAGAAGATGCCACACCTGCGTGGAGACCGGACTACTTGAAGCATGTGGAGACAACGTGCTGATTCATCCTCAACTAAGCCGAGGATCACTTGCAAGAAATGAGGCCCATCCAGTTCAAGAAGAAAGCTGTGGAAAATCAACAATCATGACCAATGATCGCCTATTAGTTTTTTTTTTTTCGTTGTCTTTTATTTTCATTTTCAATTTTTTGTTTGCATTTTTTTTTATATTTTCTTGCGTGCTTAACTGATTTATTTCTTTTCTTTGCAGGAACGTTTGGTTATTTTCTCCCTTGAAGTTGATTGCAAAATTTACGCTTTGGGGTCATCGCTTGGTTTTCTGCAAATTAGAGAAGTTTTCAGTCCCTTTGCTTTATTTTGTTTCGTATTATTTATTCATTTTATTTTTATTTGCATTTTATTGTTTTCTGACATTGGGGACAATGTCTAGTTTAAGTGTGGGGGTATCAAGTATAAAAAATGACCAAATTGAAAATTTTTGTACCTTCGACTTTGAACTGGTTTCATTTGTTTCCATGTTATTGCTTTTTGTTTTCTTAATTAGCTTTGTGTTTTACTTAATTTTTTTTTCGGAGTTTTGTGTTTTATTTAATTTTTCTCGAAAAATTTAAAAAATCCAAAAATATTGTCTTGTTTTCCTTATGGTTTTAAATTAGATTTTTATTAGTTTCCCGACCCAACGATATAACTGGATGAAATTTGAACCATGATTATCAAGAACTTAGTTAACATGTGTTTTATGAAATTCCTTGTTCTCTTGTTAGTATTGTACATGTTTGATCATCTTTGAAAAACCAAATGCACATAGCCTTGTTGATGTGAAACTAAAGCATGATTTAAGCTTCATATGTGAATTTAGTGACCGTATACATCCTATGTGAGGTTTTGAGCCTATTGAAAGTGTGTGCATTTTTCATACACTCCCATTCTTTTATGTGTGATGAACTTATGTGAGATGCATCTCTAGAACTTGCGTAACGATCTTTTGAAATATTTGTCATTGATTGCATGAACTTGAAAATGATAGAGGCATTAGGTTCACCACCATGGCCCAAATAACCTTATTTCCCAAAGAAAAATGATATCATTAGATTGCCAATTTGAGCCGTATTTGTTGAGCCTTTTATTTCTTATCACCAGATATGTCTACCCTTATACCTCGAACCATGTTTCCTTACCCTTTCCAAGCGAGCAATTTGAGATTGTCTTATGAGAAATGTTTGTGAAGTACTTGGAATGAGTTTGGCAAAAGAATAAGTGTGGGGGTATTTCATATTTGTATTTATTATTTAAAAAAAAATGAGAAAAGAGAAGAAAAAGAAAGATTGTATACGAAGAAAAAAAAAAAAAAAGTTTTTAAAGTTTCAGTTTAAGGATGTGGTTGGAAGTGTTAGAAGAATCGTTGGAGAACTTGAGTTCTTATAAATCTCAACAAAAGAATTGCTTGCAATATAGCTTGGAACTTGTGTTTTCCTATTCTTTCGTTTCAATAGCCCTATCCCTAAGCCTCATTACATCCAATAAAAGTCCTCTTGATTTAAGTTTTGCAATTGTGATTGTGGAGAAGTGATCTTTATGCAAGCTTATGGTAGAACTTTCACATTTGTTTCTTTGAGCGAAATACATTAAAACTAAACACATGTGTGATTGAGTGCATATAGTGTGAGAAGGTTGCTGGTTTGCATATGGTGATTTTAAAAATAAAAACTTGAAATTGCATTAACATGGCTATCTCACACACTACACTTCAAGGATGATTTAAAGATTACTGCTAATATTTGAATAAGGAAGATGGACCTGGATTAGCTTGTTGGTGTTAGCTATGGTTCTTCCTGAATTATGTTCTTGAATTAAATCCTATGAGGGTCAAATAGGGGGAAGCTAATGTTTTTCATGTTATTACTTTTTCTGTTTTCTTTGTTTTGCTCGAGGACTAGCAAAAGCTAAGTGTGGGGGTATTTGATCGGATCATATTTGTATACATTTTTACATCAAATTCACTCGTCTTTTCTTAGTTAGTTCGTTATATTTTGAGCTATTTAAGTTGATTTTGTGTTTTATAAGAATTTATCAAGCTAAGAAAATAAAAATAGAATAAGTGAAGTGTTAAGTAATGAATTCATCTAAACTATCTTGTCTGTTGAATTATACTTATCATTTAGAAAATAATATATATATATATATATATATATATTTATATATATATATATATTTATATATTATAAATTTAAGTTTTGTGTGTGTGATTACAGCTGGAAGCAGAATAATTAGAAAAGACATGCAGCTGCGGTGGGATTTAAAAAGAATGTGCAAAGCAGTCAAAGGAGAATAATAGAAATATAAACGTGAGGAGCCCATTGAAGGAATGTGCCAAGAAGCTGGCAAGCAGCACTAAAGAATCAAAAATAAAATAAAGGCAGCGGCTGCCTTGAAGATTTGAGGGAGAAATCAAAGAGAAGGGGAATCAAGAAGTCTCGGGAGGGCAGCTCCTCGGAGCTGGAAGGAGAAAAAGAAAATAAAAAAAAAAAGAAACAGAAGGGGGAGAGCTCCTTATGAGCTACGAGAGAAGCAGAGCAGCGCACGGATTCAAAGGAGGGACGTGTGAGGCTCGGGGCATAAGGAAAAAAGAGCAGAGCTGCGCAAGCAGCCAGAGAAGACTGGGGGCAGCGCGGGCAACTGACGTCAAGGCCTCGGGGAAGGCAAAACGCACAGAGCAATCGCACATAGCAATTGCACAGAAGCAAGCAGTGAAGCACAGAAGCCCTCAAGGCAGCCAATTAGAAGCAAACGCACGGACTGTGAGGCGCCTCATGGAAAGGGAGCACAGTGCACTCAACTGTACAGATCCTTGCAATCCCCGTTTCGGTTTAATCCACCAACTCATTTTAATTTCTGTTTTAATTTATAAATATGTGTAATTAATTTATTTTGGCTAGGGGATAATTCAAAGCCATGATTATATTTGTAATTTGAATTGATATCTTCAGTTGCGATTTCATGAGTTGTGATTCAATTTGCTTAACTGTTTGATTGATAACTTATTTGTGTATGTCGATTAAGAATGCATACTTAATTTACATGCATGAATTTGATGCTAGAATATAAGTGAATTTCACCTAATCGTTATGAACTTATATTCATGAGTAGTAAAGGTTGTTATCCACAATCGTGTTAAGTAAATTCTTGGCAGGAGTATCATGCTTTTCATAGTTACGAATGTCTCGTCAATGCTTATAGTTTTCATGAAACTTAATGATCTTTAATTGTATCTCTATTGTGCTTTTCACGTAGGGGACTTTTAGAGAATGTGTTGAATTGTTGTATGCTGTTCATCCAATTCAATAACTTAAGGAAAACTTGAAGATTAAAAAAGTGTTGTTCACGGTTAATCTGGAGTGTTGAGATTTATAGCTTATTGAAAGAACAACTGAAAATCAATTTAGATTGCATATGTGTCATGTGTGGAGAAGAACCCTCTAGCCAGTCCGTCATCCATCCATTCACCGTAATTTCATGTTTTTGTCAATTCTATAATTTATTTTGGTTTAAATCACTTCTCGTCAAAACCAAACCCCCCCATTATTAAATTATATTATTTAGTTAGTTTTTATTATTTTTAATCTTTTAATTCGATTTCCGTCCATTTTAGTTCCTAGTGTTTATTTAATTTGTTTTCTTTGTTTTGAGTCATTTTAGAGTATTTTGAATTATTAGAGTTTTAGCCTAATTTTGTGTCCTTGAGTCTTGTTAAATATTTTTAATTTAATTTAGAGTAGATTAGCAATCCCTCCTAATCCCCGGCCTAGAACGATACCCTACTTACACCTATACTACAATTGTCAAAAAGAGGGTTAAATTTGTGCGGTTTTAAAATCCCGTCACTCCATGCCTTGGATTGATACGAAATTCTAATGCCCTCTACAACTAATCAAGCTATTACTTATTAGTCTCTTAAATCTTCTTTAGGTAACCAAAATCTTGTTAGTTTTGTCAGTTTAATTTTCGAATCAAACAAACTAATTCAATCCTTGTGTACGATGGGTATTACTTATGCCTAGTATCATATTTTTTTCAATCCTTGTTTACCATGGGTATTACCTATTTCATCCAATCATTGCAGACCTCATCGGCAAAGAAGAGATTTCATGATTTTTTATCAAGGTTCAAAGTCTGATAATAATGTTTTCACAACAGTTAAGGTGTGAATCCAAATCTTCATCGAAATGGGAATGGGAGCACCAATTTTAGATTTAAATTATCTTCCTTTTTAAATTTATATTTAATTTCCTTATAGATTTTATATTTTTTTTAGTTTTTTTTTTTTAATATTAGTTAAAATCCACATAAGCATCCATATCATTTAATGAATAAATTAGGACCCTTGGATCTCATGTAATCTAAAGCCTTAAAAAGAGTGTAAAAATATTTGTAAAAATGTTTGTTCCTTGATCCTATTCCATATATATACACGTTCAAATGTATATAGTACTACCATAAGCTCTATATATATATATATATGTGTGTGTGTGTGTGTGTGTGTGTGTGTGTGTGTGTGTGTGTGTGTGTGTGTGTGTGTGTTCAAATACACACACACACATACACACACACACACACAGAGACTACATATATGTTCAAACATATTATACTAATTAATCTACCTATATGTAAATTTATGATGAGCAACTAACATATATTTTGTAGGTAAATTAATGTTGAATCAAATAACATTCTTTTATTTAGTAGGTAATATATTTTCCGTGTATTATTACATATATTTGACACGTTTTATTATTATAAGATATATGTACAAATAATAGGTAAATTAATTTTGAATCACATAAAATTGCTTTATTTTGTAAGTAAATTCATTTTGAATCAAATAACATTCTTCATTATGTAGGTATTTAATTTTCTATGTATCATATATTGGGCACATTTTATTATTATATGTACAAATAATTCGTAAACTAGTATTGAATAAAAATATTATTTTTTATATAGGTATATTATTTTGCATGTATTTTGCATCTATTGGGTTTGTTTATTATGTAGACAAATTATTTTTCCTATACTTTACATTTATTGGGTAAATTATTTGTCTTTTTTTAAGCATCTAACATTTTAAAATTTGTGTCACATCCCAGTCCGCATAGCAAGATATTGTCCACTTTGGGCCTGACCCACACAGTTTTATTTTTGGGTTCTTGAGCCTTCCCAGGGGTCACCCAACGTGGGACCGCTCTCGTCCAAACTCACTTAACTTTGGAGTTTTTATGGGATCCGAAGCCAGTGAGTTCCCAAAACGCGTTTTACTATAGGAAGGTGGGCATGTACATATATGGCATAGAGGATCCTCTTCCCTGGGCGATGTGGGACTCTACAGTCCACCCCCTTAGGGGTCCGACGTCCTCGTTGGCACACTTCCAGCCAAAAAGTGGCTCTGATACCAAATTGTCACATCCCAATCTGCATAGTAAGATATTGTTCGCTTTGGGCCTGGCCCGCACGATTTTGTTCTTGGGTTCTTGGGCCATCCCAGGGAGCCACCCATCCTAGGACCGCTCTCGCCCAAACTCTCTTAACTTCAGAATTCTTATGGGATTTGAAGCCAGTGAGTTCCCAAAACGCATCTTACTATAGGGAGGTGGTCATGTACATAGAAGGCAGAGAGGATCCTCTCCCCCAGAGCGATGCGGGACTCTACAATTTGAATAGTAGGTGCATTGAATCAAATAACATTTTTTGTAGGTAAATTATTTCGCATGAATTTTTACGATATCAGGCATGCTTTTTTTTTTGTTATATGTGTGTGTGTGTGTGTGTGTGTGTGTGAAATAATTTACCTACATTTATTCATAAAATATAATTTGATTGACTAAACTAAGCATGTATTATTACATATATTAGGCATGTTTTATTGTTATTATATATTAGACAATAAATTTATTATTTACTTATATTTGTAAAATCATTAAATCTTCCTTTCAATCCGTATAGAATTTACTGATATGGAATCTAGTCAATGAGTTTTATTAGAGTAAAAAACTTATGTCGGATTTTATGTGAAGAAAATTAAGCTATAGGAGCTAAAGTCATATTTTCAGTTCTTTAAATTAGTTTTCCTTCTTCTCACTTTTATTATCGTTAAACTGGATTTTTGTTGGACCTTGTAGATTATACTTCGAACAATGCTATTTAGACACACAAAACTGAATACATTGTTGGCATATTTTTTTAGGCACATCGCAACAATGTGATCAGTTTTGAGTGTCGATATGATTTGATGAATTTGAGTATTTGTAGTTGGGCACCATATACCAATTTGATCTTTGTTCCTCTTGGATATCTTTAAACTTTAAATTGTCTAAACAACAAAAAATGGTCCTCCATCTAAGAGGGATGTTTAACTGTTATCTCATTTTTCTGGTTATTAGTTGTGGATATTATATCCCGTCCTTTGAAATTGTTGTGGATGTTCTTTTTCGATCGCTGCTCAAATTTTATAGTTGGAAGACGATTTTATGGTTTAGCTGTTGTTGTATTGAGTTATCATCAACTTAAACCGTAGCAGAAGGGCAGAGCAACAACATGCTCATTAATTCATTTCATCCACTTCCCTTGGAAAGAACAATAACCACTTATCCTAGATGATGATCCACGAGAGGTTGAAATTTGACGAGTCGAGATTAGATTTTTTTCCCATTTCAGCATGATCAAGTTTGGCATTCTAAGATTCATATAGTCAACCTCACTTAATAGTATCAAGCTTTGTTGTTGTTGTTGTTGTTATTCGGCATGATCACACTTAGTCTGGCCTTGAGTGTCCTTTTTCATTTCAACAATCTTAATCTTTCACGACATGTCATTTTCCTTTGCAATGAACTTCCATTGTCGAACTTTTGGGAAGAAAATCCAAACTGGCTTACCAAACTTGCTAGTCCGAGGTTGATGTTGAATGTTTGAGGGGCATAAATAGCCTCTTTGGAAAAAGTGGTATTGCCGCGTTCCCCTTGCCCTCCAAAATCTAAATGAAAACTTGTACATAGTTTCCTTTCTAGCTCAAAACAGAAAGCATTTGATGTTCGCCGTTCTTACTTCTTGTTCTATTTCTTTTTTCTTCGTAATGGTCTAATTGATTTTGATCGTAAAGCATACCAAACATATATATGTTTTTAGTTGAAGATTCCCAGCTTGAATATATGAGAACTAAGAAATGCCAAGGGTGGCTGGAATGTCTGAAATGACAATGCCTTTTGCACTATTGTGGAGCCAAACATAATCAAGAAAATTATGGAGGTGACATGTGAACTTTTGGATTAAAAGAACAAAATTATCCTTGAGGCACATCAGAATTCACACGCGCATGCAATGGATAATAACAGCTCAATCAAAGAAGAGTCAAAGGTGATCAATATGGTATTTATTCAAATCCCTCTCATCACTCCTCATCAATCACTTATTGATTTTATTCAAAATGTAATTCCCAAAACTTCCTATTTAATTTAGAAATAATTGTCATGTTACTTGCAAGATATTAAATATTGTTTCACATAATATCTTGCAATTATTCTCCAAAAAGACCATATATGGTCAGCCACTATTCTCCAAATAGGGTTACTCCCCTATAAATAGTCCTATTATCCCACTAAAAAGTGAAGCCATTGGCTACCCACAAATTCCTAAACACATTCTTTTTAGAATTCTAACTTTGGTATCAGAGATTCTTATGCCAAAGCCCTCCCCAACAACATTCATCGTGGGCGCATAAGGCTTTTAGCCTTAATCTTAGGTGTTATTATTTAGTAGGTGAGTTTTCATCAAAGGAGAATATGGCGGAAATTTGCATCAATAAATTGGTGCTTTCATTTAGAGTTTGATTCACAAGCTCGAAGAAAACTCTTGCATTCAAAGTTTCTCATTTCTTATTCATTCGTAAATTTTTCATACTTTTTTATTCCAAGAACTTTTTAAGTCTTTGAATAAAGGTAAGGGGAAAATACAATGATGGGAAATTTGGAAACCACAACGAACAGAATTTCCTACATTTAAAGATACAGATCAAATGATGGAGGACAAGATGTAGCCCTACCACGACGATCCACGAGGCTCAACACGATGGCAAAATGAGCAACTTTGCCACCACAGAGCACCACCACCATGGCAGCCTCGGGGACCCCCATAACAGTGGAGAGTGAGCCAACTCTATAGTAGTAGCACCATCAAGCCACGACCCAAGAGGCGCAAGCCCTGGAGCCAGCCCAGCTTGCTGCCACTTCAGCAGCCCAGGCTCAAGAGCAAGCCCAAGCCTAGAATCCAATAGCAGCAGCTTGGCATGCCTGGGCCCACGCCATAGAGCAATGCCAAGCCTAGACCCTCACCATTTTGCAACGTCAAGCATAGGCCCACGTCGTACAGCAAGTAGCCAAGCTGCGCTGAGGAGAGAGAAGGTTCAACGTACGCGCACTTCCGCGGCCCAGCCAAACTAAACAGTTAGGCCCGCTCCCACAACCCAACCCGATTTCGTGATCTAGCCCATTCCCGTGGCCTACCAAGCAATCCCAGGACCAGTTCAACCGTCTTGTCTTTATATTTCTCCACAAATTTGACATATCCCAACTCAAATCTTGCGCTCAGAGTTTATTACACTTCCACTACTCAAGAAGATATATATCGTCCAAGATCTTCCACCCTAAATGGTGACAAGGACCCTCGCGCAGCAAACTACCTTGGTGAATCAGTTCTTGCAGCGTATCGATGAACCTTTCCAACAGAATCCCAAAGTATGCCCCATACAAGGTGTCCCAAAGTAGGACAAGGGTAAACGATGAACCTTTCCAACAGAATCCCAGTAAGCAACCACTCAACAAGTCACAAACTGATCATTCTAGGTGGGTACACTCCTAACTAGGCCCCCGAGATATCGTATACTTTCTTCTTAGCGTGTGGAGAAGGGTGCATTCTTAGGTAGGCCCACGGATGAGCATGTAATCACGGTTAGGGCCACACTCTAATAATCAACATGAGTAACATTCTAGTGAAGTGTTTATTTACGGCTAGGCCTGCAAGAAGAATCATCTACTACAAATCGGAGTACGCAACACGACGGACGGAGAGAAGCAGTCACTCAATTTGACTCAAGTTTAACTAATAGCCTGCAAGTAATTCACTCGCTTGCTAGGAATTTACCACATGCACCACAGCCGTGATATAGACGAGCCAAGCACATTGAAGAGCAACCTAGTCCAGTAGGTCACAACCGGGGGCAGCCAAAAGCTCCATTACCCCAAGAAAGGTAAATTCATGAAGAAGTAGAGAAGTTCCTAATCGAGCGATTGTGTGATTTCCAACATAATGAGGTCACTGATGAAGCACTATTATAGGACATGACCAACATAAACATGTAACCTTTCATTGACAAGATCGAGCAGACAGAACCATCCCACATACATTGGAAGATACAATGATCACTTTTGTTCCGACAAACGTAGCAACTTAACCTAATCGTACGCCGGTGATAGACATGTACCAAAGGACACACTGGCCCAACCACCAAGAACTAGGGGCATGTCTTGTTTTCATCACAACTTCGCGCTCAAAGTCGTGCCTACCTGCTCTATAACCCCCGGTCGCCCTTAATCTTTTAACATGGCTCCCAGCCATACCGATCTTGCACCACGGCTTCCAGTCATGCCACCTTACAGCTCCTATCTGCACCGACTAAGCCCGCGACACTTTAAACTTCAAAGCATCCAACGATGAAGCAGAATACAAGGACTTACTAGCAGCCTCTATTATAAAAAAACTTAGCAATGAAGAAGCTTGCAATCCATTCAGATTCTCAGCTAACCACCAACCAAACCTCAAAAGAACACATGATGAAACATCTAAGGATGGTGTAATACTTGGAGAAGGTCCAGGTGTATATACAAAATTTTTGTAATGAATGAAACAAGAACACATGTATAAAGTAGATTTGTATTGATGAATTTGTAGGGTTACAATCTCTGTTTACAATTTTCCTCTGATTCAGTCTTCAAATTTGATGTAGATGAGTAGGTTGTTGATCCAAAGGTCGTGACGACTTGATCTCAGACAAACGATTGAATGATTGCTTCAAGTTTTGAACGTGAAACAATGCGTAGATAGTCTTCACCTCTAGGTTTGTGTATGACCTACGACAAATGTGATGTTGATGTGGGATTTTGTTGATTCAAAGGTCTTGTGACTTGATCTTGAATCGAACGTCATTACAAGTTTTAAGCTTGCAACAAAGTCTTGAAAGAATCAGCACAAGTGCTTGTTGATTATTCAAGGGAATGTTTCAGTTTTGGTCCAAAGAAAGCTTTGACCTCGGTTGTACATTCTTCAAAGAGAGCTTTGGCAACATATTATTCTTCAAAGATTTGGCAGAGGTTCTCCTTTTGTTAGAATTTTGACCCTTCAAAGTAGAAATTGTCGACCTTATGCTTGTTTTGGGACCTTGTATTTATAGACTTCCAAAGCCACACTTTGGGTAGATTTGGCTTTTATTTGTGTCTTGATTCATCCATGGGAGAATTTAGGTATGTTTTGTGTCTTGTTTTCGGCCACCTTCCCTTGCTTGGCTGAAATCTATAAGGCTTGTTGCCTATTTTGTGAGCAATCTTCAATTCTTGCTTGTTTAGTGAAGATGCTTTAGCTTTCTTTCTGGTTTTCGAAGCAATTTGGACCCCTTGCCAATTTTAAGGAGATTTCTACCCCTTTGCCTATTTTTAGGAATGCTTTTGAGCTTCATTTGCTTGATTTGTGCCACATGTCATTGACGACTTGTCTATTTATGATGAGTCATAAGCCACGTGGAGCTTTGTGATGCATCATTTGCATGCAATGAAATTTACATTCTTCTTTGTTGTTGTCAACTCCATAACCATGCTACTTTAACTTCTTTTGAGTCTCGGTGAGGTCACGTTCTTTGTCGTTGACGGTGTTTACATTCTTTTTTCTGAGATTTTAAGAGAAGGTGAAATCGTACCCAGCCTTTGACATGACTTTGTAGGCGTTTGGGTCGAAACCTTCTTCAATCCTCTTGGTTGGAAGAGAGCTTGGTTCTGCCACCTTTGGCAAGGGTTTTACGAAACCTTGTGGTGGTTTTGAAACTTTAGCATTGCTTAGCTGTGTCAGAGGTAAAACTGTATTTATCTTGAGCAACTTTACATCATCTTTGTGCATATGTGTGTCGACTTTTCTTGTTCCAGTTTTGAACAGGGATTGCTCATTATTTCTTCTTGATACTGGAATGTATCAGAAGACTGGTGTGTTTGGTCCTTTTGAAGGCATCACACTCCCCTTGGTTGTTGTGGGTTTGGTAGGCTCATCATCATTTTTGTTTGAAGATGGCATGGCTTTCCCTTATTACTTCTTAGGCATGGCTTACCACTCTTATTTCTTAGGTGCGACTTTGCTTATAGATTTTATTTCTTTTGGAAGAGCTTCAGGCACTATGTCTTCATCCATGTAGAATTTGGTGTCTACGAAGTGTGATTTGACTTCAGTGAATGGCTTAGTGTCACCTTGTATCACCTTCACTCTTTCTCGGTAGAACTTTAAGCATTAATGAAGGGTGGATGACATTACTCCATTCTCGTGGATCCAAGGCCTTCCTAAGAGCAAGTTGTAGGAAATTCTTGCATCAATCACGTGGAATAGCGTGCTTGATTTGAGTTCGCCAATGGTCATCTCTACTTAGATCATGCCCATCGCTTTTTGTCCTCCTTGGTTAAAACCTTGGATTAGGAGGTGACTTCGTGATAGTTCATCCACCTTGATGCCGATTGTGGTCATTGTTGACATTGGGATGATGTTTATGGTAAACCCACCATCCACAAGCATGCAGTTAATTTTGTTTTCTCTCACGTACCCAAAGACGAAGATAGGATGATTGTGAGGCTTTAACCCTATCAGTAAGTCTTCGTCAGTGAAGTTGATTGCATCTTGGGTGGCACATCATGTGGCATATTCATATGGCCGAAACTTCAAGCCTTCATCATTGCTTTCTTTCACCTCGTGGTCGTCGGGACTCGCCAAGACCACTACTAATGCTTTTCACATCTCATTGGGCAATCGTAGTGCTACCTCGATGCTAAAGTGTACTAGCAGGCTTTATTTGGGTGTGAGGGTCTTCTCTTCCTAGATGGCGATAAATTTTCCTTTTGAGGGCTCTTCTATCTCCACTTCAACCATGTGACAAGCAGTGGTAGTGCACTGTTGGAAGAAGTCCTTTAGGAAGTACTGGTGCAAGGAGAAAGGAATGCGAACTCCATAGGTTCCCCTACGTATGTTGGCTTAACAGCTCTTACGCTTCTTTTGGGCTTTCTATTGTTGCGGCGGTAATGCTTTCTCCCTTGTTTCACATTTGGCCATGTGGCTTGTGGTCTTGGCTTCTTTGTCTTTTTGTAGGTCACCAGTGTCCACCATTCTTCATCGTCGGTAGATGCATTTTGGTGGCTTACCTCAATGATGGTTGTGCAAAAGGTGCCGTGTAGCTTGAGCATGGACGAGAGTGGTCAGGCATTACTTGGAGAAGCAAAGGATCGAATGATCCAAATGCAATCATAGTAGTATGTGTTGTGGTCGTGTCTTCAAGGTCAAGCTTGATCTGCCCTTGTTGTGCTAGCTTCATGATAGGACGAAACACTTACCGACATGATGACTTATGATACGATGGTATTTACAGTACCTAAGATCGTTAACGCGATTCATCTTTTCGGGGCGCTTGCATTCAGGTAACTCAATCACCTTTTTTTCTAGCAAGTCGTTTAACATTGCATCTAAGTTAAAGTTAATAAAAAGGTACGTCTTCTGCTCTAGTTCCTTCAAGGTATTTTTGTACCTGTCTTAGGTGCGAGAAGGCTCACTTCTCTTCATCTCTTTCATTTTGTTTTTTTTGCAGGAAATCTTGATAGGCATGGAGAAGGTTTTGATGGGGATAATATGGAAAGCAAAAGCTTCCTTGGCGGGCTTTTTCCCAATCTTGTTTACCTTTAGAGTGACACCTTATCCTTTTTGAAGTCAGTGATCGGCTTTTTCTTCTCATAATTGGCAATACTTAGCTCTATATCATGAGATTGAGTTGCCAATTCTTCAAATATTCTCAGTTTTATGCATTAGAGGATGTAATGTAATCCCCAATGCATGCCTTGAACACTTATCTCAATGCCAGAGGTTTCAGAAAGCCGATCTTTGCAATCAAATGTTTCATACTCGTCTGCTTCATCATGCTTACGGTGCAGCGAGTGTTGTAGAAGCGGTTGAGGAATTCCCTTTTCAAGCTGGTCCCAACTATTGAGAGACTTGGGCTCAAGGTCGATGTACCAGTCAAAGGCATTACCTTTTAGCAAGCGCACGAGTTGCTTGACAAGGTAGTTTTCCTCTTTCTTAGCATTGTTACAGGTTTTAATGAAATGGGCAATATGTTGTTTATTGCCATTTCCATTAAATTGCATGAATTTGGGCGGTTGATAACCTCTTGGCATCCTCAAGGCGTCAATCCTTTTAGAGTATGGCTTTGGGTATAGCACAGAATCATGAGAGCTGCCTTTATATTGTGCCTTAATCATGCTTGTGATCATTTCTTGCAGCTGTTGGATAGAGAGAGATCCGATAAGCATTGTATCTCAATCCACCTCTAACTTCTCCTTAGCTTTGTCCATCAGAAGCTCTTCTTTTTCGTCAGTTTCCTTCTTTGGTGGATCAAACTTCGAGTCAACTTTCTCGTCGTGCTGCGCCTCCAAACGGTTGACGGTTGCTTCACTCATTTGTGTCAGCTACTCTTCAATTGAAGTCACACTAGTAGTCATGGCTTGCATGGCTACGGGATACGAACTGCTACTTGAGTTGGCATCGAAAGTCAACGACTTAGAGTACCTCATCGGGGTTTTTTCCCTTAGCACCCTTAGTGAGGCCAAAGTGATCACGGGCTTGTGCCTCGGGTACACTTGCTCCTTCAGTAGAATTGATGTATGGGTGGAAGGCACATCAAAGAAAGTTCTTGCCTTGCTTCAGGTTGTGACGCCCAAAGTGCCACCATTTGTGACAAGGATGTTCTTGTTCTTCATGTTGGTTGAGGGAACAGCTTGATCAGTTTTTTATGTCATTGGTGTTTTTTATGGATTTAAAGATAGAAATGAGAGGTCCCACTGGGTGTGCCAAATTTGTATAACGAAAATTCTATAACGAATAAAACGAGAACATGTGTACAAAGTAGATTTGTATTGATGAATTTGTAGGGTTACAATCTATGTTTACAATTTTTCTCTGATTCAGTCTTCAAATTTGATGTAGATGCATAGGTTGTTGATCCAAGGGTCGCGATAACTTGATCTTGGATGAACGATTGAATGATTACTTCAAGTTTTGAGCTTCAAAACAATGTGTGGATAATCTTCACCTTTAGGTTTGTGTATGACCTGCGGCAAAGGTGATGTTAATCTGGGATTTTGTTGATTCAAGAGTCTTGGCAACTTGATCTTGAATCAAACATCGTTACAAGTTTTACGCTTGCAACAAAGTCTTGAAGGAATCGACATATGCTTGTTGATTTTTCAAGAGAATGTTTCAGTTTTGGTCGAAAGAAAGCTTCGGCTTTGGTTGTACATTATTCGAAGAGAACTTTGGTATTGTATTAGTCTTCTAAGATTTGGCAGGGGTTCTCCATTTGGTGAGAATTTCGACCCTTCAATGTAGAAATTGTTGATCTTATGTTTGTCTTGGAACCTTGTCATTATAGACTTCCAAACCACGCCTTTTGGTGAATTTGGCTTTGATTTGTGTCTTGATTTGACCATGTGAGAATTTAAGTATGTTTTGTGTATTGTTTTTAGCCACTTCCCTTGCTTGGCCAAAATTTATAGGGCTTGTTGCCTATTTTGTGAGCAATATTCAATTATTGCTTGTTTTGTGAATATGCTTTAGCTTTCTTTTCGGTTTTGGGAGCAATTTGGGCCCCTTGCCAATTTTAAGGAGATTTCTTCCCTTTTTCGAATTTTAGGAATGCTTTTGAGCTTCTTGCTTAATTTGTGCCACATGTCATTGATGACTTGTCTATTTGTGATGAGTCATATGCCACGTGGAGCTTTGTGATGTATCATTCACATGTAACAAAATTTACATGTATACACCAGGAACAACTTACTATGATTCCCACTTACACCCTTACGCGAGTTCCAAAAGTAGTTCGAAGTCTCAAGTAGATCACCGAACAAGACTTCACAGGCTGAGGATTATTTCAGTTGTCCAGCTTTCCTATGGGTCAGTTCTCTAATGCGCCGACTTCTATATGGGTCAGCTCTCTAATGCGATAGGGTAAACTAATTGCTCTCTAGTGCGATAGGGTAAACCAATTCTCCGACATCCATATGGGTCTGCTCTCTAGTGCGAGAGGGTGAACTAATTTCACTCTAGTGTGAGAGGGTGAACCAATTCTCTGACACCTATATAAGTTTGCTCTCCAGTACAAGAGGGTAAACTAATTCCCGGACACCTATACGGGTCAGCTCTCTAGTGTGAACAGGTAAACCAATTCCCTGATACCTATATGTGTATTCTCTCTAGTGCAAGAGGGTAAACTAATTACTCTCCAGTACAAGAGGGTAAACTAATTTTTCAACACCCATATGGGTCTGCTCTCCAGTGCCAGAGGGTAAACCAATTTCCCGATACCCATATAAGTCAGCTCTCCAGTGCGAGAGGGTAGACTAATTGCTCTCTAGTGTGAAAAGATAACCCAATTCCCCGACACCTATATAGGTCATTTCTCCAATGCGAAAAGGTAAACTAATTCCCTTACATCGATCTAGGTAAGCTTTCCAGTGCGAGAGGTTAAACTAATTGATCTCCAGTGCGAAAGGGTAAACCAATTCCCAACACCCATATGGGTAAGCTTTCCAATGCAAGATGATAAACTAATTGCTCTCTAATGCAAGAGGGTAAACTAATTTCCCGACACTTATCTAGGTAAACTCTCCAGCGCAAGAGGATAAACTAATTCCCTAACACCCATCTGGGTAAGCTTTCCAGTGCTAGAGAGAAAACCAATTCCCTGACAACCATCTGGGCCACACAGCTCAAAAGATGGAATACTCGAGTACCAACTAAGCAGCAAATGGTCAGGGGCAGTAACCAATGACGAACTCAATAGCTCGACGCCCTAAAAAGCCAAAACGCATGTCCATAGTGACTCCATAGAATCGGCAACCTTTTTTGAAGCAGTGTGCTCAACCAACAGTTTTATGGCTAAAATTTTTACAAGATGCTTCAAGCAAACAAAATTTCAAGAAAAAACAAAGATGGAATAAAGCAAAAGCAATTTATTAAATTTCTAGCAAATTGATAAACTTATACGAAGGTCGCCGAAATCCGACAGCCATCTTGCCTTTAGTAGCCACTTTGCACTCAACAATTTGCTCACCAGACACTTCATCTTCAATAACTCTTATATTGGCAACACCATCTTCGATTACTCTATCTACGGCAACTGAGAAATCAAACTCAATCAGTTTCTTCCTTCTTAACAAGCAACATAACCATGGCAGCCCAAATCGTGGCCTCTGCCAGGCCACTTCCTTGGCCTATGCCAAGCCAACCATTGGCTCCAGCCAAGCCGAGTAGCCTAAACCCTGGCCCATCACATTACTTTCTTGACCCATACCGAGGTAGCCCTTAGTTCCAGTCAAGCTGAGCAGCACAAGTCATGGCCTCTGCCACACCACCTTCTCGGCCTATGCCGAGCCGATTCCTAACCCCCTTGCCAACCAATGTGCCACACCACCCCGACAGCTGCCCCGCGATAGCACCACCTAAGAAGAAGACAAAGAAAATTAAGGTTTTCTTACGTTGGTGCGACGCGGAGAAGAGAAATAAAAATCAACAGAATACGGTTCTTTGCACGAGCATGCAAAGAAGAATGCTAGCGAAATGGGAACAAATATCCTCTAGCTTTCTCTCTTTCTTGTAGGGATAAATAATTGCCCTCCGAAGTTGATTTAATCCTCAACTGAATGTAGGCTTAAATAGCTTTGGAGGTGATTTATTTCCCTGTACTAGAAGAATCTAATTCCAAGTCCAAGTGGGAATCTGCATCAAAGTTGGAGATCTCTACACCTGCTGTCCTTTCCTGCGAGCAGCTCAACAAATATAGGGGCATTTATAGAGCAAAAAATAATCAAGAAAATTATGTAGGTGACACGTGGACTTTTGGGTTAAAAGGAAAAAAATTACCCTTTAAGCACACCAGGATTTCCATGCGCATGCAACAGACAATAACAGCTCAATCAAGGAAGAGTTAAACGTGATCAATATGGTATTTATTCAAATCCCTATCATCACTCCTCATCAATCCCTTATTGATTTTATTTAGAAGGTAACTTTCAAAACTTCCTATTTAATTTAGGAATAATTGCCATGTTAATTGCAAAATACTATTACACATAATATCTTGCAATTCTTCTCCAAATACACCTTATATGGCCAGCCACTCCCCTATAAATAGCCTTATTATCCCACTAAAAAGCAAAGTCATTGGCTACCTACAAACTCCTGAACACATTCTTTTAAGAATTCTAACTTTGGCGTCAGAGATTCTTCGGCCAAAGCCTCCTCCTCCCATTCATCATGGGCTCGTGAGGTTTTTGGCCTTAATCTTAGGTGTTATTATTTTGCAGGTGCATTTTCGTCAAAGGAGAAGATGGCAGAAATTTGCATCCACAACTAGCACACTATGATTCTTTTGTTTCTTCGTGGCGATGGGAGGTTTGGTAAGGCAACAGAATTCATGACTAAATAGGAAAGAAAATGATGTAAACTTAACGTAGTCGTGAATGATTTGATTATATGTGATTGCATGCTTGTACAACGGAATAGGAACTGGTACTCATTTTATAGGAGCCGATGAAGAAGGGATAACGAGAGCTGGTAAATGAAATGAGGTCCTTAGTGAATCATGTAAGAAAACAAAATGGCTCTAATTTACATTATCAAATGTCCAACGGCCCAAAACCACACAACTGGATGCCTGACCAACAAGAAGCCCTCAGCAAAAAGAGATAATATGGCAAATCCATGTACAAAACAATGAGCAGTAATAAGGTCGCGATTGTGGGCGACCAATCGTAACATTCTTCGAAAAACATTATATTAGCAATCGCAAGCACAATAGCACGTTGTCAAAGACAAAGATAGATCCTTGCACAAGCACTATCGAACTCTCAGCAAAGTGCAGGTTACAAAGTGGTAGCATTTTACCCTGATATATCTTCTCACCATCTCAATAAACTTCCATGGGTCCTGGCGATTTTGACCAACACCCTCCTCAGCCCCCACATTCTATCAACTTTTTCTTCTCTTTTTATTTAAATAGACTAATTAGGTTCCATTCTCTTTCCTATATCCTTGTTTTGATTCAAAGGTCCCCACAGAAAAAGAAAAAGAAAAAAAGGACTTGGATCCTAAGACCATCTCCAACTCTTGGGTTAAAATCTAAAATTTTTAGACAAGAAAATTTAGGTTTTAACTCAGAAACAGCTTTTCTGCTCCAATTCGGCTAAAATTTTAGCCCCAAATTATTAAAGAATAAATTTAGGCTAATTTTTAAAAAATAAATTTTTAAAAAACTATCTTAAATTAATTTTATAAACATTTTAACTTTAAAATATTTAAATTCCAATAAATATTGAAAATTACTAAATCGACACATGAAACTCATGAAACACTATGGAAGAATATGAAAAACATGATAGAAAACTTTGGAAATGGGAAGAAATGGTTTTGGAAGATGGTAGAAAGAAAAATTGGAAGAATCATAGGAAAAAGTGAGTTTTGTGTGGATATTTGAACAAATACATAAGTATTTATAAAGTTTTGGGTGAATTTTGTGTTAAATAATTTTTTTAATTATTTTAACTATTGGATTTAAATTTGAACCATTAGATCTTTTTTTACCTTTAGATTTGATTATATTTGATCTTAACTGTTGGATTCAATAAATATATAAATATAAAACTAAAAAAAAAGTTTGAATGTGGACCATTGGATCTAAGCCTGGCAAACGGGTCGTGTCTATCGTGTTCACGTCGTTTTCATGTAACACATGTTATCTTAACGGGTCGTGTCGTGTCACACCCATTATCTTAACTGGTCCTTAACAAGTCAGGTCACTTTACCCAACCTGTTATGACCCGATATGACCCGTTAAGAAAAATATTTTTTTTTTCTTAAATTTTCACATACCACACATTGCCATATAAATATTACTTCAAAACATTAAAACACATTTGTTGTTTAAGTACTACATCTACACTCGAAAATAAGAGCCTAATAAACAAACATCCATACACTACTAGTCTATTACAAAATATTAAATGTGTAAGGATGTGCAAAATGAAAGATTTTTGTTTTCAAGGTTGTGAAGCCTTTCTCAAAAGTTCAAACCTTGCCAACGGAACTCAAATCTTGCATGTTATTCCTTTTACAAAATCCTCAATTTTCATCGATCATCACGACATGATTTTGTGGTATCCACTTGTGTAAATATTTTAAATTGACGATCAAATTAGTTTATTGTATTCGTATAGGATCAATGAGTGTAGCTGTAAAAAAATCATCAAAATCGGAGTTACAATAACCATTAATTCATGATTTTCGTTTATAACTGTTGAAAAGTTTTGTCCGTTACTTGATCTTTAAATGTTTGTTTTTTGTAATTTTTAGCATATGTAATCTCGAAGTATATACAAACATGTTTAACAGTTGAATCGTTGAAACTAATTTTGTAGAATGTATATCCCATCAAAACAATAGATTCACTAACACTTAAGATTTTATTCATACTTTCATTAGGTATATAACATAAGATTTTGTGGTATCCACTAGTGTAAATATTTTAAATTGAAGATCAAGTCCAATCATTTTATTCATATAGGGTCAAGGAGTGTAGCTATAAAAAATCAACAAAATCGGAGTTAAAATAGTCATTAAATCGTGATTTTTTGTTGATAACCATTGAAAAGTTTTGTCCCGTTACTTGATCTCTAAATGTTTTTTTTTACGATTTTTGGCTTATTCGATCTCGAAGCATATATAAACAAGTTTGACGGTTGGATCGTTAAAATTAGTTTCGTAGAATGTGTATCCCATCAAAACGATAGATTCTCTAACACTTAAAGTTATTTATACTTTCATTAAGTAAAACATAAGATTTTGTGGTATCCACTAGTGTAAATATTTTAAATTGAAGATCGAATTCATTCATTGTATTCACATAAGGTCAAGGAGTGTAGCTGTAAAAAAAATCATCAAAATCAGAGTTAAATAACCGTTAAATCGTGATTTTTTGTTTTATAACCGTCGAAAAGTTTTGTCCCATTACTTGATCTCTGAACGTTTGGTGTTTACAATTTTTGGCGTATGCAATCTCGAAGTATATACAAACATGTTTGACGGTTAGATTGTTGAAACTAGTTTCATAGACTGCGTATCCTATCAAAACAATAGATTCACTAACACTTAAGAGTTTATTCATACTTTTATTAAGTATAACCATGGATTAAAATGCCGATATCGCCGATATTATCGGTTTTTAGAGACATCGACATTTAAACACATATCCATATGGTTTTCGGCAAATTATCGACGAAATATCGAAAAAAATCGATAATATCGCGATATTTGCGATATTATCGATTTTTTTCTTGAAAAATCGACGGGGATGGTAGGCGGCGGAGAGGAGAGGAGACTGTGGTAGGGGAGGACCGGAGGAGAAGACGGAAGGGAGAGCGGCGTGCGGTGTGGGAGAGAACTGGAGTGTGGGAGAGAACTAGAGAAGGGAGGGAGAGAAGAGAGAGACAGAGAAGTGGAGTGTGGGAGAGTGGCGTGTGGTGTGGTGTGGGAGAGAACTGGAGTGTGGGAGAGAACTAGAGAAGGGAGGGAGAGAAGAGAGAGACAGAGAAGTGGAGTGTGGGAGAGAAGAGGAGAAGGGAGGGAGAGAAGAGAGAGGCGGAAGGGAAGGGAGAGAGAACAGTGGGTAGTTTTTGGTTTTTTGGGGAGTCAGAGAGGGTTCCGAGGGGGTGCTTTTGTTTTGGGGGGAGGGGGGGGATAGGGATATTTTTATTTTTCTGGGATTCGTCTCGCGGGGGGGGGGGGGGTTTGAGGGTTGATCACAGAGGCGGGAGCGGGGGGGGTACCGGGTGGGGGGTGGGGGGGTGGGGGGGGGGTTTGAGGGTTGATTAGTCTGTGGGCGCAGGCGGTTTTGGGGGGGGGCCTTTCATTTCCTTTCATTTCAGCCATCAGCCAAGATGGCTGTCAGACTGTGAGGCAGAATTTGTGTGGTGGTGTGAAAAAAAAAAGAGGATCCAATGCAAATGATCCAATCAAAAGTGTCTGTTTAATAATTTTTACAATATAAAAAGTAAAACATTAAGTCTTTCAGAGGGAATCCAGAGCCATTCTTCCCTGAAGTCTTTCATCGTTTCTTCTTCTTCCAGAGCCATTCTCCTCTCAGATTCTATTTGGCCTTTACAAATTACACAAAGGGTTCCATATTTAAGGTAAGTTTACAAACTTATATTGATATTATTGTAATTTATACAACAATAAAAAAATTTGTGTGAATAGGCATGTGATCTAAGAACCAAAAAATACTTGCATGTTTAATTTTTGAAGTAATTAAGTAATGTTGTATAATTATTTATTCCCTAGAATAATTTTAATATGTTTAATGTTATTTATTATTTTATTATCAAATTGGATTATTATTCATTAATATTAGGTTTTATTATTCTATATTATTTTTATAATTACTTAAATTCTTACAATCATTTTCTTTATATTATTGTAATTTGTAATTTATACAACAACAAATAATATGTGTGAACCTATGCATTTGATCTAAGAACCAAAAAATACTTGCATGTTCATTTTTTGAGCCAATTAAGTAATGTTGTATAATTAATTATTCCCTACAACAATTTTAATATGTTTAATGTTATTTATTATTTTATTAATATTAGGTTTTATTATCAAATTGGATTGTTATTCATTAATATTAGGTTTTTTTTATTATCAAATTGGATTATTCATTAAATTGGATTATTATTAAATTAGATTATTATCAAATTGGATTATTATTCATCACTATGTTTGGATTATTATTGATCACTATGTTTAATATTAGGATTTTTTTATCAAATTGGATTATTATTCATTAAATTGGATTATTATCAAATTGAATTATTATTCATTAAATTGGATTATTATCAAATTGGATTATTCATTAAATTGGATTATTATTCATCACTATGTTTTATATTAGGATTATTCATTTTCTTTACTTCGTATTAGGATTATTCATCACTATGTTTTATATTAGGATTATTTTTTATATTAGGATTATTATTCATCACTATGTTTTATATTAGGATTATTTTTTTATCAAATTAGGATTATTATTCATCACTATGTTTTATATTAGGATTATTCATTTTCTTTACTTTGTATTTAATTCTTCTGTACAATAACTTTATTATTTAGGTTCTCTTATATAACCATCATCAGTACTATATTTTTTGGCCAAAATATATTTGTCTAATTTTCATGAAAAATAAATGTAGGTACGTTTAAGATGTCTAGTGGAGCTACTAAACGTGATCCAGCTTGGGAACATGGAGACCCAATAGACGGAAACAAATATGGCACAATTTGCAAATATTGTGGTCGGGTAATGAAGAGTGGTGGAGTGACACGACTTAAGTACCATCTTAGTGGATTAGATCCAGCAAAAAATGTCCAACGATGCGATAATGTCCCCCCAGAAGTGAAGGCATTCATCAGCTCATTATTAAAAAATAAAAAACAGCAGAAGGAAAAGAGAACACAAGGAATGGAAAATATTCGAGCTGGGCTACGAGGAGAAGTCATTGGCCAAGCGGTTGAGAGTGATGATGATGACGATGAGGACGAATGTGATGATGACATGGGACCTGAAGAACGACGCAATTTGAAACAAGGATTACGTGCCTCCAAACAGTCAGCATGGGAAAGAGAACACCTTCATAAAATTCCTAATAGAGCACAAGGTTCCGGGACAAGTGGTGGTGCACAAATGAGACGGGGAGGCAGTCTTAGAGAATCACAACCAACACCACCAATAGCCCCAAGTTTATATAAGTCATCCAACGCACGTCAAAAGAGTGTTTGGAGTTATTTCAAGGGACGTAATGTGAAAGAGGGAATGGGGCGTCTAATTAGCAAGTTCTTTATCTATGAAAATGTCCCTCCTGCAAAGGCATCATCACATCATTTCAAAAATATGGTAGTGGGATGTCAACAAGCCGGTGTTGGAGTACAACCTCCCACTCCCTATGAGATAAGAAACAAATATTTGGATTGGGAGTATAACGACATTGGCGAGTATGTTAACAAGTTGAGGTCAAAGTGGGAAACACATGGTTGCACAATCATGTGTGACGGATGGACTGGGCCGACCAGATTGTCTATCATAAACTTCATGGTATACTCCAAGGGAAAAACAGTTTTTTTGAAGTCTGTTGATGCTTCAGACCATATAAAGAACTACAAGTATATTTACAAATTATTGAGGGATGTAATCATGGAGGTGGGAGAGCATAATGTTGTCCAAGTCGTGACCGACAACGGTTCTGCATTTGTCAAGGCTGGAAAAAAGTTAATGAAGCATCATAATGTGTTTTGGACATCATGTGCAGCACATTGTATTGATCTCATGTTTGAGGCAATGGGGAAGAGAGAGAATGTTGCTACTGTGGTCAAAAGAGCTAGAACGATCACAAATTATATTTACAATCACAGTTGGTTGTTGGCAAAGATGCGTGAATTTTGCAAGGGGGAAATTATTCGTCCAGCTACCACTCGATTTGCCACCAATTATATTGCATTAGACAGCCTAGTTAAGAAGAAAGCAGGGTTGAAGCAACTATTCACTAGTGACGATTGGGCCAACCACAATTTCAGCCGCTCAAGTACAGGTCGTATGGTGGAAAGTATAGTGCTTGATCATGCTTTTTGGACTGAATCAGAACATGTGTGCCAAGTGTTTGAACCTCTGTACAAAGTTTTACGGATCGTTGACACAGAAGTGTATCCTACTATGGGGGCAGTATATGAGTTGATGCGTGTAGTGAAGGATGAATTGCAAAGAAAACATGGTGCAAGGTGGTTCATAAAGATAATTGATGACCGATGGTATAAAACATTATACCACGATTTGCATGCAGCAGGTATAAATTATGTCATAATTTGCAATTCATTTCTTTAGTTGCATAAGTATTATTTCTCTTATTAGAGTATGTGTTTCTTTGCACAGCATATTATTTGAATCCCCGATACCAATACAGACCCGGTGTTGGAGATGATGGTACCCTTATACGTGCTGTACATAATGTATTCTCTAAATTAGACCCTGCATCACCAGCAGTTGGCCAATTTGGAAATGAGGTACACAATTACTTAAATTATAATAATTACTTTGTTGGATTAAACTAACACGATTTATTAAATTCAGCTAACATGGTTTAAAGATGCAAGAAGAACTTTTGGAGAACCAACATCAGTTGCTGCTCGAACAAATATGTCTCCTAGTGAGTATAAACATATTTCACTATAAGTTTATAATAGAATTTGTTGGAGTTATTAGGCTTATCAACATTGTTTTTCATTGTAGCTGAATGGTGGATCATGTATGGGACCGATGCACCAACTGTGAGAAAGTTAGCAATCAAAGTATTATCACAAACAGCTTCCTCATCTGCTTGTGAAAGAAATTGGAGCACATTTGCACTCATACACACAAAGCAAAGAAATAAGTTGGCTCATAGTAGCTTGGAAAAATTAGTTTATTGCTACTACAACATGAAGCTTCAACTTCGAGATAAGGAAGCATAAATAGATCATGTCGACCGTGGTGACCCACTAGATGTGTTTGATATTGTTGGTGCAGATGATGATACACAGGATAACCAACTTTATCAATGGATTAGACCTCTTCATTTAGATGATGATGAAGGCAACCCAGCTCCCAGAGTTGCTGAAGAAGCACGTAATGAAGGGATAAATGTAGAAAGAGTATTAGAAGAGGAGGTGGGATCTAGCAGCACTGACTCTTTGGAAGAACATTTGCGCCCAAGACCAAGAAACACTGGAATTCCACCTTCTTCCAATCCTACACAACCACAACATCGTGATGATACTAATGATAGCTCTAGTACAAGATCAGGAGACTCACCTACCACCGGAGGTAGGAATGATGAAGGATACAGTGGAGCTGGAGGTAGTGGAGCTGGAGGTAGTGGTGGTGGATATGGAAACTATTATGGACCACCTCCCGGATTTATGACCCCCTTCACTGGTGAGGCAAACTTCACGCATGCAACACAGGATGATGACCATGGCAGTAGGCGGGCAAGACCAGGAATTGGTACCATAGGGAAGGACTATACTCGTAGAGAAAGAGGCAAGGGGATTTTGTCAAGTCAAGAAGATGACTCGTTATCTAGAACTTCGGACTCTGTTGGTGTGGGAAGTAGTAACTATGGTTATACTCATAGCCAACCATTTCCCTACCCTTCATATCCCATTCCTGTTGGGATGGAATCGAGCGAGTCATGGAAACAATCCCAGACTCAATCTTCAAATGATTGTGCTTATGGACAACCTCAACCAATCTCGGATCCATATGGGTGGCATGTTAACAATTACATGCAAAACTATTTTGGGGATTTATCATTTGATAACTACTCTTCACAATACACTCACTCTACACGTAGAGATGATGAAGATACTGAAAATTTTGAACCTCATAGGAACTCTATGTGGTACTAAAGTGTAAAATATTGTACTAATTCATTATATATAAATGATTTATGGTGTGTTTAGACTTCTTTCATTAATTACTACATATTTTCTACACTCACAATGTTTGTCAGCTCGCTATATAATCAACTTTATAATGTTAAATCCATCATGCAATGCATTTCCTTCCAATTTTTTGTGATAAACTAATAGATAATTGACTAAATAAACATCCTGCAAAGTTTCAATAAAAATTTTCAAGTTTTTCTTACAATTTCCGTGGTTTCCATGTAATTTTTATCGATATCGATATTTTATCGATATTTCCGTGTTTTCGAACTACCGATATTTCCGATATTTAAATCCTTGAGTATAACATAAGATTTTGTGGTATCCACTAGTGTAAATATTTTAAATTGAAGATCGAGTTCATTCATTATATTTATATAGGGTCAAAGAGTATAGCTGTAAAAAAAATCATCAAAATCGGAGTTAAAATAACCGTTAAATCGTGATTTTTCGTTGATAATCGTTGCAAACTTTTGTCCCATTACTTGATATTTGAATGTTTGTTTTTTACGATTTTTGGCGTATGCAATCTCGAAGTATATACAAACAAGTTTGACAGTTGGATCGTTAAAATTAGTTTCGTAGAATGCCCATCAAAACGATAGATTCACTAACACTTAGTTTATTTATACTTTCATTAAGTATAACATAAGATTTTGTGGTATCTACTAGTGTAAATATTTTAAATTTAAGATCGAATTCATTCATTGTATTCATATAGGATCAAGGAGTGTAGTTATAAAAAATAATCAACATAAGAGTTAAAATAACCGTTAAATCCTGATTTTTCGTTTTATAACCGTTGAAAAGTTTTGTCCCGCTACTTGATCTCTGAATATTTTTTTTTTGCAATTTTTGGTGTATGTGAACTCGAAGCATATACAGACAAGTTTGACGGTTTGATCATTGGAATTAGTTTTGTAAAATGCGTATCCCATCAAAATGATAGATTCACTAATACTTAGAGTTTATTTAACTTTCATTAAGTATAACATAAGATTTTGTAGTATCCACTGGTGTAAATATTTTCAATTGAAGATCAAATTCATTCATTGCATTCATACAGGGTCAAGGAGTGTAACTGTAAAATCATTAAAATCAGAGTTAAAATAACCGTTAAATTGTGATTTTCATTTATTACCGTTGAAAAGTTTTGTCTCCTTACTTGATCTCTGAATGTTTGTTTTTTGCGATTTTTGGTGTATGCGATCTCGAAGCATATATAAACAAGTTTGACGGTTGGATCGTTGAATTTAGTTTCGTAGAATGCGTATCCTATCAAAATGATAGATTCAATAACACTTAGAGTGTATTTATACTTTCATTAACTAGAACATAAGATTTTGTGGTATCCACTAGTGTAAATATTTTAAATTGAAGATCGAATTCATTCATTATATTCATATAGGGACAAGGAATGTAGCCGTAAAAAAAATCATCAAAATCGAAGTTAAAATATCCGTTAAATTGTGATTTTTCGTTTATAACTATCGAAAATTTTTGTCCCGTTACTTGATCTCTGAATGTTTGTTTTTTGCGATTTTTTGCGTATGTGATCTCGAAGCATATACAAACAAGTTTAATGGTTGGATTGTTGAAATTAGTTTCGTGGGATGCATATCCCATCAAAACTTTCATTAAGTATAACATAAGATTTTGTGGTATCCACTAGTGTAAATATTTTAAATTAAAAATCGAATTCATTCATTGTATTCATATAGGATCAAAGAGTGTAGTTATAAAAAATAATCACAATGAGAGTTAAAATAACCGTTAAATCATGATTTTTCATTTTGTAACCGTCAAAAAGTTTTGTCCCGTTACTTGAACTCTGAATGTTTGTTTTTTGCGGTTTGTTGCTAATGCAATCTTGAAGCATATACAAACATGTTTGACAGTTGGATCGTTGAAATTAGTTTCGTAGAATTCATATCCCATCAAGTTCAATGGTGTGTGTGTGTGTGTATTTATATATATTTATTTATTAAGGAGATTTAAATTTATTTATTTTGTACGTATAACACTTAAGAAATTGAATGGTATGTATATTTAAGCCGATCCAATAGTCACCAATTTTTAAAATTTAATTTAATATATATATATAATTATTATAGTTTTTAGGGGTATAAAATTGTTAAATTAATATATATAATTATTATAGTATTTTTTTTAGGGTTATAAAATTATAAAATTAATATTTTGCTTATCATGTATCGTGTTACCCACTTGTTACTCGATAACGATCCCATTCGTTATCGTGTCAACCCGAACACCTGTTAATTTCTTGTCGTGTCAAGAATTGTCAGGCCTAGGATCAACCAACGACCCATTTGATTGTGTCCACAAGATCACATAAAGAGCCGTTAGGCTCATCACTTCCATCGGACAACCAATACACAAGCCCATGTGAGTGGCCCAGGCGAGCTGAGCCGGCCTAGTGCGTGTGGGCCTAACGTGCGTCTGGGCTACCGAGTCCAATTTATTCTCCTTGTTCCACTCTCACATGTGGGCTCCACCATTAGTTTTGGGCTAAATCTTAGTTGGTATTTGGGTTTTTTTTTAGTTCTAACACTTAAACCAATTTTAGCACAAGGGTTGGAAAGAAATAAGGGGGATGGGAGGGAATAGAAGGGAAATTTTAGGACTTACTCCAATAGTTGGAGTTGGTCTAACAAAATTGGCAAGTATTAATCTCTTCTAACTAATCACTTCACCAATCTCCAAAAAGGGAAGACTTCCAAAGTGCGGGTGTACTGTTACTATAGTGTCTTATGTTAATGAGATAATTTCATGTAAAGAAAAACTTGCACACATAATATTGTATCACTGATATAGAATGTCATAGTGATAACATACTTGTGTTGTGAAAATTGTTCTCTCAAAAAAAGAGTCTAACTAGGATTGTTGTATGAACGTGTATGGACAATTTGAACCATCTGATCAGCAAAATCTATTGATTTACGAGACATTCTTTCTGGATAGGAATGTAGAAACAAACAAAGGGGTTTTTCGGATTAAAAAAAAAACAATTGCAGGTTTCCTTCTTTTTTTTTCCTACAATTAACGTTATGTTTGTACGTTACATGTGTTTGTAAAATTATTTTTTTCGTGTGATGTAACGATTAAGACAGTGTTAGCAAGTCATATTTGTTCCTAGGATTGAACTTTCCTAATCCAAGTTTCAAGTTCCAACCATGTGGTGACACATTTGGGACACATAATATTCACATGAGGCTTGGTTAGCGTTACCGTTCACTGCAGTGATAACATATAGGTCCCCCAACACACGTTTTGCCTTATCTACACTGCTAACTTGCTGGACCCTCATCAAGATTTTGATTCTGTTTTCACAAGCTTACAACTTGAATGGCTATAAAAGGATTTCTAAAAGTTGATTTGATTTCAAATCCAGCCCAGAAAATTTTCTCTCTTTAATTAACTTGTTGACTAAAACATAAAGGAATTCCATTCGATTGGCTGGTCAAAAGCATTTTCTTTTCTCAATGCATGTGGGCAGATTCAATGATTTGGGAGATGCAGAAAAATGAAAGTAATTGAAACTTTCCATGACATTCCTTATCATGGAAAGTTCATGTGATTTTTTTTCTATGCGATGGATTCTAATATTTATAATCTAAATTATAATGAAGGAATTCAAATTAGAGCCCAAAAAGGATATATATTACGCTCAAAGTTTTGGTTCTCACTTTAAAAAGTTGCTTCATACAAATTTCTTGTCAATGTCCATCACCTAATTTTTATTATTTACCTTATGAGTTGTGAGTTGGGGGGAGCTCCCTTTTTTTCTTTCGGGTGGTGCTATCCCACATTCTTTTTTACCTCTCATGAACACTCCATTAATTTATGTCATTTGATTTTTTTTTTTAATTTATTCAACCCCATGGCTAAATATTAAGAAAAGTGTATGAAAAAAAATGTACATATAGCAGTACCCTTTCTTCTTTTAATAATCAATGATATATCTTTGGCAAAGGTCTAAGAGAAGAATAGTTTCTTCTATTTTCTGAGTTTCATTGGCTTTAAAGAGGTGGAGTACATGGGCAATGGGCATCCACTTTGTTGTTTCAATGGCTTTTCCATTTTTTCCACTTTATATTATGTACTTTTTTCTTTCTCAGTACTGGAGATATTTAGCTCATTTATCCCGGGGACCTCAATTTTTATGTCTAAGTATGGAGTATGGAACCCACCCTGTAGAATGAATATCAATATTGGCCAATTTCTTGGGCCACAAGCCAGAAATGTATATAGATGTCTTTCTTTATGATTATTATGAAAATAACAATACTTGTTTAGTGAAGCTCTCAAAGTTATTTGGTAACATGCAAACTATACATAATAGTTTAAGTTAAAGAAAACTAACTTGACCAATGTTATGCTGGGCTAATTAGAACTTTTTTTTGTTTATTTTTTTTTTTTTGATATGAACATGTCATTCGGACTGGATCCCACAAACAAATTTTTTCCTCCTCTCTCCTTCACGTGTAATGCCAATAATTAGATTTTTTTTTTAGTCAAAATAGTTTTTTAGATTATCTTCTTTACTTTAGTTTAGTTTTTCAAAAAACGATAAAAATAGATCTTGAGTTTATTCATCATAAATTATTTTGGTCCTTTCGTGAAAAACCTGTTAATATTCTCAATAAATTGTCACGTGAATGATTATGTGACCATCTTTTTAAGGATACTTTTGTTAAACCAGCCTTTCACTTTTAAAGAACTCAACAAAAAAAGTTTTAAAATTGCAAAAGAAATGTTTTATAATTGTTTCTAGATATCTCAAAAAAAAAAGAAAAAAGAATTGTATACAGCTTCTGCCGTGTAAAAAGATAGTGAAATGAGCCCGTTTTGCAACTGATTTTTTTTTTGCATAAACAAAAAAAATACCAATATGATTATGGATTGTAATGATCTCACCATTTTTTAGTTGTTGTGAATGCGCAGTCTACTACATCGTATGTAGAACGTCAAAGTAATTTTTTTAACGAGAATATTGACAAATTTTTCATGGAATGACTAAAATAATTTATGGCGAACAAATTCATAGATCACTCCTATTTTTTTTAGTCAAGCAATAGCGTTAGGTTAAATTAGCCATCTACTGGGGTTCAAACCCAAGCCCTCATGCAAGGGCGCAACATCTTTCAACTGTTGTGGTAAAGGGTCACTTGCTGAATCACTCCTATTGATTTTTATTATCAATGACCAAAGCGAAAAGTTATGTCAATCTCAATTACTATTTTAGCTAAAAAACCGCCAATCATTTATTTTCCATTTGTCTAGTTATGCCAAGGACCAGGTGATTGAAGTTCTCAAACTGATTTGACCATATATCTTTGTCGTTAAGAGTGTACACTGCAAATTGGGTGATTAATGGCTGATATCCATAAACTCATGTACAGTCTTTGTTATTCCTCTTTAATTATAATTAGGGCGAGAAAATACGGTCAACTTTTGCAGTTATGTTTCTCGAGCAAAGTCTACACGCAAAGTCCAAGAGCTGTACCATATTACTAATACATGGGGCCTTCTAAGCACCCAATAAAAAACAGCTAGCTGTATCGCCTATTTGAGGTCGATTTGGGCGCCGAAAAACCAACCAAAACGTGAAAAAAAGTGAGCTAAAGTTTGGCCTTTTTCACACTCTGGCGCACTGGCCCTCGTGAACCAATTATCTCTTTCACCATCCATTGCTCAGCACGATATCAACGTGGCGTGCATGCCGTATGTAAATCTAGGTCATATAAACTGTATATGTTCTTCTGGGGTTGAAAGTAGCAGACATGGAGCCACAAGGTTGAAGGCCAAGCGTATACTTCGTGTGAACTTACTCATTGCAGGATATTCAAGTTATGATGACGTAGATGTGATTTATGACTTGTAACAACTTAATAAGGTTTTGTTAAACATGATCTGCAATAATAACATCCAGAGGAGAATGATGACTTCCACTATCAGCAAAAAGCAAAGGATTACAATCATTCCTAAAGAATTTCAACATTAATTAACTAAATATAAAGATATGTTAAATGGGATTATGAAATGATAACTGATAAATTTAGTTCCCGGCCAGACGATGAAAACCAGGGGAGTCTGCATTTCTTAATTGAAAAAGACTAATTAATACACACACAAAGGTACAACTGTAGGGTCCGTATAAGGGTGGCCATGATAACTGCCATCACACCTTTTCTGAAAAGCCATCAACTTAATAGATCTTACAAAGAAAATAGCTATAAAAAAATACAAATCAAGTAAGGAAAAAAGAGAAAAGAAAGGGTTACAAATGCCAATCTCTTTACACACTTACATATGTATCTTTAAATTGTTACAAAAAACTTTTGAAAAAGTAGGGTAATCTACTATCAAGCTTTGTGAGGGGGGCATTGGTAGCACTTTGTGAATAGACCAAATGTGTTAACTTGGTTTATGAAGTTAAGCATGCTTGCCCATCCTCCAAACCCAAATCCCACTATCAAAACCCATACCACCACAAAGATGTTCATGGTGTATGATCCTGCCCAGCCTCCTAAGAATGATGGTGGTTTCTCCACAGCATTCTGTGGGCCATAAAAAACAGCAAGTAATGAATATACATGCACTCGTATGTTCGTCCATATCTTCCTAACGTGGTTTAATATGTTATATGTTATCAGACTGTCAATCAAAACCATGAATTGTATATGTTCTAGTTTGAATTAATGTATTTGATTCGAGGTACGATTTTTAGCAATTATTCTATCCCATGCAATAGTTTCATTTAAAGAAATGAAAAATAACAATGAATATGTTAGATTATCAAACAAAAATAATGACTAATTTGATTTTTCAAGTTTATATTTCTATAGCAACACAAATGTTCTCTTAGTATTAGTATGGCATGTCACTCAATTATCAATCAAGATTATGAAAATTAAGCAGGTTGTTATATGAATATACAATCAAAATTGACAGTTTGATAACATAACATGTAAGATATATTTTAGATATATTTGACCATTATCCTTAGCAATGATTCTATATCCCATGCAAAGTAAAAAAGAAAGACTAACCTCTCTAGCAGATGCAGAAGCAAAGGTGACCATGTGAGCTAAAGCAGGAATTATGTAGACAGTAAAGCTGACAAGAAGAGATCCAACAGTTGAGTTGATGGGCCCAAAGAATGGGAATATGATAGCAAGGAACCATATCGGGATCACCACTGGGAGCCTTGCCAGTGCCCTCTTCACCATGCTCTTGGTGTCGTGCATCTGAATGAATTTCTCCCACACAAAGTACAAAGGAGTGCAAGCAAATCCAAACGTGATAAACTGCACAAATTGACCCAGTTATCAATCAACAGTTATACTTTATATAACTAAACCCTAAATCATTGGAAGGTGATTAAGAAACTGTGTTAATTAATTACCTGATGAATGAGCATTAGGACTACTGCAGTGTCTCTAAATCTAGTCTTTGGAAGCATGGATAGGGCATTGGAATGAGTCAAGAGATTGTCCCCGAATGCCCAGTACACAGCAGACGCAGATGGTAGGGTTAAGGTCAGCACATACAGTGTTGCCATCAAGTATATTAACTTGAATTTCTGTGGCTTCCACATTGCATGCATAATCTCCCTATATGTATACAAAAAAAATTAATTAACCCTGTTAATCAGATTTATTATAATTATTTTCAAATGCTCACACGGTAACAGCATGTCCACCAAATGTGTAGAGAATGTTAGTAGCCCCAGTGAAGTAGAGAACCATTGTGCTTGGACCAGAGTGCTTCACTCCCTCAACCTTTGTGGACACATAGAAAGTAATTAAAATTAGGGTGTAGACTGCCAAAAAAAACTTCCAAGATATTTGCTGAAAGTTAATTATATAATTAACTAATACAATAAATATTATAGAATTAATCTGGCTACCTGTCCATGGATAAGGGAAGCAATGGTGAGATACCAAGCAGTGTAAGTAGTCATAATAAGGCCCAAAAATGACCAAATTCTGTAATTATGGAATGAGGGGATGAAGACAGTTGTAGCACAGCAAGCTCCAAAGATGTAAGTCCAAGTTCTCTTGTCGAGATTGTCGTTTATATAGTAGATGTTACTGGGATTAAAACAAACGCATCAGACAAACCAACTTTTATGTATTTCATAATATTTAGTATCTTTATTTTATGATTACTTACCTTGCACAGGCAATTAACTGAATTACAGACCCAAAGAGTAGAAAAGTGCAGTTGAAAAAGAGGCCTACATTCCTCCAATGTTTTCCCAAGAGCCCATCAAGAACTTCAAACCACTGCAAATGAATTACGTTGAAATTATTTGATGCAAAAGAAAATCGAATTATGAACATTAACAGTATAACAAACCCTCAACATTTCATGGCAAGATTTATAGACTAATAATGAGATTATAAATTATAGATTATACTTACCTGAATTACATGGTTCCTAAAATCCACCTTTTCTCTCTCCTTTCGAGTTCTGTACTCAACATATAGTAGACTGATGAGGTAAGCAGTCCAGCTTCCCATCAATCCATAAAAAAGCTGAAATAGTATTCCAGATAACAAACCCAGTTGGGAAAACGAGTACGGCAGTGTGAGAAGCACTTGAGCAACCTGAAATATATACCAAATAGTAATTCCATTAAAACTAAGTGAAGATAATTAGCTAGATACATCAAATAACATAGTTATATTAATACAATGATAAACATAAGTATTTTGGTAAATATTAAGATTAAATATGTGCCTGGTTAGAAGCGCAGCTAAACCATGCATCATATGCTGAGCCACCATGCCAAAGAAATGTTGATAGCTTGCTCTTAGCAGTTGTCTTGGCATCACTCTCTTCCCTTTCCATTTCGACATAGTTTCCGGCTATAACAGTCTCAACCTTCTCGGAAGCCATTGTTATAGTCTTAGTGGCAGTGCTGCGGTGGTGTGGGAGGAAGAAGCAATGGATGAGTGTATGACTAGTCTATAAATAGATAGAGGAAGCGCTACTTTTTCACTGTTTCCACTCCTTAATCTTTGCCATAGCTTATAGCACCCTTTGCTTTTTTGTAGATGTAATTTTGTGAGCAATAATTGAGTCGCCCAAGTGGAGATAGCTAGATCATCACCCTAAGCCCCACAGGGTGTGATTGCATATATGTATATACATGTTGGTACCAAAAAAAAAAGTTGTAAAAAATCTTAACTATTACATTTTAATCAAGGATAAGATTAGGAATGAGGATATCCGAGGTAAAGTAGGAGTAGCCGAAATTGAAGGAAAGATGAGAGAAAATCGGTTACGGTGGTTTGGACATGTGCAACGAAGGCCTACTGAGGCTCCGGTTAGAAGATGCGACTACGGGACAGAGGTCCAGGGCCGAAGGAGTAGAGGAAGACTTTGGAAGAGACTCTAAGAAAAGACTTAGAGTATTCGGATTAACGGACGACGTGACACAAGACCGAGCGCAATGGCGTTCTAGGATTCATATAGCCTACCCCACTTAGTGGGAAAAGGCTTTGTTGTTGTTGTTGTTTGTTGTATTACATTTTAATCAAACAATGTTATTCAAGTTTGTTATTTTGGACACTTTCAGTGAACATGGTAATTTTTACTTATAAAATGCTTACTGTTAAGTTTTGAATTAAGCACTGAACATTCTAGCTCAAGTAATTATTAAGAAATTGTTAATTACTTGTGCACGTCATATATTCGATTATCCAACTAATATCATGCACATCGCACACACTATTTCACTTATATAAGATGATTTTTTTCTCATTGTGTGGAAGAATATCCATTGGTGGGGGATATAGATACGTTCCCATCAGGTGCCATATGCATTCTTCTTTTCTTCCACCATTTCATTTTTTACTTGATATTTGGACATGGAAAAGCTGTTGATGGGCCAGTCCTAGCATGCATGTGCACGAGCGGGGATGGCCCAGGATTGGGAGGTGTATAGATTGGTGCCTACTGATGGATTGATGATGATGAATAATTCGTATGGTGATAAAAGTGAGATAAAACATGACAAATCACTCATTTGTTAATCTTTAATTAAATTAGCTTATATAGAATAAGTTCACTGTTGCTGTATTATTCCAATTTATCATGAGGAGAGAAATTTAAATATAATAATATTATTTTTAAACTGAAACGTCCCGTGACGTTAAACTTATTTCATACGAGTCCTTTTATTTCTTAATACTTGGGAGTGGAGGATGGATGAAATGAAAGTTTTAAAGGATTAGAGAGGAGCAGTTTGTGTGTGGATTTGAGTGTGAGTTTGTGTTATGTGGGGGAGCCTAAGAAATGGAGTGAATGATTGTTGCGAGGTGGGCATGGTGCTAAACATGATTAGCACCACACGTGTGCCAACTGGCTTTACAAAAAGAGATCTAAAAAACACCTTTTCTCTTTTAAAAAAAAAGGTTAGGTCGTTAAAGGGTTCTTTGGGCCATTGATTCGGCTTCTAAATCATGAGATTAAATGGTAAAGTGTCTTCTACACTCACTGTTTCAGCGGTGGCAAATTTTAAAAATTATGTTCCTTGTGGTGTTGTAGGCCTATTTAATTAAAGAATTATTGAAAGAAGGGTTGCAATGGCAATAGAGAGAAGAGAGAAATTGGTGAATTTAGAATTGTGTATTATATCACCCCATTGTGCCTTTATTTATAGTATGAGGAAAGGAAAAATTATTATCAATTAATACAACTGAAATAGGATATTGTCTAAAAGATGCTATCGAATCCTAACAAGATTTGCACATTCACAATCTTAACTAAATTAGGATTGCAATTGACTCCATTGAGTGTGTAAATACTCAAATTCTATGTAACATTGGGCCTTCAGCGATAAAGTAAGTTCGGTTGATGAAACCATCGACACAATGAGCGAATGCAAGTCTCAAACCAAACAGAAGAATGCCTAAGTAGTAAAACTCACATAAATTCGCTATGGTAAAACCCAGTATGGGGCAAAAGCACATAGTCTAAGGAGAAAAGTAAGAAGTTGCATTAAATCAAAATTATTTGTCTTCAGGACTCAAGTAGAATACACAAAAGGGTATGACTAGCCCAAGATGGGTGTCTCGTTAAAACCTCGTCAGGTAAGAAAAACTCAAAGGACAAAATGCTCCTAATTTGGGGCAAAATAGTACATTAAGATTAAGTGAGTATACTTCAGGATACTCTAACTAATTGAGTTTAACAAACTTCCAAAATGAGAACTACAAGCAATTCAAATTTTAAAAAATTGCGCACCCCGATTCCATGAACAAGCTTATGAAAAGTAAATCTTGGCAATGACTTGGTAAAGATGTCAACCAGGTTCTCCTGGGAAGAAATTTACTTGATAATCTTATTGCTGATGTGAAAAGAAGAATTTCGGCGCAATCTGTTTGGTATTGTCTCCTTTGATGTATCATTTCTTAATATGGTCAATACATGATGCGGTATCTTCATAAACCGTTGTAGGGAGGTCACGACAGAACAAAGTCCGTAGGTGCTTCGAATAAGTTTCACAACTGCTCTCGACCAAATGCATTCAAGCATAGCTCCATGCAAGGTGAGAATCTGAGCATGGTTCAAGAAGTCGCAACTAATAAGGTCTACTTTGCTAACCTCCAAGATATTGTGGTCTCTCCGATAGTAAAGACATAACCCATTTGAGAACGTACCTTGTGTAGGTTAGATAAGAACTTGTATCAGCATAACCAATACGGCGAGAATCAACTCGAAGACCAAGGGGGTGGCAGCACTCAAGGATACATATAGGTTGAACAAGCCTAAATTCGTCATACCTTTGAGGTAACGGAAGATGCCTTTAACACTAGTCTAGTGTATGCGTGTAGGCGCGTTGTTATATCTTGCTAAACGATTATTGGCAAACGAGATGTCCGGTCTAGTGCATTGAGCCAAGTACAATAAAGCACTAATTACACTAAAGTACAGAACTTCAGGCTTCAAAACTTCTTTCTCAACCTCTTTAAGATGGAAATGAACTCATTTTGCATCTAGCGTTCGAACGACGGTTCTCAAAGGCTTTGCTTTATCCTCATTAAAACGACGCAACATCTTCTGGGTGTAGTTCGATTGATGTAATAGAATACCATCTGAACAATGCTTGACCTCCAGGCCGAGACAGTATTCAACTTTCCCAAGATCTTTCATCTCAATTTCGACTTTATGTGCGCAGTAACTTTCTCAACCTCTTCAAGAGTCCTAATGAGATTGATGTCATCAAACTGACTAATCAAACACTCACTCAGACAGTTATACCACATATGCCCGGATTGTTTCAATCCATACAATGAACGCCTCAATCTAATCAAAAAGGTTTTCTGTGGCATAGAACTATTTGATCCAGTCAATGTAAGCCCTTCAGGAACTTTCTTATATATTCCTGTATCAAGATCCCAGAGAGATACAAGGTTATCACGTTCATAAGCTACATATTCAATTTTTCAAAAAACAACCAAACTGAAAAAGTAGCAGAACATTATAATGTCCATTACGGGGAAATACGTCTCCTCGTAATCAATCCTAGGACATTAGGAAAAACCTTACGCCACGAGACTTCCCTTATATCGCCTATTTCCTTCTTCTTATTACATTTCTCTACAAAAACCCACTTGTAGCCAACAGGCTTCACATGTGGAAGTGTAGGAACTACGGGCCTAAACACCTTGTGTTTTACAAGCGAATCAAGTTCGAATTAGATTGCTTGTTTCCAGTTTAACCAATCTGCTCAACGTCAACACTCATCAATAAAACGTGGTTCAATGACATCGCTCAATATGATATTAGTAGCTACTATATATGTGAATGTATCATCAACTATCATCTCAAACCAACCCAAAACTGTATCCAAACTTGCATAATGGACTGGAGTCTCATGATTCTCAAAAGACAGATTCATCTCTTTTAGGATGTCTCCGTAATCTATACGTTTGGAATGGTTGAGTAGGCGATTGGTCAGATTCACACTAGGTTCACTAGTTGTGCCGTTTTCCTCTTTCAAAGTTATGGATCCTTTGAATAAACTCCGCCATGTTTCAGGGTAGGAGCAGATGATAGGTTAGACGTAATTGTACCATACCGCATATCAAGTGGGTCCAACTGTCTTTCAAGGGAGGCTCATGCTTTGGGGGTGATGTTTCGATGTACATTAGGTACATATATGCTTGTAGGCACTTTTGCATTAGGTATATGTGATCATGTCACTTTCTCTAGATCAGTAAAAACATCTAACATGCTTTGAGTAATGCTTTATAGATCTAGAATACAAGGCACCTCAGTTTCAGACTGTGCAATATGATGATCGAAATGAGACATCGTGATGTTTATCTACAAAATTTTGCGGTGTTTTTCAAGAATGTTAACGTTCAGATCTCCCCTTAACGATGAGAAAACTATCACATCAAAGTGATAATTTGCAAAACATGTGATAAAGAGATCGCCTACCAAGGGCTCTAAATAGTGATTTAGTGATGGGAAAACATAATCGACATAGATTCCCTTCTTCTCTGAGGACCCATTTTGGTATGTAGTGCTAGCACTATTGACATATAACCCATGCACCAAACACGCGTAAGTGCGAGACACCAGACTCGTACCTAATAACCAATTGTAATGGTGGGTAGCAGTGGGCTTAGGCTAACCATCATAGCTGCATACAAAATTGCATAGCCTCGGGCAGATATCGGAAGCTAGGTGCGCATGACAAAAGTCTGAGAGATCACTTGAAGGCGCTTAATTAACGTTTCTACCATTTTAGATGTGAACATAGGGTACTGGATGTTAAAATTTAATCCCAATTGACCTGCAATAGTCATTGAAAGACTATGACGCGAACTATTCAGCATTAACTTAATTGGATAATTAGGGGGGTAAGACCTAAGCTTAATAATTTTTGCTATGAGTTTTACAGAGGTAGTATTCCATGCGGACAGTAAAAAAACATGTGACCAATGAGTTGATGCAATAACCAATGCCATAAAGTATCTGAATTGGCATAAGTTGGTTGGGTAGGTTCACAATTATTGTTTTGAATCCTTTAAAGAAACTTAAGGGAGGTCGTGAATTACCTTGGTATTTGAGGGTTGAGTATTCAACTTCTCAAAGAGGAAGCATGACATGACAAATGTCCAGGATTAATACTCTAACTTTTGGTTAGATGATGCTCGTGAGATACTTTGAGAATAAGGAGCATCATATCTCTTCATGTATGTCTCAAACAATCGTGTCAAAACAAGAAAACGCTCTAGAACCTGGGCTCTTGGTCAACCATGTGATGGGCCTCTACAGCTCGAATGGTTGTGACATACAAGCCATTCTAGAGGCATTCCAATTTGTGAATACATTTATGGCCATATTTGTAAAACATGATACAAAGATAATCCAACCCATTCTTTTCAGTGGTTTCGACATGATAATTATTTCCTAGATTATACCAACAACATTCTTTTAGAACGGAGAGAATAGAAGACCTCTTTAATAGTTAATATGGTAGCATTGGACAACATGATACGGGAAGTATTGTAACCCTCATTCAGATTGGATAAGGCTGTGAGGGTCAACAAATGTGAATTTTCAGGTACGAAGTTAGTAAAATAGTGACTTCCTATAACACGATGTGCATAGTTGCACTATCTACCAAATAACTAACTTCCCCATAAGGCATACCTATAAATTAATAAGTTGAATTGGTCACATGCATAAAGTAATTTAAATTTCCTTCATTCAATTAATGATTCGAGAAATAATATCCATAAGTTCAAAACAAAACACCAAATAAATAATTCAAGTACATAGAAAATTATTCGAAAAATTTAACCCCAAAATTAAAAAAGGGAATACGACCATTAATGGGTTCAGCTACTAGGGGAATTTGACCCAATATGTGTTAGGAAATTTAAATTTTTTATTCCATAAGAGCTGATGCCTCTTGAAAATCGGAGATCTCTATGGTGGTATCTCGAGATTATTCACTTGTGCAAAGTTTGTCTCAACCTTATGACGACGTGAATAATCTTGGTGGTAGCCTCAAGGAAAACTCGGCAAATACCTGGCCAATATTCTCTGGAACCATAACGATAATATATATCTAGATCAGTTGCATCCTGGTTGGCTTGAGCTTTGCCATAGTTCTCAAAGTTAAGAGCCTTAGAAGTTACAGAATCGCGCTTTGGGTTCAAATTTCTTCCCTTGTATGGGCCTCTGCTTAGTCGATCTTGGGCCCAATGCTGGGGATTCCACCCTTTGCCACGACCATGATGCCATTTGCGTCCTTTGTGGCCTTGAAGTGGTTGCAAGCACTTTAGGCGTGCGTCCGTGCCAATAGGTTAAGCTTCATAATTTTTCATCATCAGCTAGTTCTGCTTTTTAGCGATAAGTAAGACATGGCAAATCTAAAAATTTGGTAAACTTTTATGCCCGATATTGTTGCTACATGACAATATTGGTAGCATGAAAGGTCAAATAGAACTTCTCCAAGAGATCATTTTAACTCAAGTTCTTGTTATATAACATTAGAAGTGATCAAATTCGACAAACTTCAAATTTGTATTCATTAACAGATTTAAAGTCTAGAAAGAGTAAGTGATGCCATTCATATCTTACTTCAAGCAAGAATATAGCTGCCATTCATGTCTTACTTCAAGCAAGAATATATCTTCTGGTGATCGAAGCGAACTGCCAGAGCAGCCGAAAAGTGTGTGGATCCTCTTTAACGAGGTATTTGGTTTGCAATGCATCATGCATATATCTTCGGATGAAGATCATGGCAGTTACTTTGTCAGCTTCACCAATTAGTTCATTCGTAACATTTTATATGGTGGCTTTGAGACTTTTGGCAATGAAATGGAACTTCACTTCTTGAACCCAATATAGGTAGTTTCTGCCATAGACTTTCAGAGCGGTAAAGTCGAGTTTATTCAAGTTCAACATGTCGCTACAATAGATGGACCAAGATTATGGTTATTCTTGGAACAAGATTGTGGTTATTCTTATGAAAAAAGAAGAAGTAAAGAACCATAAACATAAAGTAGAACATTGGGGGTTCTATAGATATGCATTGCTTTAACTTTACATGAAAACTTTAGGTTTCATGGTGTGTGTTTTGTTTGAAAACTTCAAGTTTCAAAGGCATTAAAATTTGAAACTACAGGTTCGAGTTTAGATGAACTTCAGGTTCATAAAAGGGATACCTACAAGAACACATAATACAATATACAATTCAAGTGTAGTGAATTTGAGGTTACTTTAGGATCCCAAGTATGAGTAGCTACAAGACTATGAAAGGATGTCAACGGTTCAAAAAATATATATATTGAATCATTAATTTCTGAAAGTGGGTTGTTGGTTGTAAATTTACTTTTTGTCGAATTAATGGACTACCAGTCACTTAATAAATTCAATAGACCATGACCAAACAGAGGTCGGTCGTGAAAGCAAGAAAATATTGACATTCAGATCATATTGGTTTTGTATTGCTTCGGGCTATGCAAGGGAGAAAATAGAGTCCAATTTTGGGGTTAGTCGTGGGCATCCAACAAAGTTGTGTGCGGCTAAAAGCAAACAAGCCTAACAAAGGCTTGGGTTCGAAAAATAGCAGCAGAATAGCAGCAGGCTGTTGCCTTTGGTCCAGGAAACAGGCCCTGCAACGTCAGGATGCCAGCTGGGCTTGGGGCAAGCCTTAGCAAGCGGCCCATGTGGAGCAACTGCAGGCTGCAGCGGAAGGGAACGAACCGAGGGAATCAAGCCCATGGTGTTGCAGAATTGCAAGTTGAAGTCCAGAAAGTTTAGGACTTGGGCTTAGTGGGCAGCAAGGCTCAACGAAGTTGGCCGCATAACTCAGATATCAGGCTTTTGCGCGGATTGGCTTCAAACCAAGCCAGGCGAGGCTCGCATCGGCTTGAGGTCACGGCTCAGCTGTGAGTTTCCCTTTTCTTTCTTTTTTTCTCGGTTTTGGGGCTTTCAAAACCCCAATTCGTGCTTCTATTTTCTTTGACTCACATAAATCAACTTAGCAATTTCATCGAAATATAACATAATTTGCATAATCAAAATATGAAACTATTAATTGCGTATGCATGAACATGCTTATATATATTGACAAATGTATGTCATATACTATATATATATATATATATATATATAGAGAGAGAGAGAGAGAGAGAGAGAGAGAGAGAGAGAGAGAGAGAGAGGAATCCTTTAACAAGAAGGATCTTCAATTTTTTTTTTAAATGGGGACACATTTTTTACTATTAGATTTAACTTTAATGAAATTGTGTGGTTGAGATGTGTGACCTGTGATTTAATTTCAACCACACAATTTCATTAAAACCAATCCAAAGGTCAGGACCCTCTTGTTAAATGGCCTATATATATATGATACCACATCGCAGCTTTCCTTACGGAAAGGCTTAGCTATTGCAGGTACAGAAAGGCTTAGCCATGGTGAAGATAAAACATGTATTGAAAATAATCTTCATAATGAAAATAATGAATTTAAATTAATGATGCAGATAGATTTGAAAATATGTTTTATAAAACTTGAAGTCACAGACTTATAACAGATGACGGCTATTGCCGATTAGAATCGAAAACAGAGATTATTGAGCTCGCATGCATCTTTCTTCCTATTCTAGATAGTGTTTACAATTTGTACTGAGTTTTTCAAAAAATTTCCTGTTTTTCTGAAAGGAAGGATTCCTTCCACAGTCCTCCGCTGCTTCCTGATATAGGCCAAGAAGAATGATTGAGGATGGGAGCGGGAAAACAAGCTGGCATGTGCCTCTGCTGGAAAGGAGCCGAAAGCTGAAGATGCTGTCGAACTACTGCAGATGATTCCCGAAATGATTGATGTCGAAGCTGCTTTCGGTGTTGGGGATACCGTCTTGATCCTATTGGATTCTACGAACTTACATACTGAAATGATTACATACTTGTAATGTTTTGAATACAAAATGAATACATAATTACAAACTAAATGGGTCTTGAGAATCAGCCCAATAAGATGGATGCTGAGACGAAGCGTCTGATGAATTTTCAGAGTCGGAGCTTTCTTGCTGTAGCAATGCTGCTTCGACAAGAAGTTGCTGGGCTAGGTCCAATCTGTTTTTCTTCTTACTAGAACTGGATTTGGACTTCGAAGAGCTAGCAACACTTTTGAGTGAAGGGGATGGACTAATGTCCGATAATGACTGAATGTTGTATGGGTCTTGAGGCAAGGCCTTTGAAGGTTGAATTGCAGGCAGGGTCTGCGCTGGCTGGGCTGCGATAGCAGGATTTGAACTGGCAGAAATGGGGAAGTCTTTGAGGACCACTTCGATGATTTTCTGGTGATCGAACTTGTCCCACCACTTGACCATTCTTTGTTGATAGACTTCTTTGGCTTCAACTTGATAATTCCATCTTAGAATCCATGGAACCTGATACTTGGTCATGAACAATGCTAAGAGGGAAATGTCGTCGTCGAAACGGCTTCTGTCGAACTTCTTCTTGAAAGTCTGATTGAGTACTTCCATAAGCTCGTCAGGAATTATGGCGGCGAATGGCCCATGAACTGTCCACCATCGGTTGAACCATGCTGGAAAGTTAAGTCTGAAACTCTTATCAAAGGTAATAAACCATGAGTGACCAAAATCTTCTGTCTGATGCAAGAAAATATTAGTCCAAGCTTGAATATAATCAAAATAATTATAGTTACTGAAATGGATAGGAAGCTGATTGCCATGAAGGGGTTTTGTTTGGTAAAGGGGGATTCCCCATTCGGATTCTGTAAGGAATTTACCAATGGTTAATGAATGGTAAAGAAGTTTGTTTGTGTGGGTTTTACTAAAAATGGGTTTAATGGAGACAGATGAAGTCTCAGAGAGAATGGCTGTATAGAACTGGAGTGATTTATGAATCTCTGTGGGTTGGTAATGGAAATTTGGAGGAAATATCCTTTTGGCTAATTGATCTGGAGTTTGGTTTTGACGATTGTCTCTGGGGATACTGAAGAGATACTCTTTTGGTTCCTTAATGATGTAAGGAGATGTTTTTGTGTAGTTGGGTGTTGGTGAGGGTGTTGGCGATTGCCGGTAACTAGATGAGTAAGGATCATAGTCATTGACTAATGCTGACTGGAAATTTGGTTGGGGTTGTTGGTCGTTTGGTCGTAGATTTCCAATGGTTGATCCTAAGGGAGTAAATATGTTGGTTATGGCTAAGGCCGAGGAACCAGAAATAGATTCCTGTTTTGGTGGTGGTAAGGTGGCATGAAGCCTTCTTTGCTGAGCATTGCCCTTCTGAGAATCCTGAGGATTTTTCTGCTTATTAGACATTCTTCCCCTGCAAAAATTCTCTGGTTAAGAAATCTGGGATGCAGTTATGGCTGCCTTTAATGTATTCAATTTGAAAATCAAAGATTGATAATATGGCTTGCCATCGTGCAAAAATCTGTTTTAATGCAATGTTTTGAACATCATTTTGTAAAACATGTTTTGCTAATAAATCATCTTGAAATTTGCTAATGCATAATACAATAGATAAAATCTCTTTTTTAATAGTGCTATAATTAGCTTGTGCAGGATTCCATACTCCTGAATGGAAACGAACAATCTGTTCAGGAGATTCTGGAGAAATTTTTTGTTTGAGGATACCTCCATAACCGATATCCGAAGCATCGGTTTCCACTATTTTGAAAGAGTGGGGAGTTGGAATGCCAAGGCAAGGCAATGTCTTGACATGATTCTTAATCTGTTTGACAATGGAAGTATGAGTGAGAGACCACGCTGGGGGATTATCCTTAAGTCTATCAAACAAGGGTTTACATTGTTGACGTAAATGAGGATAAAATTCAGAGACATAATTCAAAGAACCAAGAAATCGCTGAAGTTAGGTTTTATCAGTAATTTGGTCTGGGAATTTGTCTGCAAACTGAATGACACGGTCTATGGGTTGAATGGTAGACTGATGAATGTTGTATCCTAAAAACCTAACTTTGGTTTGGAACAACTTAATCTTAGTGGCTAACACAACCAATCCATTTGATCTAATGATCCTAGCAAACAAATGCAAATGTTTCCAGTGTTCGTCTATTGACTGTGAATAAACAAGAACATCATCAATATAAACAATTGTAAAATGACTATATTGATTGAAAATCTCATTCATTATATTTTGAAATTCACTGGGAGCATTCTTTAATCCGAAAGGCATTACATTCCATTCATAATGGCCGAAAGGCGTTACAAAAGCAGTTTTATACTTATCAGATTCATGCACTTGAATTTGCCAAAAACCTGATTTCATATCAAACTTTGAAAAAATAGTTGCTTTACTACGCCTTTTTATTAAATCTCTTTTGTTGGGGATTGGATACCGAATCCATTCCAAAACAGCATTCAAAGGTTTGTAGTTAATAACCAATCTGGGAGACCCTCTTTCTAACTCTGCACTTTTCTGAACATAAAATGCAGGACATGACCAAGGTGACTTGGATTTGCGGATAATTCCTTTGGAAAGAAGATCCTGGATTTCAGTTTTACACACATCCATTACTTCTTGACTCATTTGGATGGGTCTAGCCTTAGTAAGTATCTTGGATTCATTAAACTCCTTGATATAAGGAAGTTTAACAATGTGCTGTTTGCGGTGCCAAAAGGCGTTCGGGATGTCAGAACAAACTACTCTAATAAGCTTATCCTGAAACTGGGAAATGCGTTGAGCTAAATGCTCTTGCTTGTGTTGTTCCTCAACTCGTTTGTGATTAATTTCTTCCTTCAAGAAATTAATATGATTGGACTTATTAGTGATGAGGCTGATGGATCGCGAAATGCTATCCTTCTGAAGGTGCCTAATGTTTTTGAGATCTGTTTCCAGGCAGAACTCAAACGTGACTTTCTGTCCTAAGACTTTGGTGGTAATCCTATTGTGATGAACCTTAAAAGGGTAGATGAGAGCTATGAAAGGTAATCATAATATGACGAGGTCTGAGATGTTCTTAATTAGGACAAATGACGTTTTAAAACACACATCATCCTGGCAGATATGTGCTTTAGGAATTTCGAATTTTAATTGCATTGGAGATTGATTTGCAGCACTAAGTACTTCATTGGACTTATGAAAATACTTAGTAGGTATTATCCCTTCTTGAATACAATTCAAGTCTGCTCCTGAATCTATCAAAGCAATAGAATCAAAACGGAAATCATCGATTACTATCGATATTTTGGAATACCATTTTTTAATCCTGATTTTGTCTAAAAGACCGAGGACTAGATCTCGTTGGGATGAGGTTTTGGACGAAGAGTCCGAGTGATGGTCTGATGAAGAAGAAGTGTCCTGTCCTTCATCATTGTTGGCTAAAGCCTGTGTTTGAACTCTACTGAGTTGTGTACGAATTTCTAGGTTTTCGGACTTTAGAAACCTAATTTCGTCTTTGACTTTGTTGACTTCTCTGTGTAAGTCATGAATGGTGATTTCTTTCTTAGACTTATTAAACCTTTCCAAGGTTGTGCTAAGAGAGATTTTTTGAGGTGGTTGAGGTTGGCTAATGCCGCTGTCATCTGAAGAAACTAATTTCTTAAGTTTCTTGAGATAGAAGGTTTTGAGTTCAGGGTCATTGACCTTGGAGATTAACTCGAGGAGAAGATCCTCTTGTTCTTCTTGCTTACTAAGCACTAAAACCTTTTTACAGCAAGCATCGGTACATCCTAGCTTGATGTTAGGTGACGAAAGGCTGGAAGAGGTGTTGTGGTTAGAAGAGGATAATTCCAAATCATCTTCTGATTGACTATGGTCAGTGTCTCTCAATTCCAGAACTTGGATGAGATGAAGTTTCTGTTGGAAATGTGCCCTAAAACCAATCATGTGATGATACTTTACGGACATTTCACATGTTAAACTAATATAGTTTAATAGAAGGGCAAAGATTATTGTTTTAAGCCGTCTCATATAAATGTTATATGCTTGAACAATAAGTCCAAGGAATATGTGATTGAGAGAATGCGATCTAAAGAAGTTAGATTCATGAGACCATTCTTTCGTAGACACATCCTAAATGTTCCTAATCATAGGATTGCCAATTGGGCATTAGCAGTCCGTTAAGATCAGTATGTGCTATGTCTTCTCTCAAGGAGAGTGACTGGTCTCGAGTCATTGGTGTAAGTGACACCAAGACAAGCATGTAGGTGCTCAATAGAGAATGAGTTCACTGAACACGATCAACGAGGAGTTCTTTGACCTTTGACCTGAGGCATCATAGTTGTCTTGTGGTTAGGTACTTAATCTTTGATTATGTCAAACGTCACTCCACATAGTGGGTGTCCACGGCGTCGTCGGGGTTAAGCCACTTAGCTATGGAGGCAAGTGAATGCGCAACAAAGGATCTCTAACCTTCAAACCGTTTAAGGGAGAATACTCTATGATATGATTAAAATCTCTGATCAGAGTATGAATGAGATTTAGGAATGTGTTCCAAATCACATTCAAGGGAATCATATAAGCACAAGATTCACATTGGATAGTAGACATGAATAAACTATCAAACCAAACAATGTGGTCAAGAGTATTGTATTAGAGAATGACCGTATTGCATTTGTAATCCTAAACTGAATAGGTTCTCCACCTCTTCTGATTAGCTTGGGTAACCATGATATGCTGCTAGGTGTCACTCATGGTTTGTGGAAGCCTTAAACGTGTGTAATCACTAAAGGGAGAATTGAAAGAAGTTTCAATTCACAATCGATTTAAAAGAGTTTGAATCGCCCACTGCCTCGCTAAAAGGAACCGAATGGATCGTACACCGTGTAAGGTAAAGATTGAAGATTCAACGGAGATGAGTAAGAATAATTAAATGGTTTAATTATTTATGGCAAGGATTAATTAATATGTTAATTAATCAAACGAATAAGTTCGTTAAAGACTTCGGGATAGTTTTGGACCTTAAGGCCCAATGGGCTTCGAACGTCAAGTCCATTAACTTAAGTTGTATGGCAACTTAATGAATAATGATTCACAAAGGCCCAAATAGCCCAATTAATCCCTAAGGCCGGCCATTTAATGAAGGGTAGCAAACTTGGACTTATTTACAAGTTTGCCACTCAAATGAATTAAGGTATAAATATGACTTTATAGCCAAAATTCATTTAGAGTTGTTTTTGGGGAAATTGGAGAAAACACAAACTCCTTTCTCTCTAAAAATGGCCGGCCCCCTTGGAGGGATTATCTAGCAATCCTACTCCTCCAAGGTCACTCATTTCTTCTTAAATCTAACCTTGGTGTAGAAACTTAGAGGTTCTCAATTTTGGGAACTTAGAGAACCTATTCTTCCATCCAAATCCATAGATTTAATATGCAAGGAATGAAGGCCCTCTCTTTGGGTGATTAGCCTTTGCTTATGCAAAGAGGAATCTACAAAGGTATAATTTCAACTCACTTTGTTTTGAGTTGTGTATTGGTTCACCAAACTACTAGGCTTTGAACATTCATGGGTAATGTTTTGTTTTTAAGTACATGTAAGCATGATTCCGCCTTTAATTTGTTAATTGCATGCTAATGATGTTGCTTAAATGAACATGTTTCTCAAAATAATCCTTCAGTTTCTATTCCTCAGAGATCTTCAGTTGGTTAATGGTGTTTTTGACTCTACACTTATTAGCGTAGTGTCCGAATTTGCCAGACTTGTAGCATTTTCCTTTCTGACTATTGTCTTTGGAATGGAACTTTCCAAAGGATTTCCTTTTCCCCTTTTTCCATTTGTTGGATTTTGGTTTTTCGTAAAACGAATTGGGTTGGAACTGTGGTTTCCTATGTTTGTGGTGTCTCTTACTAGAGTATTTGGTTGGATACTTACCGAAAGTATCTGACCAGTGAGGTTTTTTCCTATTGGAAGGTGCTATGGGTGGAAGACCATATTGTTCACAGAACGTTCCTAGTTCGTATTTGGCTATGGCCTTGTCTTTGTTGACCTGCCTTGATATTTTCATATCAATGCACATCTTCAACCCTTCCTTCTGGATAATATTAATTATATTACCATAAGTAAGAGTATGATATGGTATAATACCATCGTCGTTTACTAACGTTGTTCTAATCTTATGGGCGAAAAGATTGGGTAAGCCATTAATGAATTTCTCTTTCCAAAATGGCTGGTTACTATCTTCTCTGAGCATAACTCTTGAGAGGAAAACGTCTTTGTACCATCTGAAGTCACTTAAGGTTGGACACCTTAAATTACTTAGTTGGTCGTGAATCCTAGTTGTAACGTTAGAGGGAGTACCTATGAAATGTTCTGTGATGGTGAAGAGAAGTGTGTTGACTGCATCTGGGACACCTTGTCCTAGACGTTCGTCAAAGAGAGGAATTCCTTCCTCATCTTTCTTGACCGCATTACGGATTTCATTTCTAGAATGTTCGGTGAGGTGCTTTTCCCACCAGGAATGAAGCATTCCCGTGAAGCCAGTGACCAAAAGATCAACGACTTGGGTTTGCGAAAGATTATGGTTGGTAATGTAGCTATTAGCAACCATAGAGATGTGTTGGAGTTTGTTTAATAACTCTTGTTCTGATAAGCCATCTATATTCCATTCATAGAGTTTATCAGAGGATACTGAGAATTGGTTTTCAAAATTCCTTTCCTCAAATTGGAGGTCAGGAGGTGTTGGTCTGGGATACCAGTTTTTGGTGAGAGATGTGGGATTTACCCCTTTGTGGTTAAGTCTCTTAAGTTCAAGACTCTGAAAGGCTTCTTCCACCTTGTGGATAGAATCAACACTTTCATCTTCTGAATCTTGTTCTGAAGAGGATTGGGATGAGTCGAGTTCATCATTGTGATTAATCACATGAACTCCTTTTTCTGGCTTTAGCTCATTGAGCATTTGGTCTATTTTCTGGGATGTGGAGGCCACTTTGAGTGAGGGAGACTCTGGGAAGTTAACCAAAGGTTTTTCTCTTGGGATAGGCTTGGGTGAAGACAACTTATCGATTTTGGTTTCGATTTTGTCTAACTGTTTGCCTATGGTATGTAGACTTTGGTTTGTGTAATTGTTCTGCTCAATTACAGGTTTTACTCATACATCATCTTTTGGGATTTTGAAAGGAGTGGCTGGGATTTGCGTATTGGCTGTGGTGATTAAGATCTTTTCTTGGGGAGGATGGCTAGAGGAGACAATAGTTTTGTCTTCTTTAAGCCAGTTTTGTTTGGTTATTACCTCTAACTATTGTTGTTCAGGCTCGTAGTACTTTTCAACATAGTTGAAGAAAAATACTTCAAGTTTGTGTTGAGTCATGAAAGCTTTCCATTTTTCTTAAATTTCAAGCTTTTCATCTTGGGTGTATTTATTTCTGAAAATATTCCTCCGCGGAATGTTTTCAGTGGCTTCTATGTCTCTATTGAGTCTTTTGTTATTAGGCTTGAATGGTTTATTCAAGACTAACAACTGGGGATTAACCTGACTTGCGTCAAAGTCAAATTCTGTGGGTGAAGATCACTCTCGGTTGGACTATAGCTTATTTTGAATAAACATAAGTCCGAATACTTTGCAAAAGGTTTCAAAGAATTCAAGAAATGTAAGTTGATGAGTAAGACGTCTAAAGTATTTACCTCCTTAGATTTGATCAAAGGAAAAGTAATACTTTAGATTAGTTTCCTTGAAAGATATCAAGGAAAGTAGCATCATAAGATAATAAATTTTTCCATTAGGAGAAGAACGTACTCAAATATGATTTAGTTCGTTGGTTATTATCTATTACCCATATATAGGATATATACACTTCTAAAACAATGTGATTGTGAATTAGAAGATCTTCCAAAATTTTCATAACTACATAAGATGTAGTTAGAAAGAAAGACAAATCTTAAGCATGTTAAGATTTGGGGTTGTGTGCTAATGAGCAATATTTGTTTGATAACAAATCTTGTGGGATATCCTTAAATTAGCTTTTAGATATCGCTTCTATAAACCAACTAACAAATGTTGTTTGTGGGGTAGTTCATTGTAATCTTACAATATGATTTGCATAAACGCAAATGAACGAGAGATAGAACTCAAAGAATGGGTTCTTTAAGAGACAAGAAAGTAATCAACAAATATAACAACCTAGTTCCTATACCACAAGCTCCAAGGTAGTCGAGAAGGATTTATAAACCGTCTCAGTTGAATGGTTTGAACTTTATGACTATGTCATAGAGTTGCACCTCTTAATTATGAATCTAATCCATCATTGGATGTTTCTTCATTATGAATGAAGAGATAAACATATATCTCTTTATTATGACTAAAGAGATATTTGGATGGAAACATTGAAAGTAATGACTTTAATATGTTCCATCATGTATGCAAAATATATTGCCATATAGAAGCTCACAACATTGTTGTTTGGATGGGAAAGTTCATTTATGAACTCTCTATTCGGTTCCAACCAGAAAGTGTATGACACTAATGGGGCGATAGCTCGAGCCAGGGAATCAAGGTCTCATCAAGGTCCGAACTCAAATGAGAGACTGAACCACATGATTGAGAATCATGTATAATGGTGACGTTGTTAATCTCAAGATTGCTTCTATGGATAACATATAGATATCCATTGTCTGGGCCTGCAATTCAGCCATTTTTGAAATGACTATAGAAGAAGTATCATCACTGATAACTAAGCTAATTGGCTCTAGTGCAAGTGGGAGATTGTTGGAAATGTGCCCTAAAACCAATCATATGATGATACTTTACGGACATTTCACATGTTAAACTAATCAAGTTTAATAGAAGGGCAAAGATTATTGTTTTAAGCCGTCTCATATAAATGTTATATGCTTGAACAATAACTCCAAGGAATATGTGATTGGGAGAATGCGATCTAAAGAAGTTAGATTCATGAGACCATTCTTTCGTAGACACATCCTAAACGTTCCTGATCATAGGATTGCCAATTGGGCATTGACAGTCCGTTAAGATCAGTATGTGCTATGTCTTCTCTCAGGGAGAGTGACTAGTCTCGAGTCATTGGTGTGAGTGACACCAAGACAAGCATGTAGGTGCTCAATAGAGAATGAGTTCACTGAACACGATCAACGAGGAGTTCTCATACTCATGTCACATGAGAACTCATGGTTGGGATAATGCAAAGTAGTCCTTTGACCTGAGGCATCACAGCTGTCTTATGGTTAGGTCCTTGATCTTTGATTATGTCAAATGTCACTCTATCAGGGTGTCCACGGCATCGTCGGGGTTAGGCCACTTAGCCATGGAGGCAAGTGAATGCGCAACAAGGGATCTCTAACCTTCAAACCGTTTGAGGGAGAATACTCTATGATATGATTAAAATCTCTGATCAGAGTATGAATGAGATTTAGGAATGTGTTCCAAATCACATTCAAGGGAATCATATAAGCACAAGATTCACATTGGATAGTAGACATGAATAAACTATCAAACAAAACAATGTGGTCAAGAGTATTGTATTAGAGAATGACCGTATTGCACTTGTAATCCTAAACTGAATAGGTTCTCCACCTCTTCTGATTAGCTTGGGTAACCATGATATGCTGCTAGGTGTCACTCATGGTTTGTGGAAGCCCTGAACGTGTGTAATCACTAAAGGGAGAATTGAAAGTAAGTTTCAAATTCACAATCGATTGAAAAGAGTTTTAATCGCCCACTGCCTCGCTAAAAGGAACCTAATGGATCGTACACCGTGTAAGGTAAAGATTGAAGATTCAACGGAGATGAGTAAGAATAATTAAATGGTTTAATTATTTATGGCAAGGATTAATTAATATGTTAATTAATCAAACGAATAAGTTCGTTAAAGACCTCGGGATAGTTTTGGACCTTAAGGCCCAATGGGCTTCGAACGTCAAGTCCGTTAACTTAAGTTGTATGACAACTTAATGAATAATGATTTACAAAGGCCCAAATAGCCCAACAAACACCCTAAGGCCGGCCATTTAGTGAGGGTAGTGAACTTGGACTTATTTACAAGTTTGCCACTCAAATGAATTAAGGTATAAATATGACTTTATAGCCAAAATTCATTAAGGGCTTTTTTTGGGGAAATTGGAGAAAACACAAACTCCTTTCTCTCTAAAAATGGCCGGCCCCCTTGGAGGGATTATCTAGCAATCCTACTCCTCCAAGGTCACTCATTTCTTCTTAAATCTAACCTTGGTGTAGAAACTTAGAGGTTCTCAATTTTGGGAACTTAGAGAACCTATTCTTCCATCCAAATCCATAGATTTAATATGCAAGGAATGAAGGCCCTCTCTTTGGGTGATTAGCCTTTGCTTATGCAAAGAGGAATCTACAAAGGTATAATTTCAACTCACTTTGTTTTGAGTTGTGTATTGGTTCACCAAACTACTAGGCTTTGAACATTCATGGGTAATGTTTTTTATTTAAGTGCATGTAAGCATGATTCCGCCTTTAATTTGTTAATTGCATGCTATTGATGTTGCTTAAATGAACATGTATTCTCCAAATAATCCTTCATAAATGAGTGCCAAAGGCTGTGTTCCTTCAAGGATTCTATATCCTGAAGTCTGTGTGTTGAGAGTGAGCGCACTCAAGATGTTGGGATCTGAGAGACTTAGCGTGAGATCTGTATAACAGTCGAAGTGGATAGGTCCATTGGAAAGGCTGGATTCAATCATTCCAATGATGCTATCACGAAAGTCTAAGAATCTTGCATCATGAAGACACAAGAGGATTGAGGTATTGAGACCTCTTCGGGTTAAGGGTTTAACCGCTACCTGGACTAACCCTATATGCATGAAGTTATGACCATCTTTTCTATGTTTCCTAATCTGGTGAGGAGTAAAGAGTTGACACTCTTCGCGATCTTTGCTAAGAGCGTAGGTCTGTTCTACAGTCTTAACATGATGTTCTAAATGAGGCCATTGACCATTTCTTTTTGTATATGTTCTTGGGTGAGACTTTGGGGATATTCCAATCTCCAAAACCTAGACTACTGTCTGTTTGAAAACCAAATTTCTGTTCTTCGTTAACAATGTCAGGTATGCTGTCTAAATGCATATGAGAGCTACTGCTAGTCATAGAGTTTGTTCTAAACAGTCTACCCATGAAGTACAAATTCAAACACACAAAATACAGAAAACTTATAAATCAAACCTCTATGCTTATTAGCTATATCCCTTCCCGCTCATGCCTCCACCTCGGGACTTACTGTTTGGACAACGCGCCTTACTGTTTGGTGGGGGACACAGAAAATTCACACAAAGGATTAGCTTACAAGCAATCTGGAAAATGGATGAAAAATAAGTACTAAACTTGCAGAATGAAGAGAATAACTCAATGACTACCGAGTGGCTCTGATACCACATATATATATATATATCTATATATAATAGTAAAACTATAATAATAGTACAGTAGGGGTTCATGGTGGATGCTTTCATGTAATCAGGAGTTGATAAAATATCAATTATGTGTTTCGAACGAACCTGATTAGCTGTAATCAAATAAAATCTCCTCCATGAACCTTCAGTTCTTTAGCGTAGGCCTATTTAATTGAAGAATTATACAGAGGGGGAGAGGTGTGTGGCAGCAACAATGAGAAGAGATAAATTGATAAATTATAAGGTGTGTATTGTCTCATTGCTTTTATTTATAGTAGTTCGGAAGGGAAAATTCTCACCTTTTAAGTAATACAACTGAAATATGACGATATCTAAATATGCTATAAAATCTCAACAGGATTTACACAATCACATTCCTAATTAAATTAGGACTAAAACGAGTTGGAATTTTTATCCACGTCCAACATTGGACTTTAATTATTTAATAGGTGTGTGAAACATAAAACTTGGAATCTCTCCCATTCATTTTGCATCCTCTCATGTCCCCTTCTTTTATTTTTAGCTCTTAAAAAAAATTTCAAAACGGTAAAGATTAATACCACGTAAGAAAGAAGTCGTCTCTTACCCAAATTTAAAAGAAAAAAAAACTGACGGCATCTTTTTCCCCTTTCCTCCAACGCTACATTCCGATTTTATTTTGCTCGTCGCTTGAGCTCCTCCCTCACCTTCTTTGCTGTTCCTTACAACCACTCAACGTCGTGGATAGATTCAAGTACTCCATGATTGACTTTCAGTTTTTCCTCGTCATTTGTGTACCTTGTTTATGGAAAATTGAGAGGTTGGATAGAGAACTTTCTCTTACTATTAGAGGGGATAGGAGGCTGGATAGAGAACTTCCTAAACCCTTAAACAAACAGTCAGGGGATAGGAGGCTGGATAGAGAACTTCCTAAACCCTTAAACAAACAGTCAATCTTATAATTTTTTTAATGTTCCACCCTCAGTTTCTCCTTCAATACTCTATTACTTTTTGCCAATCAATTCGCAGTTGGTTGATTTCATTTTATGGCTCGAAACAAGATAGGGAATGAAGGTATAAAAAAAGGAAAAATTACTTCCCATTTTCTATTTTTAGGCAGGCGTGTGATATCCACACACCCCATTTTACTTCTCACACATTAGGGGTGGGCAAGCAGGTCTTGGACCCACGGGTCGGGGCGGGTCTAAAATTACAAATACAAAACAGGGTGGGGCGGGCTGGTTCCTGCTAAATAATGGGGCGAGCCAGTTCTAAAGATTGGAGAAAACGAGCCCCTGACTCGGACCGTTCATTGCTACTATGATTACCCTCCCTTGTCTATTACCCTATCTCTCTTATTCTCAGACCTAATTCGACCCTAACCCTTTATTGTTTCCTCCCTTGATTTCTCTGCTCCCTCGATCTCTCTCAATTTCTCTCACACAATTTCTCTCCCATCTCACTCACCCTAAACCTTCACAAAGCATTACAAACCAGACATATACCCAGCTCACCCACCGTAAACCATTTGCGCCACAAGCCATCGTCCATAAAGCATTACCAGTTACGCCACAAGCCGATGTCCACCTCTTTCCTCCAATCTCGCGCTTGAGCTGTTGATAATTTCAGGTAATTTCTCTAAAACACTATTTAAAATTTTAGGGTTTATCGATTAACTCTCACTCTCTCTTGACGCCCCTGTCTCCAATCTATGCAGCTTCGAATGGAGCTCAATAGAAAGGTTTCGAACGTGGTGGAACGAGCGGAGGATTTAGGTCGGGCTTGGCCGAGACGATGTCCTGGAGCAATTTGAGGATGTTGAGGAAGGCAATGAGGTCCTGGAGCGATTTGAGTTTGTGTAAGGGACGAGCGAGTTGAATTGCTTGGAAACGGCCAACGGATGAGGGTCTTGATGTCGGACAGTTGGAGACCAAGTCAAAGATAGAGGATAAGCGAGACCGAGGCAAAAAAATAAAAAATAAGGACCCGTGGACCCGTCCCAAATCGGCCCGTTTAAAACGGGCCTGGTTAAGTCCGGCTCCAGTGTTCAAATTTCCAATACCCAGCCCGACCAGGCCCATTTCCATTTTAAGCGAGTCTGGTTCGGTCCTTTCAAATTTGGGCCCGGCCCGGCCCGACCCATGCCCACCCTTATCACACACTTTTTAAATTTTCGGTTGTTGAATCAGATGAAATAAAGAAGATTAACGAACAAAAATTAACAGAGGTGTGCACACACCCCTTTAGGAATATGCATTTTGCATCTTTCTTCTTTAAATTTTGTTGTCATATTCTCCGGTAAGTTAATTTTGTTGAAGACGTCTTTGAAGGTTTAGTGTGTACTAAAATATAAGAAGATTTTGGTGCATCATATTGTGATCATCTTCTCCAATTTTGGCTTTGGCAAACTCATATTAAATTGTCGTCATGGATTTGTTTTGTATTTCTTAGAGCATCTCCAATGCAAAGATTCAAATTTTATATTTGAGTCTAAATATAAGGTAAACATTTCCAATACACATGAGACTTAAAAATCATATTTGATTTTGAGGTAATGTGAGACACAAATTTTAGTTTTAATATGAGATTTGAGTCCAAGGTGGAGCCCAAGCCAACTACAAAAAATGTTATTCAACCAAGAAAAATGAGATTTGAATTTTGAGTCAAATAATCTCCAATGCATATTACCAAATTGTTAAAACTCAAATATGAGTCTTGCCATCAATGTTTTCTTTGTTGGTGTAAAAGGGTGGCTCCAAGGCCGGCTTTGGCCCAGTGCAAATGAGGGCTGGGCGATTGTCTAGGGCCCAAAAAAATTAGTGAGCACCAAAATATTAATGTGGTATATTCATATATGTTTTCATGAGAGTATAAGTTTTAAAATTTGGTTAAATGATCAAGAAATTTAACCAGAATTAGTGGTTTCTTTTGTTTAAAATTAATGAGGAGGTCTTCAATTCGAAAAGCTATGTGTGTTTGTTACTTTCTAGCTTTTGCGAATTTCTTTTTTGTAGACATGTAAAATTTCGTTGCATACAAATGATGCATCACAAAGCTCCATGTGTCATATGACTCGTCAAAAAATGGACAAGTCATCAATGACTGTGGCATAAATCAAGCAAAAGAAGCTCAAAACTTCCCCAAAATTCAGCAAAAGGGGAGAAATACCCCTTAAAATCAACAAGGGGTCCAAATTGCTCTCAAAATTGGAAAGAAAGCTAAAGCGTCTTCACAAAATAAGCAAGAATTGAAGATTGCTAGCAAAATAGGCAAGAAAGCGGTAGAATTCAGCCAAGCACTGATTATTGGACTCCAAATGGCGATCGACATGGAAATCACAATGCTAGAAGTGTATGGCAACTCCAAACTCATAATCAATCAACTTTTGACTAAATATGAAGCAAGGAAAGATGATCTCATCCCATACTTTCGGCTAGCAACTGAACTACTACAAAAGTTCGAGGCCGTGACGCTAGAACATGTGCCAAGAAAAGAAAATCAAATGGCGAACGCTCTCGCTAACCTAGCCTTAAGTATGGCGTTGAGAGAAGACAAAGATGCGGACATGATCGAGCCTCTATGGAAAATTATGGAAAATCAATATGCACAATAAATATGTGCTAATTTATCCATTTTCAAAATTTTCATACAAGATCGAGCCTCTATGGCCCTTGGAGAAAATTTTCATTTCATTCAAGATCAAGCCTCTACGATCCTTAAAGAAAATCTCCATTTCATTCAAGATTAAGCTTCTATAGCCCTTGAAGATAATTTTCATTTCATTCAAGACCAAGCCTTAAAAGCCTTTCAAGAAATGTTTCGTTCAAGAAATACGCCTCAACGGCTCTTGATGAAATTAATCATTTCAATTTAAGAAATATGCCTCAATGGCCCTTGACAAAAATTCATCATCTCCATTCAAGAAATACACATCTACGGCCCTTGAAGAAGCAAACGAACGAAATATCAAGTCTCAACGACCATTAAGTTAGAACATTCACATTACAGGACTTCAAAACACATTTCCTGCATGTGACAAGCACATGTCTACAACCCGCCTTGAAGTGGGGACATTTGTAGACATGTAAATTTCGTTGCATACAAATGATGCAAAATAAAGCTCCACGTGGCATATGACTCGTCACAATTGGACAAGTTATCAATGATATGTTGCACAAATCAAGCATAGAAAGCTCAAAACTTCGCCAAAATTTGGCAAAAAGGAGGAAGTACCCCTTAAAATCAGCAAGGGGTCTAAATTGCTTCAAAACTAGAAATAAAGTTAAAGCATCTTCACAAAACAAGCAAGAATTGAAGATTGCTTGCAAAATAGGCAAGAAAGCCGTATAATTTAGCCAAGCAAGGGAAAATGGCTAAAAACATGAAACAAAACATGCCTAAATTCTCCCTTGGACGAATCAAGACACAAATCAAGGCCAAATCCATCCAAAGGTATGGCTTTGGAAGTCTAAAATACAAGGTCCCAAGACAAGCATAAAGGTCAATAATTTCTACATTGAAAGGCCCAAAATTCTCACAAAAGGAGAACCTCTGCCAAATCTTTGAAGATTAATACGCTGCCAAAGCTCTCTTCAAAGAACATACAACCAAAGCCGAAGCTTTCTTTCGACCAAAGCAGAAATAATCCCTTTGAGATTCAACCAGCACTTGTGCTAATTCCTTCAAGACTTTATTGTAAGCTTAAACTTGTAACGACATTCGGTTCAAGATCAAGTCGCCAAGACCCTTGAATCAACAAAATTCCACATTAACATCACATTTGCCGCAGGTCATACACAAACCTGGAGGTGAAGGCTATCCACACATTGTTTCAAGCTCAAAACTTGAAGCAACTGTTCAATCGTTCGTCCGAGATTAAGTCATTGCGACCCTTGGATCAACAACTTATGCATCTACATCAAATTTGAAGACTAAATCAGAGGAAAATTGTAAACAAAGATTGTAACCTTACAAATTCATTAATAAAAACATTTACTTTGTACACGTGTTCTTGTCTCATTCGTTACAAAATTTTTGTTTTTACAAATATGGGACCTCTCTTCCAATCTTCCTTATCTTCAAAACACACATGGAATCAAGAAAGGATCAAGTTGTTCCCGCGACCAACGCAAAGAACAAGAACATCTTTACCGCAAGTAATGGCACTTTGGGCGTCACAACTCGAAGCAAGGCAAAAGCTCTCTCTACCGTGCCTTCCACCCCTACATTAACTTTGCCGAATAACCAAGAGCACCTGAGGCATGAGTTCGTGATCACCCTAGCCTCGCTAAGGGCACCAAGGGAAGAAAGCCCGATGAGGTACTCCGAGTCGTTGACTTCCGATGCCCACTCAAGCATTAGCTTGTATCCCATAACAATGCAAGTCATGACTACAGGTGCAACTTTAATCGAAGAGTAGCTGGCACAAATGAGTGAAGCAATCCCAAGGTTGACAAGGATCGTGGAGGAAAATGACTTGCAGATTGCTATACTCGTCAACTGTCTGGAGGCGCAGCATGACGAGAAAGCTGACCCGAAGGTTTAATCTATTAAAGGAGAAAACTGACAAAAAAGAGGAGCCTCTGATGGACAAAGATGAGGAGAAGCTATGGGTGGACCAAGCTCTAACACTCATGTGATCTATCTCTATCCAATAGCTGCAAAAAATGATCAAAAACACGATTAAGGCAGAATATGAAATAGGCTCGCATGATTCCATGCTGTACTCAAAGCCATATTCTAAAGGGATTGATGCCTTGAGGATGCCAAGGGGTATCAGTCACCCAAATTCATGCAATTCGATGAAAAAAAGCATTCCTAAACAACATATTGCCTATTTCATTTAAACCTGCAACAATGCTAGGATGGATAGAGACTACCTCATCAAGCAGTTTATGAGCTTGCTAAAAGGTAATGCCTTTGACTAATACACGACCTCGAGCCTGAGTCTATCAACAACTGGAACCAGCTTGAAAGGGAATTCCTCAACCGCTTCTACAACACTCGCTGCACTATAAGCATGTTGGAGTTGACAAGTACAAAACAGTGGAAGAATGAACCTGTTGTCGACTACATCAATAGGTGGCATTCATTAAGTCTAGACTGCAAAGATCAGCTTTCTGAAACCTTTGCCATTGAGATATGTGTTCAAAGAATGCACTAGGGGTTACATTACATTCTCCAAGGCATAAAACCTGAGGACCGAGAATATTTGTGGGTGTACAATAAGCCCAAATTCATCGTACCCTTGAAGTAGGAAAAAATGTCTTTAACACCATTCCAGTGTTGCGTGTAGGCTCATTGCTGTATCTAGCCAAAAGATTAACAGCGAATGAGATGTCAGGTCTAGTGCATTGAGCCAAGTACAATAAAGTACCAATTGCACCTACATATGGAAATTCAAGCTCCAAAATCTCTTCTTTATCCTCCTTAGGACAAAAAGGATCTTGTTTAGCATCTAGAGTCCGAACGACCATAGGAGTGCTCGAAGACTTCGCTTTATCCTCATTAAAACATCACAACACCTTTTAGGTGTAGTTCGATTGATGTCCTAAGATTTCATTCAAATAGTGCTCGATCTCCAAGCCGAAAAATATCGAGTTTTCCCAAGATCTTTCATCTCAAATTCCAATTTCAGGTGAACGACAATTTCCTCAAGCTCTACATGAGTTCTGATGAGGTTCATGTCGTCAACATAAACTGAAACTATCACAAATCCAGAATGTGACTTCTTTATAAACACACATGGGCATAGTTCGTTGTTAACATAACCCTGACTTATCAAATATTCATTCAGACAGTTATATCACATCTACCTGGATTGTTTCAATCCAAAAAGTGATCACCACAATTTAATTGAAAGAATGTCCCGTGGTCTAGAACTATTTAAACCAGTCAATGAAAGTCATTCTAGAAGTTTTATGTAAATTTCCGTATCTAGATCCCCATAAAGATATACGATTACCACGTCCATAAGCTGGATATTCAGTTTTTTGGAAACTACCAAATTGATAAGGTAGCGAAACTTTATGACGTCCATTACGGGGGGATACGTCTCCTCGTAATCAATTTCAGGGCATTGAGAGAAGCCTTGGGCTATGAGGCGTGCTTTGTATCGCACTATTTCATTCTTCTTATTACGCTTCCACACGAAAACCCACTTGTAGCTTACGGGCTTCACATGTGGTAAAGTATGAGCTATAGTCCCAAACACTTTACATTTCGTAAGTGAATCAAGTTTGACCTGGATTGCTTGTTTCCAGTTTGACTAATCCGTTCTACGTCGACATTGATCAACGGAATGTGGTTTAATGTCATCACTAAACATGATGTCGGAAGTAACTGTATAAGCAAATGCATCATCGATAATCATCTCATTTCGATTCGAAACCTCATCCAATACTACGTAATGGACCGAAATCTCACGATGCTCAAAAGGCCGGTATGTCTTATGTAAGACATCACCGTAATCTAAAATAACCTCATGCGTTGGATCAGATAAGTAAGTAATGGTCATATTCACACTAGGGTCACTAGTTTGTGCCGTTTTCCACTTCTAAGGTTGTGAATCATTTGAACCAAGGGGTCTGCCATGCTTTAGGATAAGAGCAGGTGATTGGCTAACCATCAGTTTACCAGGCCGTGTCGAAGGTGTGGTCGCCCCACCCTTAGAGACAGTCTTGCCTTTCAAGGTGGTGATACGATGTATGTTGAGTACGTCCATCCTTACAGGTGCATTTGCTACGGGTATATATGGTGGGAGTAATCCACGACAATTAGCGGCGTCCTATAAGAACTTTAGTGATCTTATCTCCCCCTAACAACAGGAAGACTGTCTCATCAAAGTGACAATCTGCAAAATGTGCGGTAAAAAGATCTCATGTTAAGGACTCTAAGTAACGAATAATGGATGGTAAATCATAACTGACATAGATTCCTATTTTTCTCTGATGACCCATTTAAGTATGTAGTGGTGGCACTATTGTCACATAAACTGCGTACCCAAACACACATAAATGCGAAACATCAGGCTCGTATCCAGTAACCAACTATAATATTAAATGAGGTTGGATAGCGGTGAGCTTCAGGCAAACCAACATAGTTGCGTGCAATATTACATAACCCCAGGCAGATACCAGCAAGTTGGTTCGCATAACCAAAGTCTGAGCTATCGTTTGAAGGAACTTTATGAAAACTTCTGCCAGGCTATTTTGGGTGTGAACATGGAGTATAAGATGTTCAATTTCAATCCTAACAGACATGCAATAATTGTCAAAAGTCTATGATGTAAACTCTCCAGCATTATCCAGTCAAATCCACTTGATCGGTTAATCGGGGTGGTGTGCCCTAAGCTTAATAATTTATGCTAGGAGTTTCGCAAATACAACATTACGTGTGGACAATAAGCAGACATGTGACCATCGCGTCGATGCATCAACCAACACCATGAAGTATCTAAATGCTCCGCATGTTGGTTGGATAGGTCCACAAATATCCCCTTGAATCCTTTGAAGAAACTTAGGGGCGTCATGAATAATCTTTGTAAATGAGGGTTGAATGTTCAACTTCTCCACGAATCAAATGGTTGTTATGTACAACCCACTCGGGAGACGTTCTAGCTTCTCGTGAATATACTTCTGGCCATATTCGTAAGAAATGATAAAAAGAAATTCAGAACCATTCTCTTCAGTGGTTTCAACATGATATTGATTATCTTGAATATCTCTAAAACTCAACAACATTCTGCCAGACTGTGAAGAATAGAGTGTCTCTTTAATGGTTAATTTAGTACCATTGGACAACATTATATAGGCCTTTCCGTATCCTTTTATCAAGTTGGATGGGCCTGAGAGGGTTGTCAAAGGTCCATTTTTAGGTACGAAGTTGATAAAATAGTGTTTCTCACGCAATATGGTGTGTGAGGCGGCACTATCAACTAGACAACTAACTTCCTCACTAGTCATACCTAGAAATAAATTAATTGAATCGGTGACATGCATAAATATAATTTAGTTCATTCAATTAATTAATTCAAGAAATAATATTCATAAAATAATTATCCATAATTCAAAACAATCTAAAACCAAACAAATAATTCCAAAAACTTAGGAAAATTGTCCAAAAATTAAACCATAAACCGAAGATTTAGGGGAGGGGCCACTCTTAGTGGGTTCAGCCACTAGGAGTGTAACAATGACCTAACATGTCATAGAAAAATAAAAGTTTATTCTTCCATGGGAGCAAATGCCTCCTGAAAATCTTAAATCTCCACAGTTTTAGTATTATCTTCGAGATGTTCTACATGCACAATGTTAGTCTCACAACGAGAATGATACTTGGCAATAGCCTCGGGGGTAGCTTGGCATATGTGTGACCAATGATCCTTTGATCCATAGCGATAGCACATGTCTAGTTCAGTAGAAGCCGATTGAACGGTAGCTTTTCCCTTGTTCTTGAACTTTGGGGCCTTAAGGACAAGGGGTTTGTAACACCCTGGAAAATTTAAATATATGAAATGGATATTCATAATTATGAATATGTGAAAAGAATTGAGAAATTATATTAATTCATTTGAATTTTATCATAAATTAAATTGTTTATGAAGTTTAAAGTTTGAGAATTAATTAGTTAAAACCAGTAGACTTTTCAAGGTCATAATTTATATTTTTGAATAGAGTTCGATTTCACGAACGCGTGAGCGCAAACCGTTCGTGAAACAGAGTTATAACGAGGAAGTTATTAACGATAGAAGTTGAGGGTAAAATAGTCATTTTGACATTTAGTGGGAAGATTCTAGAAAATCTGGAATTTGAAGTGTGCCACATGTGTGGCTGAGATGGAAAGAAAATAAGAAAAAAATCAGCGATGGATGGTGGGGATTAAAAGGAAAGAATAGAAAGAAGGTAAAAGGGGAAAAGAAGGGGGAAGTGACCAATGGGAGAAGAGAACAAGAAGGGGAAAGGAGATAGGAGAGAAACGGGGGATCGGGAACCCACGATTTCCGACGAGCTTCACCCATTTTTCCGGCGAATTACACCAAACCAACTATTTTAAAACCCTCCATGACCTTTCCTCTACCTATTACACCCCAAAAATCAAGGGATTTGAACTTGAAATAGGGAGAAACCGCACTAAGGGTGCAGTGGGTATGTGTGTTCAATTCAACCAAATTTGAAACAAACAATAACTATCTCCACCACCATTAGAATCCCCTTGAGGTCTAGAACAAAGCCCAAACAAGTTTGGGGGGGTCGAAGTTGCTATGGAGTCGAATTAGGGACACCTAAATTTTAGGTTTCCGGCATGTTCGAGGCAAATTGGAGCCTTTTCAGGTCATTGGACTTGGCCACAGGTATAAAGTTTACTCTACTCTTTGGGATCTTCATTTCTGTATTTTTTGAGAATTTTTAGAAATAGTTGAATATTTCCTGCGAATCGGGGCAGCCGACCGCCACCCGTGACGGCGAGTGCGGCAGCTCACAGCCAGGAAGCCAAAATTCGTGTTTTCTGTGTATTTCACTCTTCTAATTATGCTTTTGAGATTATATTGCTGTGGTATGAATCCTATTATGATTGTGATATTTGTGGATTAAAGGAATATATTCGAATTTGGTTTAAATTTCAGAATTTTGAACTACGAATGACTTGATCCCTGTTTAGGGTACGTAGAAAGTCTCACGAGACGTTAGATGCAGCCATAAAATAAGTGGGACTAAATAATTGAGAATTAATATCTAGTTAGAATCTTGACCTAACTTGAGAAAATGAAAATAAAATGGTAAAATAATTGATTAATGGTATGTTTTGGAGAAAAGAATTCTGGTTTAGTTCGTTTCTTTTAATTTTGGAATCTGTGAAGCAAAGAACCTTAACTTTTGGTTTGATAATTAAATGAGAATGAAGTGGGCCTATCATCAAAATTTGATCTCCAAAATTTAATTATTTTGGGGTCGAAAGTGTGCCGATGAGGACGTCGGGCCCCTAAGGGGGGTGGATTGTTAGATCCCACATTGCCCAGGGGAGTGATCATTATATGTATATTCCTATCTCTACCTAGCACGAGGCCTTTTGGGAGCTCACTGACTTCGAGTTTCGTAGGAACTCCAAAGTTAAGCGAGTTCGCGCGAGAGCAATCTCGAGATGGGTGACCCACTGGGAGGTTCTAGTGTGAGTTCCCAGAAACAAAACCATGAGGGCGTACTCGGGGCCCAAAGCAGACAATATCGTGCTATGGTGGAGTCGAGCCCGAGTTGTGGTGAGGGGCCCGGGTCGGGATGTGACAGGGTTGGCACCCGTGGCAAGGCTTGCCACCCATTTCCACGACCACAATAGAGTTTCTGTTGGTTATGGTTGGTAGAGTTAGTTCTATGCGCTTCAGACAAAGTATTCAAACCAGTGAGTCGAGCTTGATGATTCTTCATCAAAAGTTAGTTCTGTTTTTTAGTGATAAGTAAAATAGATATCAAATCTGAAAATTTGGTAAACTTTTGTACCCTATATTGTTGTTGAAGGACAATAATGGTGGCATTGAAGGTCGAATAGGTCTTCTTTAGGAGATCCTGTTCAATTAAATCCTCTTTACAGAACTTAAGCAATGATAATATTCTACAAACTTCATAGTTGTATTCATTCATAAGCTTAAAGCCTTGGAAGCGTAAATGCTGCCAGTCGTGTCTTGCTTTAGGCAAGTAAATGTCTTTCTAGTGATCGAAGCGATCGTCTAGAGCGAGCTAGAGGGTACATGGATCCTCTTCTGTGAGGTACTTGGTCTGTGGTGCATCATAGATGTGTCTGCGGATGAAGATCATAACATTAGCTTTCTGAACTTCATCGTCGGGTCGATAGGTTCTTCGATAGTAGCTCTAAGACACTTTGCAGTAAGATGAAGCTTCACATCTTCAACCCACTTTAGGTAGTTTCTTCCATAGATTTCCAGAGCAGTGAAATCAAGCTTGTTCAAGTTCAACATGTCCTTAAAATGGAGGGTACAACAAAACGTGGTTATTCATATGGAAAGACATAGACATATATCATAGAACATGCGAGTTGTATAGACATGTATTTGGTTTAATTTAAGTATGAAAGCTACGAGTTTCATGTGGTAAGTTTTGAATGAAAATTGTGGGTTTCAAAGGCACTAAATTCCAAACTACAGGTTCGATTTAGTTATGAACGTTCGATTCATATATAGGTGTACCTGCAAGAACACATAAGACAATATACAATAAAGTGTAATAAATTTGTGGATTTCTTCAGGAACCCAAATGTGAGTGCATTGGGACTACAAAAGATAGTCAACAATTCAAAGAAACAAAATAATTTATTGAATCATTAATTGCCAAAAAGTGAACTTCAGGTCAATAATTTTGGATTAGTTATCAAATTAATGGTCTACTAGTCACTTTAATTAATTCAATAGATCGTAACCATTTAGGTTTGATCGTAGGAGCAAAAATAATAATAACAGTTGGGCTAAAATTATAGCCCAGTCTCGATCGGCTTGGGTGCCGTGTGCGGGATATGGCCTTAAAAAGGCTTAGTGGGCTATAAGTTCGCTGCACTGCAGCCCAATCATGGCTACAGGCCATGGGTCGAGGTCTGGGAAGAAACACAGCAGCCCAAGCTACTAGTTTTTTGGCTAAAATAACGCAAGGGGTCACGAGCCCATCATTGGGTGCGAGAAGCGCAACCAGAAGGCTGGTTTCAGATCGCTGATAGGTTAGGTGCGAAAAGCCCAGCAAGCAAGTAAGCTACAGACGGGCCGAGGTTAAGACAAAGCCTAACAAGCACAAAGGCTTGCTGACAGGTTAGGCTAGGCTGCAGGGGACGACCAAGCAAAGATACAGGCCTGCTGATGGGCTCAGGGCTTCAAGCCCATGGAAAACCTAACCCAGGCAGAAGCCTAATTGTCTATGCAAAAGCAGCAAGCCAACAGGGCTAATGTACAGTGGTCCATGACGTCGAAACAACGCCGCCCTGGTGATGGTGTGGCTATAGGCTAGCCATGTTGGCTCGGTGGCGTGGTGCGGCATAGAGCGTGCTGATATTGTAGGCCTAATTTACTGAATTGTATTTAGGACTAGAGAGGGAGAGGCCAGCGGCTAGGGAGAGAGAGAAGAAAAAGATGTAATTCTGATGTATGTGTTGTATCACCCCATTGTGCCTTTATTTATAGTAGTAGGGAAGGTTAAATCCTTACCCTAATAGGATTATAACTCTAATAGGATATTAACTACTAAAAGGAATATTCAAAGATATCCTTAGATACATTAGGATTTACACAATCACATTCCTAATCTAATAAGACTACCATATATATATATATATATATATATATATTATCACTCATCTGTATTAAAAGTGTGTCAGGGATGCGGTCAGTTTTGTCTAAATAACATTACTATTAATTAAATCACATGATCAAATACATAAAGTCATGTTGGTTTTTTTTTTTTTTTTTTTTTTTGGTTGGTTTGTATAGTTGGATGGTCATTTTCCACCATATGTAGCTAGGTTTTGGGTATCAAAACATCCCAATTGGTACATGTTTAAAGAGAATAGCCGAGAAGATCTAGGCCTAAAGTCTAACTCCACTTCAAGTCTTCAACCATTGCATATGCAACTTTAACAATAACAGACATATAGGCGTGACTAAAAGTTGGGGATTTGGATCCCATCCAGATCCTCTTTGTAAGGATCATCCTATCCGTTTATCGTACATCGTGCGGTTAGAAATCTTTATAAATTTTTATTTAAGACTGAGCCTGCACATGTTTGAGACTGAACCTGCACATTGAACGTTGAGCGCCAAAGAGTCCTGAACAGCGAGCTCGTCGGACCGCCTGAAAAGCAACCTATTATCTCTTAGAGTGAGAAGGCTTCGAGCAACCACCGTAGCAGTTGTATCGTTCTTCATAATAGAGTCCCCAACTGTAAGAGGACCATTAGGGGATATGAAGGACGGATTCCAAATGTTGTTTGGAGAAGACAAGTCATCATCTTCCCCGACATTCAAGTTAAGGCGACGGTCAAAGAGGCAAGACATTTTCTGAAGGTGTTGAACAAGAAGAGATTGAACTGATCAAGATTAAAGAAGTGCAAGAAGGGAATTTTTACGGGAGGAAATTCAAGTGTGCTGTGAAACAAAATTCGCGCCTCTATAAAAAGAAGAAATCGGAGAGGTGTCTGCTCACAAATCGAAGAGGTGCACCTTTCTCAAAAGCCGGGCCTGCTCAGAAATCACGAGGCGATCAACTTTTCCAGATTTGTCGTCACTCGTCACATGCACCTTCAGCTTTGCGGAAATTACCGGCAACTTTGTCAGAAAGCGCGTAATTTTTACTGTTCATTCAGCCACCGGCTATCGACAAGAGTAAGAGAATAGTTTCGGTTGTGAAGAAATTCCTATAAGTGTCTACCTTCGCCCTTCATAGCAAAGGCAGACTTACTCAACCTCTCTTCATCTCTGAGAATGATTTCCCAACGAAGCATCTCGAGTCACTCAGTGTTCCTCATCCTCTGGAGTACCTCTACAAGCAAGTCATTAAGAGCAAAAGTATTTCATATCATGAAGGTTAAAAGCAAAAGTATCTCATATCATGCTTTCTTTTCACCTTCATCTGAAGAACAAGGAGAAAGAGAGATCCTGATTGCTTACCTAGTCTCGCTCTCGAGTACTCATCTTCGAGCCTCTCCAGCCCAGTTCAAAAATAAACCTGTGGAAAGATACTTCCTCAAAAGCAAAAGTATCTCATAGAAGATGCAGGAGGATTTTTGAGTTGATCCAAGAACTCGAGAAGATGCCACACCTGCATGGATTACTTGAAGCATGTGGAGACAACATGCTGATTCATTCTCAACTAAGCTGAGGATCAATTGCAAGTAAAAAGCTCCCCAACCCAGTTCAAGAATCAACCTGCGGAAAGATACTTCTTCGAAAGCTGTGGAAAGTCCCATCCAGTTCAAGATCAAAGCTGTAGAAAATTCACTACCGAGACCAATGATCATCTACCTCAGGAATTTAAGTAGTTACTAACTATTTCTAAATGTTTTTAAGCTGTTTTGGAGTGTTTTAGTATGTTTTGATGAAATCATACGAAAATGACATAAAAATTTGAAAAATGTTTTGAAAAACCCAAAAAGAATTATTTTAGAGTTGTTTTTGTGTGTTTGCGTCTTAGGTACCTTCCAACACAATAATGAGGATTTGGTTTTTAATTGCATGACTGTTAAAGAAAGTTATAAACATGGATGGAAGTTTGATATGCTCTTGGTTTATGCTTAGTTGTAGTTGTTGTTTATGAATTTAAATTTGATCACAAAAGGATAAAATTAGTTTTTGTAACATGCTTGAAGGAAGGAACTCAAACTAATGCTACATCCCTGTGAGACTTGAGCTTATACCTTCTTTGGAGAGTTATTAATCTTGATGTTTTTGTTTTCTAAAGTCGTTGCATGATCTCATTATTCTTTGCTTGGTTACTACTTAGAAGGCGTTTTATCATCTTAGTTCCAAATACTAGAACTTATATCCGTTTCATTCAAAGCATGACATTGAATTGCATAACCATATCAAGATGAAGTTGTTTAGTGAACCATCACATCTAAAAAGCCTTACCTTCCATGTTTCTTATGTTTTGTAGGTTTATCCCTTTTTAGCCTTGTTTAGTGATGCGTTGTAAAACAACACACAAATTAAACCCTCTTTTTGACAATTGTAGTAAAGATGTAAGTAGGGTATCGTTCTAGACTGGGGATTAGGAGGGATTGCTAATGCACCTAACTGACTTAAAAATATTAAACAAGACTCAAAAACACAAAACAAAACTCTAAAACAGAAAGCTAAACTATAATAACTTAAAACACACCAGAATAGTCAAAACAAAACAAAACAATCAAATTGAATAAAAACATATACTAGGGATGGATTTAAATGAATTTGGGACTACAAGGACTGAAAATACTCAAAAGACATCAAATTGTACAGATTATAACTAAATAATACAACTTAACAATGGGGGGTTTGGTTTTGGCGAATTTAAAGTAAAAACAAAACAAACTTTATAAAAATAGTTTCAAAAGACAGATTTGGCGAATTGAATGGATGATGGACTAGCTAAAGGGTTCTTCTCCACACATGACACACTTGCATACAAACCAATTTTCAATTGTTCTTTCAATAAACCATGAATCTCAACACCCTAGATTAACCGTGAACAGCACTTTTTTAACATTCAAGTTTTCCTTAAGTATTGAATTGGACGGAAAAGTGCATACAACAATTCAAAACATTCTTCAAAAGTCCCCAACGTGAACAGCACAATAGAGATACAATCAAAGATCATTAAGCTTTGTGAAAACTATAAGCATTGACGAGGCATTCGTAACTATGAACAGCATGATACTCTTGCCAAGAATTCACTTAACGCGATTGTGACTAGCAACCTCCACTACTTGTGAATATAAGTTCATAACGATTAGGTGAAACTCCCTTATATTCTAGCATCAAATTCATGCATGCAAACTAAGTATGCATCCTTAATCGACATACAAGAATAAGTTATAATTCAAGCAGTTAAGCAAATTGAATTCACAATTCATGAAATCACAACTGAAGGTAATCAATTCATATGACAAATATGTTCATGGCTTTGAATCAACCTCTAGACAAAACGAATTTAGTTCCACATATTTGCAATTAAACAACTATAATTGAATTTAGATATGATAAACAAAAGTAGAAGACACCTAGAACGCTCCAACAATCCAACGTCTTGAATGGTTAGCACAGCTCTAAGTCCTCCTCCTTTCTTGCAAACATGCGGCACCAAGGTGGGTGTGGTGTTTGGATGGTCTAGGAGATGTGGCAGAGATTGGATAGGTTGAGAGAGTATGGAAGGGTGGTAGGGGATGGATAGGAAAAGAGGTGGATGGAAATGGATGAAGGAAGAAGGAAACTTGCGGCAGAAATTGTGTTGTTTATAGAATGTGTTGTAGATGTATTCCCCCTTTGTCTTGTGATGGACAAGCCTATTTATAGACTTTGAAAATGAATCATCACCACAAAATTTCTTGGTGAAGTGGGTGGATGTTGTAGGTGAAGTAGGTGGATGTTGTAGGTGAAGTGTGTCCATATTTTAGCATATATTTGAAGCCCTTTCATGCACCAAAACGTCCATCCTTATGCATGCAATCCATTCCACCCCAAAACAGCTCCAAATTGCACCAAAATGCACTTCTTTGCTAACTTTGTTATTAGAACCTACAAACACACGAAAATAGCTTAAAACATTCTAATAAGATGAAACTAATTAAGTAAATGCAAGGAAACAAACTAATAAAATCACATAAAATATGTTCCTATCATTTAGCCTATGTTCTTTGTTAACCACATTAACCTTACCTAGCCTAGTGTAGGACTATTCATACCCTTGTTCTTAAAGGATAGTGAAGCATGACTTAAAATGAATTCCTTTTGATCTACACTATGCAAAAAAACAAGTGTGGGGGAGGGATTGGTGATTTTGAGCTCAATTGTACGTTTTGTGTTTCAAAAAAAAAATGAAGAAGAGAAAAATGTGTCAAAAGAAAGAAAGAAAGAAAAAGAGTTTGAAAAGAAGTGAAAATGAGTTCAAAAATGTTGATTGTTGAAGAAAAGGGTCCAAAAGTTTGAATTTGACCCTAAGTGTTGCATGAATCTCCCCTTGTGTTCAAAGTTGAGTTTGCATTCGAAAGTGAATTCTAAGTGTCAATCTCATTACTTTGCTTATTATTGCTTTAAGAACCTTTGTTTTTCCATATCCTTTCTTTGTTAGCCAATACCCTTAGCCCCGTTACAACCCTTTGACTTCTATCTTGGTTGTTGTGTGTTCAATATGTGGAGTTTGGGATTGGTATGAGCATATGGTGTCCCTGGTTCTCGCATCTAAGTAGTAGCATTCCGTTCATGAGATCATATTCATATATTCACTTATCACTCCAGAAAAGTGCTTTCTTTGTTAAAACATATATGAGTTTTAGTTTTCATGTGTACATCAATCTTCTCACATATACCTAGTGTAGGGAGTGTAGTTTGAAAATCTGAGTGAAAATTGAGTGCATATCTAGTAATGAATTGAGGGAATTCTCTAAGGCATGTTACTACATTCAAAATGTTGTTTTAATCGATTAAAAGAGAACTAGTAAATGGTGACTGTGGTTAAGTGTATGCTTAAGGATATTGGTGGCCAAAATCTGTGCAAGTAATGATTTTTAACATTTGCATTGGAAATCCCTGAGGTAACGTTGGAAGGTTTGGATTGTGTTTTGTTTCTTTGTTTTGCTAGAGGACTAGCAAAAGCTAAGTGTGGGGGAGTTTGATAGGAACATATTTATGTGATTTTATTAGTTTGTTTCCTTGCATTTACTTAATTAGTTTCATCTTATTAGAATGTTTTAAGCTATTTTCATGTGTTTGTAGGTTCTAATAACAAAGTTAGCAAAGAAGTGCATTTTGGTGCAATTTGGAGCTGTTTTGGGGTGGAATGGATTGCATGCATAAGGATGGGCGTTTTGGTGCATGAAAGGGCTTCAAACATATGCTAAAATATGGACACACTTCGCCTACAACATCCACCCAATTCACCTACAACATCCACCCACTTCACCAAGAAATTTTGTGGTGGTGATTCATTTTCAAAGTCTACACCTACAACATCCACCCACTTCACCAAGAAATTTTGTGGTGGTGATTCATTTTCAAAGTCTATAAATAGGCTTGTCCATCACACGACAAAGGGGACATTTACAACACATTCCATAAACAACACAATTTCTACCGCAAGTTTCCTTCTTCCTCCATCCATTTCCATCCACCTCTTTTCCTATCCATCCCCTACCACCCTTCCATAATCTCTCAACCTATCCAATCTTTGCCACATCCCCTAGACCATCCAAATACCACACCCACCTTGGTGCCGCATGTTTGCAAGAAATGAGGAGGACTTGGAGCTGTGCTAACCATTCAAGACGTTGGATTGTTGGAGCGTTCTAGGTGTCTTCTACTTTTGTTTATCATGTTTAAATTCAATTATAGTTGTTTAATTGCAAATATGTGGAACTAAATTCGTTTTGGCTAGAGGTTGATTCAAAGCCATGAACATATTTGTAATATGAATTGATTACCTTCAGTTGTGATTTCATGAGTTGTGAATTCAATTTGCTTAACTGCTTGATTTATAACTTATTCTTGTATGTCGATTAAGGATGCATACTTAGTTTGCATGCATGAATTTGATGCTAGAATATAAGGGAGTTTCACCTAATTGTTATGAACTTATATTCACAAGTAGTGGAGGTTGCTAGTCACAATCGCGTTAAGTGAATTCTTGGCAAGAGTATCATGTTGTTCATAGTTACGAATGCCTCGCCAATGCTTATAGTTTTCACAAAGCTTAATGATCTTTGATTGTATCTCTATTGTGCTGTTCACGTAGGGGACTTTTAAAGAATGTTTTGAATTGTTGTATGCGCTTTCCCGTCCAATTCAATAACTTAAGGAAAACTTGAAGGTTAAAAAAGTGTTGTTCACGGTTAATCTGGGGTGTTGAGATTCATGGTTTATTGAAAGAACAACTGAAAATTGGTTTGTATGGAAGTGTGTCATGTGTGGAGAAGAACCCTCTAGCTAGTCCATCTATCCATCAATTCACTTAGTTTTATGTCTTTGTTTAGAATCTGCAAGTTATTTATTTTGTCTTTTAATTTTCGTCAAAATCAATCCCTCATCTTTAAGTTATATTAATTTAGCTAGAATTGTGTTTAGTTAGTCTTTTGAGTTTATTTTCATCCAAATCACTCTTTGAAGTCTTCTCTCTTCCTCCATCCATTTCCATCCACCTCTTTTCCTATCCATCCCCTACCACCCTTCCATACTCTCTCAACCTATCCAATCTCTGCCACATCCCCTAGACCATCCAAACACGACACCCACCTTGGTGCCGCATGTTTGCAAGAAATGAGGAGGACTTGGAGCTGTGCTAACCATTCAAGACGTTGGATTGCTAGAGCGTTCTAGGTGTCTTCTACTTTTGTTTATCATGTTTAAATTCAATTATAGTTGTTTAATTGCAAATATGTGGAACTAAATTCGTTTTGGTTAGAGGTTGATTCAATACCATGAATATGTTTGCAATATGAATTGATTACCTTCAGTTGTAATTTCATAAATTGTGAATGCAATTTGCTTAACTGTTTGATTGATAACTTATTCTTGTATGTTGATTAAGGATGCATACTTAGTTTGCATGCATGAATTTGATGCTAGAATATAAGGGAGTTTCACCTAATCGTTATGAACTTATATTCACAAGTAGTAGAGGTTGCTAGTCACAATCACGTTAAGTGAATTCTTGGCAGGAGTATCATGCTTTTCATAGTTACGAATGCCTCGTCAATGCTTATAGCTTTCACAAAGCTTAATGATCTTTGATTGTATCTCTATTGTGCTGTTCACGTAGGGGACTTTTAAAGAATGTTTTGAATTGTTGTATGCGCTTTCCCGTCCAATTCAATAACTTTAGGAAAACTTGAAGGTTAAAAAAGTGCTGTCACAATTAACCTGGGGTGTTGAGTTTCATAGTTTATCGAAAGAACAATTGAAAATTGATTTGTATGCAATTGTGTCATGTGTGGAGAAGAATCCTCTAGCTAGTCCATCACCCATCCATTCACCTTAGTTTTATGTCTTTGTTTAGAATCTGCAAGTTATTTACTTTGTATTTTAATTTTCGTGCAAACCAAACCCTCTTTTACATTGAGTGTCTTTTGGTTCCAATATGTCCAATTTAGTTAGATTTCATTGTTTTGAGTCTTTTAATTCAAATTCTGTCCAAATCAGTCCCTAGTATCTAGTTTGAGTCTAACTGCTTGTTTTAAGTTGTTTTGAGTCATTCTAGTGTGTTTTGAGTTATTTGAGTCTAGTTAAGTGTCTTTTGCCTAGTTTTGTGTTTTTGAGTCTTATTTAGTGTTTTTAAGTTAGTTTTATATAGATTAACAATCCCTCCTAATCCCCGGTTTAGAACGATCCCTACTTACATCTATACTACAATTGTCAACAAGAGGGTTTAATTTGTGTGTTGCTTACAACGCATCAATAGAGTTAGACTTAATCTCGATCTTGGTATGGCTACACTGTCATCATGACGTCATATGTCAATGATGCAAAGATATTTGTAAGTTTTTATTCATGTAATGTTGTATCATTAGCATAGATATCTACAATGAAAGTGTACACATGGCATATAAGTCACTCTTTCCCGAATGAGACCTAAAGTCTTCTTCTTCCCTTTTTTTTTTTTTTTTTTTTTTTGGGTTATGGTAAGCACAAAAAGAAAGATCATGAGATTGAACATTATTCAACAAACCAGACCAAGAGATTGTTTCAACTAGGCCCATGATTCATTCGCTCTTGTGATTGTTCCACCAAGTACAAGATCCGCCCCTCAGTTTCGTATCAAACACGAGTCGGTAGCATAGTTGCATATTAACCAGGGAAGCTTTTGTCCACTATGTACACTTCGAATCTAATAGCTATATTTAATAGTTTACTGAACTTGGAAGTTAAATCTTTTGAAAAGCGGTGCCTCTCGTTCGAAGTAAAGAAGTTTATAGTTTTGGAGACGTGGCCGTAACTAAGTTCGCTAGAATAATATACTAATCGTTTTAGGTATTTAAGTTCGAATTCTCTTTCTCGGTATTTTAAATTAGATTAAGTGTTGAAGATTAAATTATTAAAAAGAAAAAAAAAGGAAGTGAATAGTTTCTTCGAACAGGGATTTTTCATATGGATGAGCTTGACGTGGAAAAAAGTAGAAACGGTGGTAGGGAACCTTAATAGCTTGCAGGACTTAGGGAAGGAATCAGATTAGCTAGCATTGCCAGAAAGCATCCCATGAATTGCTATTGCTTTGGTTTACTATTACTTTCTCCATACTTATTCTTTACCACCTTCGTCCTTTATATGTGCATATTGTCAAACTTTCTTAGTGCAATTAATTCATGTAATTTCATCTACCCCATCACCCTTAAAGTTAGAAAGAACGAATCGAAAGATCGAAAGAGGAAGTAAGAAAAATGGTAAAACGTTTCAATCGATTATTGTTACAGCTTTTATCGGTTTTAATGGTTCTTTCAGGTATTATATCTTGATCATATCAATTTTTCTAGTTTATGTTTATTTTATAATTTGTATGGATAATGACATTGATTAGAATGTAGTTCGGTTCTTTTGTAAACATGAGCGAATCCTACAATATATGATATGAAATTCGAAATTTAATCTGTCACATCCTTGGAGTTTTAACAACCCATTTTTTTAATTTGGGCACCAACATTTCATGTTAAATTTTAGAGCAATTGGTTTCTTGGATGTTTGCAGGACCACAGTTATCCGAGTCTGCTAGAATTTTCACCATTATAAACAATTGCAAAGAGACAGTCTGGCCAGCAGTGACTCCTGGGGAGAACTTCACTGGTGGTGGTTTTGTGCTAAAACCGGGCCAGTCAATCGTATTCACTGCCCCAGTAAGCTGGTCTGGCAGGATATGGGGTCGAACGGGCTGCAACTTTGACAAAAATGGCAATGGCTCATGCCAGACCGGGTCCTGTGGCAGCGCCCTCCAGTGTGGAGCCTCAGGAAAGACCCCAGCAACACTTGCCGAGTTCACATTGGCTGCACTAGACTTTTATGATGTGAGCCTTGTTGACGGGTTCAACTTGCCGTTGGTTGTGACACCTCTAAATGGTAAGGGAAATTGCAGTGTATCCGGTTGTGACGGGGACCTGAGACCAAATTGCCCTAATGAGCTAGCTGTCAAGGCAAATGGGAAAACCGTTGGATGCAGAAGCGCATGTGACGTGTTCGACACTGATGAGTACTGCTGTAGAGGGCTTTATGGCAATGCAGCTGTGTGTAAACCCACATATTATTCCAAGAAGTTCAAAGAAGCATGCCCTACTGCCTACAGCTATGCTTACGATGATCCGACCAGTATTTTTACTTGCTCGGGCACAGATTATGTCGTCGCTTTCTGCTCAACTAGGTTTGTCATCAGTTAATTACATGGACTGAAAACTGTTTTGAACCTCTCTTTGGGATTTGGATGCAGGGATTAGATGATCAAGGTTCGAAATAAGAAAAGATTTTGAACATTGAAATTTGATTATTGCTCATATATTTGTAGCTTCGGTAATGTTCTCTTGCCAAATATATGCGCACTCTTGATCGTGCACGCTTTGCAACTAAATATTGACTACTATTTTAGCACTTTGTGTCTGATTTTTATTTCCTTGTGGTGCAAGTTATTCACTTTTATTGTTGTTTATATGCATGCAGGAGGCAACAAGTGTGCACATATCATAACCACAAGCTTGTGTGTGGTAATGGATCTGGATCAGTAGGTTTAAAGTCATTGAGATGGTGGGCTGTGATGCTTGGAGTGTTAATGATGATTAATTTATGGATTAATTTTTGAAAACAGAGTTTTATTTTTCAACCTAAGTTTAGAGGTGTGTTTTTTGCATCCCTTTTGAACTTGGAAGCAGCACTTCAGAAGACTGTATATTTTTTTCAGAGAAATGTCCATGCTGGTTGGTTGTACGTGATGATGTTCATTTTATTCTTTTCCTTTCAAAGAGAGTATATTTGAATGCAGTTGGTTTACTCAAACTTTTCTTCTCTCCACTCTCCATCTTCAACTTCAGATTTACATGATCTAAAGGTTGAGTTATTAACTTCTTCAAATAATTAAATCAACTTAATCCTGCCAACGAATACTTCGTCGAGGGAGGTCCTAAGTTGAAATCTAATGGATGACAGTTGTTGATTAACAAAAAGGGATGGATCATAGAAGATCTAAGCTTAACCATATTGGCCAGAGCAGTGTGCTCTACCCTTTGAACCCATTTCGAATCCCATGAATTCATTGTAATTGTTAAACAAAAAGGTAGTTCATGAGTTCGGATCTTTGGTCAGTTTCGGTCTAATGAACTCGGACCCAAATTTCCAAACCACTTCAATGTGTTCGGTTTGATCATATTGAATCAGATCGTGAATAATATGAATCGACACTTTATTATCACAGTACAATCGTAAGGAGTTTTATCATTAAACCTCAATTTTGTCATTGCACGTTTGATCCATTATAACTCACAAATACAATGTGATATACCTAAATGCTCAACTTAGCACTCAATCTAGTCCATGCTTCAAAGTATACAAAAAAATTTGTAATAAAAAAATTAAACGAATATGTGCACACAAGTAAAACTGTAATTAGTGGGTAAATAGAAATACCTACCACGTATGTTTCTTCATCTTTGTCTGTTTCCCAGGGATTTTGGTACTCAAATTGGAAGGAACCGAAAGAATCACAAAGCATTGGGTCTGTCTGCGTTAGAAATACGAAACACATGTAAAGGACCTCTCGCTCCAACACAAAACGCACCAAGAAAAATAAAATAAAATGGCGGGTGGTGGAAAGGTCTCCTTCAAAGTCACTCTAACCTCCGATCCGAAGCTCCCCTTCAAAGTGTTCGTATCGCATAAACCCCTCAATTTCTATTCCAATTGCTTTTTCGATTTTTCATTATTTTTTTATAATTCAATCAATTTTTTTGTGATTTTTTTATTATTTAGGTTTAGCGTGCCGGAAGCAGCCCCTTTCACGGCCGTGCTGAAATTCGCGGCCGAGGAATTCAAAGTGCCTCCTCAAACCAGCGCTATCATCACCAACGGTAATTTGATTTCTGGGCTTTTGCATGTCGCTGTTGATTTCGTTTTTGTCTCGTAAAGTTTGTGACTTTCTGATTTATGATTTGGGTTTTGTTGGAAATTTCAATTGACTTGCTTGTGGAGTTTAGTGGGCATTGATCGGAATCAATTAGGGTTTTTGGTTTCTGGAAATTGGGCATCCCTTTTTTTATGATCCAAAGTATGAGATTGCAATACGCTTGTGAAGGTTAGATCTTGTGGTCCTTTTAACTGACAGCTCGGACTTATAATTCATGTAAAGCAATAGCGGTATAAACCTCGACAAAAAGACCGAAATTTGAAATTAGGGAATGTTTAGAGCTGAGGTAAGAAAATGGGGAATTTGAATTCAGATGACATTCTCAAATTTGATATTAAAAAATGTTTCGTCATTTGGTATTATGGGATTGAGTTCACTAGAATTCCTCAAGAATATTATGAGCGCATAATTTGTTCCGCTTCAACAGAAACGTAAATGAAATGTCCTACATTTTGTATGAAGTTTTGTCTTTTTAGTTTGAATTATTGTGCGATTTTTCCTATCCCAAGATCCAATCTGAAATTAGAATTGATACTGTCCAATCTTTGGACAATTGAAATTTTAACAAACAGTACGATTTCTGTGAACGATAATAGCTTTAGCTTTTATTTGATTGACTCATAGAAGTAAATGTATGATAGAATCACAAGGGACGGTATAGATTTATACAGCGTACTTTGCAAGACCTCTCAATTTCCAGGTTATCATTGCCTTGGGTGTTGAGATGTCTCTTATTTCTTACTTGTTTGTTATTATTTGTGCAGATGGTGTCGGAATCAATCCTCAGCAAAGTGCAGGTATGCCAGTGCTTTACCTTTGTTGCTGTAATTTTAAGTTCTCTATTCATTTTGTGCTATTGTATAATTTTGTACCCTAGTGAGCATTTTAAATCCATTCTATAGATTTTTGGGGGAAGTTGAGATTCCACCCCAAAACTAATTGGTAATTTGTGAAGTGGCCCAACTAGCCCTTGCAAAGTTTCTTAACTTTTCAATGTGGGACACATCTTCACAATATACCCTACCAATTTCATCTCAGAATTAGTGTTTGATATGACGTTAGTTTAACATGAAAGTGTGTACGATTCCTTGCCCCCCTCTGGGTCTCCTAGCGGGGGTAGGGAACCGTTTCGTGTAAGTTCTGCTACTGCGACTCTGTCTGTTGCTTCTGTATCATTCTTTGCGTATCAAATAGGGCTCATTGGAACAAAATATAAAAAACTTAAAACCTGTCATCGTGGGATGATTATCAGCAGTCGACTTCAAAACTAGTACGGGTATAAATAGGAGTTCAAGGATCCTCGTTAAGAAGACTATTTAGTGGTGCTTAGTTTCAATGCTATGATGTATATTCGTGTACACAAAAAAACAAATGTGCACTCCCCAAACAGATAGATATTAAACTGTCAATTAGAATAATTTTGGTATTGAATTTATCATTATTGTTAGCATGGATTAGACCCTTGGTTTCACTCATACTTTGACTGTCTTTCTCAGGGAATGTATTCCTCAAGCATGGTTCTGAACTACGCCTGATTCCTCGAGATAGGGTTGGGGCTTTTGGAACAATGGACGCTGCCTTACAATCAAACTGAAGAGATTGGTCTACTTCTGATTGCGGTTCTATTCCCTTTTTATGATCTTGTACCTTGTTAAGTTGGGAGGATTTTCAAACTTTGGTTGACGATGTAAAACCATCCAATTGAACGAGATAACAGGTGAGTGAAATAGATGCTCTTAAATAATATTGAAAGGATAGCTTTACAGTTCTGTTGTTTTTGTTGTAGATTCATCTGTGGTTTCTGTTGGAGATGAATCTCTCCTGCATGCTTTAGAACATATACAGCGTCCTTTACGCCCGAAATCTTTGGTGATCCCGGGGATTACTCGAGAACTATCTGGTACCCCTTTTACCATAGATATACCACTAGACTTTCCGGAGCCACCTTATGCATGCTCAGTTTGGCTGGGCTTGGGCTGCAGTGTTTGTGGTCTGGGCAGATCATTGCTTGTAGGGCCAAACCAGCTAGGCACGGGTTCAGTGTGTTTTAGAGACTCTAAGTTGACCAAGGGCTCGTTTGAAATTTTTTTTAAAGTGACTTGAAGCGCTTTTGATGAAAATATTTTTAAAACTAATCCTTAGTAAAAGTACAATTGAATCTTGGAAAGAACTTTTGAAATCGAAAATCAATTTTACCAAAAATACTTTTAGTCATTTTAAAAGTAATTCGAAACGAATCCTAAAGCAGTGTGTTTGCTTTCTGGACCAAAATTTGAATCATTTCATGTACTGTAGATTAGATAGGATTAGATTAAAAAATTATTATCTGAAAAGGATCCAGCGAAGTTTACAATTCTGGGAGCTTTGATGGAACTCATCTACAAACTTCACCCTTTTTTTCTTTCAAGTGCTTATTGAAATTTGAACATGCTTGCTAAAAATTTAGTATGTATTATAAGAAAGCTAATTAAAAAGGTTTGAAAACTTTAAGTTTTAACGAAAATGACAAAATAAAGTAAAGTGAATGGTACAAGGATTGACTTTTTATTGTAAAATGTGATTTTTCATTAAAATAAACAGTACCGGAAGTTTTTCGTTAAAGTTTTCTCATTTAATTCTAGCCAACCAAATTGAACACCAAAAACCCCTATATTGTTTTGATGATGAGTCAAGTTGAGATTTTTTGGATTCAAATGAAAGCCAGGATTTGAACTCAGAATCTTTAGAAAAAGAATCAAAATTGGGTGTTACTGAACCAAACGATCATTGTCTTTCGACGTGTTACTGAACCAAACGATCGTTGTCTTTCGACTTTTAAAACTCATCGACACAAATATCTCGAGTGACAAGAGAGCTCTTAGATTTACTTGTCTCCCTTAACCAGCTTTGTAAGTTTATTCACATCAATGGCATCCATGGCTAATACCAATGGCAGCCCCACCACCTCCACAGATACCATTTTGGCATTGCCTATTGAGGAGGATAATGATGCAACGTGCAGGAAACTTCCTGGAATAGTAAAGATTAAGACATTTATGGACCTTTCCTTTGGTGCACTTGGTCTGCCTACAACCTCCTAACTCCTCCTAAGCAAGGTCTAAAATATTGATGATATCGGAAATATCGGTAGTTCAAAAACACAGAAATTTCGATAGAAATATCGGAATATTATCGATATCGATAAAAATTGAATAAAAACTACGGAAATTGTAAGAAAAACTTGGAAAATTTTATTGAAACTCTGCAGGATGTTTATTTAGTCAATTATCTATTAGTTTATCACAAAAAAATTGGAAGGAAATGCATTGCATGATGGATTTAACTGATTTAAGTTGATTATATAGCGAGCTGGCAAACATTATGAGTGTAGAAAATATGTAATTATTTTAGCATATTTTCACAAAAACATAAGTGATATGGTGGTCAAGGTGTTGAAGGAGTAAAATGGGAGGGGTTCCAATCCCCTTGGTGTTTTTTAAATATAGAAATTTAAAAAACACGGAAATTTCGATGGAAATATCGATGACATCGGAAAATCGGTAGTCCAAAAATACGAAAATTTCGATGAAAATATCGGGATATTATGGATATTTTAGACCTTGCTCCTAAGTTAACATGTTTGGATTTACCAGTTTGATTTTTGGTAGATCTTCGTCTGTGAATGGTACTTTAAGTGGGGTTGAACTTATTAGTCACTTTAAACTTCCTTTTCAACCCGCTGTATGCTTGTTTTGTTAGGCGAACATTGCATTGATTATCAAATTCTAAATTCAAGAAATGTTAAGTTCGAATCTCATAAACGGCAGGTGTTGAATAAAAAAAGAAATATCAATATTTGTGAACTTCGCAAAATCTTTAGTTCTACCATACACGAAACTCACTTTGTTTCGACTTTATACATCAACTAGCATGTCAGTATTCCCTTTTCTTTATCCAAACAATATTGAACGAGTAGAATCGAACTTGAAACCTTAGATCAAGAGAATGAATGCTTTTAAGCAAGTGAGTTTTAGGCGCTTTTTACTAGTATGTCATAGTTTATATATGTGATGATCAAAACTCAATCATAAACTAGCTTTGTGTTAGTAGATCTCGACATTCGATTTACTCTAGACAAGTGGGTAGCTTTATGCATTGATGAACTACAAAGTATTTACTCATACCGTGGAGCAAGCTCTTCATTCATGTATATATAATAAACACTTGTAATACAACCAACATTTAGATCTTAAAATCAAGAACTAGTTATACATACTTCAACAATGAGGGACGAGAAAAACTTTCTTGTATTGTTGCGGGTGAGTCACACTCATAGTCGCATGTCGTTATTCACATAACGCAGCAAATGTGAGACTCTCGATTCATGCAATGAGTCTTTCATGGGTTGGAACAAGTCGTTTCAAGAGGGAGGGTAACATAAAAAATTGATTAAAATTCGTTCCACATGATAGCGCGTCCCAGGTAAATTGGCACACCAAACGTGGGACAAGTGTATCCCGTCCCACTGCATTTCGTCTCATCTCATGTACCAAACGGTACCTCAAGGATCCATGTTATGCTTGGATTGTTTGTTTTCTTAAGGATGAAATGCTTTTAGAGTTTTACTTTGACCCATGTGCCTTGAAATTGAACAGTTTTGTAATCACAAATGATCACGTAATTTTAATTATTCCATTTTTGATTGGACACTGTAATTTTAAACTTGAGTGGCAACTCCTGCTTTTACCCAACTACAGATAAACGCATGTCCATTCTGTATTTACAATTTTATTATTTATACACATATTTATCTGTAATTGGGCAAAAACAAAAACTGCTGCAATTTGCAACGTTAAAAGTAGAGATGTGATATTCACACACCTCTTTTTACTTCTCCCACACATTTTTAGATTTCGGCTGTCGGATCGGATGAATTGAAGAAAATCTAACAGACAAAAATTAACAGGAGTGTGTGAGAAGTAAAAAGGAGTGTGTGGATAACACAACTCTAAAAGTATTGTTTCACTCTTTTTTCGTGAAAAGTTTAATCTAGGAAATAATAGGGCACAGCGGCAGAATAGTCACAAGAAAAAAGAGGGTCCCACGGATCAAGGTTGTGGTGGCATCCCATCACGTGGGAATGCAGAGAAGATCTTCTCCCTATAGATATGAATGAATGAATACGTTGAAAGCTTAAAAAGTGAAAAGTGTTTCGACAAGTCTCCGGTTCGGGCACTTTGTCGTGGATGGAATGAACTTAAATTTACCGGACTACCATATACCCAATAAGTTGGCCGTCCAAATGTCGATGGTATTTGATAAACTTTTATACAAATTAATCTCTGTGCTAATCCAGTTGAGTTTATTAGGCGTCCGATACCTAATATTGTTTTTAAGATTGTTTTTAGAATGAGTAATGTTAAAGAGACTGAATTTTCTACATCAAATTTAAAAATTAAAAGATGTGATTGTCGATGATCGGATTATTAACTAAATGTCGATTAAAGTGTTTGTTTTTTATTAGTGATACATCATTTGATTTGCAATTTGGTTTGAAAATTTGCTCTCCTTAACATTAAGCGAGAATTGGTCCCTAAATTTTTACTACGGTTTAAATTCCATTCATCAATTGCCACTTAGTACTATAATCTAGAAATACTCATCTTCACTTATAAGTAAGAGGTTTGATACTCAATTCTCACCAAAAGTCAATTTAAACTATATTATTACAAGCCTATTGTGAAATTTAGTTTACTCCCACACTCTTTCAGCATAGGAAAAATCAATTGCTCAAACCAAAAAATTTCATTTATCAATTAAAACTTTGTTAATTTTTGTTTCTAAATTTTATTTAACGTAGAAAATTAGTCCACCTGTGAGGCTGCAGACACGGAGGCATTTGGTGGGGAGGAATGGGGCGGCGGGGAGAGTGGTCTAGGTATGATTTTTTATTTTAAATCTTAGTGCCACGCAAGCTCAATAACAACGGAACAGAGTTAGAATGAAAAGACAATTCTCTAAAAAAAAAATTTCAAATTCACGGATGAAAGTTTTTAATTCACGGACGAAATCTGAACTATAGTGAAAGTTCAAGGATTAATTTTGTTGTTTACTCTTGTTTATAAAAAATAAACAATCTTAAAATTTCAATTTGTGACAAAAAAAAAATCTTAAAAAATTCAATAAAACAGTGGAGATTGCACATTCCAGGTTCCAACTTGTTTGGATAGCTAAATCCTCCCCATACTTTTATCTTCTGCATTTGTAAACACTTATTCAAATTAAAGGGGTTATCTGCCTTCTTAATCTTTGTGTTTCAATTTGTTAATCAGTTTATAGTAATTTCTGTTTATTTTGATTCCTAATATACCATAGTAGACTAGTAAACGGGTCGGGTTTATCGAGTTTGAGTTGAGTTCAATTCGACTCATTAAGTTAACGGGTCACCCGTTAACAATTATTATTATTATTATTTTGCGCAGAGTTTTTTTTTTGTTGTTAAGAATTTACTGGAATTACTAAAATTTCCTCAACTAACAGGTGCTAACGGGTTTAACAGGTTGACCCAAGTGACCCGTTATATAACGGGTTGTTAATGGGTTCACCCGTTAATGACCCAACCCGTTAAGTATCCACCCAAATACTAATATTAACGGGTCGGGTCCAAAATAGATTCTTTTTTTTTTTGTCACAAATTGAATTTTTTAAAATTTGTTTGGGATTCTTTTGTCACAAATTTTTATTTTTTTAAGATTCTTTAAAATTTGATATCTAAATTAAGATTGTTTGGATTTTTATGTTTCAGTTGACTAATTAGAGTTTTTTTTAATACATCGATATTTTTACACTAATGGGAGGGGGAGTTTGGCTAAACAACACAATGAGCAACCTAAGACCTCTCACTTCCAAGTGAAGATGAATACTACCGACCGTAGTACTGAGTGGCGACTAATTAGAGTTATCAACGCATGAAGTAGATAACGAACATTCAAAAGGAACTAAATTAGTCAACTCCTCCACTCTGACATACAAACCCTTTGTGATGAAATATCCCAAATAATTTCAAATATGTTTTTCATCTTGAATTAGGCATCATCAGTTAGTGGTCCTCTAGGTTTTGTTTGTGTTGTTCCAATTTTTGGGGTCAAGCCAAATTGCTTGCCCACCGCTCACCACTACATATACGCATACTTGGTGAACTTAACTACCTTTCAAAAACCAATTAAATTGCGAGGATGTGAAAATATGTCTTATTTCGAGAGTTTATTAAATTTGACATGCACTTACTGAAAGTTGTTAATTAGTTTTATAACCGTACATCAATTTCTACTTATGGGTCGCATTAATCTATGCACGACTACAATTTAGAAATTAACCTGAGTGGTTTATAAGTTTGTAATTAGTTACATTCCTTTCCAAGTAATAACAGTTTGTGATATTTTTGTATTAAAATCTTGACTTAAAATTCCCCATTTAACAATATTGGATAGTGATGGAGTCACAGAGAATTTTGTGGTGCCCGAGCTTTGCCTAATAGAAATGGCATGCGGATGAAAGGGACGGTATACAAAAGGCATATTAATAGTTAAATACATCCAACAGCCGAAGTGCGAGTGTCAATTGTGTTATGTTCCACTAGGTCACATCGATTTGGACTTTAATTTTTGTCGATGGTGAGTCGAGTTGATGTGACAAGCAATGTGGCAAAAGCAATCGAAGTTGGTTATGGAAGAGAAAAACTTACAAGTACCGGGAGGTATACTTTCTTTCTCTGTCGACATCTTGCACTAGACTAGCAAGGGTATTAATTATTGTAAAAAACATTGTGTACAACTGTTGCAAGTAAGTATTTCTCTTGAAGAAGTGTCAGCTTAGCTCAAGTCCACCCATGATTCCCACATAAAGTTTTGTACACACCAAGGGCACGTTTACTAATTCATAATCAGATTGAGAAGAATTGAATTGAGAATGAATTGGATTGAGGATAAATTTGAATGAGGTGGAAGTAGAATCACATTCCTGTTGAAGTTGTTTACTAAAACTGTCTAGAATCGGAGATGAATGATGTTTGTTCTATATAAGTTTACTAATTCATTGTAATTGGAATTAATACTAGCTTAATTACTAAATTGCCCTTATATAAATAAATTATTTTTATACTAATTAATCAAACTAATTTATTGTTAAAAAAAACCAAAGTAATTTTATATATCAACATTTATCTATATAAAAAATAAGAGTAAATGACAAAAAACTGTCTCAACTATTAGTGTCACGACACTTTTATACCTGATCTTTTAAAAGTGACAATGTCATACCTCATCTTACGAATTTGTGACAATGTCATACCTTCCGTTACTTGGCCGTTAATTTTTTCAGTTAAATGCTGACGTGACTTGATTCGGGACCCACTTTTTATTAAAAAATTAGTAAATTATTATTAAAAACTAAATTTTTTTTAATAATATTTTTAAAAATATTAAAATAATAAAAATATTTTTAAAAATCTCCCTTCTCTCTCTCTCTCTCTCTTCCCATCAGCCTGCAGACAGTGGTGAAGCCACATGGGAGCGAGGAGTGGCGACCGCCACTCCCCTCGCCGAAAAACACTGGGCCATCGCAGGTTCCGCCCCTCCCCTCCCGGAAACCCAGCCGCTCCACTCCGCAGATCTGCCTCTGTTCTTCGCTGTTCTTCGTCTGATTAAACCTTCTTGACTCTCTCTTCAGCCTCACAACCAATTGCACACAGAGAAAGCAGCAAAGCTGCCCCCTTAAAGGTTCGTTCTTTTCTAATTTAATTCTTTTTTTTTTCTTGCGCAAATGGGTTTTTGGGTGTCTGAATTTTGTGTTTCATGTACGATTTCGGATTGAAAGATATGATTTTTTTTGTTCATTTGGGTATTCCTAATTGCTTGATTGATCGGTTAATATTGAAACCCTAGGCGTCTGATGTTTCGCCGTTGAACAACGGAATTATGAGTGGGCCGCCGGCAGAGTTTTATCGTCTTCCTCCACCTATCTCCAGGTGTTTGATAGTCTTCCTCCATCTGTCTCTCATACTGCTTTTTGCTAGTCTTTATACACACTCCATGTGTTTGATTTAATGCCTCAATGAATTATCTGATGAATCAGTCCCCAGGGGCAATGTCAATGTGGATCAAAATGAGAATGAAATGGTGGTAATTCTGAGTATACCGTTGTTGATGTTGAGGTAGCAAACGAGATTAAAGCAAACTACGCGTCGATCCTTGTCAACCATAAGAAACTCGTCGCTCCACAATGCCACAGGCTTAGACCAAAATATGTGATATGTTTGCGGTAACATCTCAGTAGGGCAATCTCTGTGCTCATCGATAGTTAACTGTTTAGTCCAAGAACCCTTCGAGACTGGTATGTTGGCTTTTTGTCAAATAAGATTTCCCAGCATCAAACCCACGCAGTTCCGTTTGGCCTCTTCTTACTGGTATGTTGGCCATTGAGTAATTTCTAGAATTGTTCATTGATTTTGGTGTGATTTCTGTGATTCTTTATGTGGGTATGTAGATTTAAATGTGTTCTAGTATTTGTAATGAATCCATGTGCATTCTCCATTTGATCCTTGAAATTTAGAAAGTTTGGTCCTTTTATTAAGTTGTTGCGATTTTCGAAGTTTTATTTTCGTGGATACCATTTGATCAGTTAGAGGTAACTAGGAGAACCATTAAAATGTTGGAGAACAATGTAAATGTAGTAGGTGCTATAACAGCTTATGATTTAGTCTTTGGGTTTGTAGGTTGTGTTAAAACTTGAAGCATTTTTGGCAAACCTAGTAGCAATGGAATAGTACTATAAGAAACAGTGCATAAATCCTCCTTCAAACAATGTAAAAGCAATCTAGTCCTAGCCAATTTAAGCTTCTTACATTGGCTTTGATATTATTACTTACAACCGTTTTGGTGGAGAGACTATTTTTTGCTATGAATTTTAACTCAAAATTTTACACTCTCCAATTTGGAAGCAACCGCTTCGATTGAACCTTACACTCTTTTGAATTTCGCCCCTCCCATCAGTAAATCCTAGCTTCGCCACTGAAAAAACCCAGAACTGGGTTGCTGCGCAGGGGGCGCACGCAGGGGGGAGAAGGAGGATGAAGAAGAAGGAGGAGAAGAAGAAGAAAGGAAAAAAAAAAAAAAACCCAGAATTGGGTTGCTGCGCGGGGGGCGCACGCAGGGGGGAAGAAGGATGAAGAAGAAGGAGGAGAAGAAGAAGAAAGGAAAACAAAAAAACCCAGAACTGGGTTCCTGCGCGCGCGCGCGGGGGGGGGGGGGGGGGGGAGGGACGAACGCCCTATTTTTTATTTTATTTTATTTTTTTTAGTATTTAAAAAAATATTAAATGATTTTTTTAAAATAATTTTTTAATAGAAAATGGGCCCCAAATCAAGCCACGTCAGCATTTAACTGAAAAATTAACGCCAAACTAATAGAAGGTATGACATTGTCACAAATTTGTAAGATGAGGTATGACATTGTCACTTTTAAAAGATCAGGTATGAAAGTGTCTTGACACCCATAGTTGAGGTAGTTTTTTGTAATTTACCCAAAAAAATAATTAAAGAGGTTTCTTTTTGTTAGAAGATGGTTATTTCCATTTGCCGTCCACCACGCAAAACCCCCGCGTCTATCTTCCCCCACACAGCCCCTTTCATCCTGAAGGCTTTATTTTCCTAACCGCAACAGCCCTCCCCTATCCCCGCCTTTCCTTGCCCTCCACCCCACTTACCCTATAGCCACCGCCCCTAGCCCTAATTTTTGAAACCCTCCATCTCTCTCCTCTATGCCATCCCTATCCACTTTCTTGGTTACTCCTACCATGGTTCGCAACGCTATTTAATCCAACGCATCTGTGAAAGCCGGTGAGTGGGTCGAAGTTCAAAGATTTCATATATGCTTCCTGAGCAGGTCGCCTATTATCAATCGTAGTGGGTATAATGTTTGGCTTATGGGTTTTTTTTTATATTTCTTTTCATTTTCTCTAAATTTGAAATTTTGATTGTTGAAGTCGAGGATGGGTGCAATAATTCTACATATGGTGGCTGTTATATTTGTGGTGGTTTTAGGAGGGGTTGTGATAGGCATGGTCGGTATAGTTGTTATTGTGTCCGTTCATGGTGGTGGATTTGAGAAAGACAGAAGATTGAGAGGGTGGTCTGGGGTTACAGAGGAGTTGGAATGTAAAACTGCAAGGAGTGCTTCGGAATTAGAAAAAAAAACTATGGGGGTAATATTGCTACAAAAGGTGGATTCCTGATAGGCTTCATTTCGGGGAATTCAATTACCACCTCAATGTTGAGAATTGAATTCGGGGAGTTTTGGGAGTTTTATTCCCTATATTAAGTGGGTCCCACACACTTTTTTCATTCTCAACTGTTAGTAAACGAAGGAATGATCAGGAATGGGGAATGACTCCCATTCCACCATATCCATTCCCTATATGTAAACACGCCCCTAATTTTAGGATAGAAGTGATTTATGCACATGCAAGTTTATTCTTGTCAATTAATTCTCATTTCACTTATTCAATCATATTTCAAAAAGAAACATGAGAATGCAAAATAAAAAATAAGTGTGTGAAAATCACGTAACTTCGAAGATTTTCATAAAGAGTGAATGGCAATAGATCAAGAGCTACCGAGAATATGTGGGAAGAATTGTTATATAATTAGAATAGAAAATTACATTAATATAATTACAAAGAAGATTTTGGATTTTGTTTACACCCAACCTTTGACCTTTAGACCAGCAGTAGACGTGTTGCTTTTCTATAAGCAAACAGACCTATTTAGCCTATATAACCGTATGTTCTGATATGGAACATTTGCTAAGTTGTTAGCCATAGGGTCGACAGTCAGACGCCTTAGTTACAAAAGCAGATGAGTTTGTGTGACTATTTGGCTATTAACTTTGGCTTTCTTCAATCCTTTGAGTTGTGTGGGCTGCATCACAACATACTAAAGATTTTTAGGACATGAAATCCGAGAGAACTCCTTGCCCTTTATGTAACTAATTTTTTGGGTTGCTGTTTGGGCCCAAAATAATGGTTTGGACCGAGCGTGAAGTGTTTCTCGGCCCAGAGGCTTAGTTTGAAAGATGTCGTGGGATATTCGGTTTGTGGGCCAACTGACTGGGGTCGGCCAAGTCCTACTAGGAGAATGAGTCGTCTGGATAAAGATAAAAGGGGCGAAGTCCTATTGTTAAATGTATAAGGAAATAAGGTCCTAGTGTAGCAAGGAGTCTCGGCGAGATGGGGATGCTGAGATATGGATGTGGCCTGGTAAAGGAGTCAGGTTTAAAGTCCTAACGGAAGAAGGAATGGCCGAGATAAGGTTAGATCGGGGTAAGGAGTCCTAGCCTGAGTAAGGTTATGATTTAATTGGAGGAGGTTTTACTACTATAAATAGAGGGGTAAGGGCAACATTCAAGTGACCTCTAACTCAACACACAAATCTGCCCTACGCAAACTCTTGCTTTACGCGAAACCTCTCAACAACTTTGAGATTTTTTATTTTCTTTTTCCATCTTCACATCTTCAGTTTGGATAAACAGCACACTGAAGGCAGCCGGTGATATCTTCACTTTGGATAAAAGCATTGTTGCCGTAGAATCAGCCGACCTCGGAGCATCTTCAATTTGGATAAACAGCACTGCGTCGAGGTCGACTGGTTTTCTATCTAAGTCTTGGTCGACAAGGACTTTTGGATCCCTGTCGATAGAGGTTATCTTATCAGCCTTCTCGCCCAAGTGAGGTGTTACTAATTGGTAGGCTCGGCGCATCAAACGCCGAGTTATTTTATGATCTCATGCTCACAAGTGGGGTTTAGAGTTCAGCATTCGGACGGCCGAACCACATTTACCATCAAGACTTATATCCATTTTGAGTATCTGTGCCCCTATACTTTGGTATCGATTCAGTGTGAGTTTACTTTAACGAATACCATCACCGTGACTGAAGCCGACGACGACGACTTGTGAACTTTGTAATTAGTAGCCTTGTCTTTAGGCTTGAGAATCCAAAGGTCGAGACGTGTTCCTTCCTTGGCCGCAATCCCAAGACATAGAAGTCAGCTGCGCTCATCAATGTAGCATATCAGCATATTTTACTCATCGGCCGACGAGTTGGCACGCCCTGCACACAACTGAATGACGTAGTTAGCTTATTAATTACTCGGCATGCGCGCCACGTAGGCTAAGTAGTTTTTAGAGTCAACAGTTGTATAGCAAGTATCACAATACTTTAGGAATTAATGTAGATCTAAATGATCATTTCACGCTTGGCAGATATGAAGCTTATCAACTACGTAGTATGTCGGCAGTGGATAGAGCTTCATATGTGCACGCTAACTGTTTAACTTTTCATAAAAAAAAATATGTGGTTATATAAGTTTAGTGCGGTTTATTGCTCGAAGGGCAAGTCTTAAGCAGTCTTCTGGAAATCGTAAGCTACCTTAGCGCATTTGGTAACAGTTGTACAGTTCCAGTATAGTCGTCCATAAGGCGTACTACATAATATGCCTTATCTGTCTTTGAGGCCCGACTCCCCGCTTATTAGGGCAAAGACCAAAAATCTTTCAATTAGCTAAGCCTTGAAAATGACCATTATGGCTATTTCTAGAAATCTCGACATAAGCCATCATGCATCTAGTTATACCAATGCAACCTAACTCATCCACATTTGGATATTCAGAGTGTATAGTTTATCCTCTCGCATCAAATAGTAGACCCATGTGGGTGTCGGGAGATTAGTTTACCTTCTCACACTGGAAAGTATGGTTGGTCCCCAAAGGGTGCAATTCCTGCAATAAGTCCAAAAACAGGCACAATCTTCAATGAAAAACATAAGTGATCAGTTGTTGTAGGCATACAGTCGAGCCAGGCTTATAAATGACTTATTTGATCTTCAAAGAAATGTATCAACTTTGCTGAAAGGTAGAAAAAACATAACAACTTAATAGTCCTCAACTTGCAAGGTGGTGCTCGTCAAGCTGCTTGAGTCTTCGGGCTTTGATGTAGGCATTCCATTACTTTTCGATCCCTTTATCGTTCATGGTGGCAAAGGTGTAGCTACCTTTGCCGCCTACTCTACTAATCGTATATGGACCTTCCCAGATGGGGTCCATAACCTTCTTTGTAGGCAATGATGAAAGTTTTTCTTAAGACTAGATCTCTAGGTTGGAACTATCGAATCTTGGCTTTTTTGTTGTAGCTGGATAAAAGCTGTTGGTGGTAGGCTACGATGCTGATGACGAATTTCTCGCGTTGCTCCTCTGTCAGATCTAAGTTTATTGCTATCTTCTTTATGTTCTACTCAATGTTTGGCTATTGCTGATACTTAGCACGATGACATTAGGATGAATAATGGCTTCTAAACCAAATGCCAATAAGAAGGGAGTATCACTGATTGTTCATTGTTTGGTTGTGTGATACGCCCATAAACATCCGAGAAGTTCATATGGCCATTTTCGCTTCTTGTTAGAAAGAGATTTCTTAAGGCAGTTGAGAATCATCTTGTTGGATGCTTTGGCATGCCCATTGCCTTGAGGATACCTCGGCATGGATATGTGCTGCTTGACGCTATATTTTTAGAAGAACTTCTCCAAATCTTTGCATACCAATTGTGGGCCGTTGTCTATGATGATGGACTGAGGGATGCCAAATCAGCATATGATGTTCCTCTATATGAAGCGCTCTATGTCCGTCTGATTTGTGGCTGTCATGGGCTCTACTTCCACCCACTTGGTTAAATAGTCAATTGCCACGATCATCATGCATCTGCCTTTAGTAGTGGGCGACATTGGCCCTACTAGATCGATTACCTACTGCATGAATGGCCAAAGACTCGTCTGCAGGTGTAGTTCGCTGGCAAGCAGTGCTGGTACCATTTTGTAGCATTGGTAGTGGTCACACTTTTGTACTAACTCCTTAGTATCTTGATGCATAATAGGCTAGTAGTAGCCTGTGTTAAGACTTATATGCTAAGGATCGGCATTTGAACTGATTTTCACAAACTTCTTCATGGATTGAACTTAGAACCTTTAGGTCATCAAGAGGCACTAGGCAACAAAAATGTGGTTCAGTGTAGGATCTTCGGACGAGAATGTCATTCCATATGTAGTAGCGTGGTGCCTTTATTGAGAGTTTTCTAAACTCCAATCTTTCCGTGGAAAGTGTGCCATTAATTAAGTAATCTATAATGGAATCTTGCTAGTTTGGAGTTGTACTAACCTGTAACACCCCGGTTGCTGGCTACTTTTTTATGCTCGGTTTGTCCAGATACTCCACCAAAATAGAGTATTTAAGTTGATGGTTGAGGGCAGAGCCTAGGCCGACTAGAGAACTTAAGTGAGGGTGTAAGTTTGAAACGCCTCAAGTAGCTTTCGTACCTTCTCTAGGTATTACGCCATATTCGGATGCTTTGTCATGTACTCCTCAGTAGTCTGGCTAGTGATTAGTTGGGAACCAGAATGAACTGTGAGCTTTTTCATCACCAAGTTTTTTGCCATTCGGAAGCCTGTTGGTAAAGCCTCGTATTCTGCTCCGTCGTTAAATACTTTGAAGTCTAAAGATTCGTGGACATAATCGGCATGACGATAATCTGCGGAGCTTGAGTTGGTGTGGCGAAAAGCCACGGAATATGACTCTCACGATTGGGACCCGTGATGCAAGATAGGTGCAACAAGGAACCGTGGAACTGGGGCTATGTTACATGCAGCAGAAGGCGATGCTCAACTGCTAGTCTTGGGCCACCTTAGGGCTGAGTTATGTATCAAGGGCTGGTTAAGGGACACACAGCAAGATGTGGTGCTCAACTGATGGTACATGCTGCTTATATGTAGAATCTTTTGGGGCGACGATGACAAAACTTGTTTTCGAGTGTATCCTTCTAGTGTTCATCTACCCTTGGCATACCTTTTGGGCTAAGTTGTTGCATTCGTCGAAAAATTTTGCGTCTGCCACAGTCTGCGCATTTATCGTCACTCGTCTGGATTAGGTAGAATAGTGCGTCATGAGGATGACTGCGTGCATCTGAAGCTATAACTTGAGCTTTGGAGTTACAATAACTGTCACCAAAATTAGCTTTTGAATTTCTGATAGCTGGTTTTAGCTCGAGGAAAGCTTTTGAATTGTGGAATATAGGTAGTTGGGCCTCTAACTCTTCTTGTATGACAGTAGAGCTTATTGCTGGTTCAAATATCACCAAACATGTAAATAAATCCTCTATTGCTTTCGGCTTGGATAGAAAATAGGTGATATCAAGTACTTCATTAAGTCTTTAAATGTTTTCTCGCACTCGTCGTCCTATTTGTCTGGTCAGACCTTGAATCTTCTTCAAAGTAGTAGGGAACTTCATATTCAAGATCGCTCATATTTGCCTTGAATATGCATTCAGCGGGGTTGGGCTTCATTACCTTTGCCAAGTTGTTGATGTGGTATGACTGTTGATTTGGGTCAAGAAATATGTGCTCGGCGTCTCTTGACCCATCTTCGATTAAGGTAGAGTTATCTTTCTACACTTTCATAGCCTCTACAGGGGTAAATGACCTCTTCTTTGACTCCTTTAGTACTTACACAATGTATCATCGAGATGTGGCTTAGTTTGACTTGATCTCTCAGACTCCTCATCCCGAGATACGGAATCAGATTTTCTGATACTTGATAGAGGTTACCGCACTCAGTCTCACTAACAAGTGTTGACCTAAAATCTCATTATAGGGAGACAGATAAAGGTTACTACACTCAATCTCACTAGCCAGTGTAGACCGAGAATTTTGTTATATCGAGATGGGTCACTAGCTATTATGAAAGTCTGTTTTAAGGCCACTAGAGATATTTTCATGTCGAGTGTTATTTTTTAGATGACAGTCAAGGTGTGACCGTTGAATCCGGTGCGTACCTCTACTTGGCATATGAGCATGTTTTCCAGGCCCATCTGCTGAATGACTAAGAGTTTGAGTAGGTTGATTGCACTACCGTTGTGCACCATTATTTTGTCGGCTATGGCGTGGGCCAATTAGATAGATATGACCAGAGCATCATTGTGTGGGAAGTCTACACTTGCAGTATCCTACTCGATGAAACCAACTATGGGTCCACAGTTGACGTCCACTGCCTGGACCTGTGAGACCAATATGGTCTGCTAGATGTTCCTCTCCTTAGATTTGTTGGTGGCCCCCAAGGGCTTGGTTTCTGCGAAGATGTCATTGATTTGAAAGACGGCTATTCGTCTGCGCTTGCGTTCCTCATAAGATGCGCATCTGGTTTGTTTAGATATCTGCCGCATTTACCCTCCCTCACTAGTTTATCTAGGTAATCCTTCTAAGTATAGTAGTTGTCAGTGTGTGACCAGGACCTTGGTGGAACGCACATTACTTGGTGTGATCCAACTTGGAAGTGTCTCTCTTTGATTGCTTTGGCAACTTGAACCATGGTTCGCTCTTAATGTCGTGGAAGATTTGGTGGAAGAAGATTAAGAACTTAGAATAGTTCTAGGGAGTTGAGCATCATTTTGTTGTTGTACTGCTTTTGTTGTTGGCCTCCTACCTGCTTTTGTTGTTGTACTGATTCCCGTCTTCTTTCTTTTGAGCTACTCATGATTCTTTTTTAGGCTGCTCGGGTGCCTTGTTCGCTCACCAAGCCTCAAATTGCATGCTTCTCTACTAGAGCGAATGAGTCTGCCAGAGTTAGATCTTCTTTCATGATCAATTCTCCAAATAGCGGGTGGTCTACTGGGAGTCCTTTTTAGAAGGCTGCATTAGCAATCGAGTTATTGCATCCGACTATCTTTGCCTTCTCTGCTTTTAACCTCTTCACATAGTTGCGGAGCAACTCCTTTAGGTTCTTCTTGACATTTAACAAGTGATTGGACTACTTCTTAATCGAGCGATAAGATGAATACTCTTTAGTGAAAACCAAAGAAAGCTTATCAAAACTCTGAATTGATTGTGGTGATAGGGTATGAAACCAAACTTGGGCTGGCTCAATTGCCTTTGCAACATAGGCTACTAGCGCAGCTGCTCCTTGTTCACCGTGGGTTTGCTACCATAGAGCTAGCCCACTTCCCACTGCCACGGTGGTCTCCGTGGCTGCTATGGTGGTGGTTCTCCGTGGTGGCAAAGTTGATCCTCTTGCCATCGCATTGAGCCTTGTGAATCGCCATGGTGGGGCTACTTCTCATCCTTCATCATTTGATCCGGATCTTTGAACGTGAGAAGTTCCGTTTGTCATGGTTTCAATATTCTATTTTTGGATTTCTCTGCCACAATATTCTAAACTTTATTTATTTAGAGAATAAAAAGGATAACGGCAGAGCACCATGTGGAGGAAAAATACGTAATGTGCGGGTCACATGAGGGTATAATGGTCCAAAAGGTGTTTGAATTATATTTTCTGTTGGCAAATAAAAGGATTTTCAAATTAAAGCATAGTGGGAGTATAGGAAACAGAGGAACTGGAGACCCTGCGGCGACCTGTAAACGGGGTTTGCAACTCAGCCATTATCTTCTATTTTCATTCGGCAACTTTTTATGCCTGCTTTACGAATTAAATACTTAACTGTTCTTTTGATTATTAGGGATTTAAAATTAATTGATCATTCACTATTAAATTTGATATTATTTGTTCATATAAAAATTTCATATTATTAATAAAGAATACATTAATATGCTTAATATTAAAATTTAACAATCAATTATTAAGTTAAGAGGTAGGTCTAGTAGAAATTGAGCAAAAATTTATAACATATTGCTTGAGAAGCAAATGCAAAGAAGGGAGATGCAAGAGCTACTTATATGAAGAGGGCACTAGTGTGTCATCAATTTTTAATATGATGCCTTTTATATTTAAAAAAAAGTATGTGTTACTTTTTGGTTACTGGTGATTAAAAAAATATTGTTGCAGTCATATTTAGAATAGGAATGTGATTGTGTAAAATCCTAGTAGATATGGAAATGTATCTTATGTTCTTATTAGTAGTTGATTACCTATTAAATGTTGTAATCCTAAAAGGGAAAGGTTTTTACCTATCCTACTACTATAAATAAAGGCACAATGGGGTGACTCAAGCACACCTCACAATTCAATCATTCTCTCCTCTATCTAATTACCATCGGCCCTCTCTCTCTCTCTAAACCCTAAAGATCGTTTAATCAGATAGGCTTACAAAATGTTATCAGCACGCTCTTGCCAGAAGCTGAGGAATTGACGGATCGTAGGAGGAAGCTATCATCCACAAAATTCGAAGGCTTATATTTATTTTCTGCTAATCAGGTGCGCTTAAAATAAAAGAAGATATTTGAAACGTCCACGAAGTATGAAAACATTCCCCATGATGCATGAACTGCTATGTGTTTATATTTTTCTTACGATATATATATATATATATATATATATATATATATATATATATATATATATATATATGTTTCACGAATTACGCAATTATATTTGCTATGTGGAATTTGTGAGTTAATGTATATAAAATAAATTAAAAGCAAATATAGGGTTTGTAAAACCCTACCTATGTCGATTTTTTTTTTAAAAAATTCTTAGGCAATATGTGGCACCACCGCAGCAACACCCGCCGTGACACCATAGACCACTGCTGGCATGAAGCCTAAACAAGTAGACCACACGACATTACCCTTTGGGTTTACTGTGCTGACCTAGACAACCCAGGCCATCGGCCTGCTTAGATTTCTAAGGTAAGAAGTCCTTTAAACCCATCTAAGAAAACCTGTAACCTTTTATTGGCCAGCTGTCCCATGGTTTGAGCCTGCATATAGCAGCCCATAGCCCATTGGGCTGTGTCATACACCTCAGCCCGTCTTCGCAGCTTTGTTTGTTGGGTTGAAAGCCTGTCCCGACCTGGACCCAGCCTCGGCTGGGCTTCTCATGCGAACCCCAGGCTAGCATTTTGCTGGGCCTGCTCTCGTGCCCAACTCCCTGGCCCAAACGCCAGTAGCTGTTGCTACTGGGCCCCAGACTTGGCCCATGGGCTGCTTTTGCAGCTGTACCCAACCCGAACTCTTTTACTCAAGGCACCTAGCCCAAATTTTTGGGCTATGGTATTTTCGACCCAATGTTATTATTTTAGTCTTATTTTGCTTCTACCATCAACCCTGTTTGGTCCCGATCTATTGAATTAATTAAAGTGATATGCAGTTCATTAATCTGATAATGAATAAAAAATTATTGATCTGAAGATCACTTTTGGACATTAACAATTCAATAATTTATTTTTTATACTTTGAACCGTTGACATACTTTTGTAGTAACGACTCTCTCACACTTGAGTTCCCAAAGAAACTCAAACCCACTATATTTAAATTAGTATATTACATTATCTGTTTCTTGGAGGAACCTCTCCTTATGAACTAATTGTTTATAAAAACTAAATTGAACATGTAGTTTCAAATTTAGTGCATTTGAAACCTAAAGCTTTCATTCAAAACATACCACATGAAACCTGTAGTCTTCATGCATAAATTAAACCAATACATGTTTATTGAACCTGTATGTTCTACGATATATGTATATGGCTTATCATATGACTAATCACATTTTTTTCCCTCTGTTTTAGGGACATGTGGAACTTGAACAAGCTCGATTTCTCAACTCTAAAAGTCTCTGGAAGAAACTATCTGAAGTGAGTTTAAGACGTGAAGCTCCATCTAACTGCAAAGGGTATTAGAGCCACCATTGAGGCCTATCGACAACAAACCTGTTGATGAAGCTCAGAAGACTACTGTAATGATCTTTATTCGAAGGCACATCCATGTTGCACTGCAGACCGAGTACCTCGTTGAGGAAGACCCACACACCATCTGGCTTATTCTGGTTAACCGTTTCGATTACCAAAAAGACATATACTTACCTAAAGCAAGACACGACTGGCAACACCTTCGCTTCTAGGACTTTAAGTCTGTGAATGAATACAACTCTGAAGTTTGTAGAATCTGTTCACTGTTGAAATTCTGCAAAGTGGAACTAACAGATATCTTGGAGAAAACCTATTTGACCTTCTATGCCACCAATATTGTCCTCTAGCAACAATATAGGGCACAGAAATTTACCAAGTTTTTGGACTTGATCTCTGTGTTTACTTCTCGCTAAAAAGCAGAACCAACTTTTGATGAAGAATCATCAAGCTCGACCCACTGGTTCGAACACCGCAGCTGAAGCACATGTGACCAATTCTAGCAGCCATAAACGACGAAAGAATAGTCGTGGCTGTGGCAATGGCGGTAACCCCAACCAGAGGCCCAAGGTCAACAGAGTATTGCACCTAAGGGAAGAAATGTAACCCAGCAACGTCCATCACTTGCCCCTAAGGCCCCAAACTTCAAGAACAAGGGCAAAGCTCCCGTTCAACTTACTTCTACTAAACTAGACATGTGCCACCGCTGTGGATCAAGGGATCATTGGTCACGTGTATACCGAGCTTCCCCCGAGGCTATTACCAAGTATCATTCCCGTCGTGAGTCTAACTTTGTATATGTATATCATCTAGAAGATGCTGCTACATTAATTGAGATATCAGATTTTCAGAAGGCGTCAGCTCGTATAGATGAATAAATTAGATATGTTTTTGGGGTGTTTACCCTTAGTGGCCGAACCCACTAGAAGTGGCCGATCCTTCCCCCTATTTTCTAGGTTTATGGCTTAATTTTGAACAATTTTTCTAAGTATTTGGAATAATTTGTTTGGTTTTGGTTTGTTTTGAATTATGGATTGTTATGTGATGGATTTTATTTTCTCGAATTGCTTAATTGAATGAATTGACTTATATTTATGCATGTGACCAATTCAATCAATTTATTTCTAGGTATGTTTAGTAGGGAAGTTAGTTGTCTGGCAGCTAGTGTAACCACACACACAATCTTGAGTGATGACACTATTTTACTAACTTAATACCTAAGAAAGCTCATTTGATAACTCTCTCAGGCCCATCTAACCTAATTAAAGGATACAGAAAGGCCGTATCATGTTGTCCAATGGTACTATTTTAACCATTAAGGAGGCACTCTATTCTCCACGTTCCGGAAGAACATTGCTGAGTTTTAGAGATATTCGATATAATCAATATCATATTGAAACCACTGAAGATAATGGTTCTGAATTTCTTTGTATCACTTCATACGAATATGGCCAGAAGTGTATTAACGAGAAGTTGGAACGTCTGTCGAGTGGGATATGCATCACAACCATTCGCGACATAGAAGCCCACAGTGTGGCTGGCCCGATGCTTGAGTTCTAGGACACTTTGTTGCTTTGACATGACCATTTAAAACATCTAGACGTGACATGATGTGCTGTATCCTCAAATCATCTCATAGGCATCAGTTACCTCCCTATGTTGGACTCTTGACAAGCAAAGTGTGTTTTTTAGGGAAGTTGAATACTCAACCCTCATATGCAAAGATCATTCACGACCCCCTTAAGTTTCTTCAGAGGATTCAAGGGGATATTTATAGACCTATCCAACCAACATATGGACCATTTAGATACTTTATGGTGTTGGTTGATGCATCGACACGATGGTCACATGTTTACCTATTGTCCACACGCAATGTTGCGTTTGCTAAACTCTTAGCTTAAATCATGAAGCTAAGGGTTCACCACCCTGATTATCCGATTAAGTCAATACGACTGGATAACGCTGGAGAGTTTACGTCACAGACTTTTGACGATTATTGCATGTCAATAGGGATTAATGTGGAACATCATGTACCCCATGTTTCACACCCAAAATGGCTTGGCAGAAGCTTTCATAAAGCAGCTTTAATTGATAACTCAGACTTTGGTTATGAGAACCAAACTGTCGGTATTTACCTGGGGCTATGCAATATTGCACGTAGCTATGTTGGTCCGCCTAAGGCCCACAGTTACTCAACCACATTCACTGTTATAGTTGATCACTAGCTATGAGCCTGACGTCTTGCATTTACGGGTTAACGCCGCCACTACATACCAAAATGGGCCCTCAGAGAAAAATGGGAATCTATATCGATTATGATTCGCCATCAATTATTTGCTACTTAGAACCCTTAACATGGGATCTCTTTATCGCACATTTTGCGGATTGTCACTTTGATGAGACAGTCTTCCCATATTTAAAGGGAGGTAAACATGTTAACGTTCCTGTAGAACACCACGAATTGTCGTGATATGCTCCCACTATGTCTCATTTAGATCTCAGCACTGCCCAATCTGAAACTGAGGTGCGACGAATTATAGATCTTTAGAGCATTGCTTAAAGCATGCCGAATGTTTTTAATGATCTAGCAAGGATGATAAAATCACATATACTCACCGTAAACACACCTGCAATGATATATGTACCCAGTGTATGTCCACAACCACCTGGGAAGGCCTGATCGTCCCCGAAGGTGAAGAGGTCGCACTTTCCACACGACAAGGTACATTGGCACTAGCCAATCATCTGCTCTGACCCTAAAGTGTGGCAGACCCTTTGGTTTAAAGGATTCACAATTTGGGAAGAGAAAAATGGCACCAACTACCTAGTTTGAATCCGACCATCGCTCACTCATCTGTTCCAACGCATGAGGTTATTCTATATTATAGTGATGCTTCAGATGAAACATCCCGGTCTCCCAAGAATTGTGAGATTTTGATCCATTATGGAGTATTGGATGACGTTTGGAATAGGAATGAGATGATCGTCGATGATGCATTTGCGTACTCAGTAGTTACAGACATCATGCTTAGCAATGATATTAAACCACATTTTGTCGATGAATGCCAACGTATAATTAATTGGTCAAACTAGAAACAAGCAATCTAGGTCGAACTCGATTCACTCGCAAAATGTTAAGTGTTTGGACCTATCATTCTTACACCACCACGCGTGAAGCCCGTTGGCTACAAGTGGATTTTTGTAAGGAAGCGTCATGAGAAGAATGAAATAGTGCGATATAAAGCACACCTCGTAGCGCAAGACTTCTCTCAGCGCCCTGGGATTGATTACTGGCGGGTTTTTAAAACCGCACAAATTTAACCCTCTTTTTGACAATTGTAGTATAGGTGTAAGTAGGGTATCGTTCTAGGCCGGGGATTAGAAGGGATTGCTAATCTACTCTAAATTAATTTAAAAAATATTAAACAAGACTCAAAATACAAAACTATGCTAATAACTCGAGACACACTTAGAATGACTCAAAATAATGAAAACAATCAAATTAGACACTAGGAAATCAATTGGACGGAAATTGAATTAAAAGACTAAAAATAATGAAATCTAATTAAATAATAATATTTTAATAATGGGGGGATTGATTTGGTTTTTTACGAAACGTAAATTAAACTTAATTAAATTACAGAATTGACAAAAACATAAAATAAAGGTGAACGGATGGGCGACGGATTGGCTAGAGGGTTTTTCTCCACACAAGACACATATGCAATCTAAATTGATTTTCAGTTGTTCTTTCAATAAATTGTAAATTTCAATACTCCAGGTTAACCGTGAACAGCACTTTTTTAATCTTCAAGTTTTCCTTAAGTTATTGAATTGGATGAACAGCATACAACAATTCAACACATTCTCTAAAAGTCCCCTACGTGAAAAGCACAATAGAGATACAATCAAAGATCATTAAGCTTTGTGAAAACTATAAGTACTGACGAGGCATTCGTAACTATGAAAAGCATGATACTCCTGCCAAGAATTTACTTAACGCGATTGTGGATAACAACCTTCACTACTCATGAATATAAGTTCATAACGATTAGGTGAAATTCACTTATATTCTAGCATCAAATTCATGCATGTAAATTAAGTATGCATTCTTAATCAACATACACAAATAAGTTATCAATCAAGCAGTTAAGCAAATTAAATCACAACTCAGAATTCACAACTGAAGGTATCAATTCAAATTACAAATATAATCATGGTTTTGAATTATCCTCTAGCCAAAATAAATTAATTACACATTATTTAAAACAGAAATTAAAACAGAAATTAAAAATAAAAGTTGGAGGGATTAAACCAAATAGGGTGAGGATCTGTGCAATTCTGTTTCTGTATATTTTCTTCTTGCCGCAGCTACTTGGCAGCTGCCCCTTTCCTGGTACACTGCCCTCTGCTTTCGGTGCTGACTGCCCTCTGCGCCTTCTGTCCTAATTGGCTTCGGTGCTGCCTTCTCTGGCGGCTCTCCCGTCTCTCCAAGCTCTGATTTCTGCCCCTTCCGCTGCCAAGAATGGCAGCTCTCCCAGGCCGCGTCTTCTTCTCTCTCTATTTCTGTTCTTTCCTTTTATGCACGCTGCCCTTCCAGACTAATATTTTTTTATTTTGTTTTCTCCCAGGCCAGCGCCGAGGCTCTTCCAGTCCTCCTTTATTATCTCCTTCGGATCCTCCTCTGGAATGGCCTGGCCTTCCTCGCTGGCAGCACTGATCATTGTTTTCTTCTTTATTCCACCGAAAGCATCTTCCCACATGCTGCTTTACACACACACACAAAAATATATTTAAATATAAATATAAATATATATATATATATATAAATATATATATATATATATATATTATTTTTCAAATGATAAGTATAATTCAACAGACAAGATAGTTTAGATGAAATTAATACTTAACACTTCATTTATTCTATTTTTATTTTCTTTTCTTGAAAATCTTATAAAACATAAAAATAACGTAAATAGCTCAAAATATAACGAACTAACTAAGAAAAGACGAGTGAATTTGATATAAAAATGTATATAAATATGGTCCGATCAAATACCCCCACACTTAGCTTTTGCTAGTCCTCGAGCAAAACAAAGAAAACAGAAAAAATAATAACATGAAAAACATTAGCTTCTCCTTATTTGACCCTCATAGAATTTCATTTGAGAACATAAATCAGCAAGAACCATAGCTAGCACTAAACAAGTTAATTCAAACTCATCTTCCTTATTCAAATATTAGCAGTAATCTTTAAATCATCCTTGAAGTGTAGTGTGTGAGATAGCCATGCTAATGCAATTTCAAGTTTTTATTTTTAAAAACACCATATGCAAACCAGCAACCTTCTCACGGAATATGCACTCAATCACACATGTGTTTAGTTTTAATGTGTTTCGCTCAAAGAAACAAATGTGAAAGATCTACCATAAGCTTGAATAAAGATCACTTCTCCACCATCATAATTGCAAAACTTAAATCAAGAGGACTTTTATTGGATGTAATGAGGCTTAGGGATAGGGCTATTGAAACGAAAGAATAGGAAAGCACAAGTTCCAAGTTATACTGCAAGCAATTCTTTTGTTGAGATTTATAAGAACTCAAACTTTCCAGTGATTCTTTTAACACCTCCCATCACACCCTTAAACTGAAACTTTAGAAACTTTTTTATTTCTTCGTATACAATATTTCTTTTTCTTTTTCTTTTCTTCTCTTTTCTCATTTTTTTTTTTTATAAATACAAACATGAAATACCCCCACACTTATTCTTTTGCCAAACCTTCCAAGTACTTCACAAACATTTCTCATAAGACAGTCTCAAATTGCTTGCTTGGAAAGGGTAAGGAAACATGTTTGAGGTATAAGGGTAGACATATCTGGTGATAAGAAATAAACGGCTCAACAAAACGGCTCAAATTGGCAATCTAATGATATAATTTTTTTTCTTTGGGAAAACATGCTTATTTGGGCCATGGTGGTAAACCTAATGCCTCTATCATTTTCAAGTTCATGCAATCAATGACAAACATTTCAAAAGATTGTTACGCAAGTTCTAGAGATGCATCTCACATAAGTTCATCACACATAAAAGAATGGGAGTGTATGAAAAATGCACACACTTTCAATAGGCTCAAAACCTCACATAGGATGTATACGGTCACTAAATTCACATATGAAGCTTTAAGTCATGCTTTAGTTTCACATCAACAAGGCTATGTGCATTTGGTTTTTCAAAGATGATCAAACATGTACAATACTAACAAGAGAATAAGGAATTTCAAATAACACATGTTAACTAAGTTCTTGATAATCATGGTTCAAATTTCTTCCAGTTATATCATTGGGTCGGGAAACTAATAAAAATCTAATTTAAAACCATAAGGAAAACAAGACAATATTTTTGGATTTTTTAAATTTTTCGAGAAAAATTAAATAAAACACAAAACTCCGAAAAAAATTAAGTAAAACACAAAGCTAATTAAGAAAACAAAAGGCAATAACATGGAAACAAATGAAACCAGTTCAAAGTCGAAGGTACAAAAATTTTCAATTTGGTCATTTTTTTATACTCTTTACCCCCACACTTAAACTGGACATTGTCCCCAATGTCAGAAAACATTAATAAGCAAATAAAATATAAAAATAAAAATAAAATATAAAAATAAAATTACTAAATGAAAAGAAACAAAATAAAGCAAAAGGACTGAAAACTTCCCTAATTTGCAGAAAACCAAGCGAAGACCCCCAAGCGTAAATTTTGCAATCAACTTCAAGGGAGAAAATAACCAAACGTTCCTGCAAAGAACAGAAATAAACAGTTAAGCACGCAAGAAAAAAATAGAATATAAAGTAAACGAAAATTGAAAATGATAATAAAAGGTAACGAAAAGAACTAATAGGCGATCATTGGTCATGATTGTTGATTTTCCACAGCTTTCATCTTGAACTGGATGGGCCTCCTTCTGCAAGTGATCCTCAGCTTAGTTGAGGATGAGTCAGCACGTTGTCTCCACATGCTTCAAGTAGTCCGGTCTCCACGCAGGTGTGGCATCTTCTTGAACTCTTGGATCAACCCAGACTCATCTGCTCTTCGTAGCAACTCAGACTCCTCCTGCTTCGTCTGTGAGGTACTTATGTTTTTTAAGAAGTACCTCAACACAGGTTTATTTTTGAAGTGGGTTGGGAGGGGTCTGAGATGAGTACTCGAGAGCAAGACTAGGTAAGCAATCAGGATCTCACTTTCTCCACGTTCCTCAGATGAAGGAGAGGAGAAAGCATGATATGAGATACTTTTGCTTTTAACCTTTTTGATATGAAATACTTTTGCTCTGAATGATTTGTTTTCTGGGGTGATCCAAGGGATGAAGAACACTGAATAACTCGAAAGCTTTCTTTGGGAAGACATTATCGGAGATGAAGAGAGGTTGAGAGGTTGAGAGGGTGTGCCTTTGATGTGGAAGGCGAAGGTCGAACTTATAGAAATTTTTCTTCCTCAACCGGAACTATTCTCGCACTATTTGTCGGCAGCCGGTGGATGGATGAACAGTGCCCGTTACGCGCTTTCTGACAAAGCTTCCGTAATTTCCGCGAAGCTGACTGCGCATGCGACGAGTGACGACAAACTGGAATGATGATCTTTTGAAAACCGGGGTTCAAATCCGGGTGCGGCCCGTGGTTTTCGCAAAGCTCCAAGCCGCATGTGAGAGCAACGACAAAACTGGAAAAGCTGAACCACGTCATTGCTGAGTCAAGCCCAGCTTTTGAGAAAGGAAACGGCTCTTTTGAGACAGGACTCCGGCCTTTGAGAAAGGAGCGTCCATCTTTTCCGATTTGCGTGAGGACGCGTTTTCACCTCTGAGGAGCGCCTCTCTTTATTTTCTTCTTTTTATAGAGGCGCTAATTCTGCTCCACCTCACACTTGAACTCCCTTCCTCAAACACTTCCTTCTCTGTACTCTTACTCCTTCCGAACTCTTCCTGCACTCTTAAACTTTCCGAACTCTTTTCTTCCTCAACACCCTCTAAAAATGTCTTGCCCTTCTGACCGTCGCCTAAACTTGAATGTCGGGGAAGACGATGACTCGTCTTCTCCGAACAACATTTGGAATCCGTCCTTCATATCCCCCAATGGTCCTCTTACAGTCGGGGACACAATGATGAGGAATGAAATCACCGCTACGGTGATTGCCAGAAATCTGCTCACTCCAAGGGACAATAGGATGCTATCTAGGCGGTCGGACGAGCTGGCCGTTCAGGAATCTCTAGCCCTCAGCGTCCAAAGTGCAGGCTCAGTTTCAAACATGGGCCAGCGCCTGCTTGCCCGGTCTCGTCAAGTGGAGTCGCTGATGGCAGAGGTGGCCAGTCTTCGGCAAGAAGTCAGAGGACTCAGGCACGAGAACAAGGAGTTGCACATGCTTGCAACTAGTTACTCGACCAGCATGAAGAGGAAGCTGGACCAGCTGCAGGAGTCGGACGGTCGGATCCAGAGTGATCATGAAAGGTTCATGGCGCTACTCCCGAGGTTTATGTTGCCTTCGTCCTCTGGAGTAGCACCAAGCGTTCCGGCTCCGGAGATTCCAACTCTGGCTCTTCGACTTCCCGGGGCTCCTTCGACTTCTGAGGCGCCACCTAACCAATGATCAGTGAATGCTATTAGTTTTTCGCATTATTGTAAATTTATTTATGCTTGTAATGTTTATTTAAATAAATATATATATATATATATATATGTTACTAATATTATTATTATTATTATTAATTTTTTTGTTTTTTTTGTTTTTTTTGTTTTTTTTTTAGGTTTATTTTAAGCAAATTAAAATATGTAAAGTAAATAAATGTAAATTAATGTAAAAAGACTTTATTTATCCGTACGTAAAATAAATAAGGCCCTTAATTTATTTAAACACAAACTAAATAAAAATCAACCAAATAAAACAACTAACTAAACAAAACAAAAATGAAAGTAAAGGCAATAAAAAGAAGGGTTAAGAAATGCAAATCTGGTTGCTTGGGTTGCCTCCCAAGAAGCGCTTGATTTAACGTCTTTAGCTGGACGAATCTTTCCTTTAAACTCCCCTCAGCTCCAAAGCACGGAATTTATCTTTTAATGGGAGGTGATATTTGAAATGATTCGGCAATGGTCTGAATTCTAGGGTGGATGCCTGAATCATCAAAATTAGAAACATGTTAGTATAAAATGAAATAAAAATTAAAATTGGAGAAGATGGCTTACTATCTTTCTCCGACTCAAAATCAATAACAAAAACCACATTTTCAAAAGTCTCAGGGACTTTGATTTTGGCCAAATTGCAAGTGATGATTGTGGCCGTGTGATCCACTCCAATTTCCTCCTTGATGAATTCAAGATGCTCCTCAACCACTTTTTCCTCGTTTAGAAGTTGCGGCAAGGGTTGTTCTTCCCTTGCCGTGCCTTGTGCATCCTCCTCCTCTTCGAGCAGTAGCAATTCATCCATGGGCTCATCTTCAACCATTTGTTCTTGAATTTGTTCCATGCATTCTGCATTCTGCCCAAATTGATTGTTCCACTCAGCCAACTCCTTTGCTTGATAGAAATCCTCAATTGGTTGCCAAAATGCGTCTTGTTGAAATGGTTGAGCTTCCCTACCCTGCTCCAAAGAATTTAGTTGCTGAATAACTTCTTTATAATAATTTGATATACCTGAGTTTGGATGTGAAGGTTGAGGGGGAGGCTGTGGTGGTTCATATGGCCATTGACAGAACTCCTCATACGGCTGCCAATATTCTTCATGTTGAACTTGTTGAGCTTCCCACCACATAGAATTGGAATGATCTTGCCCACCATATGTAGGGACACTTTGCATTGTAGACCTTCCGGCATTCTGAGACAATTGAGAAGTAAGATTTGCCAATTGAGCGTGAATGCTAGCAAAATCCATGACTTACTTCTCTTAGTACCTAAAATCAAAGAAAGAGAACTAAATCAAATATCAAAAATAAAACACACAAACACAAATATAAACATAAACACAAACGAAAAAAAAAATAAAATAAACACAAACAAAAAATAAAGGGATTAGCAAATTTGCTAATCCCCGGCAACGGCGCCAAAAATTTGGCGGGTTTTTAAAACCGCACAAATTTAACCCTCTTTTTGACAATTGTAGTATAGGTGTAAGTAGGGTATCGTTCTAGGCCGGGGATTAGGAGGGATTGCTAATCTACTCTAAATTAATTTAAAAAATATTAAACAAGACTCAAAATACAAAACTATGCTAAAAACTCTAATAACTCGAGACACACTTAGAATGACTCAAAATAATGAAAACAATCAAATTAGACACTAGGAAATCAATTGGACGGAAATTGAATTAAAAGACTAAAAATAATGAAATCTAATTAAATAATAATATTTTAATAATGGGGGGATTGATTTGGTTTTTTACGAAACGTAAATTAAACTTAATTAAATTACAGAATTGACAAAAACATAAAATAAAGGTGAACGGATGGGCGACGGATTGGCTAGAGGGTTTTTCTCCACACAAGACACATATGCAATCTAAATTGATTTTCAGTTGTTCTTTCAATAAATTGTAAATTTCAATACTCCAGATTAACCGTGAACATCACTTTTTTAATCTTCAAGTTTTCCTTAAGTTATTGAATTGGATGAACAGCATACAACAATTCAACACATTCTCTAAAAGTCCCCTACGTGAAAAGCACAATAGAGATACAATCAAAGATCATTAAGCTTTGTGAAAACTATAAGTACTGACGAGGCATTCGTAACTATGAAAAGCATGATACTCCTGCCAAGAATTTACTTAACGCGATTGTGGATAACAACCTTCACTACTCATGAATATAAGTTCATAACGATTAGGTGAAATTCACTTATATTCTAGCATCAAATTCATGCATGTAAATTAAGTATGCATTCTTAATCAACATACACAAATAAGTTATCAATCAAGCAGTTAAGCAAATTAAATCACAACTCAGAATTCACAACTGAAGGTATCAATTCAAATTACAAATATAATCATGGTTTTGAATTATCCTCTAGCCAAAATAAATTAATTACACATTATTTAAAACAGAAATTAAAAATAAAAGTTGGAGGGATTAAACCAAATAGGGTGAGGATCTGTGCAATTCTGTTTATGTATATTTTCTTCTTGCCGCAGCTACTTGGCAGCTGCCCCTTTCCTGGTACACTGCCCTCTGCTTTCGGTGCTGACTGCCCTCTGCGCCTTCTGTCCTAATTGGCTTCGGTGCTGCCTTCTTTGGCGGCTCTCCCGTCTCTCCAAGCTCTGATTTCTGCCCCTTCCGCTGCCAAGAATGGCAGCTCTCCCAGGCCGCGTCTTCTTCTCTCTCTATTTCTGTTCTTTCCTTTTATGCACGCTGCCCTTCTAGACTAATATTTTTTTATTTTGTTTTCTCCCAAGCCAGCCCCGAGGCTCTTCCAGTCCTCCTTTATTATCTCCCTCGGATCCTCCTCTGGAATGGCCTGGCCTTCCTCGCTGGCAGCACTGATCATTGTTTTCTTCTTTATTCCACCGAAAGCATCTTCCCACATGCTGCTTTACACACACACACAAAAATATATTTAAATATAAATATAAATATATATATATATATAAATATATATATATATATATATTATTTTTCAAATGATAAGTATAATTCAACAGACAAGATAGTTTAGATGAAATTAATACTTAACACTTCATTTATTCTATTTTTATTTTCTTTTCTTGAAAATCTTATAAAACATAAAAATAACGTAAATAGCTCAAAATATAACGAACTAACTAAGAAAAGACGAGTGAATTTGATATAAAAATGTATATAAATATGGTCCGATCAATTACGAGGAGACGTATTTCCCCATAATGGACGTTATAATGTTTTGCTACCTAATCTGTTTGGTAGTTTTTGAAAAACTGAATATGCAACTTATAGACGTGGTAACCGTGTATCTTTATGGGGACCTAGATACGAAAATATACATAAAAGTTCCAGAAGGACTTCTATTGACTGGTTCAAATAGTTCTAGACCACGGGTCACTCTCTCAATTAGGTTGAGGAGGTCACTTTATGGATTGAAACAATCCGAGCAGATGTGGTATAACCGTCTGAGTGAATATTTGACAAGTTAGGGTTATGTGAACAACGAATTATGCACATGCGTGTTCATAAAGAAGTCACATTTCAAATTTGCAATTATTGCAGTTTATGTTGATGACATAAACCTTATCGGGACTCCCATAGAGCTTGAGGAAATTGATGCATACTTGAAATCAGAATCTGATAAAGGATCTTGGGAAAACTCGATACTATCTCGGCTTGGAGATTGAGCATTGTTCGGATGAAATCCTAGTACGTTAATCAAACTACACCCAAAAGGTGTTACGTCGTTTTAATGAGGATAGAACGAAGTCTTCGAGTACACCCATGGTCCCTTCTGTCCAAAGGAGGATGAGGAAGAGATTTTGGAACCCGAAGTTCCTTACCTAAGTGCAATTGGGGCTTTATTGTACTTGGCTTAGTGCACTAGACCCGACATCTTATTCGCTGTTAATCTTTTGGCAAGATACAGCAATGCACCCACGTGTAGGCACTGGAATGGTGTTAAAGTCATTTTCCGCTACCTCAAGAGTACTACGGATTTGGGCTTGTTCTATACTCACGAATCTTCGAGTGTTGTCATCTCAAACGGGTTATGTCTTTATCATTGGAGACACCGTTATATCTTGGAGGTCTACCAAGCAAATGCTAGTTGCGACTTCGTTGAACCATGCTGAAATTCTTGCCTTACATGAAGCATCGCATGAATATTTTTTGCTGAAAGAAGTTATTGAACATATTCGAAGCACTAGTGGTCTTACTTCCGCTGTTGACCTTCCTACGATAATCTTTGAAGACAATACAACATGTATTGAGTAGTTAAAGAAGGGATACATCAAGGGAGACAACACTAAGAACATAGCGCCGAAGTTCTTTTACTCACACCAGCAGTAGCAACATCAGAACATTGAAGTTAAGCAAATCCGTTCTCAGGAAAACCTGGCCGATTTCTTCACCAAGCCATTGCCCAAGTCTATTTTTTAGAAGCTCGTCCAAGGAATCAGTATGCGTAAATTATCTGAGTTGAATCACTTGTAGTTGTCTTATTTAGAAGTTATGTCTAAGTCAGGGGGAGTATCTAGAAGCATACTCACTTAATCTTATTGTACTATTTTTAGGAGCATTTTTTCCACTGGGTTTTTGCTACCTAACGAGGTTTTGACGAGACACCCATCTTGGGATGATCATACTCCGTTAGGTTCACTACTTTTGTCCTGTTTGATGTTTGTTTTAGACATTATGCATACTTCTCACTTTTTCTCCTTAGTCTATGGGTTTTCCCTATGCCTTGGGTTTTACCATAGCGGGGTTTTGTGAGTTTTACTACAAATGTATACTTTCTTAAATTTGAGATTTGCGTTCACCCGTTGTGCCGATGACTTCATCAATTATTCTACCTTATATGTTGAGGATCTGATGCGATGGCTTGTTGAGTATTTACACACTCAAAGAGGAGTGTTGTAGTCATATTTAGAATAGGAATGTAATTGTATAAATCCTAATAAATATGGGAATGTATCTTATATTCCTATTATGCGTTGATTACCTATTAAATGTTGTAATCCTAAAAGAGAAAGGTTTTTACCTATCCTACTACTATAAATAAAAGCATAATGAGGTGACTCAGACACACCTCACAATTAAATCACTCTATTCTCTCTCTAATTGCCGTCGGCCCCCTCTCTCTCAACTATAAATATCATTCAATCAAATAAACCTACAACAAATACATGTTTATTCACTTTTTATTTTGATATCACAAGTTAAAAACAAATGAATGTACTTTTAGCATCTTAATTTTAGTACTTGATGTCAAATTCAATGCTAAAGAATCATGAATAATTAGTTATCAAGTGATTAAAAAAAACTAATGAAAAATGTTTAAAAACTTTGAATTTTAACGATAAGGACAAAATAAAAGGTAAAGAGAATATTATCAAGATTGACTTTTTAGTGTAAAAATATATTTTTTGTTAAAGTAAACAGTACCGAGAGCTTTTTGTTAAGTTTTTTTTTTAAAAAAAATGAGACTATCATTAATTAATTATATGATATTGTTTTATATATGGTGGAATTTTAACAGTAAAATATAGTATCTAAATTTTCTGACATATAAGTCCAGTACAGATGGATCGGCTTGGCTTATTGGCTTAAATGGCTGCAGGCTTGCTGGTGTATGGAACCATCCAAGTCACTAGACTGAACACTGGATTATTTGCAGAACATGCATTTAACAGAGTTAGATTCTCTATTCTCTTATTCTCCTCATTTTTCTCTCTTTTTTAAAGCTTTTCTTTTTGTTTGTATAAAAAAATTAACATAAAATGTTAACGTGGTTTAATCGTAACCGTTTAAATAGTAGGAAAAAAAAGAAAAAATAGATTAGAAAAGAAGAGAATCTTACTCTTTTTTTATTTCTCTGATTATTATTATTATTATTATCATTATGATCTCATTTTACATGATAAATAAGAAATCAAAATAAAACAATTCAAAATATAATAAAAGTTTTGAGTTTGTTTTGAGTTGGTACAGATTTGAGTTCATTCTTTGGGTTGATTAGATTTTCTTCTAAATGGCGTTGGCTTTGTGCGGGTGCTATGGCAGGCTTAGAGGAGGCGGCATTTTCTTGTTTCAGGTCTAGAGTTTTTAGTTCAGAATTTGTTGTGGACTATCCCTTGATTGGCCATTTTCATTGTATTTTCTCTTTCAGTTGGGTTGTGCTTTTACTTATTTGTTTTGTTGAGCTGCTTCTTTTTCTTTTTTCTTTTTCTTTTTTTGGCTTTCCTTAAATTGTAATAGCCATTTTGATTAATGAATTTTGTTAATTAAAACTAACCCTTAAAAACCCAAAACGCCCTCTATTATATTTTGTCACCTTGTATGCATCTAATTATCCATAGCCTCTCCGGCCTGGGGATAATAGTAAATTACCGTTAGTGGTTCTCTTTTTATTGGCTTACTGATCAAGCCTTCAAGCTCCTCTCTCTCTTTACAATTTCTCCTAAAAATCTTGATGGAAGTTGGAACTCACTGTGTCAAAAACCAAAACCCATATTTCCTTTTTTCCACTCTCTCTCTCTCTCTCTCTCTCTCTCTCTAGGATTGTCTCTGCACTTTCTCTCTCTAAACTCACACACTCGCACTTCACTTGATGGGAACGAAAGCAAAGGCGCACCACCACCAGTACAATGCTAATGGTGCAGGTGGTGGTGGAGGCAACGGCAGTGATAGCAGCAGCAGCACCTCACCTAGCCCACCTCCGTCGCCTCGCCGTCACTTCACAGTCCCTCACTGCCGCCGGAAGCTCCGCACAAAAACCATCTCCGTCGTCTCTGGTTTTCTTCTCCTCCGCCGATTCCTCCGCTTACTGGTGGTGCTTCCCTTGCTCTACGTCTCCGGCCTGCTCATGTTCGTGGGCCCGTTCTCCGGTCTAGTGGGCCATACCCCTCTTCCCGGTTCCGTTTACCGCAGTCACGAGATGTTTCAGCTGCTCTGGCCTCACATTCTGGCCGATAATTCGACTCCAATTGAGGTTTGGATTCTTGGGTTTTTTCCTCATTTATCATTTTCTGTTTGGTTTCTGGGAAAATGCAGGAAAAGGGTTCTTCTCCTTCAGCTTTTCCAAGCAAGAAAAGCATGAAAAGAAAACGAAATACAATTTTTGGACTTGGGATTTTCGTTTTGGAGCTAAAAGATAGAAGCTTTACTGAAATAAGACCGTTGCAGTGTAAACCTTCGATTCCAATTTTTTCCCATGTCCTTTCAGATCAAGTAAACGTAGGAATGTAGGACAGTTGCTTAATTTTGCCTTTTTTCTCTTTTCTTTCCCAGTTTTGCTTTTAAAAGCAAACGTTGTCCAGTAGCACATTGGAGTCTGAATTAAGTCAACTGTAAACTTGTTGGTTTCTGGATGTGGATGTTAAATTTCAGAGATCTTTGTCTTGAGAGTAAAATGAGTTGATAGTTTCCGAAATTGGGGTTCTGTGTAGGTCAGTAAGTTTACAAGGGATTGAATTGTAAGATCAAATTACTGTGGATCAAATTATACTCAAGTTTGTCAGTTATGCATAATTGTGTGGAATTCAAGTTATTAACGGAGACGATTTGTTGTTTGTTGATGTAGTTGTCCTCTGTGTGGAGATACAGAAGAAAGCTGAAAGAGCAGAAGTCTTGCCCGTCGTCAACTGCTGGACTACAATTAGGTAGGACAAGGTAGCACAATTTTGTGTTAAAATGGCTGCCACACATTTCATTGGCAATTCAAGGTTTGGTAGTTTTGGAATCAAAGGATGTAAAGTTTTCTTCTCATCACGTTATACTAATATTCTCCGCTGAATTTCAGATTCCTCTGGCCCTAGTGGTTACTTGATTGTGGAGGTTAATGGTGGTCTTAACCAACAACGCTCTGCGGTATGTCAATCCCTTATTATTTGTAGGCTGAATTTTTTACTAGTTGTCCTGTTAGCCTTTTTCTACTCTTCAGTTTTTTATTTCTTTGCTTTGAAAATTAGAGTATCAAGGCTATCAGATATCTTTAGTGTGATTTTCAGCAACTTTACGTATCACCTATGTGCTGGCATATACATTTTGTTCGTGTGATTAGTATCCCGTGTTCTTTTTCTTCACAGATTTGCAATGCTGTGGCACTTGCTGGACTTTTAAATGCAGTTCTACTTATTCCTCGCTTTGAATTCCATAATGTTTGGAGGGATCCGAGGTAAAGTAATTATTGTTCAAGTCCTGACCATTTAAAACTCAAATGATAAGTGTGTATAACAGTGTCTAACCAACTTCAATGTGTTCGGGACCAAAGTTAGGTTGCCAGGTTCATGTAACGTCCTGATCTAAATGATCAATAACGTGTATTGAAAAAAGCCTGCAAGAAATTTACCTTTAGAGGAAAACTCAGTCTATAGAAAGCATTATGAGAATGCCGTCTTTATTACCTTTCTTTAAATGATCTTTCAACATTCTCTTATTGAGTTTTCAATTGAAATATAAAAAAAAGCAGTATCTTTTGTTTGACAGCACTTTTACTGATATATACGATGAAGATCATTTCATAGCCACCCTTGAAGGCCATGTTAAAGTGGTTAAAGAACTACCGGAGATGCTGATGGAGAAATATGATCACAACATCACTACCATACCAACCCTTCATGTCCAAGCTTGGGCTCCTTTCCGTTATTACACAGGAGAAGTTTATCCTGTCCTGCAAAGAAAGGGGTAGGTACTGAACTGTTTTTTTTTATTCTGTTCTATATCAAATGGGCCATAAGCCCTTCAAGCCTGTAGGTTGTTTTTTTCTTACTCGTTTGGTTTATGCAGGGTTGTCCGCATAGCTCCATTTGCTAATAGACTAGCAATGAATGTCCCACCTCCTATTCAGCATTTGAGATGCCTTGCTAATTATGAAGCATTGAAATTCTCTTCTACCATATCAAATTTGGCAAATAAACTAGTTGAACGAATGACTGAGATGAGTTCAAGGACCAGTGGAAAGTATATTGCAGTCCACCTCCGCTTTGAGGAGGTAATACAGCTTGCCTTTCCACAAACTGTTTCGTCGCTTATGTTTAACGGTCTGGGAAAACTAATCATGTTATCAACTATTTTTCTTCATCTGGCAGGACATGGTGGCATTCTCATGCTGTTTGTATGATGGAGGAGAGGTTGAAAATGTTGAAATGAATTCAATTAGACAAAAAGGATGGGGAGATAAGTTCAAAAGAAAAGGCCGCGTAACTCTACCTGGTCTCAATAGGATTGATGGAAAGTGCCCACTAACCCCCTTGGAGGTACTCTACTCAATTCCGCATGCATCTTCTACTTACTCATAGCTGCCTACCATGGAGAAATAATCCTTTTTGCTCTTGTCCGTGTAGGTTGGAATGATGCTACGGGGTATGGGGTTTGACAACAGCACTTTAATTTATTTAGCCTCAGGGAAAATCTACTGGGCAGAGAAACATTTAGCCCCTCTGCTAAAGATGTTTCCCTATCTGCATACCAAGGAGTCTCTTGCCACCCTAGATGAGCTTGCTCCTTTTGAGGTATCTTACGAGTTTTCATGCAATGTCTGCCCACAAAAGTATTTTGTGACTAGTGAAACGAATACTTTGAAATCAACCACCCTAAAATTGTATTTACTTTTGCTAGGGATATTCATCGAGATTGGCAGCTTTGGATTATACAGTATGCTTGTTTAGTGAGATATTTGTAACAACACAGGGTGGGAACTTCCCGCATTTCCTAATGGGTCACCGGAGATTCCTCTACAATGGGCATGCCAAGACTATTATACCTGATAAGCGCAAGCTTGTTGTTCTACTGCAGGACATGAGTACGAGGTATTCTGTAGGTGTAGTTTCTGTAAAATGAAACAGTTTCTGCTTGTAATACCCCAATTTTGAGATTTCACAGTTCATAAACGCTTATGTTAGGCTTACATTTAAACTCCGTGTATATTGGTCTTGCAGTTGGAATGGTTTCAAACTTGAGATGGAAGCAATTCTCACTGAAAGTGATCGCAAGGGAAAGATAGTACCGAGAGTGAAAAAATTCACCCGAAAATCTTCTGTGTACACGTACCCTTTGCCAGAGTGTAGTTGTCTCCAAAAGCACAATAACACGCAGATTGTCCCGTCTACACATTCTTGATTCTTTGTAACAAAGCTATGAGAAATGGAAAAGCAAACCTCGTGCTTGAGACGTTTATTCCACCTGTGGTGTCGTCAGTCAGAAGCTTTACATTGGGGGCTTTAGCTCTTTTCTTCCGTGGATTTTGAAGAGAGGCTCGTTGCTCAGAAGCCTGTTGGGAAAATGTAGATGGTATTTGCAGCAGCAGGTTTTCCAATTTTGGTCGCAGAAGGATTTCCTTATTTCATGTTATTCGTTCTTCCCCTTTCGTGTGGAGGTGTTAGATCTCTTATGTGGACGTAACTGAAGCGCAAGCCGCCCTCCGGCACTGTTGGGGCATACATTTGTGGTACATAGTGATATATAGCATTTAAATTTTGAGCTGGATTTGAAGTTGTAGATTTGGTCAGATGGAGCTGGAGGCCTAGGGATTTATACATTGGTTTTGCAGTTTGATTGTTACTTGTTAGCCTGCTTAGGCATATTTCCGAGTATATAATGGTAATGCTTTGCTCTCACGAGTTTAGCCATTGTTTTATATATTGGTGGCAAAATTCTGCGTTGTTTACCGGGCGCGGTACATATGTGAGCAAACTTAGCTCTGGTTGGATGAACGAATTTGAATTCGATCATCCAACTACATTTACGATAGTAACATTCAGTCTTTTACTTTATTAATTTCAATTTCAATTTAGTATTTTACCTTATCATTTCAATTTCAATTTCAATTTTACCTTATTATGACTTACTCCAATCCTTGAACTTAAAACTGATTTTTGGGATTAAATTATAAATAAAATCTATCTTTTGGCCAAATAAATAAATCCAGCAGCTAAAATGATTAAAAAACTTATTTAAATCAAAATTCACTAAAAAAACTCTATCAATTAGTCAATTTTTAAAATATTTGCCAGAATTTAAATATTTTTAGATTAAAATGTTCATAAAATTAAGTTAGGATAGCATACATATTTTTTTTTAGAAGTTACTTTGGAAAAAAACAATCAACCTAAATTCATTCTTTAACAATTTCGACCTAAAAATTTTAACCCATAATGATTAGAGCAGAAAAGGTATTTCTGCGTTAAAACCTAAATTTTCAGGGCTAAATTTTTTATACTTTAACTTAAGGATCCAAGATGGTCTTAAGTGTGAATATGAATTTTCAATTTCATTTTAATATTTTCTTTGTAAAAATGGACACTTCTCAGAGTTCCGTGCAAGACTTTGAGGGTGCGTTTGGTACACGGGACGGGACGAGGCGTTCCGTCCCGCGTTTGGTACGCCTAAAACGAGTGGGACGAGGCGTTCCACGGGACAAGTTTTGGATGATTTTTTATTCCACCTCCCCCCATGGAACGGGGTTGTTCCACGTCTGTGGGACATAAATTTTTAACATTTTAGGACAACAATGCCCCTTGTCTTTTTCAAAATTTACAACATCCGTCCCGTCCTGTTCCGTCCCCTCCCGTTCCGTCCCGTCCCCTCCCGTCTGCGTACCAAACGCACCCGAAAGCCCGTCGGGGTGGTGTGTACTTAAATACGACCATGTGTTAGAAGCCCAAGTAATGCCAATGCGCCGGGCCCAGTTTCGCGGTGGGTCTCACCTGTGTTTGTATTAACGCGGCAAAACCCACGAGCTGGCATTCAATTCACCCATGGAATTCGCGTACCTGAACCGAATAGCTACCGCTCTCCGCCACTGTGGCGGCCGATCTCAGGCCAATCACGGCAGAGCATTTCACTCCCAACTAATCAAGCTCGGCGCTTTGAATGACGTTTTTCTCACTAACAATCTGATATCTATGTACGTCGCGTTTCCTTGTTTGAGTGACGCGCGGAAGGTGTTTGATGGAATGCCTGACAGGAACGTTGTGACATGGACGACAATGGTTTGTGGATATACTAATTGCGGAAAACCTGATAAGGCTGTGGGATTGTACACGCGGATGTTGGAGTCTGAATCGGAGACGCCGAACGGGTTCATGTACTCTGCGGTGCTAAAAGCTTGTGGCTTAGTGGGTGACATGAGAACGGGTAAATTGATTCATGAGAGGATATGTAGTGAGAGGTTGGAGTTTGACACTGTTTTGATGAATACCCTTTTGGACATGTACTTCAAATGTGGGAGTTTGAGTGATGCTAGGAGAGTTTTCAATGACATGTCGAGCAAAAACACGACTACGTGGAACACTATGGTTTCTGGGTATACTAAGGCTGGTTTGGTGGATGAGGCAGTGTGTTTGTTTCATCAAATGCAAGAGCCGAATGTTGTATCTTGGAATAGCATTATTGCTGGTTTGGCGGATAATGGAAGTTTGCGCACATTTGAATTCGTGTGTATAATGCACCGAGAAGGCCTCAAGTTAGATGGATTTACTTTCCCGTGTGCGCTTAAAACCTGCGGTCGACATGGTTTGTTAGCTTCTGGGAAACAAATCCACTGTTATGTTATAAAATCAGGTTTTGAATCAGGCATTTTTACTGTGTCGGCACTGGTTGATATGTACTCGAATGGCAATGAATTGACTGAAGCTGTAAAACTGTTTGATCAGCGTTCAAGGTGCTATGCATCCATTTCTGATAGTTTGGCACTTTGGAATTCTATGCTTTCAGGATACGTCAGTAACGAATGCAATAGTGCAGCTTTGGATTTAGTTTTGAAAGTCCATTGCTCAGGCACTTGCATGGATTCCTACACTTTCAGTGGCGCTTTAAATGCTTGTGTCAACTTACGGAACTTGCGACTCGGGCGTCAAGTGCACGGCTTGGCTGTAACCGCAGGGTATGAGTTAGATCATATTGTTGGAAGCATTCTTATAGACCTGCATGCAAGACTGGGGAATATTAATAATGCATTGGGATTGTTTCAAAGGCTTCCAAAGAAAGACGCCGTAGCTTGGACTGGTTTGATCATAGGGTGTGCAACAACGGGACAAAGCTGGCTAGCCTTTTCACTGTTTCGGGATATGGTGAATTTGGGTCTCGAAGTAGATCAATTTGTCCTTTCGTTTATTCTGAAAGTTTGCTCCAGTTTAACATCTCTTGGAAGCGGAAAACAGGTTCATGCTTTCTCTGTTAAGAGTGGATATGAGTCTGAGGAAGTTGTAGTGACATCCCTGCTCGATATGTACTCAAAATGTGGTGAAATTAACAATGCGTTAGCTCTGTTTGATTCTGCGGAAGAAAGAGACACCGTGTGTTGGACGGGGATAATTGTGGGGTGTGGGCAAAATGGAAGGGCAGAGGAAGCAATCAAAATTTTTAATGAGATGACAGAATCAGGATTGAAGCCAAACGAAATTACGTATTTAGGTGTTCTTTCTGCCTGTAGGCATGCTGGACTTGTAGAAGACGCACGGTCCATATTTAATTCCATGAAAATTGAACACGGACTGGAACCTCGTTTAGAGCATTATTATTGCATGGTTGACATTCTAGGTCAAGCTGGATGTTTTAAAGAGGCAGAGCAGTTGATTGCTAAGATGCCATTTGAGCCTGACCCAATCATATGGAGATCATTGCTCGTGGCCTGTGGAACTCATAAAAATACTGAACTTGTTAATGTTATTGCCGATCGGATTCTCACAACCTTACCAGAAGACCCTTCCACATATGTGACGCTTTCGAATGTTTATGCAGAACTAGGAATGTGGGATGATCTAAGCAAAGTCAGAATTGCCATCAAGAAAGTGGGTGCTAAAGAAGCAGGAAAAAGTTGGATTGAGATTTCAACTTAAAAATTGCTGCATTACTAAATGCATGGGTCAGAAACAATATTTTCTGATGAAATACAAAGCAAGTACCATCCGAGCTTTGAACCTCTGACGTTAAGTCCTTGCATGAGCTCAATGAATGAATCATTTTACTGAAGACCTGGCAAGGATCTTAGAAAGCGATGGCCCTTGGTGGCGAGTTGAAAAAGATGTAACTATATTATGGTGTGTATAATCACCGTTTTTCTCCCCTTCAAATTTAAGCGCACAACTCAATCTAATTTTTTCTTATCTTTCTTGAGGTTGAACTTTGGATCGAGTCAAGCCATCCAATTTGATTTTTCGTCTAAATAGAAACAAAGAAGTATTTACTTATGCAGCTCAACTTTGCTTCAATTAACACCTGTCATATTGTCTTCTTATTCATTGTAGTTTTCCCGTCTGCGTGCAGGTTTTTGTTGGAGCTATGTGCATCATCTAAATGCATGGTTTCTCGGAAAGATCTTGGTACCTGATTCTTCTATCTAGTCTTATGTATAGTTAGTTTCCTTGTTCAATCATTGTTATCCCGTCTCTTCAACCAAATGACAGATCCTCCCAGAAATTTCCCCCGTCTCTTTTTCTGCTTTCTGATAGATTAACAACTTCTTTAATACGAAGAAAGCTGGCATCTTCTTTATGGTAATGTAAATATGCTGTGTTTTACTTCATCCCAATTATTAAAAGGGAAAATAAATCTTGTCTAATGACTGGCGATGGATACATGAAGGAGCCTTCAAGTTTCAACCCTTGCTTTGTCATAATATGCTGTAAATGGCGTGCATCATCTGGAATCTGTATGCTAGTCTTTGTTGATTATTCATAACTAGGTGGATGTTAGAGTATTTGTATGTCTGTGTGCTGGCACAAACTTGATGGTTGAACTAATTTCTCACCTTCATTGTTCTGTTGCCTTTCATCAGGACGCTGTATAGGTTCAATGGGAGGAGGAGAAAACTCAATTGGGAGTTGGTTCATTAACGTTGAAGAGAAAGGGTGCCACCACTGGTTGAGTATGAAGGTTAGCCATCTTTTTTCCCTCAAGCAATGTTAGCAGTGCTTTCATTTACCTACAAGCCTTTTGCCACGGTATTTTATTTCTTTTTCTGATCACTTCTAAACTGAGAGAATGCAAACCGAGAGGCCTGAAGTAATCTATGTCGATACGTTTACCCCTTTATGACAGAAGGGTAAAAAAAGAGGCCATTAGAGCGGATCAGTTGTCAATTTTGCCTTTATTCTTGTTATCCTTCTGTGAGCAGAGAAGGATTTGCACATTGAAAGGCAGCCTCATGAGCCATTGCAGCCTCATGAGCCATTGCAGCCTTTAACTACAAGTTATCGCTCTCATCCAAAGTCCAGGAAGCTCTGTCTCTCCGTCAGATTAAAAGATAAGATGGTCCAACCTGCTAATTAAACCCAGTCAGCTGGTCCAACCCATATGAGCCTGACCCAACACAATTCAGCAACAAAGCCTGACCCAACAGACTTAATTATTTAGTACATATTAGTAGTAAGTTAATAACCCCTGTATGAATTCTTTTCTTTGTTCACCCCCAAGTTATTTTTCACTGATCTTCCTGTCTCTAATTTGGAATTTGTTGATGAATGCCCAAACAGAATACATAGGTACATATAGGAAGTTGTGGGGAATAAATTTGGCTTGAAATGTCGGAAAACTCGAGGTCACTAAGGACGTTCTAGGATGTAAGTAGAACAGAATGTACGATAACTGTAACGTTCCCTTATTATTTATTCATCTTTATATATATTTTTTACAGTGAGGCCTTCCACCTTCAGTGATGAGTGAGTGTTGGATGCAGAGACAGACAGGTCTTTGCTTTGTAAGGCGTCAACCGTGCAGGTACAGCCCGTAAAGTAATAAAGTGGGGGTGAGCGAGCTTCTCTTTCCCTTCCTTCTCAGGTCAGGCATTCCCTTGGTTTGTTCTTTCTTTTCTGTTTTCACTGTTATCAATGAACATAAAGTAACTGCAGAAAGCTTCACAGAATATTACCTGTAAAAAATTTACACCATCATTTTGTGCCTTTCACTTTTTGGCGCCAAAATTGACTCATTCCAAGTGGTAAATAAGAGTAACACCATGAAATGGCATGTCAATCCTATCATGTTCCTCATTGACTTAATCGTATACTTACATGGATGTGAGTTGGAATGATCTGATCTTTTGTTTTTCTGCGTTTACTAAAACATGGGTTGTTTAAATTTCCGACTTCTCGTCTTTACTAACACATAAAATCAAGCAATTTGTTAGTTTCACATTAAAATCCGTAATCCAGTATCAGAAAATGGGGAATAATAAAAGTCAACTAGATGGGACTACTTGTTCCATACTCATTTCTTCATTACTTTCCTTGATTTAACCTTCAGTTTTAACTTCATCTTTAACCTATAGAGTTGTGTTGTGCTTGGCTTCTTTTAGGAATAGATTCGATATAAGGATGAATAAATTGAAATGAAGAAAGACGGGGAAGGATGGTGGGAGCGACGTGGAAGAAATTCTCTTTCATTTCCCCGTCATTCGTCGTTTCTCCATTACTTCTTTCTCTGGCACGATAAACAAAACAAAAACGATATTAAAAGGACCTAAATGTTATAAATAAACTAAAACTATACAAATGGACAAAATAAAAAAACGAGAGGAGGACAAAATTGAGCCATGCCGTTTGCACACATAAATATTAATATTTGTTAGAACCTTCTAATCAAACACCAAGAAAACTCCAAATCATAAGACAATGAGTACAAAACAAGAGTCAATAATTAGTAAAACAAGGGCGAAGACCACAAACCAAGAACCCCATATCCATCCTTCATCCTTGAATCCCAGACCACAAGACATTAGCAAGAGATAATGCCATTGAGTTGATATTTTGAATTGCCTACTTCATATCGAATTTTAATTATCCGAACCATCGTAATATTGTATTGTGGGCAACATGAAAGACAATAAGTTGTACAGGAACTTTGGATGTCGTAGTATTGTATTGGAATTGAACGGCTCGACGGGAAGAAAGTACACCATACCGTAATCAAGCATCTTTACACAAGTTTTTCTCTTATGTGAGACATTAAAGGTTAGGGATTATTGTAATATATTTTCTGACTTGTAGTTTGTCAAGGAACCTATATTTTACTCCCTCACATTTACACATAAAAATGAAGATTAAACGAAAAGAAAAAGTCAGTAGGATTAAGATAATACAAATTCCAAAACCCAAATTTTCACTTAATGTAATCTGGTCATTAATACATACACATACAATTGCACAATTTCTTATGAAAACCAAAATTAATATAAACCATGAGTCCTTTGTCATTTAGCATCTGACTGTCTGGCACCAAACAATTCTATTGTTCCTCGTCCACCCAACATCAATGATCGAACACAACTCACCAACCTTGTGTGCATGCACATCCTTCTAACGTCTTAGTTCATAAAACCAGTGAGTCATTCACTACCCACAAAACAATAAAGGGAAAGGAGCATGATTCTCTCTCCCCATATTTTTTCTCTTCTTCTTTGTCTTTCTATTTGAACGGTCGCGGTTAAGACACGTCAAAGTTTTTTGTTAATTTTTTAATGGCCAAAAGAAGACAAAAAACAATCTGTAAGAGGAGGAAAGGAAAGGAGAGAGAATCCTACTCCAAAGAGAAATGTTAAGGAGACTCTTAAATAAGACTTTTATGGACTATTTGTCATCTCACAGTTTAACGTTAACATTTTTGCCAATATTATAAAACATTGTGCAAAAAACATGAAATTCCAAAAAGTCCTACTTTTGAGAATGTCTCCTTAGCAACAATAAATTTAAAAAAATAATTGAATTATTTTTCAGTGTGGCTATAACACAATGTAATATACGATTAGCGTGATTGTAACACCTCATAGTGTGAGTACATTGATATTCATATTTCTCGCAAATACATGAAAATATAATGACGTCACATAAACAAACAATAGTGTGTAAAAGAAAAAAAATATGCATAATGCATAGTGACGTCACAAAATCCATTTCTCTTCGTCAAACTGAATCAAAGAGACTAGGGGCGGTTTGAGCATTTTCTTTCCATGAATCATTTCCTTTTCTCAAACATAATGCATAATCCTTGTTCAATAAATAAAAGACAAAGTATCATAAGTGCTTTTGTTAGAAGCACGATGAACTATTTCTCAAAGATTCAAGTTTCCTTGAAGAAGCACGTATCGAAATCTTAAAACTCTTATGTTCATAAGGACTTTTGTATGTAAGTGATTTTTAACTTTTTCTATCAAATATCGTAAAAAACACTTGATTATTTGAAAGTGAAACAACAATTTCTAATCACCTTAGAGATATACAACATGAGTGTACCAAAAACTGATTGTAAGTTTTAATAACCTCCATATATGACAACAAAACATGGCAAAATAGCCTTGGGATTGAACACATACAACTCATCCAAATTAGAGTAGACTCCCACAGCTCCAGCCACAGAGTCATACTCTTCCATACCAACATTTCCATTTCCAACACCACCCTCCAAGTTCTTCTTCACCCTCCCTGCAATCACACGGCACACCAGCATTGCCCTCTTGTCACCCTCCTCCGTCGCCGCCGCCGCCTTATCATGAGCTCTGCCGCTTGTCGCAGTCGTCAAGATTCCCTGCTCCGTCAGCTCCCCAGAGAACTTGTTGAAGCCGTTTTTTATAATGCTGCAGACATTGCAGTGTGGGATTGAGTTGCAGAGGTTGGAGGAGCCGTTGAGGCCGAGGGAGCAGGCAAATGTGGTGCAGTGGAAACGGAGGAGCTCGTTGCCGTCGGCGATGCAGCGGGGGTGTTTCTTGGGGAGCTTGGTTGCTTTTGCTTTGATGGAGTCTCTGTACTCTTCGAATTTGGTGATGGTTTTTTGGGTGTTGTGGACTTTAAGGATGCGGTCGATTTTGCAGATTGGGGTCTGTTTTTTCAGCCAGCTTGATTGGAATATGATCTCCACTATGTTCTTGCTTGTGTCTTCAGGACCAAGTTCTGAAACTGTTGGATTTCGTGATATAAAATTAGAAAAAAAAAAGATTGAAACTTTGAATATGATTAAGTGCGTGTTTGGGAATGCTTCTAACAAGAGTAAAAACGCTTCTGGAAGGAATGGAAGTGCTTTTGAATAGTAGAAGTGCTTCTTCGAGAAGTACCGACTAAGTGCTTCTTCGAGAAGCATTTGGATTTTTAAGAACAATCTATAAGTGTTTCTAACAAAAGCGCTTCTGAACAGAAGTGCTTCCTAAAAATGGATTCCCAAACAGGCACCAAGTGTTGAGAATTGCGAGGGTACCTGCATGTCTAACAGCCTGATGAAGCTCCAAGTTCTCAGCTTTCATGAAAATCTCACCACATTCAGGGCAAGAACAAATGCTGCCCCTCAGAGAAGGGTCTCTAGCAAAACCAAGAACAGGATCAACCACCATCCTACACTCATAGCAGCCTGAAAATCGCCGAAAAGGCATTGCTCTAAACGACCCACCACCACCAGCAGAAGAGTTATTATTAGAGGAAGAAGAAACTGCAGCAAACGAAGAAGAAGATTTCGAAACAACCCCGTTGATTTCGTGGAGTGGAGCTTTCATGGATCTGCTTGAAGCCTCATTGCTGTTGCTTGAAGAACCCATTGAAGAAGAAGCCCTTTTCTTGTGGACTTCTGGAGATGCTAACAGTTCCGGCCTCTGCATTATTTTTGTGTTGTTGCACAACGAGCCGGAACATCTCATTTTCTTACATTTCTTTGCAGCATTGTTAGCTTCCTCCATGGCTTGTTGCTCATTAGGTTGCTTTTGTGGTAGCTGAACTGGTTGGAGGTGTTTACAGTTCAGTAAGCCTCTCACAACTGACCAGTAAGGCGCCTTCTCCGCCGGCTTCTCCTCTGCCTTTCGGGGCTTTGGGTTCTTGTTCTCATGGTGCTTTTGGAGCTTTTGGTGCGTTTGCTTGGTGGGTTTTATTTGGGTTTTGGGTTTATGAGAGCTAGCCATGGCTGAGGAAGATATGGAAATTTTGATGTTTTTGAGCAGAAAAAATGGTGGGTTTATGTATTTGGTTTCATAATTGCAGAAGATGGGGTGCTCTGAGAGACATGAGGGAAGGCAGGTGAGAGGGGGTGTGTGGGGTTGCAGAGGAGCTCCCTTTGGCTTTTGCTTTTGTAGAAAGTGATTTCTGGATTAGGGTTTTGTGGGGGCTTTTCTTCTTGTGTGTACAAACTACATAATATTGATTTGTAAATAGTTAAGGGATTGGTGATGTGTGCAAAGTGTAAGATATTATTGTTTGTTAATAGTGTGGGAGTGATGCTTGGGTGGCAAGGGAAGACAGGACTATGGGTTATTTAATATATTATGTGTCTAGTAAATTAGTCACTAAAAAGAATACATGATGAAGATTCAAAACTTCAAATTGTACAATAAAAATACGACCACTCAGTATTACGGTCTAGTGGTATTCTTCTTCACTTGTAAGTGAGAGGTCTTAGATTTGATTATCGCCAAAGGCGAATTTGAACCACATTATTGCTAGATCATCATGAGGCTAAGACACCCTCATCCCCTTTAGTGTAGATAATATCGTTTGTTAAATAAAATAAAATAAAAAAAACAACAACAACAACAACAAAAATATGTCACACCATATACCAAAACATTGCCTCACAACAAATTAACCCTTATTTTTTATGCAAGCGAACACAAGATCTCAACTGCATATAATACTTTTAATTGTTTGAGTTACAAGTTATTTACAACAATAGCAGTTAAACAACAAATGAGCAATGTAAAACTACAGAATTCTCAGAATTATGTAAAACTATTAAACTAATGAGTTTTACATGAATTGTGTCCTCGCTGATCCATGACAAAAGTGTGTTTATCACAAATCTCTACGTGATGAAAAAGATAGACAAATTTCTTATCATCGTGTAGACCCGTATAGATCAGGATAAGTATTAATTAGTATACATTATTTAACGGATAATATTGTATTGATATTACCTATAAGGAGAGAGATTTAAGCTCGGGCGCATACAAATTTCTTATCATCGTGTAGACCCGTATAGATCAAGATAAGTATTAATTAGTACACATTATTTAACGGATAATATTGTATTGATATTACCTATAAGGAGAGAGATTTAAACTCGGGCACATACGAAAAATGATATCTACTCTAACTAATGTAGTTACGACCATGTCAGCAATAGTAGTACAATTATAATATATTTGGAACAAAGCACCCAACAGAGGCTAGTTTACAGGAACCCAACATGAATTTATGGCTGGCAGAGGTGAGCACAAAAACTAGAAAACTAGGCTTGGTACTTGGAACCATCCTAAGCCCAAGGCAAGACTTTTTGGGCTAAGCACAGCGCACAATAAGGTAAAAGCTTTAACAGACTAATTAGACAATCATGGTTCAAATTTTATGGGGAAAAGCTGCTTCATTTTTAATTTGATTCCTTTTGCTCTCAAAATCATGCAAATCCCATATGCCATTCGAATAAAGTTGTCTACTTTAATAACAAAAAAATTGAAAAAGTTAATTATTCTCACCTTAATAGGACCAATATCCACTAACTGCTGTTTCCAGATGAGGTTGTCAGTTGACATCTTTTCTAATTTATCGATACAAAAAGTAAATTATTGTGTGGAGAAATTAATATCTCGACATAAGCCAAGAGGCAAATCTTGTGCCACTCCACCTGGTCGTAGGAAACTGGCATGCATCCTGGCTCTGGAGACTCGTTCGTAGAATTCCAATAATTTCTCCCGCCCCTCAAAAGCCCATAGGAATTAATTTGGACACTTAATATCACAATTTAGTGATATTGTTCTTTATTTGTAAATGAGAGATTTTATGTTCGCCTTCTATAAATAAAAAAATACAACATCAAATTATTATGACAAACTAATTATATATATATATATATATATATATATATATATATATATATATATATATATATTTTGTCGAAACAAACTAATTATTTGATTAATACATCTAATGAGTCATCCCACCACCAAGTTGTTCATGTTAATTAAATATTTTATTGTTGCTTTTACTATTATATGCTTTAACGCCAACATTTAGAAGATTAAATTAAACTGCACACAAAAACATCAAAGGATGGAGGAAGTCTAGCTTTGCTTCTAACCGTTGCTAAGTACAAAAGTATGGACTATGCGAATCAAAGATTTTAACAATTCGAAAATTAGTACTACTGAAAAGTGAAGGATTAAGAATTCAAATTTGGTTATGGTTTTTGGACATCCTTTTCTGCAACTGTATTAAAATATGAAAGAGTTTTAATTGGTGGGAATATGATCACAAAGAAATTCAAATGAAATGCACTTGAGCACATGCATCAAGCTAAAGACGGGATGTTAGCTTTATGTACTTGTTGATTTATTGTCTAATTTAGATGTTTGAGGTTTATTGAAGATGAAAATTAGAATGGAGAAAGTATATTGTTAAGGAAATTCAGCACGATATTGTTTATGTCATAGTTACTGACTACATCACTAAAAATGTGAGTCTCACCCATAACATGAGAGTCCAACTTACGAGGAGCCTGCCTCAATTAGGTCGTCTCCAATGCGCCGAAAAGTTAAAACTTAATAGTTAATTATAGTATTGAAAGAAAAAAAAGTTAATTACAGAGTCGCATTGGGAAGCTAGTTTTTCTACCAATATTTGAGTAAATAGGAATTTAATTACTTAAGTTACAAGAAAAAGTTACATCATATAAATACATAGTAATATATTACATAATTAATGAAATAGGGTTTAGGGTTGGTTTCTAATTAGTTTCTTTCACTACTCTCTCTCCCCTCTCCAACTAAACCATGGTTTCTACTTTAAAGTCCAAGCGTAGCAGGTCCATCGGATGCAGCAGTTGCCCCAGCAACTCTATCCCTTAAGCTGTGTCCTGATCATCTCACCAGCCCTGCACAGACGGCTACTCTAAAGGCCCAGGAGGCTGCAGTCTACAGAAGCATATTTCATGCTCGGAAACTTCGACTTTGCAATCATGCAGGCCAAGGCAGCCAAAAAGTTTGATTCAGATCTATGGACAACTACATGATTGCTTACCAAATTCATGTTGCCGTGTTACACAAGAAAAACTTGATGGAATAGGATAGTTCAGGATCTAGAAACTTGAGGGAGAATGAAATTGAATAATCTGACATAAAGGGCTTTGATAAATATATAGAGATGAAATAACTTTTCTGGAAGAGTTGTATTCTTAAGAGGAAGTTACAACTTTTCCCATTGAATACAAGTAGTCATATCCTTTATAATTTATTTATTTATTTATTTCACTCCAATCATATGTATATTAGTACACCAATGTTATGGTGTACCTTCATACATGATTACACATATTGTGAAAATCATGTTATCAAAATCATATTCCAACATCTCCCACTTGATTATGATGACACAAATGGTGTCCTATTCTGATTTGTTTCTCCTGAGTATTACTCATAAACAAATTCAATGTAACATCAGATATGTGGCTTCTTTACCTGTGCGCACCATTCCACTTTATCTGATAACATTTTACTCTTTAGTAAAATGGCATCACATCCAAGTAACTAGGAAAAAAATATGTACCTAGTTACAAATGATGACTTAGTCCTGCATTATAGGCCACAATGTTATATAAATTATTTCTTGAAGCTTATAATGGATTTTACTTCCAACACGATTTATTATAACCTGGTTACCTTGCTAGTGTCCTCTATTTTTAACCGACCAAGTACTAAATAACCAGATAGAGTTGCATCAACTTGTCCATGTTTCAGGCGTCCCTAAAACCATACAGTAATGTCCACTGCACGTCTCACACTACAACTCATCTAGATGTTTTACAAACCCATTGTAGTCACATACTCTCTAAATTTTTCCAGAGAAAATCCCTTGGTCATCGGATTGGCCACCATCTTTTCGGAGGGTATGTAGTCGACTTTTACCTTTCCTCTCTCCCCCATATCTCATATATAGTGATATTTTGTAACATCCCACATCGACCAACAGAGAAGGGGTAATATGCCTTATATGTACATGCTCTCCTCCATATAGCACAAAACCTTTTGGGAGCTCACTGGCTTCGGAGTTCATCGGAACTCCAAAGTTAAGCGAGTTCGAGCGAGAGCATTCTTAGGATAGGTGACCCACTGGGAAGTTCTCGTGTGAGTTCCTAGAAACAAAATGGTGAGGGCATGGCAGGGGCCCAAAGTGAACAATAGCGTGCTATGGCGGAGCCAAGGTGACGAAGCCATAAAGTGTAGTGATGTGAAAATGTGAATAAATTTAAACCTAAGAGTACCTAAATACAATAGTGCGTTGGTAAGCGGGAAATAACCCATTCACATGTGACGTTAAATCATAAGTAAAGTACAGTAGGGTAGGTAAGGATTATAACCTCAGAGGTAGCCACCTATGCTGAGATTCGCCAAGAATCCTCGTCAATACAAACGTCCAATAGCTAAAACCTAGAGGGGCAAAAAACAAGGGTGAGTAGGCCTGAAAATAAAGTTTTAATAAAAACCCGTATAGTTTCAAAAAAAAATAATACTACGTATATATACGAAAACCCATGCACAAGGCCAATAAAACTGAAGTATGCCATGTCAAGATGTTCAACAATAAAATATGTAAGCCAGATGATACGAATCAATGTAAAATAATATGTCAGCCGGAGTCACCTAATGTGACCTGTACGACTGAACCTATAGTTCATCAACCAATGCATGCACACGAGTCAAAACCACCTATTGTGCTCTGTACAACAGGATGGGTGTAAATAAGTACACTCAAATGCTACGATCACGTGAAGGCTGTGCAATAAATCACAGGTCACCTACGAGTGGGAACCAATCTGCACCTCAGATTTCCAATCCATAACTTCCTAAGGGTTTCAATAAGTTCCTAGAACAACATCCTAAAGTTTCATAACGATCCAACGGTCGGATCTCCGCCAATTGCCAAAACCAAATAGCGGTTAACATTTTATTTTATGAACTTACCAATCGAGAAGATCCGTACGTCGGGTTCCCAATCCATAAGTTCCTATGGTCCTCAAATATTATGAATAATAACCTATTATAGTTTGATGACGATCCAACGGTCGGATCGTCGATTCATATAATGACCTATTAACGTATTGTAGAGAATTTAGGTTCTAATTATCAGCCTACATCATATGATTTTCAGAACTAAACTCAAGGCATCTAATTTAGCCTAAGAATAGGATCGACGTCCCCCTAGCCACGCGCCGCCATGGGTGACGGTCGGGAACCCTGACTCACTGAAAAATTCAATTAGAGCAAACTTTATACCTATGGCCAAGTCCAATTTGACCGGGAAACACCTGAAAACTGCCTTGAACCGTCGGAAACCCTTGAATTTGGGTGTGTTTGATTCATCCTCAATTCGAACCCCAAAGCCACCAAACCTGTTTGGGCCTTGTTCCTGAGGTTGAGAGAAGTCAAATTGGGGTGGTGATGAGTGATGAAATTCACCAGAACGGCATATTGCTGCCAAGAACCCACCAGTGTCCCCGTCGCCAAATGTCATAGATTTGTCCCAATTTTCGTCCAAATTTGTGTAAAATGAAGGAGAAGAGGTATGGTGATGATTGCAGGTGAAGGTGGGGTGGTGATGGGTGATGAAACTCGTCAGAATGACGGATCGCCGCTAAGAACCAGCTGGTGTCCTCGTCCCCAAATGTCACGGATTTGTCCTAATTTCTATCGAAATTTGGTGTAAAATGAAGGAGAAGAGGTATGGTGATGATTGCAGTTGAAGGTGAGGTGAAAATCACCTAAACATTCGATGGATATCGTCAGAAAACTCCACCGGTTCGAAACCGAGTTGTTGTGGGTGTACGGGTCAGATTGGTTGGGTGCTCTGCACCTCCATCCTTTCTCCTCATTTCTTCCCATTCTGGTTGGGCTATCTTATTTCTCTCTCCTCTCCCAATTAGCCATATACTCCCTCCTTTTCTCTTTTTTATCTTCCATCTCCACAACCCATTTTCTTTCCTTTAATCTGGGCCACACATGTGGTTTCCCAGATTTTTACTCCAAAATCTGGAGCCTTCTAAAAATATTTAAATGGCCATTTAGTCCCTAACTTCATTCGTTAATAACTCATTCGTTATCACTCCAAATTACGTTCTGTTTGCGCCCACGAGTTCGTAGTGACGAGTACGATGAGGATACACCAAGAAAATGAGTCTTACGTGACACGACGCGTCAGTCAACAAAAGTCAATGCATTTACCTTGAAGGGCATTTTCGTAAATTCACTTAAAATTAAAAAAAGGGTAAAACTAGGAATGGGTCGTTACAATCTATCCACCTTAAAAAAATTTCATCCCTGAAATTTAAAACCATTTGCAAGACAAAAATAGTGAAAAGACAGTAGAAAAATAAATACGTGAATGAGATATTAAGTTAGAGCGGTTGCATAAAAGAGAATGTCATTCTGTCGCGATCAGAGTGTAGTGATTCCTCTTTCATGCCTCCAAGCTCAAACTTTCATTCTCCTTCAAAACATAGCCAAAATAAAATATTTTTATTAAAACCTAGGGTCAAAAATAGACGTATAAAAGCATAATGTCCAAATACGTATGTAATACCGTAGAAATAGTGGTACTAAAATCAAAACTGAGTATAGAAAAAAATTTCCTACGCACTCATAACATGTCATACTCCGAAGGTATGTATGTAATATCTTTGGATCAAGTCCGAACAATAAATAGGTAAGTATATAATGAATAAACAAATAAATAAGTATACTAACATAAAAGGCCTACCTATCCACTTGCTTAATGAATCCAACAAATAAGTTATCAATATCAGTCTGCAGCCTGCAATACTGACAACTCACCGTTGCCACGATAAGCAAGTAAATAATTCTCGAGGGTGCAATATTACCATCTTGCCTCTCATTGGGAAATACACATACATCGCATAAACAAAACCTCGATCGTGCTCACGCACTACCTTATCAGGCAACATCGTCAATATCATAAAATTTCCCATGTCATAATCTCGATCATTCAAATATCTAATCGCAATACTCTTTTATAAATCACATACTACACATAAATATCCATACCATATCTCAAACGATGCCATGCTCATAACGAGGAATGTAACCATAGTTACACATAACTCTAACAAGGGTAAATGTCTATCAATCATATATTGTGCATAAAATCTCTGTATACCGGCTCCAATGGTATCATAGCTAAGACAAAATTGTAACAGTAGTTACAAGCAACTAAAATAAAGATAATGGTATGTTGCAACCACACTAATGGTGGGACGAACAAACTGCACCACGCCCACTAAGGTCTGAGTAACTTGTTCAGTCTAATCGTCAGTCTAGGGGTGGAAATGTTATACTAAACAAAATCTAATACTCATAACACCAAAAAGACTTCCAAAGGCTTGGAAGTGAAATGCGTAACACGGTGAAATATAAATACATCAAGATGATAATCTGGTCGAGTTTCTGTTTGCCTCAACTTGTATAGAAGTATAGAAGTAGCTCTCTCATAATGACATCATTCTTTGGAAGCAAACCGAGAAGAAACTGTGGTTGCCCAAGAAATTTGAACTGTATATCTTCAATATCCTTTCAACTCTAGCCAAAAGCACGGCTTGCCTAGAATGAGGATTCTCTTCAAACACATCAAATGGAGCCTCAATTTTAATTCCATTCCTTTTTCACATTTGATCACATCTTGGATGAAAACTTTTGGATCACGGCGTGCGGAGAAGTTCACAACAGCCCACTTCTATCTTAGTTGTCTTCACAAGTGTCTTGTTGTTGAAATTCCAGTGCCCATTTTAAGGAAAGAAATCATCACCATTACCGACTTTAAGCTTTGGGGTTGGAAGAACATTGCCTTCCACTTAAGTAAAGCTACCACTAATTGAAACACCACATGAGCATAACACTGGTTTAGCATCATGATTATTGATTTTCATATTCTTTACTTGTACAAAATGGCTCATGTATAGAGCTTATGGTGATGATTCCTCATCTCTGGTTGGATACAAGAAGTGATTTTAATCATTCGAATAATTTTTGATAATTCAGAAGTAATGTCAAATTAATGTTGGTGAACTCCAGCTGAAATGGGATAGGAATAGCTGGAAATGTTCAAAGGTAATTATATCTTTTGCGGTGGTAAATAGTAACTACGTTTGCATAAGCAGGATAATGTACAATAGTGCAAGTGTAGACGTTGTCCTGATTCTTCCACCGTCGCAGTCAGAAATCTAATTCTCTTCAGATGAATATGTACTTGAGAAATATAAAGTTGATAAATATTTTGAACACGTTATCCATAGAGAAATGTCATTTGATTTTCAAGAAAAGATGGTAAAGGTTGACTCTAAGTCATAGATAAGATGGCCCATTCTAAACAGTTCTACATATTGAAAATATAAGTGATATTCTGTCATGCTACCTCTATACAGCCGAAAAATCCAAGGGACACGTCATCATGGATTTCCAAAATGATCAACGTAATCAAAGAGTGCAAAACGATGGTGAGGTGAGACAACAGTTCGGTTGTCAGAAACTTTATTCCTATCCAACTTTCCAACTAAGCTAACTTTCCTCGGCCGACAAGTGAATGAGGATACTATAGTCGAAAAATCTCTAACCAATTGTCGATAAAATTGACAAGACCAAAGATATCTTGTAATTCCACAATACTTTGAAAGAATTTCAACTTTCTTCTGCTACAACCTTTTTGGGAAAATAAAAGAATCTCGTCCTCTGAGATCACGTCTCCCAAGAACAGTATCAATTTAATCAAAGTTTACAGTCGAGGAATCTGGTATAGAGCTAACTAACAAAGCTTAAAGAATTTGGTCTCACTGTTGAGGTAGATAAGAAGATCACCAATAAGATCACTATGAATTCGTCAGACCATGGAAGCAAACTCGGATTACAAAGGTTGATCGATCAGACCATCAGTTTGAAGTAGGGTTTAAACCGGTCAAGTTGCTAAAATCTAGATACAAACCTAGGGTTCAGTCTTTTGCCTTCGCGAATAGGTTTGAAGTTCCCTAGATAAAGTGTTTGATTAGGTAATTCCTTAATTGGTAAGCTGTAGTGACTAAGTTCTCTCAATAAGATAGGACTCGTTCGAAAAGTCATAAGGAAAACTGGTATGGGAGTGGTTCGATAAGAAATAGGGACAATAAATGTGGTGTTAACAAGGTGAATCACTGGTGTATTCTACTTCTCACATATGGTTGCAACTTGCATCCCAAGTAGAACTTTGAGAAAAGACACCAAAAGGTATACATAACCATGAATTTACTGTCCTAAGACAAAGCTTGTTCCTAAATTTTCACGATTTAATTTCTTTAGCTCAAGTAGTCACTATTAATCAATTTACCAGTCATGCCGCTAATTGACACATATACGATATTTTGATATTGTTCACTACTTTGAACGGTAATCCAACATCCTAACATAAGGGTATCACTCCCGGATTCTAGCTTGCGTCCAATATCAGAAGTCATATCGCTTAAATACTGGTTGACAATACCTGGATATCGTACAGTATCATCAATTAATAGTGCCACCATAGGTCGATTACAGGGTAAAGCCCACTCGGATAGTTGGTTTTGGACGATTGATAAGGAATTGGTCCAGTGAGGTGGTTCATTAATTCTAGGGAAAAAAAATACTTTCTACTTTGGGGATTTCTACTAATCATAGGTGTAACAACTCGTACACATGTGCCTATACTCATCGAAATAACGAGTACAACACCAAAAGAAAAATCGAAAACTAGCGTTAGTTGGAACGTCCTAAGGCCAAAGAAAGAATTTTCTAATAATCTACTTTAGGACAGACTTACACAGAAGTCGATCTTTCTCCTGAAGATTCGAAATAATCACTAATGCATTTGGAAAGATTAGTGTTATCAGGGACCAAAAGTGATCGTCCCAATATGTTCTTCCATTGAGTGTTACCCTTGTAACACCACATTGTCACTCAAGACATTTCTGGAGTCTTGACGAGAGTAGACTTTGTAGAAATTCTAATAAGTGGCATTCTAACGGACTCTGCCGAGGAACCAAAACTATTTCTGATTTCCATTCTTGAAAGGGGTGGTAGAAATGACTAGATGGTAGTGGAATTGACAGGTAATTCTCCAGTGATGTACAACTGTCGATGTAGTAGCCTTGCTTCGGGGCAATCAACTTATCTCAAATCTACATCTTTCCTTAGCAGAGGAAATTCTTCACTTATAATTTAGAGGCATTCGCCAAAATGATCTGATAAAATGTCAACAAGTCAGCAAAACTGCCCAAAACTTAGAAAAACTAACACATTTTTCGTATTCGACGAGGTGGTAAGATTCGATATTTAGGTTCAAGAACAAAGAATGCTTACATCACACGTGTGATGGATGCAATATTGCCTAACTTATGCCCGGATACCAAACTGACACACCCCGACCAGGAAATGTCCACTAAAACTCTGAATCGAGCTGTGCTGGCCGACACCTAGAAGGTGACGAAGCTATAAAGTATAGTGATGTGGAAAATGTGAATAAATTTAAACCTAAGAGTGCCTAAATACAAGAGTGCGCTGGTGAGCAGGAATGAACCCAGTCACACGTGACGTCAGAGCATAAGTAAATTATAGTAGAGTAGGTAAGGATTATACCCTTAGAGGTAGCCACCTATGCTGAGATTCGCCAAGAATCCTCGTCGATACGAATGTCCAACAACTTAAACCTGGAGGGGCCAAAAACAAAGGTGAATGGGCCTAAAAATATAGTCCCTAACTTCATTCATTAATAACTCATTCGTTATCACTCCAAATTACGTTCCGTTTGCACCCACATATCCGTAGAGACGAGTACTACGAGGATACGCCAAGAAAACGAGTCTTACGTGACACGACGTGGTAGTCAACAAAAGTCAACGCATTTGCCTCGAAGGGCATTTTTGTAAATTCACTTAAAATTCTAAAAAACTATAAAACTGGGAGCGGGTCGTTACATATTTGATATCAATGTGTTTTCCTGTAGAACTATTTGGTCCACTCTTTATCAGAAAGATGACGGACTTATTATCACAAAACACGTTGACGGGCTTTTTAGGTATACATATATTTAAACTGTCAATAAAGAATTTAGCCTATAATACAGTACTTACCGTTATGTTACAAGATATATATTCTGCTTCTATGGTAGACTTTGCAACACATACATGTTTCTTACTTAACCAAGAAACAACTGTTTCACCAAACAAGACAATGTTACCACTTGCTGACTTTCTGTCATCTAAGTCACCTATGAAATCTGCATCGCAATAATTAACAAACTAAATCTAGATCATTTAATTCAAAAAAAAGCTTCATACCTTGAGTGTCCTTTAGATAACTAATAATTCTCTTTACTGCCATTCAATGTTGCTTTCCAAGGATTGGATTGATATCTACTTACCAATCCAACTGGTCTTGTGCTGATCATAGCATACATCAAACTTCTAACTGCTTAGGCAAATGCAACATTTTACATATCAATGATGTCTTGCTTTTGTACCAGACGCATTTTTCGGAAAGCATAATTCCTTTACAAACAGGTGTACTAACTGGCTTGCAATCTTGCATATTAAATCTTTTCAATATTTTATCTAGATAATTTTGTTGAACTAAACAGAGTGTTTTGGCATTTCTATCCCTAGTAATTTTAATTCCTAGAACATAAGGTGCTTCTACCATATCTTTCATCTCAAATTTGGATCCCAGTTATGACTTAGTCTTTTCAACCATATATATGGAGTTACCTGTAAGTAAGATGTCATCTACATATAGTGACAACATACAGAAATTATCTTGGCACTTCCAAGAGTAAACACAATGATCTAATGGATTTATTTTATGGCCCATTTCCATAATTGCTTGGTAGAACTTTAAATACCATTGTCTTGATGATTGTTTAAGGTCATACAACAACTTTCTTAACTTATAGACTTTGTTTTCATGTCCTTTGACATGATAACCTTTAGGTTGAATCATATAGATGTCTTCCTTCAAATCTCCATTTAAGAATGTTGTTTTGACTTCTAATTGATGAAGTTCTAAATCCATTCCAGGAACAATTGCCATAAGAATCCGAAAGGATGTAAACTTCACAACTGGAAAGTGAGTATCCATAAAATCTATACCGGATTTCTGAGTATAAGTCGAGCCTTAAACTTATCTAGGGTACCATCTGATTTTTACTTCTTACGAAGTACCCACTTACAACTGATGGGCTTGCTTCCATCAAGTAGATCAACCAATTCAAAGCACAGGGTCATGGCTTGTTGCCAATGGTTAAACTCAAAATATCCATAGCATCTTTATAATTCCTTGGGTCTAGATCTTCTACTGAATAATCTACTTCCTTAAGATTGAAAACAAAATGATCTTTAAATCTTCGAGATGGTTCCTTTTTTTCTTTTACTCCCACTGATTTGATCATTTTTCCAACTATTTATATATTCCGTGATAATATCACAATCATCATCTATATGTTTGTCTTGATCGATATTGTTCTGATCACCCATGTCTATGTCTCCTACTTGATCATTATCAATGTCATGACCATGAAACAAGTCTAAATCAAGATGGAAATCTTGATCATCCGAGAAGAATTTTCTTCTTCTTCCAAAGATTCCAATTCCTGTATGGGATGAACCAAATCAGTAGTTTCAATATAGTATCATATCTACTTTCGATCAATCATTTCTTAAGATGATAAAAACTTATGTCTAACACTATTATCAGGATATTTTATGAATTTACATTCCAATGTCTTTGCTAGTAATTTATCTCGTAATGGATTTAGAATGAGGACATGCATCTTACAACCTAAAACTTTTAAGTTTGATAAATTAGGTCTTCGCCATACCATAATTCATATGGAGTCAGTGGTTTTCCCTTTGTATGAACTCTCTTCAATATATATGTTGTAGTATATAAAGCTTCACCCCAAAAAATGTAAAGGTAAGTCAACATAAGACATCATAGATCGCATCATATCCATAAGAGTATAATTATGCTTTATAGCATTCTCTTTGCAGAAATCATTAAGGGCTTCAAATTCACCCCCTCTATCTCTATTAAGGGTATTTTTGGATCTTCCCAATTGAATCTCCAGTTTTACCTTGAACTCTTTAAATTTTTCTAATGCATGATTTTATGCTTCAAGAAGTAGACATGTCCATAACGGGAATAGTCGTCAATGAAAGTCACAAAATATTTCATTCCTCTATGTGTTTTAGTCCTCATAGGTCCATATAAATCTCTATGCACTATTTCAAGTAAATTTGCAGAAGTCTAATGTTGAGAAAATGATTTTAGTCATTTTTCCTTTAATACATGATTCACATGTATCAAAGTCATGTGAATTTACTGAGGCAACATTCTGTTTTTACTCATGCATATCATTTTATTTTTATTTATGTGACTTAATGTGAATGTCATAAATATGACAAATTTTAAAAAGTAGAGACAAAGGCATACTAGGAAGAAATATTTTTATTAATACAAACTGAGTACATATCATCAATTCTTATTCTCCTTACGTAAATATAACCATTTTCCCATTGTGATAACACCATTCATGAACGTTGGCTCAAAACCTTTCTTTTCTAGGACAGAGATAGAGACAAGATTTCTCCTAATATTTGGTGCAAACAGAACATTTTTAAGCACAATGGTCCCAAAACATTGACATAAGTATTATTGCCCATGTGGAGATGGTGTTCTCCTAGTGCTTTCTCCTTGTAATGAAGCAACTTTTGTCCTTGCATACATGTCGAGTTGATATTGAGTCTATCTATCATTGTCCTTGATCTTTAACAATGAGTGCTTCGAAGACGCTCAAAATCAGTTCTTTAAGATTTTTTGTTGTTCTTGCGTCGTTTAGGACATAATTGAAACATGCACTCATGTTCTACTTGCGGTTTCCAAACATTTTGAAGTTCAAGTGCTTGTCACTACTATGTGGCTTGTGCATGTGTTGCTTGTTTTTCTGAGAATTTTCTACTATAAGGAGGTTGGCTCTGCCTTGTCTAATCTCCTTTTTCCTATAATTTTCAAGAACTTCTTCAATTGCCAACATTGCAGGTAATGTATTTATCGTTAATTCCACTTGACCATAAGTCGTGGAAGTAACTACATTTTCCCAAGATTTGGGGAGCTACCAAGAAAAACACTAACTTGCATTTCATCGAAAACCGGATGGCCTACATTGGCTAAGTCTTTTTTCATTACCTCCATTTTAGTAATATGATCGACCATAGAATCAGTTTCATTTTTGTCCCATTGTATTTCTTAAGTAATAACTAAATGTATGTTTGAGTTTGGGGCCATACTTCTTTTCAAGTGCATCCATGATTTCTTTGGCCGAATCATATTCTTCATAAAGAGGTATTAATTATCTTCAATGTAATTGAGAATTGTGGCCTTAGCCAACTCATTACTTTCCACCCATTTATTATAAACTCGCGAGGGCCCAATGGGTTTCTCGTTCTTGATAGTGTACAAAGACTTGTCATAGGTTAAAAGATAAGTGATCTTTCTTTTCCATATTCGATAATTAACATTGTTCAACCTCTCTATCTTAAAAACTTCAGATTTGGAAGATTTAGTTACAATAGCTTAGAAAATTACAAAACAAACACAATACTTAATACTAACTTAAGTTCAAATACAAATACTACTAGTGTACTTTTAATTATTACAAGCCAATACTAAATGTTCTTAGTAAATTAAGACTAAAAAATAAAATAAAAGATTAAAACTTATTTATTTTTAGTAGCAGATACCGCACGCACTCACAGAGGCTTTGTCTAATCAGTGCAAAACGAGTACTTGTTCAGGCAATCACATCAAATAAAGGCTCGTGGATTTCTTGCTTGTCTACTTAGCCAGGCGTAATCAATTCTTCCTCTATTATCTTGTACAAAAACAGTCTCTTTTCGTCTAGTGGATTCTCTTTAAATGCCATTAATGGAAATTTTTTGATGTAGTGAGTAATAGCTCTAGTTGTTCGTTGTTCAAGAATTCTTGTTTAGGCAGTTCATACCATCCATACATAATGTTTTGATCTAAGATTTTAATTCTTCCATGTTTCAGTAGTAGTTAGTATATTGTTCCATAGAGCTAAGGTCCAAAATATAGAAGAAACAGGTGTTTCCACGACTTTACCGCCCAGTCAATTCTATTCCACTTAATCCCTGTTTCATGGCTACATATCTTTCCAGCTAAGGAATGGGAAACAATATATCGCTCTAATCTGAGCTATGCAACAACGAGATCCCCTTTGAGATTTTTACTTTGAATGAGATCTCAATTTCAGCGACAGTTTCATTAGATATCTTACAACTAGAAGCTCACTTTTTTCCGATCCAGTCCTTCCACCACCGCGAACCCCAGTTAGATTCAGGCATGATACACTTTTTAGTTATTAGGAGAACCTAAGACCTTATGATAGTCAATATGGACCCCCACCACCTATCAATGCATGGTATTCTTCGACTCATCATTACTCTAGATGGTGAAGATTTTATTGACTGTGAACCAATATTGGGTTATTTACACCGAAGAATGGAAAAAATTGCAAAAAATCGAACAATTATACAATGTTTGCCTTATGTAACACAGTGATAATTGGTATCTTTATTACATTAGCTAAAACTTATTTTTTCTTGTTCATTCCTATCATAACAAGATGGACTTTACCGAGGCTAAGAATGGACCAACTATTGAATCTTGGATGGAAGTTTCTCGAAGAGGCGTGGAAACACATAAGAACTCTTGAATGGAAATGGAAAAGAGATGTAACTCTAGTTTCTTTGGAAATAATTCTTGCGGTCCAGAATAAAAAAAATAAAAAAATAAAAAAGAGTTTGGGTCATTAAAAAGTTTGTATCCATAGAACATCTGGTGTAACATAGATAATGAATAAATAAGAGTTAATACCATTCCAATTGCCATTACAAAAGTAATTAATATTTTGGTCATTAAAAGATATTTTTGACACCCTCTGCAAAATCAAAATATCCATTGCTCTCCTGTCCTGGGACGAGGAGCGGAATGCATGTTGCTACCTTTGTAGCATCCTCTTTAAAAGTAGGTTGAAAATTATCATGTCCGGTTCTTTCAAGGGATGGATCTAGAATAATTCACCTATCCTAATAACAAAAAAATGGGACTTAAATGATCCTGTGTTAAGAGCTAAATTGGCTCAGTGATGCCTTTAAATTTCTTACAGTTGAAATTTCTCCTTGTGCCAAATCAGGACATATAAAACCATAACGGGTATCATATTGATCCAAGTGATTGAGCATTCTTTCTCTCAGATTTCTAAAATTAGACCATTGCCTCTACTTTTGATTTTTGTGACTATTTTTCAAAGTATTCCACAAATCAACCTTATGAGTGAAATTACTGGGATAAACGTAATTAATATAACTTGAGGTTGAATTGAAGGATCAGTTAAGGTTATAGGAAAATGTTGCAGGGTGTTTCTCGAATTGGGCCTACTGGAGAAGAAGCACACCTCAAAAGATTGGACATGTTGCGCTTCTTGCAATGTAGGCCCTTTTGTATATTCTTTGTTCTGTAGGCCCTTTTGTATATTCTTTGTTCACGTGCATAGCCCCCTAAAAATCTTTGCTCATTCTCCCTAAATTAAAAAAAAAATTCTTTTTCTTTCCTGGGAAACCATGAACACTAGAGAACCTTACAAAACTGAGTTCATTATCACTTTTGTCCCTCTGGAAACAATTCGGTCTGCAACCTAATGGACAATCACTAATGGTTAAAACTATTCTTTTTGGAGGGAATTAGTGATGTTGACGTTGTGCGTTTGGTTTTTGCAACATTGGATATTTATGCGAGATTGTGAAACCACGCCTTGAGGATGAGACCACAGCAAGGTGTAAGGTGCGAATTGTGGGTTCAATCTCGGATTTGCAGCAATCAGAAAGGAGCTTCGAATTAATCTCAATTGTGCAGGTAAATCCGTTGGACTTAGTGACCAAATCTCTTCAGCATAGGTAGGTTCATTAAGATGTTTTTGTGGGTCTGTATTTGCTTGTGCAGATTTGGTTTTTGTAACCAGCAATGTCAACTGCTATGGATTTTCTGAGGTTCTAATAGGATGATTAAACCCTCTAGATATAATTTGTTCAAATTCTGATAATGGTAATATTTGGGTAGTGAACTTAGTGAATATAAATGCTGAAATGGTTTAATGACAGATTGAATTTTGTTCTCTATCGAATAAAACAGTGTGGGAGATTTCAAATTTTGTTCAAATTGTTAGGTTAATTTAGGCTTGGGTTCAAACGGGTTATAGGATGAGATTTCAAATAGGTTGTTGATAGGAGCATATTTATGCGACTTAGTTAGCTTGTTTCCTTGCATTTATGTTGTTAGTTTTTAGTTATTTTAGTATTTTAAGCTATTTTTGTGTGTTTGTAGGTCCAAATGGCTAAGGTGGCAAGAAAGTGCATTTTGGTGCATTTTGGAGCAATTTTGGGCATTGGATGGATAACACATGCATGGAGCAAGGTGGATGGACGAATTTGAAGTTCAAGAAGAGCTAGGAATATGCTAAAGATATCTAGAGGAATTAATTGAAGATTTTGAAGATATGGAATCAGCTAAAGAAAAGGAAACCTTGGTCAAACCTTGACTAAAATCTTGACCAAATCTTACTCAATCTTATCTTTTCCTAATCCTTTCCTACTTTAATTCCAGCTGCAAGAGGGATTTATTTTCATATTAGGACACTTAAAAACTTGTTCTAGAATTCCTAAATACTTCCCTAAAACTTTACCGCACCATTCAGCCTTCTCATCCATTCCATCCATCTATCCACATATACCAACCCTCTATCACCAACGCCACACCATCCATACATCAAATACACCTTTGTGCCGCATGTTTTGCAAGGAAGGAGGATAGCTTGGAGCTATGCTAGTCATTCAAGACCCTTGGAATGTTGGAGTGTTCTAGGTGTATTCTACCTTTGTTTTCAATGTTTAAATTCAATTGTTTTTGTTTAATTGCAAACATGTGGAACTAATTTTTGTTTTAGCTAGAGGTGGATTCAAAGCCATGAATATATATGTGATATGAGTTGATTTCCTCCAGTTATTGTTTCATAAATTGTGAATGCAATTTACTTAACTGTTTGATTCGGAACTTATTCTTGTATGTTGATTAAGGAGGCCTACTTAGTTTGCATGCACGAATCTGATGCTAGAATATAAGGGAGTTTCACCTAATCGTTATGAACTTATATTCACAAGTAGTGGAGGTTGCTAGTCACAATCGCGTTAAGTAAATTCATGGCAGGAGTATCATGCAGTTCATAGTTACGAATGTCATGTTAATGTTTATGATTTTCATAGAACTTAATGATCTTTGGTATGTATCTCTATTATGCAGTTCATGTAGGGAACTATTGAAGAATAATTTGGTTGTCGATGCGTTGTTCATCCAATTCAATGAATTTAGGGAAATCTGATGGTTAATTTGTGCAGTTCACGTTTAACTTGGGGCATTGTCATTCATGGTTTATCGAAATCATAACTGGAAATCGATTTGTGTTACATATGTGTCATGTGTGAAGAAGAACCCTCTAGCTAGCCATTCACCCTTCGATTCATCTCAATTTTATACTCTTTGTTCAAATCTGCAAGTTGTTTAGTATTAGTTTTAATTTTCGTCAAAAACAAACCCCTCATCTTTAAGTTGTGTCAATTTAGTTAGAATCTGTTTTAACTTGTTTCTATTGAGTCCTTTGAGTTTATTTTCATCCAAATCACTCTTTGGTTGCCGTTTTGAGTCAATTTAACTTAGTTTGTGTGTTTTGAGTCAGTTTAGCTTATTTTGAGTTATTAGAGTCTAGTTAAGTGTTTTTGAGTCTTATTTAGTGTTTTTAAGTAAATTTTGAGTAGATTAGCAATCCCTCCTAATCCCCGGCCTAGAACGATCCCTACTTACATCTTTACTACAATTGTCAATAAGAGAGTTTAAATTTGAGTGCTGTTTTACACCACATCAGTTGTAGTGTTTGAATGATTCGATGTTATGTGAGTTTTGGGTTCTGCAGGAAAGTTCTTAGATTTCGATAAACTTTTGATCAAAATCGGTTCAATATTCTCCTTGTCCACCAATGTCTTCTTCCCTAATTTCTTATCAAGTTGAAATTTAGTAAGAACATTGTTGAATTCTTTACTTGACGAAGAGGAAATCTCAACTGTAGTTCGAGACAAAACTGCACAAATTATTTTTATTCCTGAAAAACCTGGTGCTGAGGCCAGTGATTGAATATGGTAGTTCACAAGATCTGAAAACAATGTCGCTTAGACTATTGACCATAATATGGTGCGAAGGATATAAATCAAGGATTTGATAAATATATAGAGATGGACGAGTTGTATTCTTCAAGAGAAGTTACAACTTTTCCCATTGAATACAACTATTCACATCCTTCATAATTAATTAATTAATTACATTATTTTTTATTAATTAATTAACTTATTTCACTATATCATATGTATATTAGTACACCAATGTTATGGTGTACCTTTACACATGATTACCCATATTGTGGAAACCATGTTATCATATTCACATTCCAACAAATTTGGAACCATGCTCTTAGCATCCAAAACCCTAGTGTTGTTGACTCAAAAACAGAAACAATCAAGAAACAATACAAGAGACTGGCACTAGCCTTGCATCTCGACAAGAATGGATCAATCACCGTTGAGGGTCCTTTTAAGCAAGCTAAGGAGACATGGGACGTTCTCTTTGACGCTGCTAAAAAAAGGCTTACGACAAGTCTTTAAGTCAACGATTTCAAAGGGCTCATGGTTCTGCTGAGTGCAGAGGTAAAGGATACAAACTATTGCAGTAGCCGAGGTCTAGTGCAGAGGTAATGGATGTAAACCAACGAACAAGAAATACAAGAACTCCATGAATGCAATGCAATCCCTAATCCGAAAACCCTACGACTTACCTATCACGAGATGCAACAGTAGTATACAACCTGACAAGCTGAGCATTTTTTGAGATTACTAGATTCGAAGTAAGGGTCGAACCTAGGTTCTGCCAAAGAGTTGCTCAGCAAGCACGCTTACACTATTGGAAGATTATCACTTCCTCTACAGTTCAAAACCTCCATTGTTGATTTTATGAAGTAGCAGAGCTAGAGAGAGGAAATGAGAGAAAGAGGACCTAGAGAGAAGTCTCTGGCAGTAAAGAGGGAACAGCCTTTTTCCGAAAGGTTGCAAACTAGTAAGCCGTGGATTTCAAGAGCTTTCTGAAGTTCTTTCATGAGCGGCCGTTCTATGTTCACTTGCTCTACACCGAATGGCGAACGCCGTCACTGGTTGTGAAGTTTAATAAGCAAATGATTATATTTTTGGGTAATTCGGATTTGCCTCTGAAACTTTTGGGGTTTTACACTTTGATGTTTGATCAACTTTTTTCCACGTTAGATTTTAAGAAAAACTAATGAAAATAGCTTCGAAACTTTAAGTTTTAATAAATAAATAAATAAACGATCATATAACTTTATTTAATGATAAGGACAAGAGAAAGAAAACAAAAAAAACCTAACTAAAGGCTTATGCAAAGAACACCCAACCAATCCTTCAGTTGCATAACCCTTTGACAAAAAATAAAAAACAAAAAACAAAAGCCTAACTAAAGGCGCATGCAAAGAGCACCCAACCAATCCTTCAGTTGCATAACCCTTTGACAAAAAATAAAAAACAAAAAACAAAAGCCTAACTAAAGGCGCATGCAAAGAGCACCCAACCAATCCTTCAGTTGCATAACCCTTTGACATAAATCAAGCATATTTTATTCCTCTAAAATTAAAATTTCAAATTGAAGTGGGTTTCGGGAGTCGATTAGGTGTGGGTTGGGATCGTTGGGGGTAAAGGTGGGGCAACATCATTGACAACATTGTTAGACTCATCACCCATTTTTCTAGTAATGGTATTGAGCTATTAGCCATGCATAACTTTAATGGAGTGGACATTGATCTCTATCATGTTTTTTTTTAAATCTTTTTATTTCATTCTGGTGGAAGAACTTGAAAATCTGGAACGAGAATCTATCGTTAAGTTTTATAAACAGTATAGAAAGTTTCATAAATAATGTCGTACCGTTAAGTTTCATAAACAATATAGTACTGTTAAGTTTCATAAACAGTGTAGTAAGTTTCTTAAATAGTGTAGTACCATTAAATTTCATAAAGAGTGTAGTACCATTAAGTTTCATAAACAGTGTAGTAAGTTTCATAAACAGTTTGTGTGAGTGGCGCACAGGTTTGCGCGTCAATTTTTTTTAATATTAAAATGATGTTTTTTTCATTAAAATTTAAATCTTTTTTATTAAATAAAGTTATAATATAATTTTTTTTATTAAAATAAACTTAATTCAAATCTTTTTCATAAAAGTTTGCATATTTTAAACCCAAAAATGACTTCACGGATTTTCACGCTGCTTTAGACCTTCTGTTTCTCTTCACGCTGTGTATATTTTTACAACTTAATACAACCATGTATGTGTGTCCATATATATTATGTATTTTCACGTTGCTTTGAATGGGCACTTCACTCTGTATATTATGATACAAAGACTCCTCAAGTTATCTTTCACTTTTGTTAAATGAGGACAATTATTTTTAATATGGGAGGGGTATCATTATATCACACTTTAAGTGATAAATTAATTTCTCTTTCTTCACAATGTTGGTACCGTATGAAGCAGTAACATACTTTTGACTATGAATAAAATAACTCACCAAAACAGAATCGATACCTCAAAAAATACATTCATGAAAGTTCACAATCGAATTGAATGCCCCAATTGTTTTTGTTGGCTTTAAATTGCACGAACTCCTTGGGTTTTATTTTGAGGGTAAACAAGAATTTCATTCATAAAACACCAGCTGAAACAAACATACCATACATGTGGACAAAATGATGGCCCTTGAAAAATAAACAGTGGGAACAAGCCAGACTAAGGAAAAAAGGAGCCGCACACGCAAGACGAAATTTACCATTTACAGACTCGGCATGGATGGGCCCCATATCCCCCCAAAACGATAATCCCGACTAGGGGTGGGCAACGGTTATGGCGGGCGGATAACCGCGGTTATTTACCCATAACCGTTTATGCTCATACCCGCATAACCATTTACCCATTGGGTAATTGCCTAAACGGTTATACCCATACCCATAACTGTTTATAAACGGTTAACCATACCCATAATCCCATACCCATTTAACCATAACCGTTTAATACCCGTTTACCCATTTATCCTTTTTAACCCGTTTATCCTTTGTTTTTTTATCATTACCCATTTTTCACCCGTTTACATTTTTTTTAACAACTTGAATTTTTAAAAAAAATTGTCATAAATTTTTTTTTACAATTAACATAATATATATATATATATGTATGTATGTATGTATGTATATATATATGTATATATATGTATGTGTATGTATATATATATATATATGTATGTATATATGTAACAACCCGTCCCGGGATTTTATTTCGACGTTATGAAATGACTATTATGCCCTTGAGTTCGGGCGAACGTTTATGCATGAGTTTAATAATTTTGGGCCAATTATATAATTATCCTAGTTATTGGGGGCCAATGAAAAGTTAGGAAAATAATTGTTGTGATTGGTGGTCTTGGTCCACTTCACCACCGACACTTCTCTCTCTCACTTCACCCTCAGACTTCATCTCTCTCTACCTCTCGACGTTATCTCTCTCTCCTCTTCAAACACACGGCACACTCACAACCCACACCAAAACCTTATAGATCGACGAAACAAATTGCATATTCAAACTCGTGAAGACCATACGAACTCAACCATACTAATTTCAGGTAAGAACTACGACAATTTCACGTCCAAAACTCAAGGTTTATATTTGGCACTATTCATCAACTTTTTATACGTTGCATTTTAGAAGAATCTGAGATCACAAGAGTGTTTGTTGGGTCCTCTAGAGGCTCGGTGACGTTCGTTTGACAAGCTTTGGCGTCGGGATTGTCGAGAACAAGGAGAGGCTGAAACTTGGAGATTTCCCAACGAGATTCTCGTTGGTTTTCAAAGGTATAGACTTGTTCTACTCTCAATTTAGAGCATTTTGGTGAAAATTTCATGAAGAATGGTTGAAAAACGAGTGAGAAATCACACACGGAAGTTTTCCGGTCACCGGAAAAACCAGTCCGGCGAGGACTGTCGGGGAAGATGCGTGGGGTGCACGCGCCGCGCGTGGGGGGCGCGTAGCCCCGTGGCATTCCTGGTGCGTGGGGGCGCGTGCGGGACCCTAAATTTTTTCTAAAAATATCACGACGTCCGTGACGTCGTGTAGGTCGCGTCGGTATATTCGTATGCCAAAATTGAGTTATGTATGAGAAGTTATTCCCGTATTTGCGTGTATGTGCTTAAATGACGTATTTATAGTAATTTCTCATATAGGTGAGACATATACCGAGGACGAGCGTAGCCAGGCTAGACGCGTGGGCTACGACCCAGCGACTTATCAGTAAGTGGGCAACTATTTACCGTATTTACCTATATGTTATTATTATTTTCCCAGAAAACGATAAATGAACGTTTATGTGATTTTAATGCCATGCAAAGTATTCATATATTATTATTGATGCATTAATGATTGCATATTCATATGTTGGTGCTGCGGACGAACACGTAAGTGTCAGGTAAGATTATATGCTGGTTATGATGAGAATGATGTGATATGATGTGATTAGAGCTCATATACTTGCACATTGATATTAGTGCTCCCGCCCAGAGTTAGGGACATAGTCTTTCACGTGTCGTTCACCTCCCACACCGCATGCTCGCCTTGGATCCAAGTTAGGTGCACAGTCTTGTCGTATAGACCACCTTTGAGTGGGTTCGACTCGTAGGTGACCCGCGAATCATTCGCACAGTCTTCACGTGATTGTAGCACTAGAGCATATTTACTTGATATACATGATGTTATGAGCTATATGAGATATTAGATGGCCGAGGGCCAAGATGATTACCTGGCATTTGATCACATCAACAATTTATGATTGAGTTTCTGTTTTGGATACTTTGGCATGGCATACATATACTTTTCAGCATGATTTTGAGAACCTATACGTATATATGAGTATATATTTTGATTCTGGAAAATTATACAGGTTTTACGGTGAGGGGCTATATGTTTGAATAAAGATTGGTTTTGAAAGGAATTGTTTTGCTGACCCACTCAGTTTTGTTTTTCGCCCCTCCAGGTACTAGGTAGCTATTCTTTTGGTGGACGCGAGGGCTTATCGATAGTTCTGACACATTCATTTATGTATGACACCGGTGGTGTTATCTAAACTTATTTCATGCTCGACTACATTCGAACTTAGAACGCTCTGATTATGTATAAGTACCTTATTATGCCTCTAGTACACTATCTTACCTAGGTTGCTAGTGGTTTTGATTTTAATTAGTTCGTACTTAGTTATTGATCTTAGCTTTCGCACAGCGCACATGGCTACGTCACACTCACGCGACGGTCAGCATGCCCTACTTTCGGGTACGGGTGTGTCAATATATATATGTGTATGTATATATATATATATATATATATATATATATATATATATATCTATATGTATATATATTTTTATTTTTATTTTTATCAACATTACATATATAAAATAAATGGGTAAACGGTTACCCGTTTATAACCCCGGTTAATACCCATAACCACCCATTTAAATTTCACGGATAAACATAACCGTTTAATTATCTAAACGGTTAACCATAACCGTAACCGTGAAATTTAAATGGGCGAGTAACCGCGGGTATTTTGCCCATCCCTAATCCCGACATTACAAACTATATCGAGCTAAACGATGAGCAATACTATTACCTTTCCTTTGAACATGATTTATCACCACCTGATTAGTTTATAATAAGAGAATTTAAACGAAAAGTTTTCGGTACTGTTTATTTTAACGAAAAATCACATTTTTACACTAAAAAGTCAATCCTGCTACTATTTGTTTTACCCTTTATTTTGTCATTATCAGTAAAACTCAAAATTTTCAAACATTTTTCATTAGTCTTCTTTTATAATAATGCATGTATGCAGACCTCGTCCTGGTTAAGAAGTTGAAGCAGCCTAATGAGGACAGCTTAATCGTTAGTGACCAAAGTAATAGAATTACTACTAGTTAAGGATGATCAATCTGGAGCCAAAATAAAAAATAAAAAATAAATGTTAAGGACCAATTTGAAAACCACTAAAACTTTAGGGGGCAAACATGCAGTTAACCCTTTTCATTTTTATTCCGTTAAAGGTGGCGGGTTCGCAGTGACGACGTGGCATCTCCCAACGGGGGAGTGTGTTCTTCCTCTCGGCTTATCCTCGCATTCTCCGTCCCAAAAGCCGAAACGTTTCACTTCCCACTGAAACTTCTGGTTCCTCCGAGTTGAATGCCCTTCGCATCCACCTCCTCGCTGGTGTTTTCCACCATAAGAAGCTCGTTGAAGAAGGCCATTTTCTCCAAGAAAGCGACTTGCAGTCTCTCTCTACCCGCCGCCGTTGCATCAGGTTTGTTTTGCTCTGTAGTCTGTTCCCTATTTACTGTTTCGCTACCGAGAAAATCCGGGAAACTGATTTCATTTTTGAAGTTTCAGCCATGGATGTCAATTCGAACTGTACGCTGGTTTTGTGCGGGAAATCCCCGGCGGAGAATGAAATTGCTACAGCATTGAAGAGCAGCAACCCTCTGAAGCTCCCTGAGAGCACCGAGTTTTCAATTTTGTTACAGTCGGAATTTGAAAAGCCGGTCAAGGAGGATGCTTTCGGAGTCGACTCGTTCATGACCTCGCTCTCTACCAGTCGGTTCGGCAGGTTCCTCCTCTGGTCTCCACGCTTGCCTTCCACACACGACGTCGTTTCCAAGTAAGTTTCGCAAAAGACTGGATTTTTAGTTTCCTGAACTCTGAAGTTAAGTGAATGATTATTTTTCGGATAGTGAATTCGAGTTTTTAGTTTGTTCTCAGCAATTTTTGTGAGCTGCCGGTGGGTGCGGTTTGTGTAGCTGATGTGCAGTACAAAGGGAGAGGTTTGAAATGCTAATTAGTGGTTGATTTTGATTGATTGATTGTTGTATTTCAATTTTTGGAATTCAATTTGTTAGTTAATTTTTGTGGCAGGGCGGTCGAAGAATGTGTGGGAGTCTCCTGAGGGTTGCCTTCTGTTTTCCTTTACTTTGCAGATGGAAGATGGCCGAGTTGTGCCTCTCATACAGTACGTGGTTTCTCTTGCCGTCACGGAGGCAATAAAAGATGTTTGTGATAAAAATGTGAGTGCATTGTTCGTAACGAGTGTGATATGGAAAGAATTAAAAAGTTAACTTTATCAAATTTATATAGATGAGTTTTGTATATGATAGCCATTAATGGTAACCGTAGCAAAGAAGCGAGTAGCGAGTTTCATTCAAAATTCGAATTTGTTTAGCAATAAATAAGTGTTCTATTTGTTTCTAATTCAATATGTTGCCTGAGGCGTTCATCTTGGCCTCAAGTAATACGTAGAAGTTCGCTAGTACTTTTACCGTAGAAAGATTACGTCACTCGTATTTACTATCCAACCTGTAATAGATTGCACGGAGATAACTTTTTTCAGGCTCTTATTATAGTATATTTGGCTACTTGGCCATGCACATTGCATCTGATTGTTATATTTACTAATTTGCAGTTAATAGGTTGATGCTATAGTGCAGACATTGATACACTTTGTGTTGGGTACATCTTCTGCATTTCAGGGCTTGCCATATGTTGATGTTAAAATAAAATGGCCAAATGATCTTTATTTAAATGGCCTCAAAGTGGGAGGTATTTTATGCACCTCAACGTATAAGTCAAAGCAGTTCAATGTCTCTGCTGGTAATTAGTCTCATCCTCTGGTTGCTGATTAGCAGGTCTGATTGCAAATAAGCATGCTTTGAAATACCTAACTTCTTACATTCGGTGGACCCTGTTCCTTTCAAGTACTATATGAATGCCGCCATCAACAACACGCTCATGTGCATGATTGGATAATGGATATTCAACAATAACTTTTATGTTGATGACAGAGATACTCCTGTTTTTGCTCTTGCAGGTGTAGGTTTGAACGTTAATAATGAGAAACCAACCACATGTTTGAATACATTTCTTAGAGAATTGTCTGTTACAACAGACCGATTTAGAAGAGAAGATGTTCTTGCTGCCTTCTTTAACAAATTTGAGATGTTATATGAAGTTTTTATAAATCAAGGTAAAAACTCATCACGCCAATTATAGAAAATGTCATCTGATATATCAATTATACAATTCCTTCATTTTGATTTTAGTGCTTAATCTTACAGTTTACCTCAACTATGCGTGTTGGTGCTGTTCTTTCTAAACTTTTTCATTTATGTTTAGAATATTCTGTAAATCAACATTTAATTTTTCCTTGATACCAAAACTTGAATCCATTGGTTGTACTGTCTCAGTTATGAGACAGCTGTTTTTCCCAATCGTTTAACAACCTAGTTTCTTTGCCGCATAGAAATATGGATAAGTAGTGGGCAGATACAATTATTTCGTGTTCTTGTTTCCGCAGTTTCTATTTCAGCTGTAAAATTCTACTTTGATCAGTAAGAATGATAGAATATCCATCTAGTATGTAGGTTATGAAAATTAATGCAGGCTCTTTTGGTTCATGTCATGCAGGATTCCAATCTCTTGAGGAGCTATACTATAGGACATGGTTACACAGGTAACACACTGACATGTAGATTAGATTCTCTTGTGGATCGTTATGGTTGAACTCAAGTTAGTAATTTTTCAGATGGAAACTAGATATAAAAAGCAAAGAAGCCTTGTGAAATGTCACACCAAATATTCTGTGAATTCTGTCTCACTTGGTACAAAATAACAATTCTACTCGATCTGCAGAAGCCGTTTTCCGACCATTAATCTGGCCTCCTGATTTTCTTCTCAAAAAGTACTGAATTTGTTCTTGTCATTCATTCCCCTAATAGTATATTCCCACATAATCTGGTTGCCTCTGGGATGCATGGTATATAAATATATGGGAAACCTTTCTTTTGCAAGGGTTTCCCAAGCTGGTTTTCAAGGATAAGTTCTACCCATGGGTTTAACATGGTATCAACTATCGAGCAAGTTATCTCTGGAATGGCAACGGTTGTATCTTCATCTTATGTCTAAGGGAGAGCCAAGTGTCTTATCTCCTTTCGCTAGGGGAGTTTCGCTGGGGTACTGTTGGGATGCAGGGGACTCCTTCCTTGTACGCTAGCCTTCAAGAAGCAGTTCTACTCATGAGATTGACAATAACACACCTTCTTCCACAGTACCCATTCCTTAGTATTCTACTCATGAGATTGACAATAACACACTTTCTTCCACAGTACCCATGTCCTAGTATTCTACTTGGAATTTGTAAGCTATGGTTTTTACATGGACCAGGTGGTCTATGTTTCACCTATACTGTTATATCGTTGTGCTACCGCCATTCCTTAAATAATCAAATTAATTTTTGTTGTCTTGCATTTTCAGCTTTCTTGTAATTTTCGTACCATCATAAAAACTTGGGCAAGGTGAAGGAGCAAGAATTCTTGTAATCTTGAAGCCTTTGCTTCTTTCCTTTTTCTTTGTAGATATAATATCATAATTAAGATAGATGAACAGGTATCCATGCTTAAATTAATACAATCAAGAGAAATGTGCTCCAGCACGTAGATCGACTTTGAACATAATTTTGTTTTGGTATCTGCAGCGGACAGAGAGTTATTGTGCAAGAAAAAACTGAGGATCAAGCGGTGGAAAATGTGGTCACTATTCAGGTGTGGCAAACTAGACAGCTTCTCGATGAGTCACTGCCTCAAATTTTGGATATGCATGCCTATGTAAATGAAATAGCATATACCCTTTCTTATGATAAACCCAAACAAAAACTAGTATTTCATCCTTTCTGGCTCAGACAAATTCAATCGTTAACTTTATGGATATATTTCCTTGTGTTTCAACCAAAGTTTGTTCATTTCCCTTCATTACAAAATTTAAAGTACTTATTGGTTAAAAATGTTTGTGAATCCTTGATTTGTATGAGCTGCAAAAAGATCTAGCTATTCATAAGAATGGGGGAAAACTACAATTACACCTTCTATGGCTAGCCCTATTTACACAGATAACCCTGTAATTTACTGTCTTACTCTTAGACCCCTTATGGTTCCCTATCTTGACTGTCCATGTTAAAATCTCCAAACTTATGCACAAATTCCATAAAAGAGCCATGCAAATACCCCATGACCACTATGAGCCAAGATATTTGCACGCACCATGTCAAGCATTGATATGCCTCTCATCACATCCATCATGTGGCCATTGCTGGACACCCTTGGAAACGGGTGTAACTCCATCTTTGTAAAACTATGCATGATTGCAATCATAGAATAGAATGGCTTGAACAGGGGAAGAGGATAAGAATAAAATAGCCATTTACATGATTATTAACAGCATCCCTTAAGTAGACAAATTAGGAAACAAGATATGTGGAAATAGGGTTGACCGTAAGGGTGTTATATGGTTTGAGTTATGATTGTTGTCAATATTCTATATTTGGTACTAGGGTTCTCGGGCCTAAAAATCTTCAATTTGCAGGGTTTGACCTCATCAGGATATTTGTTGGCTATTGGTGATGACAATCAAATGTGTGAACTTCATCCTGATGGCAATAGGTGAGTTTGCTCAAAAGATTTTTTTTTTCTTTTTGGCGTTATAGTGTTGCTTACGCCCCGGTTAGAAGAGGCGACTACGGGACAGAAGCTCAGGGCCGAAGGGGTAGAGGGAGACCTAGGAAGACTTGGGAAGAGACTCTAAGAAAAGACTTAGAGTATTTGGATTTAACGAACGACATGACACAGGACCGAGCACAATGGCGTTCTAGGATTCATATAGCCGACCCCACTTAGTGGGAAAAGGCTTTGTTGTTGTTGTTGTTGTTTGGCGTTATAGTGTTGCTTAATTTAACTGTGAAACTTACTTAAGCAGTACGTGCAAAGTCTTTTCTTTTTTTTTTAATAGTCTAATGTATGCTTTTGAAAGCTCCATTATAACTACTCGATGAACATATGGCGAGCAAGCTCTTAAGGGTAAAAATAAACAGTAATTTCCTTTCACCTAAAGTAGCTAGCTCAATTTTTCAATTTTTATTTTTCTGGGCAAATGTGTTAGCACAATTTAGAGCCATCAAAATTTCAACTTCAACCAAAGGGAACACTCTTGTCAAGATTGCCTTAAGCCATTTCTGTCATTCGGGATGGATACCTGGTAATAAGGTTCGAATTTTTTGATACACGTTACTGGTGAGATCTGTTTGATTTGATGTGGTTTTTGTAACTTTTGAAAGTTAGTATATGAAAGAAAGTATCTATAAATTGGTAGTTATTGGAAGTAGTAGAAATTCGTGGTATTATGCCTGAAGGTAGTTTCATTGTTTTGTTGACATATTAATGGTTTATTTTACTATTAGTTAAAATCATGTCCTGGTTTGGTCCTAGTACAGCATCATATAAGCTTTTTGTTTGAGGCATCAAATGGTGAAGATGTGGTAGTTGAAATCTCACACCCTTTGATTTGAAATTGTACCTCTTCTTTACTAGGTGACAATAATCATGTCAGGTTGCTTGGTCAAAAGGACAGCACCTTGGCTTCATGCCCTTTTGTAATTTTGTTTTACCATCCACAGATGTAATACGGGTTCTGCTCATGTTTCCTTTACTGTTCATTTCTGTCCAAATACAGTCATCGTGATAATTTCGCATGCATTTACCATCTTTGAAGTGACTCTGATTTGATTTTCTATGGTACTCCGGAGCATTATAGAATTTTTGGACTTTGATTTTATTTCATAATGGCCCCTTAATCCTTGCCTTTGTAGTTGTGTAATTAGTCAGTAAATGCATTCCTGTTAGTTGGGGCAGAATCGGTACTTTCATGCCTGTATTTGCATGCTTTCATAACTTGATACGTATAAAAAACATTACATGATAACATGTAGTAATACTAGATATAAAAAATGTAAAAGGAGAATAATTAAGAAGTAGCGGAGGTTTTGATTTGAAGTACTAGAAGATGGCTAAGAACTTCCCTATATACATTTTGCCCGTTTTTCTGATGAACTACCGTATATATCAAGCATTATGGCAATTTCATGGAGTGGTTTTACATTCACATGCTGTAATTTGAGAAGTATGTCAGGACATGAGCCTGGCTATTTTTAACCCAAGTAATCATCATATTGTCTCTGTTTGTCCATATAGTTTTGACTTCTTCAAAGGATTAGTCAGGCGAAAAATGGACTGAAGAAGATTCCTTGGCACCACCTTGCATAAGTGGCTTCAAAATTGCTGCATCAGGCGCACTACTGAGAATGTTCTCTCCTTCATCTTTTTCGTACGTCCCGATACTTGAATCATTTTTATTAACTTAATTGTATCGATATGGATCTCGGTCAAACGTGGATCTGCATATCTTGCTTAATAATGTCAGGACCCATGGAATTGACAACCATGCCTTCCTGTGTTTACTTGCAAAGAATATAGTGATTATGTTGTGTTATGTCAGAATCATTTGATCCGCCCAAGTAATCAATCATTTGCAGGAAAATCAGGTCTCCGTGCCAGCTTCGAGGTAGGTCCGTTTGAATACCTAGTTTCTTTGTTGTTTGTTGAGGAAGTCTATGATTGTATATTTCCGTGGCCAAACAAGAATTTAGACGGAAAGATAAAGCTCACGAGGCCATATTTGAAAGGTTTATTTTTTAGGTCATATTTGAAAGGTTTAACTTTTTAGGGTTCCTTATTGGTTAGATTATATGCTGAAGTTTTTGAATTTAAACATCTTAACATGGTATGTGTTGGGTCGAATGCAGATTAGGCCGATTAAGTATGTCCCCTTGCACTCTGGAATCCTCACCCCTCTCCATGTAGTTTAGAGTCAAGTAGGGATGGCAATTTAACCTGTCAAATCCGATCCCTACAAGTAACCGATCCGAACGGTTTGGTTTCGGGCATTAAATTTCGGGTATTTTACAGTCATAGGAAACAGTCGGGCGTTAAATTGAAATCATATTTACTCGAGTAAATAAGGATGTCGCTTTGTCAAAAGAAAATGATACGTGTATTGGCCTTGAAGGCATCAAATTTTTTGCTTTTGGTGCAAATTTTGGCACCCGATTCGATTTTAGATGTGTACAACAATTTACAAGTTAAAAAGAACAGAAAAATATCCTTAATAAGTGTTGGCCAATAGACTTGACTCGTAAATCAAATTTGCTGTACTGAATGAAAAACTCCAAATTGAAATCTTATCACAAGTCATAAGAGGAGGCTAACTCGTCCTCCTAGCGAAAGTGGCGAAGACAACATGGATTCATTGGCTGCTTATGACCCTAATTGCTTCACAACCCAATGTATATTTATTTGTACATTCGTATAGGACTCATATGCAACCGCAACAAACTGAAATAATAAGTAAAAAACAATAAATTACAACGCTATTTTTTTGTGCAATCCTATGTATGGTTATTGGTAGATTTTGTTCTCTTTCTTCTGTCTTTTTTTTTTTCATATTTCTTGTGTGCGACCCTATGGTCCGCAAAAAGTGTTCGATAAAATCTCGGCAGGAATCTAATCGACATAACACAGCACAAGGTGAACTCCAACCAAGAATAACTTGCCTACAGATTAGAGAGTAGAAGAATTTCCCTTGGTCATTAATCCTTGGCATAAACATTAGTTATGCCAAATAAAGAAAAATCCTTCCGCAAGAATAAAAGTATTGTATGCCATCTAAAAGTGTGAAGGGATAGCATGAGTAGAGACGAAGAAAGGAACAAAGGTTATGATGCTAATTAATTACACTTGTATCTTATGTCGTTTATATTTTCAATCCTTCTTCGATTTTTTTTTCTCCTTTTTGGTTATAATAAAAAGGATTGAACCTTCTTTTTGTTTTTTTTTTCTAAAAAAAGAGACAATTGATGGTAAGTTACGGTTATCCACCCATTTCAGGGTCAGAAAGACTCACATAGGCATTTCAGTCTCCCCTTGGCCACAAGTCTGGCTTCCACACCAGCAGTGGGTTTGCAATCCGTCATTTACCACTAGGTCACCAGCTCGTGGTTGATTGAACCTTTGGGTTTAAGGTGTTGTGTTTCCACTCACACCTCCTGGATTCAACTAACATGAATGACGATAAATGAGTTCGAATTCTATAAGTTTGACTTCTAGTTGTGGCTAGAATCATCGTCACGAAAAATACGAAACTTTATTCTATTTAAATTCTAACTCATTATCTAATATTTCTTGGCCACTTGAACTAATAATCATCAAGATAGCAAGAAAAATAGTATTGAAGATGCTCTAGCTATGAGCCTACAACTTACTTTTTGATAATCTTTCCCTCGCATGCTTCTCCTTGTTAATCAATATCCTATAGTGGACAAAGAATTGCATTGCTTTTTAATTGGTAAAAAATAAAGGGGTTTCAAGAGGAAATTTGGGGAAGCATGAAGGGATCCGAGAGATCAGTCAAAGATCTATTGGATTATCACAAAGCATTTTGGCAAAGTGGTGGACCAAGTTGGTTAAGAAAACTAGTGAGAGGGGTCTGTCTTTCTTAGTTACTTGTTAGGTAAAAACTGCAGACTTTGAGATGCTAGCTAGCTGTACATGTATATAGGGCTGGAATTTTTTTCCGAAAATCCCAAACCAAATAAAAAAAATTCCGATCTCATACCAAAAAATTCTCAAACCGATAATATTGAAAATTTTGGAATTCATACTGAATTGATCCCAAACCTTTTGGTACAGGAGTTGGGATTACATATTCAATGGTTTGGGGATCCTGAACCAAATTGAAAAAAAAAAAAATATATATATATATATATATTGGTTGCATGCATGTTGAATGTTGAATTTAAATAGTTTGACATTATATTAGAAATAGAAGTATGAAATTAAGTAGTTTGGAACTTTGGAACATCAATTTGACTTGGTATGAATGAATTGGCATTTCAATTGGTATGAAATTTCAAATTAAAATGAGGTAAAAACCTAAATTTTAATTTATATGAAATTAGAAAACAAAATTTTAGGCCAAAAGTCAAATTTTAGCCCACATCCAAAAAAATCTCAAATTTCAACCAAGAAACCCAAGATTCAATCGTGATCCATCCTGAAATACTGAAAACAATTCAAGAATCCCAAAAATTGGGAATACCGAAATTTTGGTTCAGAATTGATCTTCAAATTTTCATCCCGAAATTTTTTGATTTGGAATTTGGGATCCCTTTTTTGGTTTGGGATCCCATATTGAACCACCCCTACATATATACGGTGGACAGAAGCATATGGAAAACTAGAGTGCAATCAAAACCATTTAGAATTACATCCGTAATATTGATAGCACACATAGTATTAGGGTCACTCACGTACACTAGTGCAAGTTGAGTATGGCTGAATAGTATCAAGGGTTAGAATAAACCTAAACGCATAGGGACACTTGACCGTAACATCTTTCTTGTTATGACGTATATAAATATTTAGATAGAATTTGCCCTCCAACCGAAGATATATTACTGGTGACACGATTTCTCTAGTTTTTGAGATTACATACTTAATATTCATTCAAAAGTTTTGAGGGGTCTGCTTCTCAATTGTCTTTATCATATGAATATGATTAGATTAGATTAAAGAACAAAGGAGAATAGAAGATAGCCTCATGTTGATGTTGTTGGGATGGATATGTTCCTCACACAATTCTTCCTGTGTGAATGGTGAACTCTAGTGTAAATATTTGGATGGTGCCAAGTTTTAGGCTCTCTTACAAAATTATTGGAGTGTTGGGCGAGCCTCTGTTGGCCAAGATCAGTCAAAGATCTATTTGACTATCACAAAGCATTTTGGCAAAGTGGGGGACCAAGTTGGTTAATAAAAATAAAAATAAAAAGGTTTTTTTTTTTTTTTTTGGTTTATGGAGGTAGCTGCTGATTTTTCCTGAACTCGTAGAGAGCTGCCAATACACCTTGAACTTTATCTTTAGGTGCTTACCCCTTGAATTTTTTATAATTTCCCTAGTTCTCTCTGTACTTTATTTTAGCCGATTACCTCTTGAACTTTTATAATTTTTCAACTTCCTCCAAAACTTTACTTTTAGCCAATCACCACCCTTAACGTTTATAATTAGCTAGTTTCTAGTAATGAATTTTTGAGATGAGTAATTACTTTCTTATTAGAATTTGGGTCTTGAATTGAAATTGGTGAACCAAGATGGTCTTGTGAATCAAGTCACAAGGAAGGCTAATGAAATGGTATCACAATCTAAATGTTGCTGAAAAAGCAAGACCATGGAGAAGGTTCATAGTTGTCCACATTAGAGATAAAATTCAAACAAAAAATGTATAGAGTGACCTAGCGGAAGAGAATAAGATAGAAAAAAAAAAATATGTTGGCCACATTAGGGATAAAATTACTTTTTTGCCTTTAGAAATTTGTCATGTGTCTTGCACATGACCAAAATGGATGAAAATATCTAATGCCAGAAGGAAAATTGGTCAATTATAAAAAATCAAGTGAGGGGATAATTGGCTAAAATTAAAGTTTAGAGGGAAATTGGTCAATTGTAAAAATTTAGAGGGGGTATTGGCTAAAATTAAAGTTATGGAAGAAATTGAAAGCTTCTTACAAGTTCAAGAGTAAATCAAACAAAAACCTCTTTATTAAAATAGTTTAAAGAAAAAGACACCGAAAAACATGATTTTTTTGTAATTAATTCACATGACGTTATTCAATTGGCTTTACAAATTTCACGTGAGTGACACATTAACACATTAATAAACTTTTAATGGGGTTGGACGACATTAACAAAATTGATGATGCGAAAGCTGAGCAACGAGATTAATGAGTTCGAAACGTAAAAATATAAACTGATGTGTTCGAAAAAACATTTTAAAAAAAATTGTGTGTAAGAAAAACCCAAATTAAAAAAAAAATAAAAGGAAAAATTGGTAAAGAGGTGAGTACTGTGCCGCTGGCAGCCAAACAGAGAGAAGCACAAGGTTGCCCTCTGTTCTCTGGAACCACTGTATGTTCCCGACACAAAAGTACATCGTATGTTCAGTTGAAGATTACTTTTCTGTTCACAAGGACCACCTCCGCGTGTAATCGACGTCAGCCTCTTCCCCTGTGAGTGGATTTTACGGTCAAACCCCGCGTGATCCTCTGTGTTTCGGTACACGCTATTGACGCGCACGCCTCCTCTCTCTCTCCCGTTTTATATCTTTCCTGTCCTTTTTTGGCCGATCCAAGTTTTTATTGGGGCCTACAGGCTTTCCAGCCCCTTCAAAAAGATGAGAATTGTCTACTCTCCACTTACCATCTCTTTCTATTTTAACGGTCACGGTTAAGCCACGTTAACATTTTATATTATTATTATTTTTTATCTTATTATCTCTATAAAAAAAATCAATATAAAATGTTGACGCGGCTTAACCGTGACCGTTCAAATAGGAGGGGATGGGAAGGGGATGATAAGTGGAGGGCAGACAATCCCTATCCCCTTCAAAATTACTTGCTCGCGAAATATTCTTTTTTTTTTAAGAAACGATATTATTTATATTAAAAAATAAAATGTGAGTCTGACGTTAGTTAAGAAGAATATCACTAGACTATATAGTAGGTGTCATATATTTTTATCATAGTTCTTTATTTTTCATGTAGATTTTTGTCATTTTTTTTACAAGTGGTATTTTCTAAACTAAAGGGGAGAGGGTGAGCTTAACCCTCACAATAGACTAGTAATAATATGGTTCAAATATTATTTTTACTCAAGAATCGAACTTAAAACCTCTCACTTACAAATAAAAAAGAATTTCACTAGACCAAGTACTAAGTGACAGATCTTTGTCAAATTTAATTAACTAATAGAGAGCACTGGCTAAAATTTTAATTAGAAAAGTGAATGGGACGTAAGGATATCCAAATGTGATTCGAAATTCTCCTTGTCGTTGATTTCAACTTCCAACTCAAACATTTGTCATTAGCTATATATTGGTATATTCCATTAGTGCGATCCGAAATTAGGTATTGATGTGGAACCTTTTAGTACTTGTTTGGATGTACTTTTAAAATGACTGAAATCGTTTTTTTAAAATATATTTTTGGGTTCTAAAACCAGAAGCACTTTCAATCATTTTAAAAGCACATCCAAACGAGTTAAGTAAACTCACGATTACCCGCAGCACAAATCATTTGTTGAATTGCCTTAATTTAAAGTTCCTTAATGAACGTTTATATGTTGCTAATATTGTCAATTTGATCAATACCTCAACCTATCAACTTGTAGCGCTTTTCTTTACTTGTGAGTGAACAATTTTAGGCTTGACTCATAGGGCTAGCGCTCATGTATTATACTTGTGGAGTTCGATACCAAGTTAGTGACTTATCTATTGTATGACCTATCAAACTCAATTCTCCCTCCTCTATAGTAAAAGATTTTATTCTCGTCAGTTATTGCTGTATTAAAAGAAAAGCTTCAATCTTACAAGTTCATGTATGAAGTCCATCTTCGTTGCCAGCAGTTCTCGCTAGTGCACGATCTGTAAATTCATATCGGTACCAACTGGTAGTTAAATGCCATTCGTAAACACTTTTGATTTGAGGTTGTGGATATGCTTTGCAAAGGTGGCGTTGGAGGTGTGCAAAAGGTACAGTGGCACAGGGCTCAACATTTTTCATCCTCCTATATCTTACATATGAGTATAAATTTTCTAGATAAAAAGTTTTTGACTAAAAAGAAAAATCATCACGGCATGCTTTTATCTATATTACATTGATTAAACTTGTGTACAACTACCTTCTTCCAAAAACACAATCATAATTTTGTGTCTCTCTTTTAGTTGTGCTCCATGTTTTTATGGATGTACCCTTAAATCATAATTTCATGAAAATTGAAAATTATTGAATTAGTAAGAGTGAGATGTTGATTTCAATAAAGTTTGAATAATGTTTTTTTTAGTCAAAAGGTAGAAATTTATTAAGCAAATCAAAGTTTAATTGAATTACGTATGAATATATTGTCCAATAAAATATTATTTTTAAACAAAGAGGGCTTTTTATTAAAGTCGCACAAGGTCTCCAAAATATCAGAACCGACTCTGATACCTAATTAATGTCCTGACATTGGTTGTGAAGGTAGCTAATCTCTTCCTAATTTTTATTTTCACCAAAAAAAGAAAGAGTTAAAAGTAATGGTGGAATACAATAATCATATATGTAAAAGTCTAAAATATATCAAGGTTCGAATTTCTCATGGATCTTTACGCGCCTTTTTAGGGTGTAAATTTGACTTCAAAGTCTTTAATTCATATGACTTAGGGTAGGGACAGCCGAAGGGTTGTGCCAATTTACATACCCAGTGGCCCAAAGGGATTGAAGTCAAGATATTAGACTAATCAAATTATTTAATGGGCAATCAAGAGTGGCAAGACAATCATAATTAGGGACATTATGATCTAATAATTAGGTTTAGGAATGAAATATATTATTCTTTTCTTTGGATATGGAAGTTTAATTTGCCTCTTTTATCTGCCTACCTACCTTGCAACTCTTGATCAATGCCTTGTGGTCGCATGCATGTTTTTATCATGGCATCGATGCATATTATGTGTCTTTCGTGTATGCACTCAATCTGCATGCACGATCGATCCTCAATGTTGTTAATAGTGTTAATTTTTCTGTGTCGTTTATCTTAATTGTTAGGTTTTGGTCAACAAAGTTTCAGACTTGAAATTTTTCGGAGGTAATAACGAAGGCATTCCAGCTATTTGCCAAAAATGTTGATTTCCATGCAAGCGATATTAATCTGTGAAACTCACATTGTTTGATATGGTTGTAAAGAATATTAAAAAGGTGGCTGTATTTTGGGTTGAAGTTATGAACAGAGAAAATAATATGTCTAGTTTTTTTTTATTTTTTTATTTCTTGTTGGTAGGTCTTGCTACAATACAATGTACAACCAACCAATTATTTGGATTTGGCTACATAATTGTGATTGAATAGGCGCTACAATGGATACACTCACATTAAATTCTCAAAATAGAATTTAACTAAGTGACAAATTACAGCGTAAAAGTACACCAATGAATTTTGTTTCAAGCGATTACTAAATTATCCAACGAAAAGTAAAATCGGCCAATGAATTTAAGGCATTAGTCAGATTGGATTAGCTGTTGGATTTGACACACAATTGGTTTGGTTTGACTAAAGGATTGCCCAAGATTCGAGATTAGCATCTATTTTCAGAGTAACCCTTTTTCACAACAAGCAAATTGCAATTAGATTTAGATTGAAAAGTAACAACATCATAGGTTAAAAAACTGAAAAAGAAAAGAAGCTTCCCCACATGCGAGAAAAGTACCCAAAGAAACTACCCCACCACCCAAAGAGAAAAGTCCAGCGGGGAGAATATTTTTGCTCATTACTTAAAGTGATAGTGATGTTTGAACACTACATTTATTATCGTTGGATGAGTTCAAATTTTGATACATAGTGGATAGATATAAGCCTTAAAATTTATACGCATCTAAAATCATAAATAGGGTTGTAATAGATAGGTGGTGAATATTAACATCATTTGAGCGTAGTGAGCATAAATTAAAAAGTAGTGCTATTTGCACACTTATTTTTACTTATAACATTAATTTTTGTCCTTTTACTTTTTCAAAAAATAAGAGGGATATGCGAGAGGTAAAAATAAGTATATGGATGCCACTTAAAATTACGGTATAATGATATTTATCTTCATTTATAAGTGATAGGTCTTAGGTTAGATTATTGTCAAAGTTGAATTTGAACCACATTATTACTAATTCAACCTAACTCACTTTCTTAATATAGATAATATCGTTTGTTAAAAAAAAATTGTGAATAACACCACTGAAATTAAATGCACTCTCCCGCGATATAAAGACGTGGAAGCCATTCACATTGTGGCCAAACACCAAACAGCCCAAAATCACCGTTATTCCCAAGCGTGTCCCGACTGGCCCTCTCCACGTGTCGCTCTCTCAGAAGCTGCCGGCGGCCGTCCCCACCTTAACCCCTGCTTCCTCCCCGCACCCAAACACAACTCATCCGAAACAGATAAAAGACCGCAGAGAGAGGCACAACTCATCACGGACACGGTGGTCAACCGCCTCAAGTTTATAAAAGCTTTGGCATTTTAGAGAGAGAAAGAGAGGGGAGAGAGGAGAGAGGAGAGAGAGAGAGTTGATTGTATAGACCGCTCCGTCACCGTCGCTTCCTCCGAAACCCCAACTCTTCCTCCTTATAATCGTTTCTCCCACTTTCACGCCAAACTCGCTTTCTCCGTCTCCCTCTCTCCGCAAAATCCCATTTCCCAACTCATTTACACAAAAACTAACACAAAATTATCAACAAAAATATCCAAATGAAACCCCCAACCATAACCGCCGCCCTCCTCCGCCGCCACGTCAGCATCCCGACCCCCTCCCAATCCCGATATCCCCCAACTCTTTCCCTCTAGTTCCATATGCATCCCTTCTGCTGCGTCGCCACGCTCTCCGATCACTCCCCGGACCTCCACATGACCTCCTTCGGCTCCAGATCCGACTCCCACGCCCGCACCGCTAAAATCGATCCGAACAGCGTCCACAATCATAGCTACACCAACGCCCATTCCAGCGCCGACTACGGACGACTCAGTCAGCGCACCACAGCGGCTGCGGCTGCTGCCGCCGTGGCAGCCGCGGAGGTTGTAGCTCGGCCGCCCTCGGGAAGGGAGCAACCGGTCGACGTCAAGATAAACGACATCGTTGGGAATGGCGTGTCGGGAATTCTGTATAAGTGGGTGAATTACGGCAAGGGGTGGCGGCCGAGGTGGTTCGTTCTGCAGGACGGAGTTTTGTCGTATTATAAGATTCACGGCCCCGATAGGATCGTAGTTACGGTTGAGACCGAGAAAGGATCAAAAGTCATCGGCGAGGAATCGGTGCGGCGAATTTCGAGGCATAAGAACGGCATTTCTCACCAGCTCCGCCGCAAGCCCTTCGGCGAAGTCCATCTCAAGGTTCTCGGTCTCTCTCGATTTTCATTTCTATATGTTTAAATCAATTTTTATCAATTCCAATGTCAATTCGAATTCTAATCCGATCAGCATTTTCCTTGTTGATCAACGAGCTATTTTTTTTATTTTTTTTATTTTGTAATTGATTAGATACAGTCTTAATTTGATCAAATTCTGCTGAATTGAATTATATTTGATTTGTGGTTGATTGTAATCCAATTTGATGAATTGATTATCAGGTTTCGAGCATCCGCGAAAGCAGATCGGATGATAAGAGGTTTTCGATCTTCACAGGCACAAAGAGGTTGCATTTGAGGGCAGAGACCCGAGAAGATCGACACGAATGGGTGGAAGCATTGCAGGCTGTGAAAGACATGTTCCCGAGGATATCTAACAGCGAGTTGATGGCTCCAGTGGACAATGTCGCCATTTCCACAGAGAAGGTGAGGCAGCGGCTTGTGGAAGAAGGTGTTCGGGAGGCAGCCATTCAGGACACGGAGCAGATAATGAGGACTGAGTTCGCCGCGATGCAGAACCAGCTCCTGCTGCTCAAGCAGAAGCAGTGGCTCCTAATGGACACGCTGCGACAGTTAGAGGTATGGAGACCTTATGCCTGTTGAAATTCGGAGTATTCTTCTTTGGTTAACTTCAATGCAGAAATTCTAATTTTCTTAAACCCACCAAGTAATTTGCTAGGGTGCTGTTTGGTTATTGTGTGTTTTAGCTTGTGGGAGATGAGGCTCTTTTTTCTTCCTCTTAACTTTTGTAAATTATAATTCTGAACATAATCAATTTTGTTAATTGTGTTCATCTGATCCTTTAGCTTGAGTGAGGTGAGTGTTAGATTGTTAGTTAATGGAAGGAAACTATAAAGGATCATGCAATATCACTTGAGTAAAAGATGACATTAATCATGCAAAAACCAGACTATTTATGTTTAGTTTTCCATACTCTTATGGAATGGTAAGAAAACTATCGAAATGACTAAAAGTTGGTTGATTCTAATTCTATATTTTCTAGATTGTGTCAGAAAATTGATGTGGGCTGGGAGTTTTCTGCATAAGGCCTCAGGTTTTTTTCTTGAGGATTTTCTTGGGGTATGGTTAATGTGATATGTATTGAAGAACGATGGATTTTTTTTTCAAAACAGGTCGTAGTAGTATCATTCTAAAATTACAGTGATAATAGGGTATACATGGGTTTGTGGAGGCTAAATATGCAGTGTTTAGGATGCTACAGCCACCATAATGTGGGTGTTCTTTCTTATTGCTGAAAGCACCAACTTTAGTGATTGTCGAAGACTAATTTTATTTAGGGTAACCAGAATGTTAATTGGCATCCGCGTTTTCTTGTTTTGCTCTGTGATATCTTGTCCATAAAAATATAATTATGTTTTTATGATCTGAGGTGATGCCATAACTCTTAAATGGGTTTGTGTGTGGTACGGAATAAGCTGATTTCATGGGGAAACGGGAATTCATGAGCTGCATTTGCATGTGGATCATATAAAATTGGGGTTTCTACTAGAACACATTGTAATCTTACCTCCACGTTCCACCTCTTTTTTTATGAAATCTGGAAGGTCAAACTATTTTAAGGAATTAGGTTATCCTGGATGGTTTAAATTCTCTAATGTCTGCAGTTCTGATTTTCTTCCAGGTGGAAATATGTACCTTGAAGGGTAGTCTGTGAATGCTAGTCCCCATCTCTGTTGATCCTTAGGTCATGACTGACTAATGTTCCTGATTGAGTTATGAGGCTTGACTTCCTTCGGTTTTAGCTACAAAATGTTCGAGAACTAAAAAGTGCTTTCACATTCAGAATGCCTTATAGATTAACCTGCTTCCCCATACCCCATTTTCATAATGTTAACACCAGCAAAACTACCCCATGTACTCCTTAAAAAGGGCATATGTCTGTAGGCCCTCACTCAACTAACTAGTCATGCTAGAAATTTTTTTTCTTTCTTTTTTGTCTATTAAAAAAGAGAGAAATTGAATTGAATGAGGAGTTTATTAGTATTACCTAAAGGAAAGAGTGGTGGACTGATGGCATACTAGATACCAAAAGAAGGATGCAACCTAATTGTACAGTGCTGACCATTTCGCTAATGTTTATTAAGCAATATTTTATATGAGGTATCTTGTGTTCGTACAAAAGGTTGTTTCCATAAGAGTTGTAACTTCTGGTGCAGGTATTTTGGCTCATCATTTACTTAATTGTGTCTTGCTAATAAACTGATATTGGCACTGTTTTTTTGTAGACAGAAAAGGTAGATTTGGAGAATACAGTGGTAGATGAGAGCCGACAGTTGAAAGATTCCGGGGCTTCCTCTAGATCAAGGCAAGACAAATTCAGTGGTATGCATTTAGTATAAGGTTAACATCACGTATTTCTGTTACGTGTGTATGTGAAACGGTGTATTCCATCATGATACGTTTTGCTAATTTAGTCCTGCATTGATATTACCATTTCAGAAGGGAGTGCAAGTGAATCGGATGAGGATAATGAAAGAGTTGAGGAAGAAACAGATGAAGAGGATCATGCTTTCTTTGATACTCGCGATTTCCTATCATCAAGTTCTTTTAAAAGTAATGGGTCTGAGTATCGGATATCATCTGTGTCTTCAGAAGATGAAAGGATAAATGCCATTGAACCAGAAGATGGTCTTGATCCATCCATGAGATCTGTTGGAACTAACTTTCCTCTTGTCAAGCGCCGTAAGAAGTTGCCTGACCCTGTTGAAAAAGAGAAGAGTGTTAGTCTTTGGTCAATGATTAAGGATAACATTGGGAAGGATCTCACAAAAATATGTCTTCCTGTATACTTTAACGAGCCTCTATCTACTCTACAAAAGGGTTTTGAGGATTTGGAATACTCGTATCTCCTTGATCGAGCATATGAATGGGGTAAAAGGGTAAGACCTCAAAGCCAACCTCCTTGCAATGCTGTTAAGATTCTCTTCCTTAAATGAGTTATATCATCTCAGTACTGTCATGCCTTATTTGAGTTTCCTTTAAGCCCTGCAGGGTAATAGCCTTATGAGGATACTTAATGTGGCTGCTTTTGCTGTGTCTGGATATGCATCAACTGAAGGAAGAAATTGCAAGCCATTCAACCCATTATTGGGGGAAACATACGAGGCTGACTATCCAGACAAAGGCCTCCGGTTCTTCTCAGAGAAGGTGTGAAAATTTCTTCAGACCTGAATCCATCACATAAACTATTCTCGTGTAGACCTTCTGTTCTGCATTTGACTAGTAATTAAATTCTGAGAATTGCAAGATTTATCTCTTCAAATTGAGTGGTGCATTTATCAAGTAGCTCAAATGGTTTTTACGTGTGCAATGGAAACATTGAATCTTAAATTCAATGCCACTGTTTGCTCATAGTTGAGCAATGCATTTTGAACCTTTGATCCAATGCATTTTGAACCTTTAATCCAATTCACGGGTAGAGAAGTATTGTCATGCAATGAAGCTTGTGATAAAAGGGTTTTAATTGGATGCTTCATAAAATATGATTAAATATCTATAAAATATTTGTTTGAAATGAATCTAAACATCTAGTCATTGAGATTTGGAAGTTTGAAGCTCCCTGGGCAGGCTGATTTCTTAATAGGTAACTAAAGTAACTATATAAAACACAGGGAAGCAGTTTAAGTATATGGCTTCTTTCATTATGGTGTATATTTATTTATCGACTTAAAAACGCTGACAATATTGTTATTGGTCTTTTTCTACTAAGTGTCACACAGTAAAAATTCTTATTTTTGGGTGTTAGGTTAGTCATCACCCAATGATTATTGCTTGCCACTGCGAGGGTCAAGGATGGAAATTCTGGGGAGACAGCAATTTGAAGAGCAAATTCTGGGGTCGCTCGATTCAGCTTGACCCTGTTGGTGTCCTGACCTTGGAATTTGATGATGGGGAAGTTCTTCAATGGAGTAAAGTATGAACCTGCCCCACTCAGCTATTGTTCATTATTTTCTGAAGTCATGTCTAAAAATGAACTCTTTCTGGCCAGGTTACAACATCCATTTACAACCTTATCTTGGGAAAGCTTTACTGTGATCACTATGGGACAATGCGAATACAAGGGAAGCATGAATATTCATGTAAGCTGAAATTTAAGGAGCAGTCTATCATTGACCGAAATCCTCACCAGGTCCTATTTTCTTTTTTCAATTTTTATTTCATTTAAGTTGCTGGTCTCTGCACTTAACACTTTTTTATTGACATTGAGAAAACAGTGTTGCTTTTAGCTCATGCTATTTCAACCAACTATTGAATCTCCATAGAAAACATGATTTCCAAATGGGTTTCATGTATAATAACTTTCTTAGTAGAGGTTTTGTGTTGACTATTGAGTTAACTTGTTTACATCATGAATTGGGTTTTAGAAGGCAGTATTTTATTTTATTTTATTTTCAAAATAGAGGAGAATGGTGTGTGATGTTTTGATTTTATGCTGGGAAGGAAAAAAATTAATAGAAACACTGTCGGAAATTTTTGGAAGAGAACCCGGATTTCACAATTGCCAAATTTGGTAGGTGAGAACCACACTATTTAGAAAGGAGAAAGGATTAATATTTGCCTTCTTATTATTAGTTGTCAGACAGTCCTGTTCTATATTTTTGCTTATTAAGTGGGAAAGATATGTAGACATTTTGCAGTTCATGCCATTTTTATTGCATTTCTTCACACCGAAATACTTGGCATGTTTTCTTATAAACTGTTGAAAATCAAGAATAAAATCTGTTTAGGAGTAGCTATTTATTAGTTAATAGTATCTTTTAGTTACTTTTCTGTTTTTCTTTTTTCCGTTAGGTACATGGTATAGTTCAAGATAAGAATGGGAAAACGGCTGCAACATTGGTTGGCAAATGGGATGAGAGCATGCATTATATTTTAGGAGACTGTTCAGGGAAGGGAAAAGGTTCCGACTCTCTATCTGACGCTCGCCTGCTCTGGAGGAGGAACAAGCCACCCAAATTTCCAACTAGATATAACTTAACACGCTTTGCCATCACAATGAATGAACTCACACCTGGACTGAAGGTGATTATTTGATAGTTTATTTCTTGGTTTGATCCGTCTTATCTAGATATTACTGGTATGAAAATTATTGTTTGAAATGATGAACCGCTAGCAGATTCCGATTTTTCAAGTGTAATCTCGTGCAGGAGAAGTTGCCCCCTACAGATTCAAGGCTCAGACCCGATCAAAGGTATTTGGAAAATGGGGAGTATGAAATGGCAAATGCAGAGAAGTTGAGGCTAGAACAGAGACAGCGGCAGGTAATATTGCATTCTCTATGAGAAAAGGCACGTAAATGAACCGTTTAAGTTTCTTGCAACACTGGCATTCTTAGGCAAACTGGTCGGACCTTTCTGTAGCTTCAGTTAGGGTTTCCTTTCTTCAAACGTATTTATTGGTCTATGGTAATTGATGGGATGCTGCTTTGATTTCGAATTCAGGCTCGAAAGATGCAAGAGCAGGGTTGGAAACCGCAGTGGTTCGCAAAGGATAAAGGAAGCGACGCATACCGCTACATCGGTGGATATTGGGAGGCAAGGGAACAAGGAAATTGGGATTCAGGTCCTGACATTTTTGGGCAAGTCCCTTGTGAACCGCAACTTGAGTAAAGTTCTTTGTTTCTGGTTTATCAATTCGTATTCATTTTTTTCTCTGAAGGGGTGGGGTGGTGGTGGTGGTGGATGCTGCTGATTTCGAGTTATAGGGTCCTCCCTTGATTTGCATATAAAGTAAAAGTTGGATGAAAGGTCTTTGGCAGGCAATAAATATTCATTGTTTTTTTTTTCCACAGCTCTGTTATGCAATGAGTTCATTATGATTCCACTCTTGGAGGGGTCAAATCTGACGGTGGAGGCTGAATTGGTCAATTTTGAAAAGTTAATATCCTTAATTCACCAAAAAAATAGTTGGGTCAATGCCAACTGGCATTTTAGTTTAGGAGGTCAAACTGCAGTTACTTATTTTCATATTACCACAAGAACTTTTGGTACTGGTCCTTGGTTTATCAAAATCCAATACCGAAATCTTGTTAATTTGAATACTTTGATTGAAGGACACACGATACAACGAAAGTAACTTCATCCATAAAATCATTCAAAGATTAATGCCAAATAGCAAATTTTATTTTATTTGTCCTCAAATTTTGATGTGTGAAAAAACGGAACATTTTATTATAAAATATGGTACATTATATCTAAAAAATAGTGAATAGATTTTACATTAACAAAATGAAAAATTCCACATAGAATATACTTTTAATACTTAATTGTATATTGAGACGATACTTTTTACACATTACAAAGAGAGATAAAAGTTAATACATGTGAAATATGGCATCATTGCCTTTTTTTTCCTCTAAAGTGTAAGTTACAAAATTACCTTTTATAGTAAAAAAAAAGTCTTTTTCACACTTTTATCTCTTCATTTATTGCTCTATTCTCTCTCTTCTTTTAAGAAATATTGGTTTCAATTCATCTGGCGCACTAGCAGACCTTGAATTCCACCACCTATAAATTGACACTCTCATTTTCCACTCAACCCACCGTTTAAGAATTGTAAAATAAAATATATTGGGGTTCGCCCCACTATCTATCCTCCCTCTCTCCTTTCTCCACGAAACTAAAAGGGTAAAAATCACCACTGCATCCAAAAGGCAACCGTCAACCAAGCAAGCTCCAACCAAAAACATCAGCACCACCTGCATCCAAATGTCTTCCACTGCCACTTCGCAGATCACCCCCTTGATATTGATGCCCTCTACCCAACAACCACATCACGCCCACCACCATGAACACCCACCCAAAACTCCATTCTTCATATTGAAATATGAATTTGGTATCTTGTGCTTCTTTTTCTTTAGCCATGTATGCCCAACTGAATTATGATTTGAAAGAGACGACATAATTCTAAAATCAAATAGATTTTGAATAATGTAAATGCAAAAAACTTTCTTGTTATTTCAGTTTCCCAGAGAATGAGAGGAAGGAGAGACTAGTGAGGCGCAAACCCCAAAATGCTTTTTTTCTTCTTCTTTAAGTAGTGGGTTGTTAAAAATGAATAGGTGTTAAGTTATGGTTGGTGGACTCCAGGTCAGCTAATGAACCCGGAGCCTAGAATAATTTCTCTTCGTTTGGGTCACTATTAAGGCAATATGCATTGTCAAGAGATCCAATAAATGGTCTGGTTTTATAGTCACAATCTAAAAGAAACTTCTTTGATAATTTGATTCCTCTGTGGTTGATACTTGTGATCAAAATGGTTGAAATTTTTTTAACTTTTCAAAATAATATTGGTTTTTTTGTTATTATGTTCTTATGTATTAGTATGTCCAATGTCGAATTGAATCCCAAATTCACAACTCACTGGCTATAAAATTAAAAAAAAAAGTAACCAACTTTATTAAATTACTAATATTAAAAACAATACTAGCTAAGTAAGTTTGAAAACTGTAGCTGGTGTATAGGTGAGTTTTTAAAACTGTAGCTGGTGTATAGGTGAGTTTTTAAAACTGTAGCTAGTGTATAGGTGAGTTTTTAAATGGATGAGAATAAATGTCCAAACATAGGCGTGGTGACATATGATTCTACTAAAAAAGTATTACAAAACTAATTCTACATGTATTTGAAATTGATTCTACATAAATAATTGAAGATTGATTAAACTGATTCTGCAAAAATGATTGTGTACTAGTTGAACTGATTCTGCAAAAATGGTCGAAGACAGGATGAACTGATTTCGTAAAAGTGGTCGACGATGGGATGAACTGATTTTGCAAAAATGGTGGAGGAAGGGTTGAGTAATTCTGCAAAAAATGGTCAAAGACAGGTTGAATTAATTCTACAAAAAATGGTCAGGGACAAGATGCAAAATCTATAAAAATGGTGGAGGACGGGTTGAACTGATTCTGTAAAAATGGTGGAGGATGGGTTGAACTGATTTTGCAAAAATGGTTGAAGACAGGTTGAACTGATTCTAAAAAATAGTCGACGATCGGTTGAATTGATTATGCAAAAATGGTAGATGACGGGTTGAGTTGATTCTAGAAAATTAGTCAAAGACGAGTTGGACTAATTCTGCAAAAGTGGTCGATGACTGGTTGAACTGATTCTGCAAAAATAATCGAAGAGAGTTTGAACTGATTCTACATAAATGGTCGAAGATGGATTAAGTTGATTCTGTAAAAATAGTCGAGGACTAGTTGAATTGATTCTGCAAAAATAGTTGATGACTGGTTGAACTGATTCTAGTAATAAATGATACGCAACTGATTCTGCATATAGTTTCAAAATTGATTCTGTAGAAATAGCCGAGGATGAGTTGAGTTTTTGACACATATTAATTTTGTTTGGAGTTGTGAGGAATGGGTTCCTAAAGTCTTATGGGTATGTTGGTATTTTAAAATATTAGTTCCATGTTTTTGAGCTAGGCTTTAGTTGTTTTTATGTTTTTGTCTCTCCTTGACATGTTCAAAACTAGTAAAGTTCTTTGAAATATAGTAAAAGTTTTTATCTCTATATATAAAGCTACCTTACGTTATAAATATATAATTGGGTATGTAGTAAATAAATTATTGGTACAATTAAACGAAAAAACAATTATAAGTATGAATAAAAATTTAGGTATATTTATGGGCAAATGCAGAACATAAAGTTTAAAATATTCAAAGGAGGACCATAACACTAAAAGGAAATATTTGGAAATGATTAAATAACTTTTAAATATGTTGAAATGTAAATTATTTATTATTGAAATAATGACGTAGATAAAAACCAAATGATCTTGTTGGGAGACTTTTGGGTCGAGATGGATTTGGGCTTTGCAAGTGCCTTCCTTGGTTCGCTTTCGTACCAAAATCTCAGAATATCTTGAAAGAATTAGCACTTCATAGGAAATATCTCGGTTAGATCAATGACTCAAATATAGCATGATTAAGCAAATATTGGCTTGCTCAAGTGAGGCATGGTGTGAAAACTAGAAGCTTATCAGTTTAGCATAAGAGAGAGCTTGCATGGTTGCACGGAGTTCTAAGTTGGATAACCTGGGTTTCCTAGGGTTCTAAGAAGGCTTCTGCTAACTGAAAGGATTGAGGGAAGGTTAGGGAAAGCTCTAATGTTACAGGTAGATGGTTCTCCCAAAGGTCCAATACTGTTTGCACTTAGGAATTGATTTCCCTAACTTGGTGCAATACAACCTTGAATCTCATCTCACGTTCTTTATGTTCTATTATTCTCTCTCCCTTGTCAAAATGATACCATCTGTATCCTCTGTTTTCCCTTTTTGTAGGTGAATGATGCCTTTCCAGGCTTCCTAAAAAATCTTTAGTTATGGCTACGTCTTCCTTCCTCTTTCTAATGACATAAATATGACCTTCCTAATAGGAGCATATTTATGCAACTTAATTAGCTCGTTTCCTTGCATTTACGTTGTTAGTACTTAGTTATTTTAGTACTTTAAGCTATTTTCGTGTGTTTATAGGTCCATTGGGCTAAAGGAGCAAAGAAGTGCATTTTGGAGTAGTTTTGGGCTTAAGATGGATAACACATGCTTGGAGTTATGCGGATGGACGAAATTGAAGACCAAATGAGCCTAGGATTGAATGAAGATGTGAAGAATGAGATTCAAGACAAATGAAGAATGAAGAGTTCAAAATTGGAAACCAAAGTTTCTAAAGTTGGAAGTTTCTATACTTGGAGGTTTCCATTCTTGAAAGTTTCTATTCTTGGATTAGAAGTTTCCTAATCCTCCCTCACCTATGTTCCAGCCACAAAAGGATTCCAAAACATGTTAGGGCATTCAATTGGTTGTTCTAGAAGCCTAAACCTACCTTACATGTCATTGTCGCACCTTTCTAGCACAAGTCCTTCCCTTGCCACACAAGGAACATTCCCCTTTCCTATTTTCTGCCTTCAAAGCCACATTCCTATTCTATTCAAAGCCTTGCCGTGCAAGGGGATGGTTTCCTTGCCTATTTTGTGTCCCAAAATCACATGCCCTTTTCCTACACAATCTGCCGCACCTTATTCCCTTCTCTATCCTAATTTCTGACTTCCAAAACCTTTCCTATATTATGCCAAACCTTTTGTTACCTATTTTATTTAATTTCCTTTCCTATATTATGCCAAACCTTTTGTTACCTATTTTATTTAATTTCTGATTCTTTTCTTACCTATTCAATTAGGGGACAATTTAGTTAAGTTCTTAAACCCTTTTTCTGGACCCTAGCCGAATTCCACTATATATAAACACATCTATTCCGCACCATATATACTTTTACACACCCTTTACACAATTTCTGACCCTGTCCACTCTCTGCCGCAACCTTCCCTCACAAACCTTCATAATTTATGAGCCTCCACAACCCTTGCCGCACCACCCACCTATCCTAAACACTACCATACATTCTCCTATCCATTCCTCCATACAAACAACCCTTCAATCCATCACCAACACCTTGTGCCGCAGCAAATGAAGGGAATGAGAGTGCTTGGAGGTGCTTGCTGTTCAATTTGGATCGTTTGAGCGTTTAGGTGTTTTCTTTCTTTTGTTTTCAATGTATAAATCTGTTTACTTTTGTTTTGCGATTATGAGGAACTAAACCCCTTTTGGCTTGGGAGCTATTCAATACCATGATCATACTTGCGTTATGAATTGATTACTTTTGGTTGTGATTTCATAAATTGTGAATTCAATTTGCTTAACTGTTTGATTGATAACTTATTTGTGTATGTTGATTAAGAGTGCACGCTTAGTTTTCATGCATGAATTTGATGCTAGAATATAAGGGAATTTCACCTAATCGTTATGAACTTATATTCATGTGTAGTGGAGGTTTCTAGTCACAATCGTGTTAAGTGAATTCTTGGCAGGAGTATCATGCTCATCATAGTTACGAAAGCCTCGTCAATACTTATAGTTTTCATGAAGCTTAATAATCTTGGATTGTATCTCTATTGTGCTGTTCACGTAGGGGACTTTTGGAGAATGTTTTGAATTGTTGTATGCACTTTCCCATCCAATTCAATAACTTTAGGAGATCTTGAAGGTTAAAAAAGTGCTGTCACGGTTAACCTAGGGTGTTGAGTTTCATAATTTATCAAAAGAACAACTGAAAATTGGTTTATGTGCAAGTGTGTCATGTGTGGAGAAGAACCTTCTAGCTAGTCCATCACCCATCCAATTTAACTCAATTTCGTGCCAAATCTGTCCTAGTTGTCAATTTACTTGTTTTTGCTTTAAATTTGTCAAAACCCAATCCCCCTTTTATAACTTGTGTCTTTTGGTTAGAATATGCTCTATTTGGTTTCTTTTGAGTCTTTTGAGTTAGTTTAGATTAGAATTGGTTTGTTTTCATAGCTTGAATCTTTTCAATTCAAATTTCGTCCAAAATCATCTCTAGTTTCTATTTTGAGTCTATTTATTAGTTTTGTGTTGTTTTGAGTCATTCTAGTCTATTTTGAGTTGTTTGAGTCTAGTTTAAGTGTTTTTAGCCTAGTTTTGGGTTCTTGAGTCTTAATTAGTGTTTCTGAGTCAGTTTTTAATAGATTAGCATTCCCTCCTAATCCCCGGTCTAGAACGATCCCTACTTACATCTATACTACAATTGTCATCAAGAGGGTTTAATTTGTGTGTTTGTTTTATTTCACACCACTTCCTTAGTAATATAATACAGATGAGCGTTACTGTGTTGCACCTCCTTCCCAAGGCGCTGATTTCTTCTAATAACGCGTCTCCTGACTTTCATGCGTCATTTTTCTACATAAGCTAGGAAGGGAAATGCAGCTTCTCTCTTCATTAAATGCATGCTTTGCTAGGCTTTCACGTGAACTTAAGACTTAGGGTTTGGTTCCTTCCTAACTAGATTGGTTGGCTTGCTAGGGAAAGAAGGAAACTAGGTTTGTTTTGTCTCAAACTCACCCATGTGAGCTTTGAAGATTATGGGCTTGGATCTTTGGGGCCCCAAGCAGCCCAAAGTCTTCCATAATCTTGACCCCTCGTAGGCCCGATAAACTTCCGTAATCATTCACACCACAATTCACTTGGCAAGCCCCAAGCATGTGATTTGAGCTTATTTTAGTGTGAATAGTAGTTAGTGTAATAAGGCATAGAGTGACGAATATGCATGGACTTGCATGAGCATGGGGTGATTTATACAAATGTCTGTTTTACCGTCACGTGACATTACTGTGGAAACCTTCCTTTCTAAATTCCGCACCGTTGCATGTGTTTAGACATGGCTTGGGGTTGGTATGACAATTAGGCTTTGAGACTTAATTGGGCTTGCATGTAAAATTTTTGGGCCCCAACAAGCCTTATAAAAAAAATGTTTCAATCAATGAATAGGAATATAAGGGATGAAAATGTAATTTTACCAAAAATACATATTGAAGCAATTGGGTAAACAAAGTTGAAGTGTTAACGCAAGGTCAAGTGAAGGAACCAAGGAATTCTTGTTCTTCTTTTTGTTTGTTTCGTGAAAGTAAGACACCTCTTCATTTGTTTGGGCTAGGCATGGCAGCCCTCAGACCTTTTTGTAGGAGGCCCAAGTGAGTAATTGGTGGACTCGGGCTTAGGGATTTGTATGGACTACCAGGATATTTAGCATTGTATATGGTTTTCGTGATCAAATGGAACTCGGTTATGAATAATCAAGAACATATATAAATTATGCGTGTTAAACGTGAATCTCAGAGTAAAATTTGTCCTGCAAAACTAATATGTTATATATCTCGAGAACAAAAATAAAAAGTTACACATGTCAAAATGAACACCAAAGTACATCTATATCCAACAAACGAGAAAATAATTCGGAAGGAATAAACCTTGCAAGCCAGTGAATTATTTCACATGCACCACCACAAGGAAAAGACCGCACTACTGTCTGATAATCTTACAATCGTTGAAAGAGAAGCATTGTTATAAGTCACTTTAGGTATGTCTTGGTTTTTCTCCTCATAGTCTAGCCAATTATACAAGAATAACAATCGTTGTTTTAAGATTTGGGAGTTGAGCAGTAATCCATGACCACTACAGAAAGCTCTCCTCAACAGAGCAAGAGAGTGACAACAACCATGAAGGCTCTCCAGTCAACATGGCCAAAAAGAGCAACCACAATTAGGAGGTGGAGATGGTTAGAAGATTGAAGTAACTAGAGGGGAAGAAAGATTGTCACCGATGGCCCCAAGGCCAAAGGCAAGAGTCTGTTTTGATTTTATCCTTGTTTTACACTCTATCAGTTAATATTTTTTTCTCTATATTGTATATAATTTTATTCATGTTGTATGGGTTTTTTTTAATTTTATTTCTCTTCCATTAATATTAGTCGGGACTAATATTTGATATCTTTTTTAAGGCGATCTCCAACTTTTGAGAATGAAGTTTAAAATTTAAACCAGAAAATTTTAAGCCATAACTCAGAAACGGCTTATCTCTTCCAATTTAGTCCGAGATTATTAAATAACATTTTAGCCTAATTCTCTTTTCGTTAACTTTTTTGAAAATACAATTTATGTAGATTACCTAATTTATTTTTATAAATATTTTGACCCAAAAATAATTAAATTTCGATAAGTAATTAAAAATCAAACAAATACATAGGTATTTACAAAATTTTAAGTGAAATTTAATATAAATAAGTTTTTAAAATTATTTTAGACGTTAGATTTAATTTTGCACAGTCAATTATTTATTTATTTTTTATTACTGTTAGATTTGATCTCATTTGATCAAAGCACTTGGATTATAAGTAAAAGATAATTTTTATTTATTTTTAAATACAACAGTTTGATGAGTCAAGAATAATTTAAGCCAAGCTCAATTTCTTGGGAGGAGAATCTAGCTCAAAGATATATTTTTTCCTCAAGACTTATTTTAACCCAATAGTTTTGGAGATGGTTTGGGGGAGAGTTTAAAGCTTATATATTAAGTTTTATCTCATAAGTTAAAGATGATCTAACAGTGGGAAGAGTAATAACACTGGACCATAAATAAATAAGTTGATTGTAAATTGCTGTTTCAAGGGGTTCACCACTTCACCTTGTTCTCTACTACTAGGGTTTATAAATTTAATATGCAGCTCAAGTTTAGACAGTAGACTTGATCCGAGTGTGTATTATTTACGTACTTAATTTTTGTCTACAAACTAGTTCATTTACTTAAATAAATACACAATCAAATGTCCTTAGATATATGGTTGGCATCTCTTAAATCTACTTTCTAAGCATCCTTCCCCTCAAAATACCAACTACTAGTGATATTACAAAATCATCAAACCTAATCTTGTATATAGCGGTAAAATTAGAGCAACGAGTATTTTACTAATAAGATTTTAAAGTATGCTATGGTTAGTTGTTTATGCAGGTGATGATAGTATTTTACAAAATCGTACCACCTGTAATCTGACAGTGGGAAGGTACTCTCACCTTATGCGTGGAACCCTCTGATGTGCTTCTCATTTCTGGAATTCGTTCGTGATGGATGGATGTGTGACCCATCGTACCCAAAGCCAAAACCCTACAAATTCAGCATTCTCACTCACTTAACAGTCCAATCAATCCTAACCGTTCAAAATTTTCATATGGTATAGAGTTGTTCGATAGACAAGGACCCCATCTGAACCAACCTGTCACCAGCCCAACAACAAACAAAAACCCTAGTCGCATCCAATCCCACAGTTTTTTCTTTCTTTTTTGTTTGCTGTGAAGACAGACATATCAGCATGAAACTGGTGTCTAAATTTAAAAAACCGAAAGTGCTTTGGACTGATCCAATCCCACAGTTTCTTCTTTCTTTTTTGTTTTCTGTGAAGACAGACATATCAGCATGAAACTGGTGTCTAAATTTAAAAAACCAAAAGTGCTTTGGACTGATCAGTAATGGCGATTCATTTCCTTCATAGTTTTCAAAACCTCCGGCCGAATCTCGGGCTGGCTTTTTTATTAACAGCTCATATGCATACAGTTTCAGTTTGTGTGTGTGTGTATTTATATATTGCATACTGAAATCTCTGTTCAGGCATATGAGGCAAACGAGGTCGTTTTCATGTCATGTCATGTCATATTTTGTATCATCAAAATATTTTTCAAGACGTTACTTATTTGACATGAGATTGATGAACTGCTTCTGCTTCTACTGCAGATGCTTTTCTTGTAAGTTGTGACAACAACTGGAGAGGGAGAGGGAGAGGGAGAGGAGAGCTTCTACTTATTTGATTCGATTACCAGTTTGGACTGTTGGTTTTTCGACATCTGCTTTGACCCAATTTTTGAGTTCCCCGCCAAATATTCTTGATAACCATATAAACTACCTTGGAAATGAAAAGGATCCTCGCCGGGATCATTTTTCTGAAAATTTTAAGAATATCGTAACTGTTTATCTTACATCATACAGTTAAAAATTATTTTAAATTTTTAAATTTAAAATTAAATATAAATAATATTTAACGAAAACTGACCGCATGATATATGATGAACGTTTCCGATTACAGGATCCCTAGGATCCTAGGATCGAGGATCCTTTTCCCTGGAAAGGTTTCATAAATTTTCTGTCTACTCTCATAGTCTCATTGCCACGGTGTTTTTATTTTATTTTTATTTTTTATATCTCCTATATCACGTATCTTACACGATGTAAAACTGTCTCATAAATTTTTTTGTCATACATAACATGTGTTAAGTGTACATGTAAATTATTTACATTGTGAATCAAAATCACGTACTCAAACAAAAAATTTAAATAAGAGAAATGTTAGAGAGATCATGTTTTTTTTTTTGAACAAAAGAGAGCATGTTTTTAGACCATATTTTATAGATCACTTGACTTGTCAAATGATGTAAATAGTCTCTCTAGCATCATTCTTAGTATAATATATTATTCAAATTAATAACTTCAAAACATGCATGTACGAGCACTCCCAATCTAAACTATACTAAAAAAAATAAATCAAAAACTTAATTTGTGTCAAAAGCACACAGTTTTTTTATTTATTTGGAGTGTATTTGTACTGTTTTAAGCATTCATGAGATAAAAAGAGTGTGTTTGACACGCTTTGGAACTTAAGAAAATAAACACATATAATACGCTACTAAGACATTAAAAATGAGTACTCAAAAGATAAAAAGTTTATTTGGTGTTAAAAGTACACAATTTTTCTTTGCACTGCTTTAAGCATTCATAGGATAAAACGAATGTACATTTGACACCATTTAAAACTTAAGCAAATAAAAGTATATAATACACTACTAAAACATTCATAATGAATACTCAAAAAATCAAAAGCTTAACCAGCGACATCAATATCTGCATAAAGTAGACAGACATAACAGGACTCAAACTATAACCAAGAAATGCCTTGATGCTTTTAGTTCGGAATTATTATCAATTGGGTCGAGCAATACCATGCATGGTAGGTAATTAGTCGAAACAAACTGTTATAAAATCAATTATATTATGTTGATTATCAGAATAATTCAATAGGGTCGAGCAATACTGTGCATGATAGGTAATTAGTCGAAACAAACTGTCATATAAAATTTGTAAACACGAAAATTTCCTGAAAGCAACAAGAACACGTGTACAAAATAATATTTGTATTTGATGATTTTGGGTTACAATCTCTATTTGTTCCTCTGATTCGATATTCGTAAGACTTTGATTTGTGGACTTGATCCAAGAGCTGTTGAGGCTTTGATCTTGGATGAACAGGGGGAAGTTTCTTCAAGAGCTGTTGGGCTTTATCTTGAAGTTTGGTGGATGAACATTTCTTCAGGGGCCTTTTGGGCTTGATTCTTGAAGTTGGATGAACAGATCTTCAGGGGCCGTTGGGGCTTGATCCTGAAGTTGGATGAACGTTGAATGACGAACGGATCTTCAAGGGGCTTTTGGGCTTGTTCTTGAAGATGGATGAACGACGAACGAAGAACGATGAACAATGAACGATGGATGAACTTCAAGGGGCTTTTGGGCTTGATTCTTGAAGAACGGATGTGTGGATCCAAGGGCCGTCGGGGCTTGATCTTGGAAGATGGATGAACGTTGCTTCAAGGGCCGTCGGGGCTTGATCTTGAAGAATGGATGAATGGATCTTCAAGGGCCTTTGGGGCTTGATCTTGAAGGTGGATGAACGGATGAATGATGAATGGATCTTCTGTTGGAAATGTGCCCTAAAACCAATCATATGATGATACTTTACGGACATTTCACATGTTAAACTAATTTAGTTTAATATCAAGGGCAAAGATTATTGTTTGAGCGGTCTCATATAAATGTTATATGCTTAAACGATAAAGTCCAAGGAATATGTGATTGGGAGAATGCAATCTAAAAGAAGTTAGATTCATGAGACCATTCTTTCGTAGACACATCCTAAACGTTCCTGATCATAGGATTGCCAATTGGGCATTGACAGTCCGTTAAGATCAGTACGTGCTATGTCTTCTCTCGGTGAGAGTGACTAGTCTCGAGTCATTGATGTGAGTGACACCAAGACAAGTACGTAGGTGCTCAATAGAGAATGAGTTCACTGAACACGATCATCGACGAGTTCTCATATTCATGTCACGTGAGAACTCATGGTTAGGATAATGCAAATTAGTCCTTTGACCTGAGGCATCATAGTTGTCTTGTGGTTAGGTCCTTGATCTTTGATCGTGTCAAATGGCATTCCTTTGGAGTGTCCACGGCATGGTTGGGGTCAAGCTATCTAGTCATGGAGACAAGTGAATGCGCAATAAGGGATCTCTAACCTTCAAACCGTTGAGGGAGAATACTCTATGATATGATTTAGAATCTCTGGCCAGAGTATGAATGAGATGTTGGAATGTGTTCCAGATCACATTCAATAGAATCATATAAGCACGAGATTCACATTGGATAGTAGACATGAATAAACTATCAAGCCAAACAATGTGGTCAAGAGTATTGTATTAGAGAAGGACCGTATTGCATTTGTAATCCTAAACTGAATAGGTTCTCTACCTCTTCTGATTAGCTTGGGTAACCATGATATGCTGCTAGGTGTCACTCATGGTTTGTGGAAGCCCTAAACGTGTATAAACACTAAAGGGAGAATTGAAAGTTAGTTCCAAATTCACAATCGATTTCTTCAAGGTGGCTGAGGATTTCTTCAAGGGGCTGTTAGGGCTTGATCTCGAAGAATGATGAACGAAGAACGAAGAACGAATTTCAAGAGAATTCTCTTCCAATTTGGGAGTAGAGAAATGTATTTGTGAATTGGTGAAATGAAATGAATGAATTAGCCTCTATTTATAGAATTTTCCAAGGCCTAATTTTGAATATAATATCCCAGATGAAATAAGTTGTCTCTACCAGGTGTTGACACGTGTCCTATTTGACCGCTTTTCTGACTCATTTCAATTTCTGTCGAATCACACGCTACGTGTAAAATTTATGTAATATATAAGCGTTGAAATCGATATTCGTAAGACTTTGATTTGTGGACTTGATCCAAGGGCTGTCGAGGCTTTGATCTTGGATGAACATGGGGAAGTTTCTTCAAGGGCCGTTGGGCTTGATCTTGAAGTTTGGCGGATGAACGTTTCTTCAGGGGCCTTTTGGGCTTGATTCTTGAAGTTGGATGAACAGATCTTCAAGGGCCGTTGGGGCTTGATCCTGAAGTTGGATGAACGTTGAATGACGAACGGATCTTCAAGGGGCTTTTGGGCTTGTTCTTGAAGATGGATGAACAACGAACGAAGAACGATGAACGATGAACGATGGATGAACTTCAAGGGGCTTTTGGGCTTGATTCTTGAAGAACGGATGTGTGAATCCAAGGGCCGTCGGGGCTTGATCTTGAAGAACGGATGAACGGATCTTCAAGGGCCTTTAAGGCTTGATCTTGAAGGTGGATGAACGGATGAACGATGAATGGATCTTCAAGGGCTTTTGGGCTTGATCTTGAAGAATAGTTGTGTTGATCCAAGGGCCGTCGGGGCTTGATCTTGGATGAAGAATTGGCACGTGACCAAAGTGCTTGTTGATTCTTCAAAGGTTTTGGCGAAGTTTCTTCAAGGGCCGTTGGGCTTGATCTCGAAGGTGGATGACCGTTTCTTCAAGGGGTCGTTGGGGCTTGATCTCGAAGAATGATGAACGAAGAACAAAGAACGAAGAACGAACTTCAAGAGAATTCTCTTCCAAATTGGGAGTAGAGAAATGTATTTGTGAATTGGTGAAATGAAATGAATGAATTAGCCACTATTTATAGAATTTTCGAAGGCCTAATTTTGAATATTATATCTCAGATGAAATAAGTCGTCTCTGCCAGGTGTTGACACGTGTCCTATTTGACGGCTTTTTTGACTCATTTCAATTTATGTCGAATCACACGCTACGTGTAAAATTTATGTAATACATGAGCATTGAAACTTTGACCATCGATCAACATTTTATTTACTGAAATTTCGATGTCTACAAAATCAATTATATTCTGTCGATTATCAGTAGATTCCAACAAAATCCTCTCTTGATTATTTTTGTGAGCATTTTAAAAATTTGTAAATCGTGTTTATTTATTATATTTTATGTAGTCAATATTTGTCAAATGTTATTTATGTTTATTTTTAAATAAAAATATTTAAAATAATTTTTTATCCCACGATATATGATAAATAGACACGATTCACAAAATTCCGGAAATCCTCACAGAGAAGATCGGTGAGGATCCGGACTCCAGAAGATGAACAAGATTCAGACGTCTGCACTGTCTATGTCAACTATATATTAATTAAAGAAAGAAACAAAATATCTATTGCCTAGTTATGGAAATCCCAAGGCATGCTCACACAATAATCTCCTTTTGTTTTCACATACACATTTGGGGTTTCTTTTCTCAAACCCCACAAAAGCGTACAGCGCAAGTGAAATAATGGGTGAATGTTTGGGATTGAGCAATAGAAAAAGAATGTGATATCTACATACTTTATTTAATTTTTACACATTTTTTTAATTTTTTACTATCGAATCAGATAAATTGAAAAAAATTAACGAACAAAAATTAACAAATGATGTGTGAGAAGTAATTTGGAGTATGGATAGCACACCCCAAAGAAAATTATACCACAAACCCAGAGAGAGATTACACCATCTTTAGAAAAATAGTAAATTAGAAAAAGTACAAAATGGAGAGCAACATGGGATAAAAACTTACATATCATTGACATGGGACGATACTATATTATTATACATGTTTGCATAAGTCATTCTCGATAAAAGGTGTATAGAATGACTTCCTAGTATGCAATGAGTTGTTTCCCAGAGTTTTACCCCAATAATGTACCATTGATTTAGTTACAAGAGAATATGTTCCAACTGAGGAGAGTTGATTTAGTTACTGCGTTTCCATTAGATGATGGTGAGAATTTCATTTCATTTTATTTCATCAACTCAACTTTCTCTTTGAAGCTAAAACCGACAAGTTGCTTGCTTCTGCAGAATGGCCAATGTGCATTATCTAGTCTGGCTGATGTGTAATTCTAAACTAGGAACAAGTTCCAGCTAAAGCTAGTTTGGAACAAGTTCAAGCTAAAGCTAGTTTGGGCGGAGATTTTGGGAAGGAGACTGGATTACTTTTCCCCCAAGACTTGAGTTTTAGCTGTTTGGAGCAAGACCTTGCCCATGCACAACATTCTTCTTCTCTCACCCACCCACCCCCTCCCCCCGGCGGCGGTTATTGAAAAAAAAAAAAGAAATTTGAGGAAAGGGGTCCCTTGTTCATAATATATGATGATGCATGGGAAATTTCAGTCTCTTTTACAAATAGTCCGAGGTAGTATATGATAGTTTAAAGCTTGAATAATCATGAAGAAAATATAGGATCTAATGACCAAAGGACATATAAGATAGAAGATATGAAGAATAACATGTGAACACTAGCATCTGATAGTTTCATTAGACTCTCGTATGAAAAAAACTAAGGAGACTCTTAAAATGAGACTTTTTATAAATTCTTTGCCACCTGTCAAACGTTAATTTTTGTGTCAACATTATAAAATATTGTGTAAAAACATTAAATAACAGAAAGTCCCACTTTTGAGAGAGTTTTGTTAGCATTTCTCCTCTCGTATAGGTGAACTTGGTTTGCAATTATTTTTCAGTTATGAGTTTATTTTGACCTTTCAAATTGTTGGACATATCCAGAATTTCGTAATATTTTTCTTAAAACTTTTAAACATCTCAACAAAAAAAAAATGTAAGTTCCCGAATTAATCAAAAAACTGTGGGTTTTCGAATTTTAATAGTTGCTGAAATTCCAAAGTTTTTTTGCCTTTTGATAGAAATTTATGGAGTGAAATTAGAATCATGAGGTGTTATTACAACAATAAAATTATTTGTTTTATCCTATACAAAACAAAAAGAAAAGATTGATTTTGTTGTTGTTGAATTCTTGGTCCGACGACTAATGATTTCACTTATTTGATATGTCCGTCACAAACATATCGTGAGTGACTCCCACTGACACAACGACTAGAAGGACATTGCAATTGAACCTGCTATTTTGCTAATTATTATGAGTTTGCATTTTATCCTATAATGTTTTGGCATCCTAACACAAAAATTTCAAAGTACGTTGGTTGATACATATGTTGATGGAAGGGAAAGTCACTGATGCATTTGATATCCTGTGTTTTTTTGTTCTTCTCTCGATGTAATTGCCTCTTTTGTGTTTTGTAATTGTGGTCGAGTTTGACGGTTGAATGTTTGTTTCGTACTCTTGCTTCTTATGTAAATAATTTAATGGGTAAAGTACAAAAAAACTACTTCAACTATTGGATACTTTCATACCTCATCTTTTAAAATTGACAATGTCATACCTCATCTTACGAATTTGTGCTAATGTCAGACCTCCGTCAATTTTTCTGTTAATTTTTCTGTTAAATGCTGACGTGACCTGACACGTGTTGCACTCACTAATCCAACTGGATTAAAAAATAATTAAATATTCAAAAATTAAAATTATATATATATATATATATATATTAAATCTCTCTCTCTCTCTCTCTCTCCTTTCTCTCCCCCCCCCCCTTTCTTGCCTCTCTCTTTTCTACATCCCAGAAAACCCAAAACCCCTTCCCACCCGTCCTCCACCACCCTCTCTCTCCCCTCTCTCTCTCGCCTCTCCCTCGCCTCTCCGTCGTAGTTTCCTTCCTCCCCACTCCTCTCTCTTGCCGTGCCCAGAACCGCCCAAACCCACCTGGGTTTTTTCATCCGCCAAACTCTTGCCCATTGACCCATGTCCCCCCCCCACTGCCCTACAGACTCGGGACTTCGTCACAAATTAGACCGGTTCCCAGTCCGAGTTCAGGTCGACGCCGTCGTTTTGGGCGTCCAGGTGCAGATCGAGGGTGGCAGAGTGAGGGAAGCGGAGTAGTCAAGAAAGATGATGCCGTGGAACGACGTCATTGCGATCTCCAGGTCGGGGGTGGCGAAGTGAGGGAGGCAGAGTAGTCGAGCAATATTGGGTTCTTCGTTTTGGGGTTTTCAAATTGCAGCAACAATTGTTGTAATGGAAGGTGAGTTTTGTTCCTCCGGGGTCTGGGTCTTCTGGGATGCAGAGAAGAGAGAAAGGCGAGAAATGGGGGGGAGAGAGAGGAGAGAGGGTGGTGGACGGGTGGGAAGGGGTTTTGGGTTGTAGAGAAGAGAGAGAGGCGAGAAAGGGGGGGTGAGAGAGATTTAATATATATATATATATATATTAAATTTTTTTAATTTTTGAATATTTAATTATTAAAATATATATATATATATATATATATATATATATATATATATATATATTAATCAAACTGGATTAGTGAGTTGGACACGTGTTGGGCCACGTCAGCATTTAACAGAGAAATTAACAGAAAAACTGACAGAGGTGTGACATTGGCACAAATTCGTAAGATGAGGTATGAAAGTGTCGTGACACCAATAGTTGAGGTAGTTTTTTGTACTTTACCCCAATTCAATTCGATCGGCTTGAACCAATCTTTCCTGGGGCAAGAAATTTGAGGGATGCAACAATTGGTGAATTCCAACATTCGTTATCTTGGTGATTTCTTCCTTTGTTGCAGCCCCTTATGTAACTCTTTTTATCCTTTTCAGTACTATTGAGTAAATTGATGGTGGTATTATTTAGCCAATAGCAGAGCCATAATTTTTTTCTTGGGTGAGCTAGCTAAAATTAATACCATAAAATCATATGCTTATTTTGTTTCTTATATAAAATTATATAATAATCAATATAAAAGAACAACAATAGAATATAAACAATTCTTGAAATCATAACCCTAACCAACAACTTCAAGGACTATATAAATGATTAACCTACTAAATAAATCAAGAATAAGTAAATAAAGCGATTAAGAATGTATCAAAGGTTACATTCATTGGAAAACCGCAACGAAAACTGAGGAATTGTGGATATAGAGATTTAATTGTGAACTAAAAGAAAATTCTTTTTATTTTCTTGAGTAATTTCTTTAACGAAAAGGATAGAAGGGGGAGGGAAGATAGAACTAATTTATTATTTTTAGCATAAAAATATTATTTATTACCTATCCTCTACTAAATATACATGAAATAATAACCTGTATTTGGATTGATTGGGCTATATAGGCTTCATGCATTAACATAAGTCATTAAAGCATGAGTTTGAAAAAGATAGTGTAATTCACACACCCTTATTAATTTTTTGTCATTGATCTTTGTCAATTTATTCAATCCGAAAGTCGAAAACTAAAAGGGATGTGTGAGAAATAAAATAAGTGCGTAGATAACATTACACTTTCAAAAAACCTCTCTGGGCTATAGCCCACGTTAGCCTGGCTTCCGCCAGTGTATTTAGCTGCATCCAAAGTCTTCTTAGTTTACAATTGGACTGTTGATTGACTTGTAATTTGAAATGGTTTATTCATTTTATTTACAATTACTTCACACATCGCATTCATATCTATCTGGTTTAAACATTTTAATTCTTGTTCGTTTCAAGATTCTTTTATCTTTTTATTTAAAAAAAACCATATATAGATGTGAAACATACGTGCTTACACGATTTTATTTATTTATTTGAGCAACTCAATGTCACAATCCTTAAAAACAAAACTTTGAAGATATTTTATGTGTTTATATATAATATACATAAATATATGTGTGTGTGTGTGTGTGTGTGTGTATACATTCAAAGATTTAGTTAGGCATCATTGTGTAGAAAGTCGTCTACGTAGTGTCCACAGCTAGGATTTCTTTTACAAATGTGAGCTATAATATGGTGCTTTTTCCTGTCCTGTTTTTATGAGTTGATGAAAGGGAAGGGAAAAAAATTGTTTTGTTATATGGTTTGGTACAAGCCATCTGTTACGGGTATAGATAAATAGAATTTCACATCAGAAAAGTATCATAATAAACTAATAATATCTCAGACCTTGGATAAAATTCAAATATGAATACGTTCATTGAGATTGACCTCACTTAAAGTATTAGACCTAAGTGATTAAATTGGAGATAACACTAAGATTGCTGTCGAATTTATAATAGGACTCATGTTGATCTGCTGCAGAACAAAGAAACTAATACTGTAAACTACGATCGGTGAAACAAATCCAATAAAATGGTAATTCAAATCGTGAAGAACGCAAAGCAATAGTAAACTATTAGCCTAAAAGAAAGAAATCCCTCATTAGAAACTTCATATATGTAAATCTCGATCCCACTAACAACAAAAATATCCTTCATTGAGTTCTGCATTATTGGTTGCTGTATACATAATGTTGAACAAATGATGGAAGATTGAGGATTATAAGTTGTTTAATTAGTGTGAATTAATTAATTTGTCGACGATCAAAATGGATTCAATTAAATAAATGCAAATCAATATCCTCAAAGTGTCTGTCTTGCATTATTTCAAAGTTGAATATATAATATACACATATGTATATATAGAGTAGATTATAATAAAAAAATTACTGAATTTTATTTTTTAATGTTGCACTGTCATTGAAAGACATAGGTAATGCATAAATTATGATGAACGTCGTCACGGCATTGTCCATGACATGGTATTTAATTTATGAAGATGGGCTGGAAATTTAATCAAAATATAGTTGTAATGCATGTTTGGAAACAGAAATTAAAGGGCCTAATAAATTCTATAAGTGCTTGTTCAGGCCACTGCGTTACGCGGCTCAAATTTTTATTTATTTTTTTAAATTCTAGATTAGTGTAGCATATCGTTCCTAAGAAAACCGAATTTGATACCAATGTAGTACGGCTAGTCCATTGTACATTAATTCAAATCTTACGTAATTAATTTAGTATACGTATATCGTTGTATCCGAAACAACAATTTATTAGTATAATTGAACTTATTCGTTATGTTAAAGGTTTTGTACTTTCCTCATTTAAACAAATTTATCAATGGGGCTCTTCCTTCTGTTCAATTAGGGTCTTCCATAATGCGTAATTTGATTCTTCCATCTTTGCTAATCGGCAAAACTAGCTCGAGTCTCCTTCTCCATATGTGAGGACACAGGATTTTTCTTCAAGGTGGCAAGTGCCAACCCTACACTATATATTATTGTACGAACACATTAGTTGAGAAATATATATATATATATATATATATATATATATATATATATATATATATATATATATATATTCTTCATAATATTGTATTTCAATTTTGGACCCAATTAATTAACAAAATAGTTAGGGGACGAGTCATGATGCTAAGGCCGTGTTTACATAACCGGAATGGAATACGAAGAAACAGATTTGCACTTTTTTCAAGGCATTCACCTGTTTAGCAAACATTTCAGTAATCGGAAACAAGGTGGGGCTCACACAAAATCAGGAATTGAACTCCTGAATCTCCCTGAATTGGATCCCCTCCATAGAGGTGGTATTTGGATTCCGGGGAGAAGCCTCCATTAGGAATTCAACTTTTCTACCCAAACTAACCCTGTCCTTATGCCTTTCAGCAGAGGCCGACTCCTGCTCAATCCCGTCCACCGGCGATGACGAGGCTCAAGCTGACTGGTTCAGGATGATTTTGTCAGGATGGGTTTCGAAGATGTAGTTGGTGAAGAACAGGTTGTCGTTGGCAACAACTGGGGAAGGAAGGAGGTTCGCTCCGACATCGAGCGCCAACCCAACCCGTCGTGCTTGCCACCTTTTGGGGGATGGTAAGAAGATTATTAGGGAGCAAGGATGACGGGGAAGAAGATGGAGAAAGGAAAATAAAAATAATAATTGGGGATGGAAGGAAGGAGGTTCGCATTTGGCATTGAATCGACAGGGAAGAAGATGGAGAAAAGAAAAGAAAAGAAAAAAGATGAGGAAGCTAAAAGAATTGGGGGATGGTAAGAAGATTATCATGAAGCAAGGATGGTGGGGAAGAAGATGGAGAAAGGAAAATAAAAAATAAATAATTGGGGATGAGAAGGAAGGAGGTTCTGGAAGAAATAGAGAGAAGAAATGAAAAAAGAATTTGGCATGATAAAGAAAGAGTATGAAAATAATTTATTTATGTAAGGGTAATATAGTAATAAACTTAGTTTTTATTCCGATTGAAGTGAATTAGTAAACAACTTATATGGACTCAACATCATTCCTACTCCGATTTCAGACAGTTTTAGTAAACAACTTCAACAGGAATCTGATTCTGATTCCACCTCATTTCAATTCCTCCTCAATCCAATTCCTCCTCAATTCAATTCTCTCAATGCGATGGTTGCAAATCAGAATTGGTGATATCAAGAGTTCGACTCTCGCCGCTCTTTGAAATTGGGGTGCATTCTTGCTCATCACCTTTAAGTAGTGTTATTGCTTACCACCCTACTTATTACTATTGTATGAGTTTATAATTTGAAATTTGTTTCTATAAATTTTTGAAATTTAAATACATCTAATGACGATAAATTAGGTAGTAAGCAAAAATATTTCCCATAAAATTGGGATTGTAAATTAATTAAACTTGGGCTAAGTAAAACAGAGACATGGAAAATAGATTTAGGGTGTGTTTGTTTGACCGGATTAGGGGGGACTGGACTGGACTAGACTAATTGCTAGTGTAGTCCCTTGTTTGGTCTGGACAATGATTAGGTTTAATGAGCTTAGGTCGGACTCGCTCGGATTATATACCTCACTAGGTGCTCTTAACGAAGATCCCCAATTTCGGTCGGATTGCTAAGACCGTCTCCTTCTCTGTCGTCTTCTCCTCGTCTAAGTCCCAGAGCCCCCTCTTCCGTCTTCCTTCTCTGCCAATCTTCCACCTATTCCTCCTCCAACAAGACCCATAACCTCTACCGCCTCCGATCGTCGTGGGCACATATCATCGCAGATAGTTTCTTTGAAACCCAAATCACGAGATCTTTGTGAACCCAGTAATGGGTGAGGAACATGACTGCGATGGAGGAATCTAGAAAGCCAAGAACGCCGACGTCCACGACAGTGATGAAGACGGCGAAGCGGCTTGGGGTCGCTGCCTGAGATGCTAGGACCAGCGAAGAAGATGGAGGCAGCAGCCTGATAGGCTCTGATTTGCGGAATTGGAGTTGGTTTTGAGACACTATTTCGACGACGGGACACTTTGCAATTGTGGAATTGGAGTTGTTTTGATCTCATCTCAAATTGTGGAATTGGTTTTCGAAGAGGAAAGCTTTCAGACAAAAAAAGAGATAATTAATAATAAAATATTAATAAAAAGGGATTAAATAATATAATATTAGAATTTATTAATTATTCTGTTTTTAGTCCGACACTGCCACAAACGCTTCACTAAATTAGTCTAGGTTAGTTTAGTCTAAGCCAGTCCAACTTAGTCCCTGAAGTTAGTCCAATCCGAGATAGTCCGGTGCAACAAATGCACCCTTAAGGTTATCATTTCCAACAAGAAAATATTGTCGCATCAATAGTTGAAGAGTAAATGCTACACTTACTACATACATATTTGTAGCATCACTGGTATCATTTCTGTAATAGAAGTAGGGCTCACCAATATATGTCAGTCTCATTTCTATTAAAAAAAATAGTACAAATATGTGATAAAAGTAATATTTTTTTTATAGTTGAAACTATTCTCATAATTTTCTTTTTCTATAATGGCGCCAGTGGAATTATGCTAAATTATTGCGTATAAATAGTATTAGTTTATGCAGCGAAGTAGTACTGATATTAAGTAAAACTTCAGTAATATGAAAGGGCGGGACCTTATTAATTAAATTAGAAGTGGTCACGAAAATGACTAGTTTAATTTATGTCAACTTTTATAATTCGGTTTACAATACTTGTATGTATGTATTTGATACAATCATCGTCCCAATAATTAAATGGTGATTAATTAAATATATTCACATGAATTATATATTGACCGTCAGATGCTGAATTATAGTAAATATTACAGTTAATCCTCAAATTTTATGGTTCACAAATGCATGGGAGATACAAAAGCAAATGAAAAAAAATATGATGATTTTGAAAGGGGTTGGTGACAACATCAATAAAAACATTTTCCCCAATTATTTCTTTTGAGAGATTATATTCACACACCCCAAATTACTTCTCTCACACCTTTTTAATTTTTTAATATTTTCTACACAACACTAACAATTGATAGAAAAATATTAAAAAATTAAAAAGGTGTGGGAGAAGTAATTTGGGGTGTGTGAATATAATCTCCCTTTCTTTTTTGTGCATTTTTTTCTTTGTACAAGTTATATATGTATTTTGTCCCTTGGTTTGTATTGACTCTATTAAGGTAGCTCATCGTTTAGTCAAGGTTTGCCCTTGTAGTTGTGTATTAATATGGAGTGAGGCTCTTTCTGATAAAAATAAATCAGTAGCTGCCTTCTTCATGCTTTTGATATAGTTGGATGTATATATATAACATAAATACACAAACTCTTTATTCAAAGGGATCTCCCTTTTTGATAAAAATAGGGATTAGTTGCATGAGCTCATTTCACATCGAACTTCATCGAATTGAACCATGTATTTTGTAAGTCTCAATTCATAAATCATCCTGGTAAAATATCAATTTAATCTGAAACTATTTGTCTATTTAATTATCACGATAAAATTTTATTGTTTCTTATAAGAACAAAGTGTTCGTCAATTCTTTTGAACTCAATTAGATTTCTCAAATATTTCAAATTTAGATTTGTAAATTAAAAAACAAACTATTCGAATTATTAAAATTTAATGTGATGTAAACTCTACAACTAATTCTCATTTTCAAAAAATGAAAGGAGATCCCTCCCTTTGCCTCCATATAAACAATACCAAATCTCGTTAAAAAAAAAAACCAAATCTGTTTCATGATCCGCCTGCTTAATTGAACAACCCAATACTCGAAATGGGCCAGACGTGCTAAATAGAGAGGTCCATCCCATTCTTTTATGAATCATTGTGCAGCACCACATCACCATTTCCAAAGCTGTTTACATAATTACATGGGGATTCATGTCTCTTGTTACTTTTGACCGGGAGCTTTAGCAAGGTTTATTCAAACCTACATATAAACCTTTTAAGAAATGTTAAAAATATTTTCAAAATGTGAAACTTTTTTTAGCTCTCTGACACCTTATATATTTATACAATATTTTATAATATTAGCACAAAATTTGACGTTAAATTATGAGGTGTCAAAAAGTCTATGAAGAATTTCATTTTGAGAGAGTCTAACATCTCTCAAACTCTTTTAGTGAAAAATTAAAAGAGTGTTGTAGGCATAATTTACTGAATAATTATGAAGGCCATATAGAGAGATAGGGTGCGGCATAGAGAGAAGAAGAGAAAGATGTGTAATTGTGGGTGAGTTTGATTCACCCCATTGTGCCTTTATTTATAGTAGTAGGATAGGTAAAACCTTTCCCTTTAGGATTACAACATTTAATAGGTAATCTACTCCTAATAGGAATATAAGATACGTTCCCATATCTACTAGGGTTTACACAATCACATTCCTATTCTACTATGACTGCAACATTTCCTCTTGAGTGTGTAAATACTCAAGTAAATGACGCATCAGGTCTTCAGTGATGAAGCAAGTACAGTTGATGAAGTCGTCGGCACAATGAGCGAATACGAGTCTCAAATCAACGGAAAAATGCATAAAAAAGTAAAACTCACAAAACCTCGCTATGGTAAACCCAAGGTGGGGAAAAACCCATAGTCTAAGGAGAAAAGTGAGAAGTTGCATTACGTCAAAACTATATGTCTTTTGGACGCAAGTAAAAGAGCTCACAAAGGTATGATCAGCCTAGGATGGGTGGCTCGTTAAAACCTAGTTAGGTAGCAAAAACCCAGTGGGAAAAATGCTCCTAATCGTAGGGAAAAAGAGTACATTAAGATCAAGTGAGTATACTTCTGGATACTCCTTCTGAGTTTGACATAACTTCCAAATGAGAACTACAAGCATTACATATGATAGTTAGGCATACCAATTCTTCAGACAAACTTCTAGAAGGTTGACTTCGGCAGTGATGTCGTGTAAAGGTCGGAAAGGTTGTTTGGGATCGGCTTGCATGACTTTAATCTCCTAATGCTTTGCCGATGTAGATGTAGACGCAATATGTCTTGGCGTTGACTTCGTTGATGTATCATGTCTTGGTCGGGTGGATACATGCGGCATAATCTTCATGGATCGTCGTTAGGACTCAACGATGGATGAAAAATAGAGCAAGTACTTGTAATATACTCAACAAGAACTCCTAACCATGTCTCACTTGTGGCGTAATGAAATAAGGTGAGTCTTGGAACGATTCGAAGATTTCGCAACTAAAGTCATATAGTGGACCTCCAAGATATTGCGATATCCTTAACGGTAAAGACATAACCATTTGAGGATTTTGCCTTGTCCAGGTTTGATAAGTAACATGCACCATCATAACAAACAAGGCAATCATCATTTCGAGGATCATGGGGGTTGGATCTGCTCATATGTGTTGGATTTGACCTCGTAGTACCTTTAGGGTACGTCTTTAATACTAATTTAATGGTTGCATGTAGGCGAGGTGATGCATCTTTACCAAGATCAACAGCAAAGGATATGTCATGTCTTAATACAATGAGCTAAGTACAACGAAGTGCAAAGTTGAACTTTAGATATGGAATTTCGGATTCTATAACCTTCTCAAGGGTCTCATTTGCATATAACGTATGGACAATCAAATGTATAGTCAAAGGTAACACATTCAAAGTGTAGTTTGACTGGTAGACCAAGGTACCGTCAGAACAATGCTTGAACTTCAGGACAAGGCATAAATGAGTTTTCCCAAGATCCTTCATCTCAAATTCTATCTTCGGGTGCGAGGCAGTTTTCTCAAGCTCTTCCAGAGTTTTAGTGAGATTCGTGTCAACGACATAAACTGTAACTCTAGCAATTCAGAATAAGACTTCATAGTTTAACACGCAAGAGCATAATTCATATCCCTGATTAATCAAATAATCACTTAAACGGGTATACCACATTCGTCGGATTGTAGGTGAACGCCTTAAACAAATTAAGAGGGTGTTTCATGGTTTTGGAACTATTTGAATCAGTCCATGTAATTCTTCGAGAACTTACATGTAAATCTCCGTATTTATATCTCCATGGAGAAACAATAACCACATTTCATAATGCTGTTATCAATCACATGATGTTTTGAGAGAAACCTTGCGCCATAAGGCATGCATCATATCACACTATTTCATTCATCTTATAATGTTTCCTTTCCCACTTGTAACACAATAGGGTTACCTTGGGCAGTGTAGGAACGATAGGTCCAAACACATTTTGGTAAGGAATTTGACCTGGATTGTAATTTTAGTTGTCTAATCAGTTCTACGTTGTCACTTAATCAACGGAACACGGTTCGATATCGTCGTTTTTCATTTATGTCGGTAGCTACCATATAAGTGAAAACATCATCGATGGTAATCTCATTTCAATTCCATTTTGCTCACCTAAACTAGTATACTAGACCAAGAACTTCAAGTGTTGGGAGTAATCCGGATTAATCTCATGCGATGGAAATAATTTGAGACAGCGATCGAGTTTAGATTCATTGTTGTGTCGTGTCTTCCTCTTCTAGAGAAGTGAATCTTACGAACCGAATGATCTGTCGTCCTTTAGGCCAAGACAGATTGATTGGTTATCCGCCGATGTACCAAACCGTCCAACAGGGGCGTCCAAACCATCCAACAGGGGTGGCACACCCTTCGGGGATGTTGACTCAACGTTTGTTAAGTAGGTCTATCCTTGCAAGCATGTTTGCAGCTGGTATATGATCTCGTCACTTTAGCTAGATCAGAGGAATGCGTCTGGGGCAACATTCTGAAAGCTAAAATTTATCGCACTTGCTTATCACACTTGTGTGGTACGGGGATCGAGATAAGACATAGTGGGCAATGTCCACGCAACTTCGCGCCATTCTACAAGAACGTTGACGTTCTTATCTCCCCTTAACGGCAGGAAGACTGTCTCATTAAAGTGACAACCCGCAAATGAGAGGTCAAGACATCGAGTGCAAGGGCTCGAAAAGAGCTAGTGTGAAGAAGAATCATGATCGACAAAAGATACACATTCTTCTTTGAGGACCCATATTGGTACGTTGCGGTGGCGCAACTTGGCACATGGAATGCACACCCAAATGCGTAAATACGAAAATCATCAGGTTTGTACCCAGTGACTAACTGTAACGTAATATAGGTTGAGTGGCAATGGACCTCAAGGCGGACCAACATAACTACGTACAAGATTGCATAGCCTTAGGCAAAAACTAAAGACTTGGTACGTTTACCAAAATTTGGGTGATCATTTAAATTATGCTTTATGATCACTAGGCGAGGCTATTTGGGGTGAACATGGGAATTCGATGTTCAATTATAAACCCAAAACGACATGCAATACTTTATCGAAAACCGTCGATATAAACTCTCCGGCATTATCCAATCTCCAGGATCTAATGGGATAAGTAGGGTGGTGAACCCTCAATCGGCCAGAAGGTTTAGCAGTAATGTGTGTGGACAAACATGTGACCAGTTTGTTGATTCATCAACCAAAACCATAAGTATTTATATAGTCCGCATTTTGGTTGGATTAGTCCACATATATTCCCTTGAATCCACTATGAAAAAGGGGTGATTTTGTATCTTTGCAAGGAATGATATAGAAAAATCAATTTCCTTAATGAGCAGGCTTGGCAAAGTGTGCTTATAAGCACAAGATCCTTACTTCGGGTAAGGAGATGTGTCATAGCATCATTGTTCGACCTAAGTGTCCCAAATGGTCATGTCAAAGCAAGTAAACTGCTTAATCACCAGGCTCTAGGCCGGCCATATGTGGCGTGTTCCCAGTTGGAAGACAACTTATTGGTCCCAAATCAAAGCTTCAGGCTCATTTTTAGAGGTGATGCAAAGATATTTCACTCTATTTTCTTCAGTGGTTTCATTTATGATCATTGTTCTCTCGAATATCCTTAAAAACTCAACGACATGGAGGATTTAAGGTCCCTTAGATGGTGATGCAGTACCATTCATACAATGAAGAACGTACCAATGCTCTTAATCAGTTTGGATAGACCTGAAGTCGTTGTTAGAGATGTGATTTAGGTGTAAAGTTAGTGTGCGTAGTACGCATTCATCCAGACAACTAACTTTCCTACATGCCTACCTAATCACGTGTTTAATTGAATTGGTCACTTGTATTAAGAAACATGATTCAATTAACTCGTATTCGAGGACAATATCGTTAAGATTATCCATAAGTAAAACATACACCAAACTTGAATCCAAGAACATGGAAAAATGTTCACAAAGTAAACCAAAGTTACTAGAGTGGATTCGGCCAACAAGGCTATTCATGTCAAAATTCTGCTTTTTCAACGATGTTTGGTGGAGCAAAATTAATCTCACATATTGACTATGAGAATGGTACTCCTCAACAACATTGGTAGAGGCACGAATAGGTGCATAACCAATGATCTATTCCATCGAAATGAAAGTAGATGCTGCAGGGTTAAGGTTTGGGAATACTATCCCTTATTCTTGAAGTTTTAGGTCTTAGGTGCCGAGGATCACGCTTCGGGCATGATGCCACACCTTGGCGGGCCCTGATTCTACCATATGTTTGTGATAGTAATCATATCTGAGAATTTGGTAAACTTTCGCTTTCTACACTTGTTGCTTCAGGAGCGAGTTAGAAATGAGAAAGGACAAGAAAAGTATTCTCTAGTTAGAATTCAATCAGATTTATAAACTTCAGAATTGTACTCATTCATAGACGTAATCATAGTGTGCTTCAGGCAATGTCTTTCATGATTAAACGGACTGTAGAAGCAAGCCAACAAGCCATGGAATCCTTTTTCGGGAGGTCTTTCCATTTGTAATGCTTCGGGCATAAGTCTTTGAATGAAGATCATGGTGGAGGCTTATTTAGTTTTTTCATGCCATTGTTGGCGTCAATGGTTTCTCAGCCTCTTGATAGTCAAGTAGAGATTCACGTCTTCTACCTCACATAAAGTGGTTTCTAATAGAAACGTCTAAATCAGGAAAATCAAACTTGTGACGGTTCGACAATCCATTGAATTGGAGGGAACAAGATTGTGATTGGTGCTATGGGAATGAATCATCCATAAGCATCAAAGTTAGAACATTCGAGTTCTAAGACATGGTTTTTATGAAAAACGTCTAGTTTTCATGGGTGTATTGTTTTATGAAAACTTCAGGTTTCAAAGGCACTAAATTTGAAATTACAGATTCAATTTAGTTTACGAACGTTTAGTTCATAAAAGAGAGGTTCCTGCAAGAACATAGAATGCAATTTACAACTAAGTGTAGTGAATTTGAGGTTCTTTGGGAACTCAAGTGTGAGTGCTTCGGGACTACGAAAGTGAGTCAACGGTTCAAAGAAGAGAAATAAAATATTGAATCGTTAATGTTCAAAAGTGATCTTCAAGTCAATAATTTTGGATTCATTATCAGATTAATGGACTGCAAGTCACTTTTAATTAATTTAATAAATCAGGACCATTCGGGGTCGATCGTAGAGGCAAAAAATAATATTAACATACAGGTTAAAATTATTTAGAATGCCAAAAATTAGTATTGGGTTGAAAAAGCTATAGCCCAATAACATTGAGCTTGGGGGCCGTAGGCAAGGGAGCCCAGCAGCAGCTGGCACGGGTTATGGCTGCAAAGAGCAACCCAATTGCATGCAGGCTGCAGGCATGCAGCAAAGATGGGCCAAGAAAAGAAATAAAAAATATTACAAGCAGCACACTTGCTGCTACAACTCCAGCCAAAACAAATAGAAGCCCAAGTGGGCTATTAGGAAAAGACAGCCCAATCTTGTGCGGGTCAAGCTGCAAGCTTGATGCATGTTGGGCCGAAAGGAACATAGCTGCAAAGCAGCCTAATCCGACTGCAGATCAGTGGGCCAGGGAAGAGAGTTAGAGCTTAGCAGCGCTAGGCTTGCTGGCTTTGGGCTAAAGCTTGTAAGAAGCCCAACTTTTGTTTGCTTCTGTTTAACACAGGTCAAGCCCAGCCATTGCTGGCTTTGAAGAAGCAGGCCGTGGGCGCGAAGCCCATGCATCAGTGGCCCTAATTTTTTTCTTTTCGACATCTAGGGTTTGAAAAACCCTAATTGCTTCTAATTTATTTCGATTCTTTGACTCACAAATTTCACATAGCAAAAATTGCGCAATGCATGAAACAAATATATATATTGACAAAATATATAAAACATATACAATATATATCGGAAGGAAAATATAAACATAGGGGGTTCATGCATCATGGGGAATGTTTTCATGCTTCAAGGTTGTTTCAAATATCTTACTTTATTTTAAGCGTACCTAATTGGCAGAAAACAACAAAAGCTTTTGAATTTGTAGAAGTTCCTTCTCGGAAAGTTGGAATTGCATCTCCAATGTGTTGTATCACGTTCAACATAAAAAAAATTAAATTGAATCAATAGCATGTAGATTAATTCAATAAAATAATAAATTAAGGCTAAATTTTTTTATTGATCCCTGTGGTGAGACATTACTTTTAAATCGACCCATGTGGTGAAGTTTGTTATTAATCGTAGTCCAAATTGAAATTTTCATCAAAATCTCACCCATATGCAGGCGTAAAAAGGTCATTCTATTTTTTTTTTCTTTTCATTTTGGTAATTTCACTTTTTCATAATCAACAAAAATAGAAGGAAAAAAAAGAAAGAAATTCCTCCCCAATCCCTACCATTGTCAACCACAGTCATAACGACCACCCACCACATTTCCCCTCCCTCTCACATAACACTAGCCATCTCATCCACCACTGTTCTTCTTAAAATGAAACTAAATTCAATGTTTGCGTAATAACTTATATTATAACCTAAACGCAGTGAGGTACTTTGTGATTTTTTAAATCTTGAATTTGGATTCTTGACTCTCTTGAAATGAGAAAGTCTAATAATATGAATCTTGTTATTTTATTGTTTATTTATTCTTTTATTGTAGTTCTTAAAATTTTAAAAATAATTTTTTTTATGTCAATATGGTGCTTTATGATTGGTTGATGGAATCAATAAAAACGAAAATAACAATTTTGCCCTTACAAATGACAAAAGAATGAGGAAAAATCCAATTTGGACTATGATTGATAACGAATTTCATCACAGGACCACAATTAATAACTTTTTCACCACAAGGGTCTATTTAAAAGTAGTATCACCACAAGGATCACAAAAAAAATTTGGCCATAAATTAATCATAAAAAGAATTATTAAAACATAATACTCCCCTGATTAAAGAATAAACTCTCTTTAGCACAGCGTCAAGAGCGTGCTAATAGTGTGTTGTAGACATAATTTACTGAATAATTATGGAGGCCATATAGAGAGATAGGGTGTGGCATAGAGAGAAGAAGAGAGAGATGTGTAATTGTGAGTGTGTTTGATTCACTCAATTGTGCCTTTATTTATAGTAGTAGGATAGGTGAAAATCTTTCCTTTTAGGATTACATCATATAATAGGTAATCTACTTATAATAGGAATATAAGATACATTCTCATATCTACTAGGATTTATACAATCACATTTCTATTATAATAGAACTGCAACAAACACTACTACAAAATGGCATATCAGTGGTGCTATAAAAGCGACATAAAAACCCACTTAATGTCAGATTTTTTGTAAAAATCCGACATTAAATCGTGCAATGTCGCATAGCAAAACCGACGCCAATACTACCGTCACTAAAGGGTATTGGCGTCGCTTATCTACCTTAATCCGCCACTAAAAAGGAAAGTATTATAAAATAAAAAAGAACAACAGCGTCGCTTAAAAGCGACATAAGGTCTTACGTCGCTTAAAAGCGACATCACTACTGACAGAGACGTCGGTTTAAACCGACATTACCTAATAAATAAATAATTAAAATATCAAACTTAGTGTCGCTTTAAACCGACACTAAGTTAGTTAAATAAATAACATACTCAAACTAACGTCGCTTATAAGCGACACTAGACCTATTAAAAATAAAAAATTTACTAATCTTCATGTCAGTGAAGTACAAAAAAATAATTAAAATATCATACTTAGTGTCGCTTTAAACCGACACTACTTTAGTTAAATAAATAAAATACTCAAACTAACGTCGCTTATAAACGACACTAGACCTATTAAAAATAATCAAATAAAAGGAAGAAAGCAGCCATCGGTTTTCATGTTTTTTCTCTTGGTTTTGTGAAAGAGGGTACACAAATATAGCAACAGAAGTTGATGGATTTACAAAGCTAGACTGTCTTCGCATTGTCATTTGTTTTCTTCTCTTGGTTTTGTGAAAGCAGCCCCACCCTCAGCAAGATACAACCCCACCCTCAGCCTCATCGCCCACCTCATCAGTTGGCTCTCCCAGTGGAACAAGTGCTTCGCCAACATCTCATGCACCGTGAACTCTGCCACGAGTAGCCACTCCTCCCGCTCCCCATCGACCTCTCGCCAGCCTCTCGCTCCTCAAGCTCCCCATCGACCTCGCCTTCTCCTGCAAACAAAAAAGATTCAATCTTTCCTTATTTTTTCAAAAAAACAAAATATGGGACTGAGATTTATCGAAATGTTGAAAAGTGGAGGGATCGGTGTCAAAGTTATGCCTTGTGTGGTCCATTTTCTAGTTGCAGTATCAATAACTTTAACACTTCGATATGTGCATGCTTGAAGGGATTTGTACCAAAATCTTTGAAAGATTGGAATTCGGGATATTGGTCTGATGGATGTGTTCGAAGGACTCCGTTGGCCTGCAACGATGGACATGGCTTCATAAAGTACAGCGGGATGAAATTGCCAGACACATCAACCTCGTAGTTTGATAAAAGCACGAGCCTTAAGGAATGCAAGGGGTTATGTTTGGGAAACTGCTCATGTACTGCGTGTGCAAATCTGGACATCAGGGATGGAGGAAGTGGCTGCGTGCTTTGGTTTAATAACCTCACCGACATAAAAGAATTCACTCTCAGCGGTGGTCAAGACCTCGGCAGCTTCAGAACTAGGTACGTCTTCGAACTTTATCTGCAGTATGCAAAACCTTTATCTGCAGTATGCAAAGTAGGGTTTAAATAAGTTAGTGCTTAACGGACGAAGAGGAAAAACTGAAAAGGAGGAAGAAATGGACGCACGGATGAAATGGGGAAGGAGAAGAAGAAAGACTGAAATTGGGGGAAAATGAAAGCACAAATGAAATGGGAAAGAGAGGAGTTTAAATATGCGTACTTACGGTTTAAATTAATGTTGGTGTCGGTCTTAACCGACACCAACTTCTGACACACTTTTTGAAATTCACATAGCGTCGGTTTAATGAAACTTGTGTCGCATTAACAGGTGATAGTGTCGGTTAAAACCGACACTAAGTTTACCAAGTTTCCGCCTCATTTTTCAATGAATTCATCCATTTCCCGCCTAATGTTTGGGAAATTTCCCACCTAATATTTCAAGATATCCATCCAAAGAAAAAAAATAACCAGCAATTTTTTTTTGTTATCTCATATAACATTTTAAAATTTTAATAACTAAAATTTAACTTGAATAAAATACGTATTAAAAAACATAAATATAATTTTATTATAAAATATCATCACATGCTAATTCAAACATAGTCTAATTTTATTATATAATATCTCATCACATGCTAATATCCATGTTGTAAGGATATTTTCATTGTCAAGTATCCAATCTCGAAGCATATACAAACAAGTTTGACGGTTGGATCGTTGAAATTAGTTTCGTAAAATGCGTATCTCGTCAAAACGATAGATTCACTAACACTTATAGTTTATTTATATTTTCATTAAGTATAACATAAGCTTTGTGGTATCCACTAATGTAAATATTTTAAATTGAAGATCAAATTCATTCATTGTATTCATATAGGATCAAGGAGTGCAGTTGTAAAAAATCATCAAAATCGGAGTTACAATAACCGTTAAATCGTGATTTTTCGTTGATAGCCGTCGAAATGCTTTGTCCCGTTACTTGATCTCTGAATATTTGTTTTTTGCGATTTTTGGCATATGCTATCTCAAAGCATATACAAACAAGTTTGATGGTTGGATCGTTGAAATTAGTTTCGTAGGATTCGTATCTCATTAAAGTGATAGATTCACTAACACTTATAGTTTATTTACACTTTCATTAAGTATAACATAAGATTTGTGGTATCCACTAGTGTAAATATTTTAAATTGAAGATCAAATTCATTCATTGTATTGATATATGAATAAACTTAAGTGTTAGTGAAAGTATGAATAAACTCTTAAGTGTTAGTGAATCTATTGTTTTGATGGGATACACATTGTACGAAACTAATTTCAACGATCCAACCGTCAAACTTGTTTGTATATACTTCAAGATCACATACGCCAAAAATCACAAAAAAAATAATATTCAGAGATCAAGTAACGGGACAAAACGTTTCGACGGTTATCAACGAAAAATCCCGATTTAACGGTTATTTTAACTTCGATTTTGATGATTTTTTACAGCTACACTCCTTGATCCTATATGAATACAATGAATGAATTTGATCTTCAATTTGAAATATTTGCACTAGTGGATACCACTGAATTTTATGTTATACTTAATGAAAGTATGAATAAACTCTTAAGTGTTAGTGAATCTATTGTTTTGATGGGCTATGCATTGTACGAAACTATTTTCAATGATCTAACCGTCAAACTTATTTGTATATACTTCGAGATCGCATACGCAAAAAATCGCAAAAAACAAATATTCAGAGATCAAGTAACGGGACAAAACATTTCGACGGTTATCAATGAAAAATCACGATTTAACGGTTATTTTAACTCCGATTTTGATGATTTTTTACAACTACACTCCTTGATCCTATATGAATACAATGAATGAATTCAATCTTCAATTTAAAATATTTCTAGTAGTGGATACCACAGAATCTTATGTTATACTTAATAAAAGTATGAATAAACTCTTAAGTGTTAGTGAATCTATTGTTTTGATGGGATACGCATTGTACGAAACTATTTTCAACGATCCAACCGTCAAACTTGTTTGTATATACTTCGAGATCGCATACGCCAAAAATCACAAAAAACAAATATTCATAGATCAAGCAACGAGGCAAAACATTTCGACGGTTATCAACGAAAAATCATGATTTAATGGTTATTTTAACTGCAATTTTGATGATTTTTTACAACTACACTCCTTGATCCTATATGAATACAATGAATGAATTCGATCTTCAATTTAAAATATTTACAGTAGTGGATACCACAAAATCTTATGTTATACTTAATGAAAGTATGAATAAACTCCTAAGTGTTAGTGAATCTATTGTTTTAATTGGATACGCATTCTACGAAACTAGTTTCAACGATCCAACCGTCAATTTCTATTTTTCAACCCTCGAACTCTATCACAATTGCAATCTTTTAATTTTCAACACCTATTATAGTAAAAACAAATTAAAATAACAACAAAAAGTTATCAAAATTATGCTCATCTAATCCATTCTAGTAAATAACAACCAAAAGTTATCAAAGTTATCAAATGTATTTAAAAATATTAAAATGTATTCTTACGTCGCTTTTATGTCGCTTAAAAGCGACACTAGTATTTAAAAATATTAAAATGTATTCTTATGTTGCTTTAAAAGCGACACCAGTATTTAAAAACATTAAAAGTTATTCTTACGTCGGTTTAAAAGCGACACCAGTATTTTATGATGCTTATAAGCGACAGTAAAACCGACGTCATGTTCAATTAGTGTCACAACTGTCTAATCCGCCATTATATTAAATTAAACCGACACTACCCACTGACACTATAAAAGCCTTTTGTAGTAGTGAAAGGGATTTTTTTTTTACGTAAATCATCAATAGTGATGAATACTAAATAGTCTGACTTTATCTATTAAATTGGCAAAGAAGGAAAAAAAACAATTTCCAATTTAATTATAACTGTTATTTCGTAATTCGGATTATATTAAAGAAAATTTAAAAAAAATGTAAAAGTTTCATTCGTTGGTTGATCTTATAACGTTTGAGTTGAGTGAGATTCATTTTAGGATGCGTGCGTGTTGGAGTTTAATTGTTTTGTTGGATCAAATGAACTTTCATGAACAACATTATGTAATCCATATAGAACATGCATTTCCAACATGAATTTCAGAGCAAACCTTTTATATGAAAAAACTGATACAATACAAACAACACAGAATACCTACCTCTAAATAACAGACTAGATAAACATTCATGAGGACTAGGTTTTGCAAGCTCGAGAACGCCTGATCCATTTCCAACTAATCTACCTAGTCCGGAATTCGTGCCGTTGAAATTTGATTAAACCGTTATAAACAGGGAGCACTTTTAAAAATAATAATAACTGTAGCCAGTGGCGGATCCAGGATTTTAACTTAGGGTGGTCCCAATATAAAAGCTCCAAAAAAAAAACAAGACGAAAATATCATTGAACAAATAAATGACAAACTACAATTTTCATTCATAATCTTTGTGCTAAAGAAGTTAGAAATACTAAATTTGTCCACGGCGGGATCTCATACTTTTGAACACGTGTCATGTTAGCATCACAAACTAGTTGTACACTCCAATTCACAATACATATAGCCAACACATTACTCAAAAATACGAGACGAATATCGAAAGAAAGCACTGATCTTTACCCACCCATTTAACATCAGAAATAAGCGTATTATATGTATAAGAATCTGGGGCAATCCCGGCACTCTTCATACCCTCCACAAGAGCTCTAATCTTGTGCCAAGGCATACCCATTTTTCCATACACATTCAAAATCACATTGTATGTTATCAAAGTCGGCCTACACGCTACACCCCTCTTCCTCCATTTTCTTAAAAACTGAAACCGGCTCCCGAGTCCCGATACCTCCCATTACTAGCACAAACAGTAATCAAAAACGCATATTCCAATAAATAAATAAAAAAGCAAAGAACTAATAAGTCCACTTTTCTGAACTCTTATCTTTTTGCTAATTCTTGGTTATTTTTTTCTTTTTTTGGTTGACCTAAATCTTAGATACAATTTTAGGAAAGAGAAGTCAAAACAAGCTGGAATCCACATAATTAAAAATAATAAAAACGATCATGAAAATCTAAAAGTCGCAGAACAATAACACCAACAAAACAAGAGCAGGGTACTACAGTCTACAAAGTACAAACCTCTTCTTCTTCGACCAAGAAGAAGAGGACCAGCAGCAGCGGGCAGCGCAGCGCAGCGGCTAGCCTGAACTCCAGACCAGAGCTTCACGAATCACACGAAGAAAAAATGCAGAAGGGTAAAGGGTTCAAGAGTTACAGATTTGGTAAAGTGAAGGTTTGATTGCTGCTGATTTGCTCTATTGTGTGAGTGTGTGTGAGGGTGACGTGAGGTTTTAAATTTTTTTTTAATGACTTGGCTCAAAACGACGTCGTTTTGGCCAAGTCATTTTGAAAAAACGTTTTGCTTTCTTCTTCCTCCCCTGGAACGCACAGCCTGCGGCAGCCATGGCTGCTGTTCTTCTCCATCACTGCCCAGACTTGGGTGGTCCTTGAAGATCCTCACAGCTATTTTTCCGAGCTTTGGGTGGTCTCGGGACCACCCTGGTCCCTTAATAGATCTGTCCCTGACTGTAGCCATTGAATCAAATTTCAACAGTTTGAATTCCAAACTAGGTGGATTAGGTAGAAAAGGATCCGGCAAAGCTACATATAGCCATATAGGGCCTAGGCCTATCCTGAAATTTTATTCTTATATGTACTATCTGCAAGCTTTTACAAAACTGAGCATGTAGCTCATTGATTGTTGGTGTTTTGCGTATCAAAATGGCCTTGATTCGAGACTTGCTTGTGTTCCAACATTATAAAGGCACAATTGGGTGGAATAACACATACCTCATAATTACACATCTCTCTTTTTCTCTCTATATGCCGCACCCCCTTTCTCTCCATGGCTTCTATGATTGTTTAGTAAGTTATGTTTACAACACCTTATTAGCACGCTCTTGATATTGCGCTAAAGAGACTTTGTTCTTCAATCAAGGGAGTATTACATTTTAATCATTTTTATGATTAATTTATTATTTTATTGAATAGATCTATATGCTATTGATTCAATTTAATTTTTAAAAGTGTTGAATGTGATACAACACATTGGAGATGCAATTCCGGCATTCCGGGAATGATCTTCTACAAATTCAAAGGCTTTTGTCATTTTCTGTCAATCAAGTATGCTAAATAAAAGAAGATATTTGAAACAACCATGAAGCATGAAAACATTTTCTATGATGCATGAACCCCCCACATTTACATTTACATTCCGATACATATATATATATATATATATATATATATATATATATATATATTGTATATGTTTCATATATTTGTCAATATATATACACACACTTCATGCATTACGCAATTTTGGCTATGTGGAATTTGTGAATCAAAGAATCGAAAGAAATTAGAAACAATTAGGGTTTTTCAACCTAGTGTCGAAAAAAAAATTTAGATTTTTTTTGCAACTGAGTCGAGCCACACTGGCTGGCCTGAAGCCTAGCCGCATTGAGCAACCACCAGGAAGATGTCCGGACTAAGGCAGCAGCCCTTTAGGCTTGGTGCGTGTGAAACTGAGCAGGCCAAATGCCTGTGAAAGTTTTTCAATTGGGCCCGTAGCCCCAGCTTGCCTCTAGCATGGCCTGCAATCGCATACTGGGCCCTGCCCTCGCGCCCCTGGCCTAAACCAGTAACCTTTGTGCTGCTGAGCTTGTCTTATGTGTTCTAGCCCACTTACAGCAAGCATGTTGCTTGTTGGGCTTGCCTTAGAGTCTTGGCCCACTTGTTGGCAGCCTTTGTGCTGCTGGGTTCACATCGTCTTAGCCCAAAACTAAAGCTAACTCATGCTGGGCTTCACAGCCCACTAATCGCGCTAGCGTAAGCTGGGCTTACTGCACTCCACGCCTGTTTTGGCCCAATTCTTGCAGCTTTGAGCTGCTGAGCTTATCCTAACTGTGACCTAAGAGAAATGCAACCTCCCTGTGACCTAACATACCTGTAGCCGTGTTGTAGGGCCTGACTCATGTATTACAGCTAACCCAATTTAGCTGGGCTGCATAGTTTTTTTGACCTAATGCCAAACTTTTTTGGCATTCTCGTTTTGTAACTATACCCATTTAATTTTTGGGACGTTTTGGTTAATGCTAATTAAGTTATAATACACTTGTCACTTGGCCCATCGCAAAGTGAAGCTAATAAGACCCGCATGTCATTATTTTGCTTCCACGATCAACACCGTATGGTCTCGATCTATTGAATAAATTAAAAGTGACCAACAACCCATTAATTTGACAAGGAATACAAAATTATTGGCTTGAAGCCCACTTTTGGACATTAATGATTCAATAATTTATTTTTTCTTCTTTAAACCATTAACACCCTTTCGTTGTCCCGAAGTGCTCACACTTGAGTTCCTGAAGCAACTAGAATCCACTGTACTTAAATCAGTACCTTATATTCTATGTTCTTGTAGGAACCTCTATTTTATGAACTAAACATTTAGAAACTAAATTGAATCTGTAGTTTCAAATTTAATGCATTTGAAACCCAAACTTTTCATAAAACAAAACACCCATGAACACCTAACATTTTTCATGTATATCATGTCTTATAACCCGAATGTTCTAACTCTGATGCTTATGGATACTTTATTTCCCATAGCACTATTCATAATCGTGTCCCCCAATTCAGCGGATTGTCGAACTGTCACAAGTTCAATTTCCCTAATTTAGATGTTTCTAATATAAACTACTTTATGTGGGTACAAGAAGTGAATCTCCACTTGACTATCAAGAAGCTGAGACACCATTGAAGCCAACAATGGCATAGAAGAGCTGAATAAGTCTCCGCCATGATCTGTATTTGAAGACTTATGCCCGAATCATAACAAACAGAAGTACCTCCCGAACGAGGATTCCATGATTCTTTGGCTTGCTCTTACGAACCGTTTAATCATGAAAGACATTGCCTGAAGAACACCATGATTACGTCTATAAATGAGTATGATTTTGAAGTTTATAGATCCGATTTGGGCTAATCCCAACCACTTAATTGGTATTAAAGACATATTTTTGTTACCCTAAAGGTACTATAGATTTGGGCTAATCCCAACGCATCTTAAGCGAATCCAACCCCTTGATCCTCGGAATGATGTTTACCTTGTTTGTTATGCTGACGCTAGTTACTTATCAAACTCGCACAAGGCACATCCCCGAATGGTTATGTCTTTACCGTTAGGGAGATCGCAATATCTTGTAGGTTCACGATATGACTCACCTTACTTCACTATGCCACATGTGAGACATGGTTGAGATATCTTGTTGAGCATATTCGAAGTACTTGCTATTTTCATCCATCGTTGAGTCTTGACGATGATCCATGAGACTATGCCACATGTATCAACCCGACCAAGACATGATACATCAATGAAGTCAACGCCAAATTGCATCTATTAAAGCAAAGCATCAGGAGATTGAAGTCATGCAAGCTTATCCTAAAAAACCTTGCCGACCTCTACACGACGCCACTACTGCAATCAAGCTTCTAGAAGCATGTTCAAGGAATTGGTATGCCTAATTATTCATATGCAATGCTTGTAGTTCTCATTTAGAAGTTTTGTCAAACTCAGGGGGAGTATCCAGAAGCATACTCACTTTATCTTAATGAACTTATTTTCCCTACGATTAGGAGAAATTTTTCCACTGGGTTTTTGCTACCTAACTAGGTTCTAACAAGGCACCCATCCTAGGCTGATCATACCCTTATGAGCTTTTCTACTTGCGCTTAGAAGATGTATAGTTTTTACTTAATGCAACTTCTCATTTTTCTCCTTAGTCTATGGGTTTTTATCCCACCTTGGGTTTTACCATAGCGAGGTTTTGTGAGTTTTACCTTTTATGCATTCTTCCGTTGATTTGAGACTCGCATTTACTCATTGTACCGACGACTTCATCAACTATACTTCATCGTTGAAAACCTAATGCGCCATTTGTTTGAGTATTTACACACTCAATTAGGAGTGTTGCAGTCCTATTAGATTGGGAATGTGATTGTGTAAATCCTATCATATTTGGAATACCTCTTCGAATAGATATTATCTTATTAGAGTTTGTTTTCTATTGGGGTAAGGAATTTACCTTCCATACTACTATAAATAAAGGCACAATGAAGGCGGAATAACACACACTTCACAATTACACATTTCTCTCTCTCTCTCTCTCTCTGTTGTACCCCTCTCTATGGCCTCTATGATTGTTTAGTAAGTTATACTTACAACACAATCTATCATTTCTTTTGGCCAGTTAATATAAATCAAAGGCCTATACAGTTTAGAGCAAAATCTAATTTTAAGTTATGGTCTTAAATTTTTGTTTGAATCTTTTTAAATTTTTTTTTATCAAGCTTGTAAACAAGTTTTATTCAATGTAAAGCTACACCATTCTTGTTTGGTTAGAATTTTCCATGCAAATACATAAAACAAAACCTTTAATTTTTCTTCATTAATTATTTTTCAAAGGCAAATTTCTTTCTATGACTTAAAGGCCACTCCTAATTTGGTTTTATGGCTCTGCCACTGACCATAAAGACATCGGGAGAAAGACTGCACCATACTTTAATGATATGGCAATCGTCAAAGCACTGCTATGAGTCACTACAATAAATGTCAAGATTCCTTCTCATAGTCATTTGTCAAGTGAAAAATGTTGAGTTGTGCATTAAAAGCCAATTTCATAATATTGAATATTATGTAACAACTTCATTTTTAATTAATTAATAAGGTATTATCACTTTATTACCCTCAAATTATCATGGTTTTCAAACTTTCACAGAACAAGTTTTTTCTTCTTCTCAGTCTCGTACCTAAAGTTACATTATTCTCCCAAATTCATACTTCTGTTAGGTTGAACGTTAGTAAATCCGTTCAAGCATGATGTGGCTCCCATGTGGACGATGAATGTGGATCCACGTGTCACTGTGGTCCCACATGGACATTAAAAATGAGGTATTAGCCAATTTATCCTCCCGAACTTTATTTTAATTAACTAACCCCCATAACTTGTGTAATTAGACAAATTACCTCTGCAATTAGATTTCAATTTTCCATTTATTATCCCTCATCAAAATCCATCACTGATTCCTTACCCTTATCAAAATCACACATTGATTTCCTGTTGATAGAAGAGGAAGCACAAACATTGTTGAAGCATATCTTTACCAACATGATCAAACACATAATTTCTAATGTATGCCAATGAAATTAAGAAGAGAAGAAGTAGAAATTGCCTTTCGTGCCTTCATCAACAACATCTTTGTCGCCTGCCGCAACGGCTTTACCCATCGCCACCCTTTGTTTGAGCTCCTTGACCAATCCACCTTTGCCAAGTCAGAATCGTTCTATGATGCTACCATCTACGTATATAAAAACTACTCGTACTTATGCGTTTGCCACCTCACCATCACCATCGTCGTCTTCCTCTTCACCCATTCGTTCTCCCTCCTGAGTCCTCGTCTTCACCATCGCCATCTCCCTCTTTGGCCCCACATTCCTCATCAAGTTCTCCATCCTTGTTGTCTTCTTCATATTCGTTGGATCCGTCCTCATCTCCGCTCTTACAATTAAACGCCTTTAGGTTTCCCGAAGACATTTTCTGCAACAAGCAAGAGGAAGACAATAGTAAACAAAAGTATTTTTTTTATATTTTATTGTGCCAAATTTTTTAAGTTTTTTAATTGTCTAAGTGGAGCCATAATAATATATGGATATTCTATGTGGGAGCCACGTCGCATTTTTAACTGAGTTACTTATGGTCAACATAACGAAAGTATAAATGTGGGAGAAAAACCTAACTTTAGGTATGAGACTGGATGGCAAAAACATGATGTCTAAAAATTTGAAAACAAAAATACTACAAGGTTGTAAAGTGAGAATTACCTTAATTATTAAAGGGCAAGTTTCATTATTTATGAGTTTGGCTTTATATTATAAAGATAATGTACTTGAATGAGTCCATAGACTTAAGGTATGAAAATAATGTCCTAAACGAGGTTAGGACATGGAGACTTGCATTCCATAATCACCTAGTCCTTAAACTAAGTTTGTAGCTATTTGGAAAGTCATCTAGACATAGGCTATCCAGAAAGGCCGTTGTTTATCACATTAAGGTTAACATGTTCTTGTGCTACATATGTTGGGCACGTTGTGGATATACAGGTACTTATCTACTGAACAAGTTCATTGACATTGACCGCCCAAGAATATTAAACGTATGGATGCTTACCACATGTCAAATGTTACAAAGCCTCAGGTTGTAGTATGCAAATAGTTCTTAGATATGAGGCATCATCAGATATCTTGTGCTATAGATATGAACTTTAACTTTACCTCGTAGGGCTTGATAGTGTGTTACTTGGGTTCATATGTATGAGTATCGAGATATAGGAATGTGCAATAAGGAGTATATCACCTTGGTAACTATTCAATAAAAGGATATATCCCTCAAAATCATTTGAATATCCATCTCGAAAACTTCTTACTAGAGCAACTGTTGATCAAACTACACTCGTAAGAATTATTTCCTTATAAGATGCATCATTGTGACCATAGTTATCTATATGTGTATATAATATCATATCACATAAATCTTGAATTAAGTCATAGTCACAACTACCAACAATGAAGATTTGGGGTTGAGTAGTAAGTCACATCCACTACAAAAAAGGCTTGTATGACAAAGCAAAGAGAACAATCATAACTATAAAGGCTCTTCTCGAATAGCAATAAAGCGACCACACCTAATAAGTGGTTTATATATATATATATATATATATATATATATTGTTGAAAAAAAATATGTATGGTGAGGATAAGGAAGAATGGCAAGAGAGAAAAAGAGATAGCTCAGTGTTTGTGAATTACGCTCTCCATTGTGGCCTTATGACTTTATGTATACCAGTTAGGTGGACTTTACTTGCCTCAAACAAGTAATACATGTATAAAGGGATTGGATATCCCAAATTCTATTGGAATCTTACTTCTTGATTTACACAATCACACTCTAAATAATAATAACTACACGGTCTCTTTCTAGTGAACATTGTACTATTAGACAACATTAAGCAGCTTTTGTCATGCCTTTGATTAGGTTGGATAGGGCTGAAGGGGTTGTCAGAGATGAGGTTTTAGGTATGAAGTTAGTGAAGTACTTATAGTTACACAAAATGGTATAAGTCGTAACGTTATCAACCATACCATTAACTTCCTTACTGGATATACTTCAAAATTATATTTGTTTACATGCATAAAGTTGTGGAATTAAAGATTAAGTTAATCGTGCCTCGCCTGCGGTGGTTCAATAAATTCTTGGTGGAGGAAACGATCAGTAAGGGCTTGCCAGAGAGCATAATGATTCTGTTCCACGAGGTATTCGATCTATAGAGCATCATGCATGCCTTACAATGAAGATCATGACAAGTGTTTAGTCAGCTCCTCTTTCTATATTATTAGCATCAATCGTAACTCTCGGGTGATTGGCAGTCAGGTGGAGCTTCACGCCCTGCACCCACTTGGGATAATTTGAATTAGATGCCTCCAAAGTGGTAAAGTCTAGCTTGTTAAGGTTTGAGATTCTGTCAAAGAAGCAAAATGTGAAATCAGTGTTTGAGTATAAGTCTTCTAAAGCATTAAACATGGAATTGTCTAACCAACCTCAAACATAAGTGGAGTGTATTTGGGAGATAAAATCTCTACAGCGTGCTTAAGAACTCCATATTTGAGCTTTGGTTAAACCTCTGGTACACCACATATACAACTGCAAACATATATATGTAAATTGAAAACATAAACTATTAATCGCATCATAGATGATCCAAATTAAATAAATTAATTAAGGTTGATGGTTACGGAGAGTCCATGAGACTCACTACATGCCTCTTTGAGGTCTGCGCTAGAATCTGTCCGAGAAAATGTCTCAAAAAATGGGTTAGGCCTTTCTCTTTTGTTGTTCGTGGGCTTGGCTATCAGCCTAGCAACAAGAAAAAAATTAGGTCAGAGAACACTTACGCTCATGATGTGTTATAAAACAGCACTCAAACTTAAACCCTATTTTTGACAATCAATGCAAATTAAACTTAAAAACACAAAACTAGATTCTAAAACAGAAAACTAAACTCTAATAACTCAAAACAAACTAGAATGACTCAAAGTAGCACAAAACAAGCAAATTGACTCAAAACAGAAACTAGAAAGTGATTTGGACGAAAATTGACTCAAAAGACTTACTAGAAACAAATTTAAACAGATTCTAACTAAATCGACACAACTTAAAGATGAGGGGGTTTGTTTTTGATAAAAATTAAAACTAATGCTAAATAACTTGCAGAATTGAACAAAGAGTATGAAATTAAGGTGAATTAAAGGGTGAATGGTTAGCTAGAGGGTTCTTCTCTACACATGACACATATGCAACATAAACTTGATTTCCGATTATGATTTCGATAAACCATGAATGACAATGCCCCAAGTTAACCGTGAACTGCACAAATTAACCTTCAGATTTCTCTAAATTCATTAAATTGGACGGACAACGCATCAACAACCAAATTATTCTTCAATAGTTCCCTACATGAACTACATAATAGAGATACATATCAAAGATCATTAAGTTCTATGAAAATCATAAGCATTGACATGACATTCGTAACTATGAACTGCATGATACTTCTGCTATGAATTTACTTAATGCGATTGTGACTAGCAACCTCTACTACTTGTGAATATAAGTTCATAGCGATTAGTTGAAACTCCCTTATATTCTCGCATCAGATTCATGCATGCAAACTAAGTAGGCCTCCTTAATCAACATACAAGAATAAGTTCTAAATCAAACAGTTAAGCAAATTGAATTCACAATTCATGAAACAATAACTGGAGGAAATCAATTCATATCACATATATATTCATGGATTTGAATCCACCTCTAGCTACAACAAAATTAGTTCCTCATAGTCGCAATTAAACAAAGATAATCAAATTTAAACATTGAAAACAAAGATAATTTACACCTAGAAACACTCCAACAATCCAACGTCTTGAATGGCAAGCACGGCTCTAGGTGGCTCCTTCTTCTCCTTCCTTTGTAAAGCGGCGGCACAAGGGTTTGGGTTGAGTGGTTGGTGTGTGGTAGAGGGTGGATATGAGAATGAATGGATGGAATGGCTGGGGAGAGGGTGGTGCGGAGAATGTGTAAAGAATGTGTGAAAGGTGCGGCAATATGTATATATAGGGCTAGGGTACACGGCAGTAAAGGTAGTTTTTAGGGAAAAGTTTAAAACTTAGCTATTTTGTTCCACAATGAGTAAAAGTCAGAAATTAAAGAGAAATAGGCAAGGGAGATGAGGCACAATATAGGAAAGGTGAATAAATGTCAGAAATCAAGACGAAAAGGAAAATGGAGGTGCAGCAGGGGTGTAAAAGAAAGGGAATGTGGTTTGTGGCAGAAAATAAGAAAATGATGGATCTCCCTTGTGTGGCAAGGAAGGGAATAGGCTTAGGGTGGTGCGGCACCCTCCTTTGACTGGGACTAACCTTCTAGAACCATGTAATTATGTAACTTAATATGTTTAGGACACTCCTTTGTAGCTGGAACTTAGGTGAATTAGGATTAGGAAAGGTTTAGGCCAAATAAGGAAACTTGGTTAGCATTCCTTCTTTCTTTTTGAGTTCCGTGACTTCATTTGTCTTGAATTCATTTCTTTACTCATTCCTAGCCTCCTTTGGTCTTCAATTTCGTCCATCCATTTTGCACCATGCATGTGATATCCATCAAATGCCCAAAACTGCTCCAAAATGCACTTTCTTGCCTAAATTGTCATTTGGACCTACAAACACACGAAAATAGCTTAAAACACTCTAATAAACAGAAACTGACTAAGTAAATGCAAGGAAACAAGCTAACTAAGTCGCATAAATATGCTCCTATCAGCTCATCACGGCTAAAGGAAATAAGCAGGCCAGATCGAGTCATATGTGATCTAGCCCAGTGGCCAATTGCTGCATGTATTTATTAATCTCAACAAGTTGTTGGACTTCACCCACTACTTCAGAATAGGAGAATGGTGGAATCACTGCTCAGTTTATTCAGCTCCACTAGGAAGCTATTGAGTCCATCACTGGAAATTTGAGGCATTCGTATTCCGATCCACCTTACTTCGGCCTTAGAAAATCATTGTTCCAAAAACGATTCCAGACTGACTACAACCAAGTTGTTGTCACTCCGATTCTTGAATTGCACCTTCAAACCAAATCTTAATTTCTAATCAATTCATACCCGCTTCATATTTGTAGCAAAGACTTAGCTACATAATGTTCAAGCTAAACTACAATTTTCCACAACGTGGTGTAGATGAACTATACGGACATGTGAAGCACCCAAATGAACATGCATGAAAGGAGTACCCTCCGAGATAAAGACAGAGGAGGCTTGGGTTGGTGTATTATGAAGCCTAGACTTTTAGGTTTGACTTTCCTTGTTAACATTGTAAATGTACTACATGCTCAATCTAGCTTTAGGCTTTTCTATATTTATGGGTTGTGTCTGCTGGGAAGAAATGTTCAAGGATGTGGCACAACTCACTTCAAAAGCTTTGTTCATGCATGTGCATTTCATGTCTACAATAATGTTTCATTCTAGCTTAGTTATCTAGTCAGCAATGCGCATGGATTTCTAGCAAGCTATGCATGTAATTTAAGACCTGCCCACATGGGCTAACTGACAGCTTTTTGGTGAATGTTTGTTTTTCACCCTTAATATTTTCAGATCATTTTGAAGCTTGACACATGTCCTATCCGTTGAAAAATGAACCAAAGCTTTTGGTGTTAAGATCCCTAGCTGGTTCATTTGTTTTCTTTGGAGCTTTTAGATCATATTCCTAGAGAGAGAAAGAGAGAAAAAGGCATTAAGGCCCTACCTTCCTCTTTGTTCTTCATTTATGAAACCCAAGTTGCAAAACCTTCTTTCATGCATTAAACACTCAATCATTGAAGAATATGGTTGCATTGTCTTTGGCTTTGCATTAAATTTGTGGTCTAAGTGTTTCTAGTTTCAAATCTTCAAAACTGACTCATTTTAGGATTCTCGTCAGTTTTTCTTTCAACTGTTTGACTCGAGAAACTAACTAGACATTTGAATCCAGTTCTGCATATCATTGCAATATCATCATATGCATAGTTCGTGTGTTGGTCTCGGTGCTACAAGGTGAAGAGCTTATGTGGAGTTGCCACTACGTGAAGACAGAAGGAATCCATCTTATGTGAGGCAAGGTTGTACAAAGGTAAAGCTACTCTATAGATATGAATATAGGAGTTAAGCTTTGCATGGTACTTTGTAAGAACCTTGATTATACTAGTGGATTGTACTCAATGGAGAATCCCCAATTTTTTAACCCAAAGGTGGGTTTTTCCGGCCAAAAATATCTTATGTTCAAAGTTATTTTTAGTATGCCACATATCTCACATAACTACATGCTACATGTATCACTTAAGTATTTAATTGGTATATGTTCACAATCTTGCTCACTTGACAAATTAATAACTTGGATGAATTGAGATCTTACTGACTAGGATAACTTTTGATATTTGAAATTGGTTATTAAATCTTTTATTTATCGACTAACAATTCTATCTTAATTGACCAGCGGGCTCGACTAGTCAGTCTAGCATATTATCATTTTTATATACAGAATATTTCGCCTGGTACCAATTTCATGTGGGGTAGGGGAAAGTCCAACGGTGGTGGGGATGATATGTAGGAGGTTGCATGGGTGCTGAAGGAAGTAATAAAGAGAATGTTTTTTCTTTTGTATTTTGATTTTTAATTTTTAACTTTAATATTTATGGTTTTTTTAGTAATAAAAAAGATTTTTGGTTTTTATTAATTTCAATTTTTTTGGTGGGGCTAAGGGCCTGCCACCTCATCATTTAATAGAGAATTTAACTGATAGACTAACAAAAGTATGATTTTGGGAGCAAACCATAGCTTTATGTATGAAAGTGAGGGAAAAAAAACTAAAGGGAAACAAAGTGTGAATTTCTCGATATTTAAAGATAGTAAAGTAAGAATCACTCTAATTATAACCGCAAGATATATATAATTGTTGTGACATATATTCTTATCAATATGTGATTGTGTAAAAACTAAGTAGAGATAGAATAGGAATCCTTTGGGATTTAGAAGATCTTTCTTAATAGACTTTGTATTACTCAGTGAGCAAGTTTCTCTTCTCCTTATTACAATAAATAAAGGCAGAAGGACTGGGGAACAACACACAATTCCTCAAGCCCATTCTCCATTCTCTTTCTCTCTTTGTTACACCCCCTCAATTAAATATAGGCCACAACATGTTATCAGCATGCTCTTCACGATGTGCTAAAGAGAATTTATTCGTCTTTAATCATGGGAGTATTACGTTTCAATTATTTTTAATTAACTAAATTTTGATTTTATTGAATTCAGTTGCTTTTATTGATTCAATTTATTTTTTTTCTTATGTTGAACGTGATATAAGCTTGAAGATTATATCCATAATTTTGCTATTCTGTGAATTGAATATGTGTGAAGAAGGAAGAAAAAGGCAAGAACAAAAGGATGTTGAAACCATAGAATTCGTATTGGGCTTGAAAACCTAGTCTGTCTTTAACTAGGCCCTGATTTCATATGGCCAGTGTGTAGCTTGTACTGAGCCAAGCCTGCTCCAATTTAGGTCTAGAAACATGGCAAATCTGTTTTTGTTTGGCACGACCCAAAAGCCTGGCGCTTGAGTACCTAACTCGCGCTGGAGCCGCGCCAAGCCATTGACTCTTCCAAACCATAATATGTAAATCTGATGTGCTCATTGAGATTAGGTCGCTGTCATAGTGAAATCAATTTTCTTTGACGACCTGTAATCTTCACGTGGCTCATTCCAACGACTGTAAGTCGTCCCACAAGCCAACATCGTCGTTCCTGACGAGAGCCCTTTGCTTCGAAATCTCCACGGAGTTCGAGATTTCTCACTCCTTAAAAGTTTGGAATTATTCCCCATCGAAACGCTGCTCGATTTTGTTCAGAAATCACCATCGCATGCAGCGCCGTTCCTTGTTTCGCTGATGGTAGCACACCCAACCTTCACTAGGGTGTCCCCAAGTCGACCCGAGGCCTTGGGCCTCCATGCTTGTGCTCATCCCACTACAACCCTAGCCTACATATTGAGCCTAAGGCTTGGTTCCATTTTTTTTGGGTCCTTAATTCTTTGGGCTAGGTCTTGACAGCATACACCAAGAGAAGAAAAAAATGAAAATAAGCAGTAAGCTCAATTTGGCTCTCTTATCCATTTTGGGGCTTTTTCTAGCCCACTTGTTTTCTCTGAATAGACATGTAGTCCAATCCACATGTGATAAGAAAAAAAAATTTCTTTATGGGCCTATTTATTTTAGCCCATATGAAACCTTAAACCCTTTTATCGGGATTTAGTTTTCACTTTTTCTTCCTTAGCCCATATTTGGGCCTGTGTTCTATTAATCCAATTTTTTTTTTGTTGGGCTGCAACCCAGCTAATTAAAATAACATTTTTTTAACTTAAAGCTCCATCTTTTTAGGGCCGTTTCCCTAAACTTTCACACAAAGGGTCCCGAAGTTACCCACTATTAATATCTTTGTTATCCTTTGCTTTATATATCTTTGTCTTGTACATATTGCGTTTGTTTGCTGGTTTTATGAACTTATAGTTCATACTTCCGAACTCGAATTTTCGAAAAAGTGCCATAGAAACTTAAAGTTTCTTAATGCGCAACACTCATGTTGAGACCTGAAGTTCTCCATGCTTAAATCCGTTTAAACTAAACCATGTATTAGAACCTAAATGTTCTAACTTTGATGTTTTAAGAAAATTTTATTTCCTAAAACACCAATCACATTCTTGTTTCTGCCATTCAGCGTATTGTCAAATCGTAACAAATTCGATTTCACTAATTTGGAAGTTTCAATTAAGAAACTACTTTATGTGGATACAAGACGTGACACCTCGCTTGACTACGACTAGTTGTGAGATCATTGTAGCCAGTTATGGTGTGGAAGAACTGAATAAGCCTCCGTCATGATCTTCATTCGAAGAATTATGCCTGCAACATATCAAATGGAAGTACCTCACTTCCGATGACTTCATGGCCTTTTTGACTCACTATAGACTGTTTCAAATCATGCAAAGATGAATTCTTGCTTGAAGCAAAACATGATTGAAACCTTTACGTCCATGAATAGGTACAATTCTAAAGTTTATATCCGATCAAATTTTGACTAAAAGAAAATCTTTCTCGCCATTTTATATCTAAATTGCTCTTGAAGTAGCAGTATAGAGAGCATAAGTTTACCAAATTTTCGGATCTAATTACTACCACACTTGTGAGAAAATGGTACCCTAGCAATTTGGCTAGGAGCTACCGAACAGTATAGACCTAGTTTTGGCTGGAGTCTACCGAATGGTCATGCCCTGCTTCAGTAGAGATGCACTGAAAGGCATGCTCTGCTTCGACAGAGGTGCATCAAACAGTATTACTGTGCTTCGGCAGAGCTTATCGAACAAGATATTCTAGTTTCGGCTAGAGCCTAATGAACCCAAGTCTAGTCTGTCTCTCACTCACAATCTCATTTCGAGTTTGTTTTACAACATATGGTAGAATCAGGCCTGCCAAGTGGTGGTATCATGCCTGAAACATGATCCTTGGCACCTTAAACTTCAAGAGCAAGGGATAGTATTCCCGAACCGTAACCCTGCAGAATCTAATTCAGTTTTGACAAAATAGATCATTGGTTATGCACATTTCTATGCTTTTCCCAACATTTTTGAGATTTAAGGATATTCGAGAGTATTATTATCATATTGAAACCAATGTAAAAAATTGAGTAAAATTCCCTGGCATATTACCATATTGCACCTCCTACGAATATAGCTAGAAGCATATTCTAGAGAAGATGGAACGCTTAACGAGTGAATTACACCCATTTAGGCTTACTATGTGGCCGGCCAATTGCCCGCGATTTCGAAGGATTTTTTCCGCTATGGATGTACATTTGGGGATATCTAGGATGATCTGTGATACGCTATTTTGGGCATTCTTTTACTAAAAGTAAAGACATCATACCTGGACACGTACTATACCTTAGCACCCTCTATCTTTTTTACAAAGGATTCAAAGGGGACATTTATGGATTGAAACCACCCTGCGGACCATTTAGATACTTTATAGTATTTGTTGATGCTTCTACACGTTGGTCACACGTGTGGCTGTTGTCCATAAGCTGCATTATCCACACTAGTGGCTCAAATAAACAAGCTCAGGGCTCACCACCCTGATTATCTAATCAAATCTATTTGATTAGATAGGTTGGAGAATTTACATTGAAAACTTTTGATGGATATTGCATGTCAGTTGCGTTTTAAAGTTGAACATCCAGTACCCCATGTTCATACCCAAAATGACCCAACAAAAGCATTCATTAAACGGCTTTAAATGATTGCGTGATTAATTCATCATACATACCAAGTTCTCGATTTCTGCTTGGGGCCATGCAATATTGCAAGCAACCATGTTGGTCCGCCTGAGGCCCGTCATGACCCAACCTTATAAAGCGCGTGTCAATTGGTTACCAAATACAAACCCGACATATCACATATGCACGTCTTTGGTTGTGTGGTATATGTGCCATTTTGCTCTGCCTTTACATACAAAAAGAATAAAAATGGTCCTCAAGGAAAGGTGGAAATTTATGTCAGTTATGATTCTCCTTCTAATATTTGTTACTTAGAACCTTTTTGATAGACAATCTCTTTACTACTCATTTTAAGGATTGTCACTTTTATGAGACAGTCTTCCCATCGTTAGGGGAGATAAAAACGTCATCGTTTCCTAAAGAACGACATGAATTATCGTGGATGTCTCCACTATGTCTCATTTCGATCCCAATCTAGATCGTTAAAGTATAACCAGACACTTCCTCTGATCTAGCAAAAGTGACGAGATCATATATACTAGCTGCAAATGTGCATGCAAAGATGTGTACCAAATGTACGACAGATATTCATCCCGAAAGCAGGAACTCTACTATTATGGCCGACCCTCGTACATTGGCAACTAGCCAATCAATTTGTTTGCGCCAAAAGCATGGCAGATCACTCGGTTCAATGATTCACTTCCCCAAAAGTGGAGGAACGTGGCACAAACGAATTTACCCCTTGATCGATGAGATATGGAATTGGAATGAGATTATTATAGATAATTTTTCATTTATATGGTAACTACCGACATAAATGACAAGCGACGATAATGAATAGCGTTCTGTTGATTAGTGTCAACATAGAACTGATTGGTCAAATAGAATAATCAATTGATGATGAATAAGATAAATGAAATAGTGCGATATGACACCTTATGGCGTAAGGCTTTTCTCATACGTCATGTGATTGATTGCAGCATCACAAACATGGTTGTAGTATCTCTAGGATCTTGATATGAAAACTACATGGAGTTTCCAAATGACTTACATGTACTGAATCAAATAGTTATAGACCACAAGAACACCCTCTCAATTTTTAAGAAGCCTTCACTTTGCAGATGTAGAACTATCCGTATGGATGTTATATACACATCTAAGTGAATATTTGATCAGTTAGTGATATATGCCCCTGTGTGTAAAAAATCTAAAATTGCTAGAGTTGAGAATACTGACTCGCACCTAAAGTCAGACTTTAAGATGAATGATCTTGGGAAAACTCGACATTACCTTGACTTGAAGTTTCAAGCTAGTTCTAATGGTATTCTGGCTCACTACTAGAACTAGACCCAAAAGCTGTTATATATGAGTATACCCTGAACCCTGTATGATGGTGCAAATGAGACCTTTACGGATGGTATGGAGCATAATGTTTTGTATTATAACATGAGGTAGCCATATCTAAGTACCATTGGCGTTTGTTGTACTTAGCTCAATGCACTAAAATTGGACATCTTATGTGCTGATAATCTTTTGGCATAAAGCAGCATTGAGCCTACACGCCATCGCTAAATTTGGTGTTAAAGACATTTTTTTTTGTTACTACGGATTTGGGCTTATCTATCCATATGCATCTCAGGGGGAGTATCCAGAAGTATACTCATTTGACCTTAATGTAATCTTTTCCCTATGATTAGGAGCATTTTTCCTACTGAGTTTTTGTTACCTAACTAGATTTTGACGAGGCACCCATCTTGGGCTGGTCGTACCCCTGTGAGCTATTCTATTTGTGTCCAGAAGACATATAGTTTTGACTTAATGTAACTTCTCACTTTTCTTTTTAGTCTATGAGTTTTTGTCCCACCTTGGGTTTTGCCATAGCAAGGTTTCGTGAGTTTTACCACCCATGCATTCTTCCGTTTGTTTTGAGACTCGCATTCGTTACTTGTGCCCACTAAACGAAATGACTTCATCAACTGCTTCTACATTTGCCTGAAGATCTGATGCGCCATCTACTTGAGTATTTGCAAACTCAAGGGAGAGTGTTGTGACATATGTTCTTATTAATATGTGATTGTGTAAATCCTAAGTAGAGATAGAACAGGAATCATTTGGGATCTAGAAGATCTTTCCTAACAGCCTTTGTATTACTTAGAGAGCAAGTTTATCTCCTCCTTATAACTATAAATAAAGGCACAAGGATTGGGGAACAACACACAATTCCTCAAGCCTATTCTCTATTCTATTTCTATCTTTACTGCACTCCTCAATTAATATAGGCCACAACAATAATTTATATTTAGTCTTGAGTTTTTGGTTTACAATTTTTATCAACTTAGAAAAATCAAATGCCTAGTTAGCATATCATGATCAGTACATTCAATTGTGAGTTAAACTAATTAGTCAGTTGTGTGTTCACCTTCTTACCACGAAGCTCGAATTCTATTTCATAGTTATAATACATTATACTTTTAAGCATATAATACTTGCATCCCTCTTAGCATAAGCTCATTCCCTCCATGCTAATAACATATCTTGACTGTATAATTTTCATAATCCGAACGGTTTAATTCTTAATCTTCAATTAAAGGTCACCTCTCTAAAAAATCATTTCAATCGAATATCATTTAGTCATTCAAATGTATAAAACAAATTGACAATGTAGGTACCAAGTAATATATTCATAATGAGTCGTCCATTTATTTGATATGTTTGTATAATCAAACAATCTTAAAATTCGCTTTTTTGTATGAGTGATCAATAAATGAAAATTAATGAATTGAACAGTTTCAATTGTTAATTTTATTCGGTCAAAATGCGTTTTTAGTAAATAAGGTTATGTGTTGATTGACTAATCTTCAAAACACGTCAAGAGTCTTTAAATTGCATCCCAAACCAACCAGAAAAGATTTATCAAGGTTGTTAGTAGGCCCAAATGTAATTAGTTTGGATCAGCATATAAAAAGAAAAAGCCAACCCACAAAACTATGCCAAGGCTACATAATAATTCCGAAATTACGTAAATGTACATTGCCCCTATCCGCAAGGGTTAGACTCATGAATCTTCCTATTCCTACTAGGTGATTTCGTCACGTCACGACGAGATGACAGATGAAGAAGAAAGGAATAGTACTGGGGTAAATTCGTCAATCTAATAAAATCGAACAGAGAAAGCTGACTTGGCGGCATAGGAGCGGGGATAGTATTTTGAAATGAGAATTCGGATTTTATTTGTGAGGATTCTAGATATCGTGTCCGTTCATCATACATCAGGCGATTAAAAATTATTTTAAATATTTTTATTTAAAATTAAATATAAATAATACCTAACAAAAATTAACCGCATGATGTATGATAAACAGTCACGATTTGATTAATAAAAAGGATCCAGATCCTCATCCAGTATTTTGTAGGCAGCGACAACGTTCCCTAGGCAAAAACCGGCTCACCCATTCTCCTTCCCTTCTAGGGTGTGTTTACCAAACTGGAATGAAAGTGTAGGAAACGGAATTGCACGAACTCCAAATCATTCCAGTGTTTACCAAGCCGTAGGGAATCAACATTCACGTGGGACCCATCCAAAATTCGGAATACAATTCCTTAAATTCCCGAAATTGGATTCTCGACTTGGAGGTGGGAATTAAGTTCTTGGAAATAAATTCATCAAAAATCCAAGTTTTCTACCAATACTATCCTCATGCTTTTTTTGGTAAACCAAATACCCCTCACAATTTCACTTCCCCAGTTCCATGACCAGTCTATAAACCCATCTCTCTTCTCCCCAATCCCACCATTTCCTAATGGAGGAGCTTTGACTCCGGTGAAATCCCGATCCCTTTCTCCTTGCCTTGTCGCCGCAAACTAGCAGACTATCCAAAACCCCTGCATGAACTCACAAAGAGAGGGGAAAATGTGTGGTGTGGCCGCATGGTCATCTAAGAACAGGGGGTGGGGAGGGTTGTGATAAAGGTGGTGAGGAGCTGGGTTTGGGGATGTAGGTGAAGAAGATGGCACCACAACTTTTTGTTTTTTGGGTTTTTTTTTAGAAAACTGTTATTAGTACTCCAAAAATATCATTCTACACTTCTCACAGGTGTATTTTTCTTTCTAATTATAGAAAGTTTAAAGTGTCAAATGAGATTTTTGGAGTGCTAATAACAATTCTCTTTTTATATTATTTTATATTTTTAATAAATTTGTTAATTATTTATTTTGGTAAATAGTTATGTTTTCATGTAGCTAATTGGATTTTATGAGCATATGTGGATATCAAAATTAACCATTAACTAGCATATAAAAATATTATTTATAACAAGGGCTGTATAGTAATCAAATAGGTTTCAATTTCGATTCATGTGAGTTAGTAAACAACTTTTATATAATCAATATCATTTTTAGTCTGATTCTAGAGAGTTTAGTAAACAGTTTCAACATGAATTTAATTCTGATTTCACTGCATTTCATCTCTTCCTCAATTCAATTCCTCTTACTTTGATTACGGATTGGTAAACGGGCCACTAGTTCTACATGTTTAAATATTAGTATATTGATATGTAAATTTGTAAAAATATCAACGGATATATATTGATATAGGTTGTTTTCGATGAAAATAATGGAAATTTAAAACAAAAATTCTAGGAATTGTCAAGCATTATTTTGAACTAAATATAAGAGTTTTTTTTTATATTTAACAAATGTATTAAAAATATCGACGATATATCTAAATTTTAGTCTAAACTTAAGAATTTCTCTGATATAAAATAAAGAGGTGTGCTATCCACACACTCCAAATTACTTCTCACACACCCCTTGTTAATTTTTGTCCATTAATCTTTTTCAATTCACCAGATTCGACGGTCGAAAATTAAAAAAGTATGTGTAAAGTAAAATAGGGTGTGTAAATATCACACCTCAAAATAAATTTTGACTTCACCCTCATTTCTGATATCCTTCTTTGATTTTTTAATATTTCCATAGAATTATCGACTATGTAAATTTTAAACCTTGATCCCTCCTCCTTCTTCACCAATTTTTTTTTTTTTTTTTTTAGTTTTGTTTTTTTTAATTAATATTTTTTGGGGTTTTCTCTCTCATCATCTTTAATCTCTCTCTTTCTCCTCTGAGTTTCTCTCTCTATCCCTTTTCTCTGCTGTGCGCCCTGTGTTTGTAGGATTCCCATTCCCACCTATTTTCCGAGACACAAAGCACTCAAAAGAGAGAAAGAGAAGACCCAACAAAGACAAAAGAGAAATCCAAATACTAAAAACCAACAAAAAGAGCAAACACCCCCATTGCTCTGCCGCAAATGCTCACCGGATTTCGTTTTCCGGCGAGTCAGCAACCCTTATAATGCTGCCGGGCTGACCCAGAAGCGGGAAGAGTGAGTTCAGAGTTGTTTTCTGTGCTGTGAGAGTACTGTCACTGTTTGGGTTTTTGTGGGTTGTGGGTGTGTATATATGTAAGACAAAAATGCGCGAAGCACTGCTATGTGAATCGCCGAGCGACGTCGTTTCCCACCCCAAGAAGAAGAGGTCGGAGGAGGAGAAAGGGGACAGGGAGCTGTCGACGCAGTTGGTTGTGGCACCGGCGGCGGCGGCTACAATCGGCCTAAGCCGATCACAGGCGACGACGCGGCGGGTGACGCCGACCACGACGACGACCCTCACGACTTTCCCCACCACAACGTCGTCCAGCGTCGAGAGGCATCTACCGAATGGGGATCTCTACATCGGGAGCTTCTCCGGGTCGTTCCCGCACGGATCCGGCAAGTACCTCTGGACTGACGGGTGCATGTACGAAGGCGAGTGGCGACGTGGCAAGGCGTCGGGGAAAGGCAAGTTCTCGTGGCCGTCGGGCGCGACGTACGAGGGCGAGTTCAAGTCCGGTCGGATGGAGGGGTGCGGGACGTTCACCGGATCCGACGGTGATACATATCGGGGCTCCTGGTCGTCGGATCGGAAACACGGGTTGGGGGAGAAGCGGTACGCGAACGGCGATTTCTACGAGGGTTCGTGGAAGCGAAATGTCCAGGACGGGCAAGGGCGGTACGTGTGGGAGAACGGCAATGAGTACGTCGGCGAGTGGCGAAATGGCGTCATTTCGGGTCGGGGCGTTTTGATTTGGGCCAACGGGAACAAATACGACGGGCAGTGGGAAAACGGCGTTCCCAAAGGTAACGGAATATTCACCTGGCCCGACGGCAGTTGCTATGTCGGGACATGGAACAAGGACTTGAAGGTTCATCAGCTTAACGGGACTTTCTATCCGGCGAACAGCGGAAAGGAGCAGAGCTTGACCGACATTGGGGCTTTCGGGGCGGAGAATCTGACCATTACGATGCGAAAACGCAGCGTTTCGTCGGTGGATGGGCCGGGAGGGAGCTTGGCGGAGAGGACTTTCCCCAGGATTTGTATCTGGGAGTCGGATGGGGAAGCTGGGGATATCACTTGCGATATCATCGACAACGTGGAGGCTTCGATGTTCTATCGAAACGGCACCGCTTTCGATCGAGATGGGTTCGCGAAGTTCCGGCGGAGTCCTTGTTGTTTTTCCGGCGAGCCGAAGAAGCCCGGCCAGACGATTTCTAAAGGGCATAAGAATTACGATTTGATGCTCAATCTTCAGCTGGGCATTAGGTACTTTGTCCACCCTTTTTTTTTTCTTTGTTCTTTTTTTGATTGTTCGATTTTGCTAATTTACTTTGTTGATGGGTTTTGATTTTTGGAGTTTGATGTTTGATATTTTGGTGTCTGTTGCTTAGGTACTCAATTGGGAAGCATGCTTCGATAGTGAGGGACCTTAAGCCGAGTGATTTCGATCCAAAGGAGAAGTTCTGGACCAGGTTTCCACCCGTAGGATCGAACAAAACGCCACCCCATCAGTCGTTTGAGTTCCGGTGGAAGGACTATTGTCCCGTGGTGTTCAGGTATGTTATGCTTTGCCTGTAGCTCTGTATATTGGTTGATCACCATCTTTCATCAATTGGATACTATAAGTAGAAATTCCGACAACAAGCATTGGGCGATTTGAGCTACATTCGTACGGGTTTGATCCTAAAATGTAAAAACGCAAATCGTTATTTCAGACATTTGAGGGAGCTATTCCAAGTAGATCCAGCCGATTATATGCTGGCTATTTGCGGAAATGACGCGCTTAGGGAGCTTTCTTCTCCAGGGAAGAGCGGAAGCTTCTTTTACCTGACTCAGGACGATAGATTTATGATTAAGACAGTCAAGAAATCGGAAGTCAAGGTTAGTTGCCCACCTGTTTGACTTCTTTTGTATTCATTTTTTACTTTACTGGACACAAATGGACATTTATTGGGCATAATTAGCGCTCTGCTGACTTGTTTGTTTCCCAACTACCACTCTGCTTTCTTAATTCGACATGGAAAGGTTGATGTTGCTGAAATGATCTGACTAGTATTTTGTTTTCAGGTGCTTATCAGGATGCTTCCAAGTTACTATAGACATATGTCTTGGTATGAAAATTCTCTGGTGACAAAATTCTATGGCGTGCATTGTGTCAAACCTGTCGGTGGCCAGAAGGTACGCGTTGGGGAGACTAATTTGCATTGGTTTAGAATCGATCAAACCCCTTGTCAATGATTGGATGTATTTTTGTATCTAATTTGTTGCCCTTTGATTGGAAAATAGACAAGGTTTATCGTGATGGGCAATTTGTTCTGCTCAGAGTACAGAATACATAGACGATTTGACCTTAAAGGATCCTCCCATGGTCGAACAACTGATAAGCCTGAGGGGGAGATTGATGAAATCACAACTCTCAAGGACCTTGACCTTAACTTTGTGTTTCGCCTCCAAGGAAAATGGTACCATGAGCTTATGAAGTAAGTCCAAGTAATTTCTTTCCCCGTTTATTTAATTGTTCTCTCTTTTGCCATGTACTAATTAGATTGAAACTTTGGCAGGCAAATTGATCTGGATTGTGAATTTCTGGAAGCAGAGAGAATCATGGATTACAGTCTTTTGGTTGGTCTTCATTTCTACGATGGTACTACATATGACAAAATGGGGCTTTCACCATTTTATTTGCGCTCTGGTAACTTTTCTTCCTCTTGTCAGGATATTGTAGGTCAGTAATTTTGTGTGTACAAGAATGCTAAATCAAGTGTTTGACCCTTGGTAGGACAAAAAGATTCATATCAAAATGAGAAGTTTATGCGCGGGTGTCGATTTATTGAGGCTGAGCTACAAGACATGGATCGAGTTTTGTCTGGCCGGTATGTTTTACAGTTCATATCTTGTTTTCTTCTAGTTTAAACTATTCAACCAAATGTTTATATGCGATTGGTTTAAGAATGATATATAGAAACGATAATGTGGTTGAGCTTTGTCATCTTCGTTCTATAAAAGAATTGGGTGGGTGGGTGGGTGGATAATTCTGACATTGAATTCAGTGTCATCAAAATGATCGAGTGGTTGGCTTGTTCTATTGACTTTTGTGCGGTATCATTAGGCAACAGTTGTTCATAGTTTGTGGATACATGTGGAATCTCGGTGATTCTTCAAATTCAGGTCATTTTTACCCACTATTCTTTTGAGGATCAAGGCGTAGGGAATTAGACAGAGGAATTGCTTCAGAGGAGGGATCCCCATTTTTTTGAAAAAATGGGGACACGCTCCCCACCCTTTGATTTAACTTTAATGAAATTGTGTGGCTTGTGTTTTAATCTCAACCACACAATTTCATGAAAGTCAATCTAACGGTGGGGAGCGTGTCCCCATTTTTTTTGAAAAAATGGGGATCCCTCCCCTTAAGCTCCTGATTAGATAGATATGTGGATAATTGGGTAGATGAGTTTAGTGGGAATGGAATGTTTTACTTCTTCTACTGGATGAATTATATGTTCTAAAGCTGATGTGAAAACGTGTATTCTCTATCAGGAAACCATTGATCTGTTTAGGAGCCAATATGCCTGCAAGGGCAGAGCGGATGGCTCGAAGGAGTGACTTCGATCAGTACACCCCTGGTGGGTTCAGCCATTTGACCCCTTCACGCAGCGGTGAAATCTACGACGTAGTCCTTTACTTTGGGGTCATCGACATTTTACAAGACTATGATATCAGCAAGAAGTTAGAGCATGCATATAAATCATTGCAAGCCGACCCAACTTCGATCTCAGCTGTTGATCCGAAGCATTACTCAAAAAGGTTCAGGGATTTCATCGGAAGAATTTTCGTAGAAGACAGGTAGTCTCAATGGAAAATCGCTTAGTGCAAAACCAATACAGTTGGATTGGATTAAAAAGATTCAACACTTGATCCCCTTCCGAGGACAGAACAGAATCTCAAGCAGCTCCAGTGGGTTGATGGAGTAACAAGACTTGGGTAATTCACAGACGGCACGACTGCAACCGCAACCGCGGTCGGCGGACTATGGCTGGATTTTGAAGACACAGCCGAAGGTGTTGGATGTTAGGGGGATTTGGGTGCTTTGTACATTCAAGGGAGATAGGGAGAGGTTTGGGTTATGATGTCTTTTTCTTTATTTATTTTTTAAAATTTTCTCCTTTTAGGTGAAATTTTTGTGGTAATCAAGGAATGTGAAGATTTGAAAGATAGGTCTAGGGAACAGAGCAAAATATGGGTTGCTTCCCAGTCAGAAAATTCAAAAAAAAAAAAAAAGGGTGGAGAGAGAGATGGAAATTGAATAACAAAAAGTGTACAGAGGAGATGAGGGTTTATAGAGAAACAAAAAAAAAAATGGAGATGGTTTATTCAAATTTGATGGATTTTTTATGTGATTTTGAAGACAAATGTTTGAATCATCTGATGATCCCAAAGTATGCCCCATGGAATCTCTCCTGTATCTTTTGTTCTTTTATGGCTTATTTTCTGCCATGACTCTTATACCTTGACATTAGTCCTTTTTTTTTGTTTTTCATAACTAAAATTCGTCACTTTATACTTTGAAACTTAATGTTTGCTTTACTCGGGCGGGATTACAGTAGTTTTGTCAGCAATTTTATGGAAAGAACTGAATATGACTAAGGTGAAACTAAGGTTTAAAATATCGATGATATCGGAAATATCGGTAGTTCAAAAACATGAAAATTTCGATAAAAATATCGAAATATTATGAATATTTTAAACCTTAACGAAACAAATATTAATTTTGGAATGTAAAGTTACAAGGGATATTGCAAAAAATAGGCCTTCTTTTATACTTTGAAACTTAATGTTTGCTTTACTCGGGCGGGATTACAGTAGTTTTGTCAGCAATTTTATGGAAAGAACTGAATATGACTAAGGTGAAACTAAGGTCTAAAATATCGATGATATCGAAAATATCGGTAGTCTAAAAATATAAAAATTTGAATAAAAATATCGAAATATTATGAATATTTTAAACTTTAATGAAACAAATATTAATTTTGGAATGTAAAGTTACAAGGGATATTGCAAAAAATAGGCCTTCTTTTATCTGCTGGATGAAGAAAAAAAAAAGAAAAAAAATGGCGGGGGTTGTGCAAATGTGTAGAAATTGGGTCAGTCAGTGTGGGTTGCTTTTTGCAGTGAAAGGAAGAGGGAGGCATTGCGGGCAGGAGGTATTATCAAAAGCAGAGAAAGCAAAGGGAGAAAGATGCGCTGTCTCTTCTTGTTTTTGCCTACTTTGTTTACTGCCCTTTATTTACCACTGTTTCCTCCTCAACTCGTTCATTTTTCATTTGATTAAAATTTTACCTATTTAACTAAAAAAATCCGAGATTTTCTTGTATGTTTCGGGATAATTTGTACTCGCAGGTTTTTAATTGTTAAAATCTTGATTAACGAAATAATAATCAAAATCAAACAGTTAAAAAATATTAATTATACAATTCCGGAGCAACATATAATTTACGATAAAAGAGTTGATTTTTACATATCTTTTTTAATTTATCATACGCTTTATTTTATTTTCTAGTTATTGAATTAAATAAGTCGAATAGAATTGAACACGATTAAACCTAGCATTGTTTAATTGTTTAGAAGAGGTTGGAAATGGAAGAGTGGTAAAATACGAAAGAAATGGCTGCCAAAGCAAAAGTGGGAAGAGGGAACAAAAACAGTGACCCATTTGACTCATTCGAAGGCATTGACCGACCCAGACGGTAAATAAATAAAATAAGTGGGAGGAAAAACTAAACAGAAATTAGGGCATTGGGAGTAGTGCAAATTTTTGCACTTTGCAGCTAGGGTAGGTCAAGTGGATGCGAATCCTCTTCGGATTGTATTTTCACATTTTATCTTGTATAATTAGTTTTTGTTAGATAATATTTGTATTTAATTTTAAATTAAAAAAATTATAATTATTTCTGACCATACAATATATGATGAATAAATAGAATGTAAATTTTTTTATGATTCTCACAAAAAAAATTCGAATGAGATCCCAATCCAAGTCGAAGTTGCTGGAGAGAAAGAATGAGAAGAAAAATATACCTATATGTATATATAGTAGGGTTTGTGCGTCTCTTTTTTTACCATGGCCTTTCTGGGAAGAACAAGAGTCAGGTAGCTCAGACCCAAAGCCAAAGCCATGGGAAATGAAAGAGAGTTAAAGGGCCATGTTTAGCCCTATAGTCTTGTAAGAAATTATATTTTAATAAATAGTGTCATGTTATATTTTATATCATCTCCAATCGAAGAGACCAAAGCACCATATGCCAAACATAGCCATTTGACAAAAAAACTATCTCCAACCAAGAGGGCCAAAAGGTTATAAGCTAAACATAATTTATTATTTTAATTGAATTAATATGATTAATTGAATTGAAATACCATATTAAAATAAATTTTTTAGAGATATTTTTAGTGCCACTTGTCTCTAAATTAATAAGCCTTCGGATTTCTTATTTTTATAGAATGAGAAAGATGTGAAAAATTGAAATAAAATGAAGTATGATAGTATGGATGAAAATGGTGTGAGAAATTGTGTAGAAATAACTTAGGTAATTATAAAATAAAATAAAATATCTTTTTTTTTTTACATTTCGTAAAAAAAAAAGTCAAATAGTAGGTAGCATGTACTTGGGCTGGGCTATAAGGCTGGCTAGCCAACCCTTTGGTCGGTTCTCCCATTTTTGGCCAAGTGAGGCCCACGAGCCTTTTGACCTAACTCTCGGTTGGAGAAGATTTTCGGGTCAAAACGAACTATTTTTAGCTCTATGACCTTTTGGTAGAGTTGGTTTGAGATGGCCTAAGAAGACTGTCTTAATAGTATGACTCCTTATGAAGCGTCTCATTTTTTTGATACAATATTTTATAATGTTGACACGAAAATTAATGTTAAATTGTGAATTGACAAAAAATTTATAAATAGTCACTTTGAAAATGTTTCCTTAGCATTTCTCATGAAAGAAATATGATCGGATGAAACCTATTGGTTTTGTTTTTGTGGGAAATAAAAGTCAAAGTTACGAGAGCTTTGATATTATATGTTTTCAAATGTCTACCCTAGAGGAGGAGAAATTTTTAGTTGTGATAGGAATATGGATGGTACATTACGTGTTTTTATGAAAGTAGTGGAAAATTTTAATTTTTTAGTTAATAACTTTTTAGCACACATAATCCACCATTTATATAGGGACACGTAGTATACTATCTTGTGTGACGGTCACACTGAAAAATCTCTCCAAGAAAAGAGGAGAGGGGTTCAAGTAATCATATCGACCTTTTGTCATATTTCTTTGATCAAATCCAAATTTTGATGTGTATATTATAATGTTTGCAACATTTTATATATATAACAATACAAGTTCTTAACATTTTTATATACTATGCATGACCTATTCTAATTCAAAAGGTAGCTACTAGCTAGGAACACAAACTAGACCTAATTAATAATTAGAACCAAGTTTTGTGGATAATTGGTGTTGGAACTCCGGACCTTGTGATCATTATTTGTGCATCCAAATGAACAATGTGGGTAAGTTTGAGTAGTACCACGTGTATCATATGAATCATGAGAGAGAGAGACATTCTTGAAATGGAATAATTTATCTGTATTTTTCAGATAATTTTTTTTTCTTTTTTTTGGTATTATGTTCAGTTTTAATATTGCTTCTTATATGTCAATACTTTAGGCTATCTACGATGGAGAGGGCTAAAAATTAAAAAATAGTATGATTCGTACAAAAATTCATATCCAAATAATGGCTAGACTATATTCTTATAGAGCCCACCAGACTATTATTTGGCCAAAATGACATCAAGTTTGCCAAATATAGCCCTCACCTCAGCCCTTTCTTCTGGGCTCTCAACTCCTTAATTGCAATAATTAATTTGATAAGAAGAGTCCTCCGAATATTATGTTCTTGGATTAGTGATCAGTTAGTTTAATTATAAATTTATAATATAAACTTAAAACTAATAAATTATTGGGAGGCTATGTTTAGCTCCTTGGTTGGAGATGACATATGAGTCTAACACTGCTCATTTAAAAGTAATTTTTTGTAGGACTATAATTATGGACGGAACTATATTTAATCATTTTGATTGGAAATGACATTAGGCAAAGTAATGGGAGTAAACACAAGGCTCTGCTCTTCCCTTCCTTAAGCATTGTATGTGGGTAGCCTTTTCTTTGTCAAATTTTACCTAACACATTGACATTTAACATTACTCGTTACTGCTAATACATGTTATCTGGTGCTAAAGCGAAGGTTTAGGATTTGACTTTTAAACTTGTAGGTAGCTAGATACATAAGGTTTGCATACGATGTTCTGTCATTTCTGAAACTATTAAAAATAACTTGTTTGCTTAAAATTAAGAAAATTAAAAGTTCTCGATACTTTTTACTTTAATAAAAAATTATATTTTTACACTTAAAAGTCAATATTGATACTATTTAATTTACCTTTTATTTTGTACTTATCGTTAAAACTCAAAGTTTTCAAATCATTTTTAATAGGTTTCTTTAAAATTAATTGTTAATCAAACACTGAATATATTCTTTATGTGTTCCCGTTTACATCATTGTGCAACAAATTTAACGATCCGGTCACCAAACAATGCATCTTTAGAGGCCTCCCACCTTTTTTTCTTTTTCGAAAATAAATAATACTAATCAAGACTAAATTGCATATTAAAATATCCCAGCCTGCCCAACGTCCAAAGATTGTTGAGGTGCTATATTTTACCTATTACGCACTATTTTTAATTTTGGATCGTCGGATCAGATGAATTGAAAAAATATTAATAAAAAAATAATAAAAGTGTCTGAGTAGTAAAAATAAGTGTGTGAATAGAACTACCCTTCTGGTATTATTGGACCATTTCAATCCATTTTATTTTTTCAAACATGATCTCATTATCTTATAATGCGAGATCATGTTTGAAAAAATAAAATGGATTGAAATGGTCCAATAATACCAGAAGGGTAGTTCTATTCACACACTTATTTTTACTACTCAGACACTTGGTAGCAAAACCAAGAGGTCTGGGATGATCTCATTATCTTATAATGCGAGTACCTAAGAGTGTTTAGTCTAATGGTCAGGCCCTTGGTAGCAAAACCAAGAGGTCTGGTGTTCGACTCCTCTCAAGGTACCCACCTAGCAATTGCTAGAGTTTCTTGCCTCCCAAATGTTGTGGGGTCAGGCGGGGGGCCTAGTGATTTGTCGGGTCAAAGATCCGGAGACACTAGTTTAAAATAAAATAATGCGAGTGAAATTATATTTTTTGGCTTTTCAAGTTTGAGGTAATTTTAAAATTAGTCACGAGATTTTAATTTATTTCAAATTAAACTATGGAGTTTTGAAATTATATCGATTTATACATTCTGTTGTTTGAAGGTCTAGTCCTTCGTTAAACGACGGCTTGCCATATGGGGCACTTGTATAGAACTAACTTATAAACCACATTTGCCCAATTTGAACCATAATTTTGCAATCGCTGTAGTTTTGGTGCACACCACATCAATTTAGGAAAAACCAAAGCTTTGTAATGTATTTTTTATATACATGTAGTGCAACTGTGTCATATAAGTACCTTTATGAAAAACGAGTCACACAGTTATCGAATTATTAGTTTAATGATGATCAACAATCTGAAGATATAAATTGATATGATATTTATTTTATTTTTTTGATTTTGCCAAAACAATAGATTTTGTTAAAGTAAATGTTAGATTAATCACCTATAAAAGTTCAAACCCACGTCGTCATGTAAGAGCTCAACTCCCCTTTATCACACAGGCCACTTGCATATATTGAATTGAATTAAAACTGTGTAGCCGTTTTGAAAATCACAAAGTTAAAACCTTTGTTGTGTAACATATATTTAAGGGGTGTGATATCCATACACCCCTTTTTATTTATCTCACACCTTTTTAGATTTCGGCTGTCGGATCAGATGAATTGAAGAAGATCCAACGAACAGAAAATAATATAAGTGTGTGAGAAGTAAAAATATGTGTGTTTACTCTATCTGTTTAGTTCAAAAGAAACACTATACCAATTTTCTCACCAGTTTTTCTTGACAGCCAAACAGTAATTGAAACAACAAAAGTGAGTCACACTTACCCAAATCTGACGTGTGTCCTTGCGAGAGTTGAGGGACTAAGATTCTTTATCCTCTTCTTTTTATCTCATTTTATCTCCTCCTCTCACATTTTCTTATTTTACTTTTATTTTATTATAAAAAAATAATATAAGATGTTGATATAATTTAACATAAAATGAGAGGGAAGGGAAGGGAAAAAAATGAAAAGAGAATCCTACTCCAGAATAGAGTGGCAGCTACCGCTGTATAGGTCTAACCTAGGTGGCCATTTTGCTATGCATGCCTAAAAAGCATATAAAAAGGAAAATGAAAACTAAATAAAATAAAATCGTTATTGGTTTGAAGACAGTGTACGGAGATTTCATCTGGCAATGGAGATCTACACTCTGCTCTGTTTTTGTGGGCTTATTATGTTGGGACCAAAGTCTAAAATATTAGTAGTTTAAAAACATAGAAATTTTGATGGAAATATTAAAATATTATCGATATCGATAAAAATTAAATAAAAATTATGAAAATTTTAAGAAAAACTTAAATTTTTTTATTGAAACTTTGCAGGATGTTTATTTAGTCAATTATCTATTATTTTATCACAAAAAATTAGAAGGAAATGCATTGCATGATGAATTTAACTGATTTAAGTTGATTATATAGCGAGCTGGCAAATATTGTGAGTGTAGAAAATATGTAGTAATTAATGAAAAAAGTTTAAACACACCATAATCATTTATATATAATGAATTAGTACAATATTTTACATTTTATACATTGCATGGTAAGATACATGATTGACTTAGTACCACATAGAGTTCCTATGAGGTTCAAAATTTTCACTATCTTCATCATGTCTATGTGTAGAGCAAGTGTATTGTGAAGAGTAGTCATCAAATGATAAATCCCCAAAATAGTTTTACATGTAATTGTTAAGATGTCACCCATATGGATCCGAGATTGGTTGACGTTGTCTATAAGCAAAATCATTTGAAGATTGAGTCTTTGATTTTTTCCACCCATATAGATCTGAGATTGGTTGACATTGTCTATATATATATATAAATATAACTACAACTAATTAGTTAGGTGAGTGAACGTGGTGAGTAGTTCAAAAGTAGATACTTGAAAAGAAATTGTAAAATTTTTATTGTCATGTGCAAATTTGTTTCTTGCAAAAAGAATTCAAAACAAAACCATATATATAAATATTTTAGTATATTTTCACAAAAACATAAGTGATATGGTGGTCAAGATGTTGAAGGAGTAAAATGGAAGAGGTTCGAATTCCCTTGATGTTTTTTTTAAATATAGAAATTAAAAAAACACGAAAATTTCGATGGAAATATCGATGACATCAGAAATATCGGTAGTCCAAAAACACAAAAATTTCGATGAAAATATCGAGATATTATAAATATTTTAGACCTTGGTTGGGACCAATAAAAGAAGTTTATTACCAATTGTACCATAAAAATTAGGAATTTTATTACAAATTGTACTCTACTTCTCACTTTGTGATGGGGGTATTTCAGACAAAGTAACCGCCATGGCTGACATATTTAATTTATTTATTAATATCAAAGGGAAACTCGTACAGTGCAGCATGTACAGTACATAGGACTAGGGCTGGAAAAAAATTTCAAAAATTTCAAACCAAACCGAAAAATTCTCGAAACCAAATCCAAAAAATCCCATACCAAAATTCCCAAAAATTTCGGTACCAAATACCGAACCGATCCCAAAAATTCGGTACGGAAATCGGTCTCAAGTTTTTGGGATTTTGGTAATCCCAAACCAAATCCAAAATATATATATATATATATATATTATTTAATTTTCAAATACCTTTCAAACTCCTTCACTAACTGTATGCAAAAATCTCTTTCATTTTTTTGCTTTCATTTTGGTAAATAGCAAATTCTTTTTACTGCAATGAGTCATCCTAGTACTACATCCATTCTCTTTACTACAAAATAACTTGATCACTTCACTCATGCTTGGGAACTGTCTATAGACTATAAATATGCATAGATTGGGCGCACACTGCACAACAACACAAGCAAGTTATTATAGCCCAAAATAAAAAGCCGAAAAAGCCCAAAAGCCTAAAATTATTTCGGGATTCCTGATTGGTCCCGAAATCCCGAAACTATTTCGGAATTCCCAAAAATTTGGTTTGGGATCGGTATTGAAATTGGAATTCCCAAAAATTTCGGTTTGGGAATCGGGACAAGGGTTTCGGTATGGGATCCCATACCGAACAACCCCTACATAGGACTAATACATATGCCAGAGGATTTGATTTAAATTTGCTGTTTTAACGTTACAAATATTATGATTTAGTGGTATTTCTCTTCACTTGTAAGTAAGAGGTTTCATATTCAATTCTCTCCAACGATGAATTTAAACCACATTATTATTAGCTCATTGTAAGGCTTATCAAGCTCACTTCCTCACCCATTAGACCTACTCCAATCCTTGAAGTAAAACTCAAATTTTAGGTTCTAAACTTATTCTCCAACCCTTGGACAAATATGAGTTTTAACCCAAAACTCATTTTGGGGACAAATTTAGGCTAGGATTACCCTTTCAATTAGTGCGGCTGGCTCACTATATATGTGTATTTGTTTAGTTTTATATTTATAAATTCCTTGAATCCAACGGCTAAGATCTAATATGATCAAATTTAACGGTGAAAAAAGATCTAACAGTTCAAATTTTAAATCCAATGGTTAAAGTAATTAAATTCTTTTATGTGTTTCATATTATTTCATAGTGTTCCAAAAGATTCATGATATCAGTTTAATGATTTTTCAATATTTATCGGAATTTAAATATTTTTAGTTTAAAATGTTTATAAAATTAAATTAGGATAGTCTACATAATTTGTTTTTTATGTAAAAAAAGTTACTTTAAGAAAAAAAATTATCTTGAATTCATTATTTAATAATCTCAGACTAAAATTTTAACAAAAAAGAATTGGAGGATAAAAATTGTTTCTAGGTTAAAAACTTTAATTTATGAATTAAAAATTTTAGATTTAACCCAAGAATTACAAATGGTCTTAGGTTTAACCCAAGAATTACAGATAGTCTTAGTGTAGATAACATAGTTTTCTCAAAAAAAAAAAAAAAATCTACGGTTCTAACTTATAAAGTCATTTCTAATCGAGCCGGCCAAATAGTTATAGGCCAAAATATAGCTCGTTTTGACACATAACTGATCTCCAAGGGAGAGTTGGGCCAACAAAAATGGGGACCCACTAGGCCAAAATATAGCCAAATGACTAGAGGGCTAGCAAGCATTGGGCTTAGCTGTTCTGATAGTTGACGTCATGTAGTTTTTTTTGTTTTTTTTTATATATAATTTTTTTTAAGATGAAATTAAAAAAAATTAAAAAAATTCGATTTTTTTCCTATAAATACCTAAATCATTTCTACACAATTTCTTACATTATTTTCACCCTTCCATACTATCTTACCTCGTTTTAATGTCTAAGTTGTTAACATGCAAATAAAATTAAAATATTTGATAACATGAAACTTAAACAACATCAAATTTAAAACAAAATTTAGCAACAAGTGGCCCTCAAAATATATTCGGAAATCTTATTTTAATATGGTAGTATAATTCAATTAATCGATAAAATTAAAGCATAAAACTAAAATAATAAATTATTGAGGAGGCTAAAAAATAGCCCCAGTTGGAGATTGAATATAATTATGGCTTGGCACTGTACATTAAAAAAATGGTAAATTACAAAAAATACCTTAACTATTGGGTCGTTAACAGTTTCATACCCCCATCTTTAAAAAATTTCAATGTCATACCTTTGCTTACGAATTTGTTGCAATGTCATACCTTCCGTCAGTCTTCCGTCAGTTTCTCAGTTAAATGCTGACGTGGCACACTTTATATTAAAAAAACTAATAAAATAATATTAAAAACTAAAAAAAATATTTAATATTTTTAAATATTAAAATATTAATTAATTTAAAACAAAAAAAAAACAAAAACAAAAAAAAGAAAACAAAACACACACACACCATCAAACCTTCCTCCACCCCCACCTCGTCCCCCCTCCTCCTCCTTCCTTCTTCCCACACCCATTTCTGCAACCCCAAGAAAAGAAAAGAAAAAAAAAAAGCATCTCCCCCCCACCACGCCCCTGCCCCCTCCTCATTCTCCTTCCTTCTTCCCACACCTATTCCTGCAACCCAAAGAAAAGAAAAGAAAAAAAAAGTTCTCTCTGCACCCACCCCTTCACAAACTCGAATTTGGGTTTTTTTTTCCTTCACGAATTGGGATATGGGGAAGAAGGAAGGAGAAGGAGGAGAGGGGGTAGGGGCGAGGGGAAGGGAGGGAGGGCGGGGGTAGGGGCGTGAGGTGGGGGGAATGCTTATTTTTATTTATTTTTTCTTTTCTTTGGGTTGCATGAATGGGGATGGGAAGAAGGAAGGAGGAGAAGGGGCAAGGGGAAGGGAGGGAGGGTGGGGGTAGGGGCGTGGCGGGGGGAGGATGCTTTTTTTTCTTTTCTTTTCTTTTCTTCAGGTTGCAGAAATGGGTGTGGGAAGAAGGAAGGAGAAGGAGAGGGGGACGCGCGCGCGCCGGGGGGGGGGGGGGGGGGGTTTGTTGGGGTCTGATGGTTTTTTTAATTTATATATATATATATATATATAAAATTTAAATTAATTAATATTTTAATATTTAAAAAATATTAATTTTTTTTACTTTTTAAATATTATTTTATTAGTTTTTTTAATATAAAGTGTGCCACATCACACGACACGTCAGCATTTAATTGATAAATTAACGGAAGACTGACGGGAGGTATGTGAACAATGTCATACCTCACGTCATCAGTGGGACTTTGTGCTTCATATTCTCAGACTCGTATGTGAGCAACCCTAAAACGTAAGAGTGAGTATCACATACGTTGATTTAGCTAGTAGACGGCTCGCCGCCCATGCTTGAAAGTATTTAGGCCCAAGTCTTGTTTACTTATTAACGTACTTTTAAAACTTTTAAAACCATGCACATCAAAAATAGTTAAAAAAAAAAAAAAACCAAAGTATGATATTTATTAAAATAGTTTAATAAGATCAAAGAGAATTTGGCATTCTCAGACAAATATCATAAAAACAAACTTCAGGATGCGAACAAGCGTTGGCAAGATATTAGGGATGAGAGATTAGTCGAGCTACAAGCCTCTACTATTCAGCCTATTCTATCACTCACCCACTCACAAAAATTATGCTATCTGTTTACACCAAAGGTTAACCCGGTTTCTCTCACCTCCGAGCAACTGGGAGTTGAGAGAAAGCAGCAGGCCCTTACAGTTTGAACAAATATTGAACTCCAAACATAAGCTTTACATAATTTTATGAAATTCTATACAGTTTAGACACTCTAGCAGTTGGTGGCCTCAAATTCTTAATTTGGAAAATGGTGGATGGGTGCGGCCATATGTCGGGGAAAGGCGACAGTCATTACGCAAACATGAGGGTGAGGACTGTTCGGGGGGGGGAGACAAACTCCATCTCCCTCCCTCCCACCCCCAGTCGATCGCCATAACTAAATACTTTTTGTGCTGTAATTATTGTTTCATCCACCCAACGAAGATTTGTGGCATTATTATCCACAGAGATCGAAAAGCAAGTTGACCTCTTCCATTATGCTGTCTTAGCTACGGTTGGGTTTCCCTGCGTTTTATAATCCATGTAGGGTGGCTTTGGTTGGACACAGTTAATGATTTTCCTCCTACTTCCTACTTTCTATATATTCTCGTTTGGCGTCCTTATTTGGATTTGGGTACTTGGTATAATAATAGGGTTTTTGTAGTTTAGTACAGTTATACAAGTACTCAATTTTTAGAGGTGATTCTAAATTAATTCTAATTTTTAAGATATTCCAAATTACAACTTAACGTTTTGAAATTGGGCACGTTTGAAGTCAGCAACGTTAAGTGGATGACTTCACTAGCATGGAATGAATAATGTGGACAAATATTCAAACTAGTTTTCACTACCTCTACCTGTAGAGCTATGAACCCTAAATCGACCCCATATATAGTCGAGAGACATGTTACCTCTAAAGCTATACAAATTTTGGCTAAAAATGGTCGATTTGGGAATTCAAAATTCCATATATATATGTGACATGTGAGCGAAGGCCCACTTCAATATATGCGTATGTCATTACTTAACACTAGTGACCTAAAAGATATCCAGTTTTCAAAATATAAAGTAGGCATTAGTTAAAATGTTTTAAAAATTTGAGACTATTTGGAATCACTTTCAAAACATTTGGTATTTATCCATACTTACAAAGATGGTTAATATACAAAAGACTGAATACCAAGTTCATTGTTAACTCAGACGTTCTAGATTATATATCATTCGTGAAATTAAACGTACAAACATATATATGAATTTATATACATGTAGTTTATGTGATCAGTTGGAGTATAAATTAGGGTTCGTTTTGTGTTGTGTTGCTTCGGCAAGTTGTTGTGGCCTCGGTGTTTTAGCAATGGTTCCATGCGAGCATTTAGTGCTAGTTTGCTGCATCTATCGTCTTTGTAACAGACTTGTATCGTTTGCTCTAGTTCTTGTGGTAGCTATGTAGAGATTTTATCTCATTTGTTGTGCGAAATTCTGTCCAGATCAAGAAATTAATAACTAAAGAATATGTACTCATACGGCACCTCTTGTATTTTTCGATTCTTGTAAATGAAATCTCTCTATCACTGCTTATAAAAGAACCGTACTTATAACTTTTTTTGTTAGCTACATTTAAATATAACTGCAATGTTGCTTGTTATTTCGCAAGCATTATGGATGCATGCATGGTTTAATGAGTTTGAGACTTTTAAAGTACCAAAAGAGAGACATACGTGTTGATCAAAGTGAAATAATAATGTGGTCACACGCCAACATTCAATTCACGACGTGCTATGCACCTTTCGTTTTTGCGATGACTATAAATAATTAGATTAATTACATAAAAACACAGCTACAAAAGCAAAAACGTGATTAGCACAACCTGATAACAATTAATAATTAGAAAACAATTAAGCTGAGAGAAATGAGAAGCTTATCCTACAAACAACAAACCTAACACTAGATTATATTATAATTTTTTTGTCAAACAATATTTTATTAAATTAATTATCGACAAGATTTAAACTCACGACGTTATATAAGAATTTAACTCATTTTTACCACTATGGAACCACTTGCATATGATATCATACGATTCAAATGTGATTATTCACGTGTATGTGAGTGCGTAATGTGTAGACCTGACAGTTTCTTACACGACACGTAAACGACATGAAAATAACGGGTTTCGGGTCAACACGATAACTAATCGGATCGTTATCGGGTCACACGATAAGAACCCGTTAATAACGGGTCCTTAACAGGTTTACACGATAGTGACATGCGGATAACCTGTTTCGACACGAAAAGGAAAAAGTTATTTTGATGATTTTAATTTTTTTTTATTACTAAAAAAAACTTACCATAAAATATAATAACTATAGTGGATATATATATATATATATATATATATATATATATATATATATATTGTTCATTAATTATTATTCTAAATAAATTTAAAAAATTTAAGTTTTATTTATTTATTTTATAAAATATTATGAGCAACGAGTGAGATTAAAAAAATTATAAAACACATTAAAAATAAAAACATCAAGTAATTTAAAAATACCAGATACATTTAAATATTTAAAATAATTAATTTACAAGTGCAAAAAATGTGAAAAAATATGCAAGCACTCTTAATCGCATCCTCTACGCTTTAAAGGTGCGTACATGAATTTTTAAAACTATACAAACTCTCATGTATTTTATGTTGGAAATGTGCCCTAAAACCAATCATATGATGATACTTTGCGGACATTTCACATGTTAAACTAATCTAGTTTACTATAAAGGGCAAACGTTATTGTTTTAAGCTGTCTCATATAAATGTTATATGCTTAAACGATAAGTCCGAGGAATATGTGATTAAGAGAATGTAATCTAAAGAAGTTAGATTCATGAGACCATTCTCTTTCGTATACATATCCTAAACGTTCCTGATCATAGGATTGCCAATTGGGCATTGACAGTCCGTTAAGATCAGTATGTGCTATGTCTTCTCTTAGGGAGAATGATTGGTCTCGAGTCATTGGTGTGACTGACTCCAAGACAAGCATGTAGGTGCTCAATAGAGAATGAGTCCACTGAACACGATAAACGAGGAGTTCTCATACTCATGTCACATGAGAACTCATGGTTGGGATAATGCAAAGTAGTCTTTTGACCTGAGACATCATAGTTGTCTTGTGGTTAGGTCCTTGATCTTTGACTATGTCAATGTCACTCTATCAGAGGGTGTCCACGGCATAGTTGGGGTTAAGTCACTTAGCCATGGAGGCAAGTGAATGCGCAACAAGGGATCTCTAACCTTCAAACTGTTTGAGGGAGAATACTCTATGATATGATTTAGAATCTCTGGCCAGAGTATGAATGAGATTTGGAAAGTCGTTCCGAATCACATTCAAAGTAATCATATAAGTAAATGAATCGCATTGGATAGTAGACATGAATAAACTATCAAACCAAACAATGTGGTCAAGAGTGTTTTATTAGAGAATGACCGTATTGCATTGTAATCCTAAACTGAATAGGTTCTCCACCTCTTCTGATTAGCTTGGGTAGCCATGACATACTGCTAGGTGTCACTCATGGTTTGTGGAAGCCCTAAAGGTGAGTAATCACTAAAGGGAGAATTGAAAGTAAGTTTTAATTCATAATCGATTTGAAAGAGTTATAATCGCCCACTGACGGGATTTTAAACCGCACAAATTTAACCCTCTTTTTGACAATTGTAGTATAGGTATAAGTAGGGTATCGTTCTAGGCCGGGGATTAGGAGGGATTGCTAATCTACTCTAAATTAATTTAAAAATATTAAACAAGACTCAAGGACACAAAATTAGGCTAAAAACTCTAATAATTCAAAACACACTAAAATGACTCAAAACAAAGAAAACAAATTAAATAAACACTAGGAACTAAAATGGACGGAAATCGAATTAAAAGATTAAAAATAATAAAAACTAACTAAATAATATAATTTAATAATGGGGGGGTTTGGTTTTGGCGAAACGTGAATTAAACTTAAATAAATTACAAAATTGACAAAAACATAAAATAAAAATGAACGGATGGGCGACGGACTGGCTAGAGGGTTCTTCTCCACACATGACACATATGCAATCTAAATTGATTTTCAGTTGTTCTTTCAATAAATTATAAATCTCAATACTCCAGATTAACCGTGAACAGCACTTTTTTAATCTTCAAGTTTTCCTTAAGTTATTGAATTGGATGAACAGCATACAACAATTCAACACATTCTCTAAAAGTCCCCTACGTGAAAAGCACAATAGAGATACAATCAAAGATCATTAAGCTTTGTGAAAACTATAAGTACTGACGAGGCATTCGTAACTATGAAAAGCATGATACTCCTGCCAAGAATTTACTTAACATGATTGTGGATAACAACCTTCACTACTCATGAATATAAGTTCATAACGATTAGGTGAAATTCACTTATATTCTAGCATCAAATTCATGCATGTAAATTAAGTATGCATTCTTAATCGACAAACACAAATAAGTTATTAATCAAGCAGTTAAGCAAATTAAATTCACAACTCAGAAATCACAACTGAAGTTACTAATTCAAATTACAAATATAATCATGGCTTTGAATTAACCTCTAGCCAAAACAAATTAATTACACATATTTATAAATTAAAACATAAATTAAAACATAAGTTTGGAAAGATTTAACCGGAAGAGTGTGCAAGGTTTCCACTGCACCGTGAGCTGCTTAGGTCCTGCACTCCACTTTCTCTTCAGTCAGCGCTTCAATTGGCGACCTCCTGACAGCAACGCTGCCTTGCTGGCAGCTTCTTGATTTCCCCTCAGCGCAAGGCTCTGATTGACTCCCCTGCTGCCAAAGGCAGCCTTCTGTTCTTTATGCGTGCTGCCCGTTGGCAGCCTCTGTTTCTGTTTTTGTTTCTCAGCTGCCAAATGGCAGCTGCCTTTCTTTCTTCCCGAGACGCCTGATGCTTCTTGCAGCTCCGAGGCCTTCCAATTGATCTCGCCTGATGGGCTGCTCCGAGAGCCCTCGTGACTTTCCTCTCTCTGCGCTTCCCGACTCCTCTTCTATTTATTTCCTTCTGTTTTCTTATATTTTTTTGTTCTTCCTATCTCGCTGCCCCAAGGCAGCGCCCTTCTCCCTTCTGCCCGAGGCCTTAGCACTCTTTTTATTCCGTTTCTTTGCCTTTCTCTCTCGGTGCTTCTCTAATTTCACGTTGCCAAAGGCAGCTTCGGTCCCCCCTTGTTTCTGATTTTTCCTCCTCATTATTGTTTTTCTCTTTTGAAATCTGCCTTCAAGGCCCCCCCACGAGGAGCTCATCATATTTCTCCTTTTGACTCCACCGAATGCATGTGCCCTTATTCTTGCCATCTGTTATCACACACAGCAAATTATATTTAAATAAATAAATAAATATATATATAAATATATATATATATATATTATTTTTCAAATGATAAGTATAATTCAACAGACAAGATAATTTAGATGAAATTATTACTTAACACTTCACTTATTCTATTTTTATTTTCTTAACTTGAAAATCTTATAAAACATAAAAAATAACGTAAATAGCTCAAAATATAACGAACTAACTAAGAAAAGACGAGTGAATTTGATATAAAAATATATAAAAATATAATCCGATCACCCACTGTCTCGCTAAAAGGAACCTAATGGATCGTACACCGTGTAAGGTAGAGATTGAAGAAACAACGGAGATGAGTAAGAATAATTAAATGGTTTAATTATTTATGGCTAGGATTAATTAATATGTTAATTAATCAAACGAATAAGTTCGTTATAGACCTCGGGTTAGTTTTGGGCCTCAAGGCCCAATGGGCTTTGAACGTCAAGCCCATTGACTTAAGTTGTATGACAACTTAATGAATAAAGATTCAAGAGGGCCCAAAACAGCCCAAAGACCCTAAGAGGCCGGCCACATAGAGGATGGAGTGGTTTTTGGACTTATTACAAGTTTGTCACTCCAATGAAGGTAGGTATAAATATGACTTTATAGCCTTTTCATCCTTAGGGTTTTCTTTAGGAGAAAAGATGAGAACACTTCTCTCCCTTTTCTCTCTAAGTGGCCGGCCCCCTTGGAGGGGATTAACTAGCATCTAATCCTCCTCCAAGGTCACTCATCTCTTCTAAATGCTCACCTTGGTGTGGATGCTTAGAGGTTCCCTTTTCTTGGGAACTTGGAGAATCCATTCTACCATCCTCCTCCAAGAAATCCATGGAGCCAAGAAGCAAGGAATGAAGGCCCTCTCCTTGGGTGATTAGCCTTTGCTTATGCAAAGAGGAATCAACAAAGGTATAAGATTTCTCAACTCACTTTATTTTGAGTTGAGTCTTGGTTCACCTATCTACTAGGCTTTGAATTTCATGGGTTAAGTTTTGTTTTTGAGTGCATATAAACATGATTCCGCTTTTAAATGTTAATTGCATGTTGTTGATGTTGCTCAAATGAACTTGTTTTTCACAAATTTTCCTTCTTTTAAGGCAGTTCAAAATAAATAAAATTCATAATCATTAATGTATAAGTCTGAAAAATGTGAAAGCATATATAAAGGGGTGTGATATTCACACACCCCATTTTACTTTTCACACACCCTTCTAATTTTCGACCGTCGGATCGGATGAATTGAAGAAAATCAACAAATAGAAATTAACAAGGGGTGTGTAAGAAGTAGCATGGGGTGTGTGGATAGCACACCCCTATATAAATGCTCATGATTGCATCCTCTACCCTTAGACAATCGTTACATGGTCGTTTAGATTTTTAAAACCCTCCAAATCTCATGAATAATGTTTTTTTAGTGCAAAATTAATAATATTGTAGAAGTGTAAAAAATGTAAAAAAAAGAAAAATATACAATCACTCGTAATCACAAGTTTTACAACTTGCGTGAAGGGACCAACTTTGAAATCTAACACCATAATCTAGGCCTGGCAAACGGGTCGTGTTTGTCGTGTTCGTGTAACACCTGTTATCTTAACGGGTCGTGTCGTGTCACACCCGTTATCTTAACGGGTCCTTAACAGGTAAAGTGACCCGATCTGCTATGACCCGTTATGACCCGTTAAGAAAAATATATTTTTTTAAAAAAAAATTGCACATACCACACATTGCCACATAAATATTACTTCAAAACATTAAAACATTTGTCGTTTAAGTACTATATCTACACCCGAAAATAATACTTTTATTAAGTATATAACATAAGATTTTGTGATATCCACATCCACTAGTGTAAATATTTTAATTGAAGATCGAATTCATTCATTGTATTCATATAGGGTCAAGGAGTGTAGCTGTAAAAAATCATGATTTTTCGTTTATAACCGTCGAAAAGTTTTGTCCCGTTACTTGATCTCTAAATGTTTGTTTTTTGTGATTTTGTACAGATGTGATATCGAAACATATACAAACAAGTTTGATGGTTGTGATCGTTGAAATTAGTTTCGGAGAATTCGTATCCCATCAAAATGATAGATTGACTAACACTTAAGAGTTTATTTATACTTTCATTAAGTATAACATAAGATTTTGTGGTATCCACTTGTGTAAATATTTTAAATTGAAGATCGAATTCATTTATTGTATTCATGTAGGGTCAAGGAGTGTATCTATAAAAAATCATCAAAATCGGAGTTAAAATAACTGTTAAATTGTGATTTTTTGTTTATAACCGTCGAAAAGCTTTGTCCCGTTACTTGATCTCTGAATGTTTGTTTTTTGTGATTTTTTGCTGATGAGATCTCGAAACATATACAAACAAGTTTGACGGTTGTGATCGTTGAAATTAGTTTTGGAGAATTCGTATCCCATCAAAACAATAGATTGACTAACGCTTGAGAGCTTATTTTTACTTTCATCAAGTATAACATAAGATTTTGTGGTATCCACTTGTGTAAATATTTTAAATTGAAAATCGAATTCATTCATTGTATTCATATAGGGTCAAGGAGTGTAACTGTAAAAAATCATCAAAATTGGAGTTAAAATAACCATTAAATCGTGATTTTTCGTTTATAACCGTCGAAAAACTTTATCCCGTTACTTGATCTCTGAGTGTTTGTTTTTTGTAATCTTTTGTTGATGTGATCTCGAAGCATATACAAACAAGTTTAACGGTTGGGATCGTTGAAATTAGTTTCGAAGAATTCGTATCCCATCAAAACGATAGATTGACTAACACTTAGAGTTTATTTATACTTTCATTAAGTATAAGTTATAACATAAGATTTTTTGGAATCCACTTGTGTAAATATTTTAAATTGAAGATTGAATTCATCCATTGTATTCATATAGACTTTGAGCTATATTTTCACTAATGGTAAAACTCTCATCGTAATATAAACGATCCAAACCATTCATCTTCATGCATCCTCTAAGAGATCATGTTTTCAAAAAAGAAAATCCAAAAAAAAAAAAAAAATTTGGTGAGAAAAATGAAACGTAAATGTAAACGACAATCAACGGTTAAATTTAAATCTATAGTTTATGGATAATGGAAAACCTCAGTGAAAACATCGTCAATAAGTTCCAATACCATTTCCCTCCGTGATTAATGAAACTTGAAGGGTTTTATTGTAAAAAATGTACAAGGTTCCTCAATCTTTAAACATAACTCTCTTCATTTTGCATATCTTTGAACATTTGTATTTTGTAGTATGCACTAATGTTTTTTCATTAGACTCTTATTTTGGGGTATGTAAACTTGAAAAAAAAAATGTTTTATTTATTTATTTTTTAATGTTTTAAAGTAGTATTTATATGACAATATGGTATGTATATATTAATTTAGTATTATGTTTTACATTTTTAGGGTCAAATAATGTTTTTCATTTTCATTATTTATTGATTTAAAAAATATTTTTCTTAACGGATAACGGGTCGGGTCATATTACCTGATAATATTAACGGGTTGATTTCGGGTTGGGTCATATTACCTGTTTATTTTAACGGATGTTACACGACACGACCCGTTAAGCTATCAAGTATGACACGAAAACGACACGAACACGAGAAACACGACACGAATGCCAGGTCTAGTAATGTGTATGGGGCCTCTCAAGTCGTCTCATTAATTAATTAATTAACTAATTAAAGTATAGTGGTGAAGTTTGGTACGAGTTTGAAATGATATTAAATGTGGTCTAGGAGAGGTCCGTTTTATTCCCAACATTAGGTTCCTCTACTGGGGGACACTTTCTATTTCCACATTCTCTTTTCTTTCTTTTTTTCTTACTTATTTTTCATCTTGTTTTATTTTCTTTGTCCCTTTGTCCCTTTGTCCCTATATAGTACCAATATTATTTATATATCATATTCTGGATCAAAAATCTCCAGACTTCAGTACATATAATATCTATAATTTGCCTAACTGCGGTTTAATTGTTCATTAATTCTTCCTACCTAAGCACTAGCCTTTTCATTATTTGACAAATGACAATAATATGAGTGATTCCATTCAATACATGCTGTAATTTGTTTTTGTACGTACATGAGTTTAGCCAAATTAACTAAGACAGCGTGTTCTACCGTCTACACTTGAGTTTGCATCCGTCTCTCTGTAATTTAAATAAATTTAACGTAATTATCTTCTCTTTTATTAAAAAATATCTAAATGTCTGAATAATACGAATTGTATTGAATTTCCCCGAAAAGACACTAATCATTAGAATTTGTGATGTTGACGACAAATAGCAGCAGACAATTTGAAGGAGGTTATGAAGATGTTAAGTATTTGTGGCTGTTTTGTTTTTTGGTCCAATTCTTTTTGTGGTTGATGCATGCCTTTTGCTTTGCTGCTGTTCAATTTTATGGGACCTCATCCATGTCGAAGTCAGAGTCATCATCCCACATACATATAGGCTAGGGTGGAATCTCATGTGCGTTTGTCTCCTGCGGACGAAATATGCGGATGATGTGTGCTGCCGAACATCCAACCATTGTGATCAGCCGAGTCTATCGGTAGAATCGGTAGAATTGGGTCCTAAAGAACCGTCTAGGATATGTATATTGAAGAGAAAGGTTTCATAAGTCTAATTTCTTTATCACATTCTCTTAAGTATGTATTCATTGGATTTATTGTTTATGCGTATACTATTTAATGAGGCGGCTTTAAAACAATAATCTTTGTCCTTAAATTGAACTAGATTAGCTTAATATGTGAAATGTTCGTAACCAGGGGCGGATCTATATAGGGACCGGGGTGGTTCTGAGGCCCTCCGAAGATCGGGAGAATGCTTGTGAAGTACCATGGAGGACCACCCTAAATTTTAGATGGAGCTCTATGAAGGATTGGATGGCATAAATCATTGTGAAAAATAAAAATTAGTATCCTAGTAGGTATAAGATCCACAACTGAATTGAGTTTTCTTTGCCGGAGTTTGAATATGTTGTTGCAGAACCGGCTGGGTAAAGTGAATGAAGAAGATTGGTTGTGTCTGTACGTCTGTCTTTTATGAAAACGGTGCCGTTTTGCTTTTTTTTTTTCCCTTCTTGTCTCTTTTTTCTAGTTGGACCCACTATCTTCTCTCTAAATAATTTTTTTTTATCTCATTCTGCCATTTGACCCTTTTTTATATCCCTGCAATATATTGAAAGCTAAACATAATTGTAACCTTTTAAATTATGAAACTTTATCGAAAAGTTATCGGTACTATTTATTTTAACGAAAAACCACATTTTAACACTAAAAAGTCAATCATGGTACTATTCACTTTACCCTTTAATTTGTCCTTATCGTTAAAACTTAAAGTTTTCAAACTCTTTTCATTAGTTTTCCTTTTAAATTAATAGCCTTCACCTCATAATTATTGATATCTTATAAGAAATAAAACCTTTTAATTTACTAATATTCTTAAAAAAAAAACCATTCAATTTACTAGTTCTCAAGAAAATTGACACTAAATATTGTAGTAAGGCTTTTAATCTTTATCTTTAAAAGACAAAAACAAGGCTGCCCATATACACACAAAGTGTTCATTTAAAAAATAGAAATTTTTTTTATCCGCTACACACTATTTTCGTCTACAGAATCTTTAAATCTTTTATACTAGGACCACCTGAGGTTGGAATCCTGCATCTGCCACTGTCTGTAACATATCATCTTATTATTGGCTTGAGGGCACATTTTATATAGATATTCGTGAAACGGGTGTTGGGTTGTGATAACTTGGGTTATATTTGTGTAAATTTGAAGTAGCAAGCTATTGATTTGGATTTCGATGGAGATAACAAAGAAGTGGACAAAAATGTAGAAAAAAAAACTGAGGATGTAGATGCACAAGATGAAATTGGTGCTGAGAAGGTTGAATTTGAGGCACGGGCCTAGGCTCGCTGCTACATTGTAGCCTACTCACTGTGGGTAGAGGACTCGCCATGGGCTGCTACCACGGTGGAGCCTCATGGGGTTAGTGCCGATTCTTTTACTGTCGTGTTGAGTCTCGTGGATAGTTGTGGTGAGGTTACATCGCAATCTCCATCATTTGGTTCAAAACCTTGAACGTAGAAAGTTCTGTTCATCGTGGTTTCTGAATTTTTCGTCATTGTATATTTTTTTTTATGTTTATTCAAAGAATTAAAAAAAATTCTAGGAATAAGAACATATGAAAAATTTACGAATGCACGAGAAATGAGAAGCTTTGAAGGCGAGAGTCTTCTTCAAGGGTGTCACTACTAGGAATAACATCTTGGACGATGGAGGGGAAACTATCACACAAAGGGAAAAACCGCCACCGGAAACATTGGGTGATGAAGACTCCATCGCGCAAAGCTCGTTACTTCAAGAATTGCGCGATGGATGAAATGTCTTCGTCATGCAAATTGAAGATTGCGTGACGGAAGTCATGGTCGTTGCGCATACCGAGAGACGAAACTGGGTTTGGACCCCCAAACTCTTGCGTGACGGATATAGAGGCTGTCGCAGAGAATTTTAAAATTAGTTTTTTAAATAATCTATTATTTATTTGTAAATTAGTTTTATAAATAATTTATGATTTAATTTTTTTTGTTTATGTAAAAGTGAATTTAATGAAAATAAAAATAGAAAATGTATAGAAGAATATTGAATTGAAAAATTATTGTAAATGTGCATACAAGGGAAAAAAATTATTTTTTAAATTTGAAAACAATTTAAAACAAAACTAAAAAAAGAAGTCTGCGATGTCACAATCGCCGACTGGTGGTGTTGTTGCTGTGTTAGGGGCTGGGAGAAGTAGCTACTGCGACCGGGGGTTGGGAGGATGTAGCTACTGCAGTGGGGGCCTGAGAGGTCGTTTGTGGAGGTAATTCAACGTCGGGGAATTGAATGCCAGATATCTGAAGTGCGTGACATATTTGGTTGATGAAATTGTTTTAGGCTGTAATATGAGACTACTAGGCCATAATCTGCTCCTCTAAGCCCGTCACTTCAGATGTCAGCGTATTGACTTGTTTAGTTCTATGCCTGGAGGATGAGGTAGGCGAATCCCGAAGGCGAGCTTTCCCAAGTCCCCTATGAACATTCCCACTCCGACGACTGAGGGTCGGATCAAGTGTCAGGCATGATTTGAAACATAGCATCCTCAAGGGGAAGCACCTCCTTGATCAGGGGCTCTAGGGGAAGCTACCTCTTCTAGAACTGTCTAGCCCATCTCCACCATGGTGGACTAGAAAAATGAAAAAAAAAAAAAGTTTGAATATACATGTAATTAATATTAATACAAATTGAATATTATAAATGTGAAAGAGCTTACATGAAGCTGCTCCGTTAGCTCATCCCTGGGCCGAACGTACACCTCCTTGAACATGTCAATTTTAGGAAACTTTGACCCCCCTGAATTTTTTTTAAAAAACTGTTAAGATAGATTACCAATTGTGTAATAAAGAGTAAAAAGATTGAAAACTTAAAATAAATATACAGTTACCTTACGTTGCTCCTCCAACCTATAAGAGAAGTGTCGTGAACCCGATCAGTGAAGAAGTTTCTTCTTTGACCGATTGATCGAGTTTGCCTTCACTTTTTTCTGTTGAATTTAAAAAACGTATTAATTTAGATATTTATAATAAATGAGCGAAAAAAATGAAATGTTTTTTTTTAAATTGCAATTTTTTTATTAATATATTACTGAAATATAAATTATACGTCAAAAGTATTTATGTCTTGAAAATGGCTGCAGAGCCACTCCCATTCATCCCAACGGTCTAGCTACTCCATAGGGCACCCAACTTCTAGGGCGACCTCTGGACTGTCATATAGCTCATAATGCTTGTGGAGGCCACTCTTCCATCGAGTGAACCTACTGGAGCAAAGGTTGTTGATGTACTCCATTTGGTTGGAATCGAGGGTAGAGAGCTTATAGTGATGCAGCAAAACTCAACAAATGAATAGTAGTTAAAAATTATAATCTTTGTATACTTTAATAAAAATGTAGTATTTGAGGTTGAAAATACTTACCGATAATTCATAAAGCACGGCGTCCTTGGTTTCTTGTGGCACAGCTCTCCATGACTCCCACCTGAGGGGGCAATGGTTCCTAATAACGCAGCCAACGTCGGTAGCCAACACACTGTGCTTGATGCGATGAATAAGCAAACACACAAATTAAACCCTCTTTTTGACAATTGTAGTAAAGATGTAAGTAGGGTATCGTTCTAGGCCGGGGATTAGGAGGGATTGCTAATCTACTCTAAATTGATTTAAAAATATTAAACAAGACTCAAAAACACAAAACTAGGAAAAAGCCACTTAACTAAACTCTAATAACTCAAAACAATGAAATCTAACTAAATAATACAACTTAACAATGGGGGATTGAGTTTTGACGAGAAGTAAACTAAACCTAAATAACTTGTAGATTTGACAAAAACATGAAATTAAGGTGAATGGATGGGTGATGGACTAGCTAGAGGGTTCTTCTCCACACATGACACATATGCAACATAAATCAATTTTCAGTTGTTCTTTCGATAAATTGTAAATCTCAACACTCCAGATTAACTGTGAACAACACTTTTTTAATCTTCAAATTCTCCTTAAGTTATTGAATTGGATGGGAAAGCGCATACAACAATTCAACACATTCTCTAAAAGTCCCATACGTGAACAGCACAATAGAGATACAATCAAAGGTCATTAAGATTCATGAGAACTATAAGTATTGACGAGGCATTCGTAACTATGAAAAGCATGATACTCTTGCCAAGAATTCACTTAACTCGATTGTGGATAGCAACCTTCACTACTCATGAGTATAAGTTCATAACGATTAGGTGAAATTCCCTTATATTCTAGCATTAAATTCATGCATGCAAACTAAGTATGCATCCTTAATCGACATACAAGAATAAGTTATCAATCAAACAGTTAAGCAAATTGAATTCACAACTCATGAAATCACAACTGAAGGTAATCAATTCATATTACAATTATGTCATGGCTTTGAATCAACCTCTAGCCAAAACGAATTTAGTTACACATTATTCTTAAATTAAACCATAAGTAAAACATAAGTTTGAGAAGATAAAACCGAATGAGGAGAGTGCAAAAACTTCCTCTTTTGCACCGTGAGCTCTCTTTGTGCTCAGTCCCGCCAACCTTGCTCTAGAAAACTGCCTTCTATTTTTCTGTGCTTTGAGCTCCCCCCTTGCACTTCTCTCCGTCCCCCCTCTTTATGTTATATTTTATGCCTCTTTAAAACAAAGGGCAACCTCCCCCTTTTTGCACCGTGTATTCCCCCTGCCTCACTGTCCGCATGTGGCCTTCATTGGCTGCCATCATCTTTTGCATATGTTGCCTTATGTTTCGCTGCCTTTTAAACCAAAGGGCCGCATACTTTCACTGCCCATGCTGTTTGACTTTTCTTTCTGCGCCTGTGCCTTTTATTTTTTCCGTTGCTGCCTCTGTGTTGCAGTTTTTGATTGGCTCTTGGTGCCTTCAGTTCGCAGCCTCCTCACTGATTGGCAGCTTCACTCTGCCGCTGCCTCCCTGGCAGCTTCTTTTGATCCGTGACTTGTTCTCTTTTTTTTATCCCCTTATTCCGCTGACTGCCCACGTCTGATTTGCTGCCTTCCACTTCCTCTATCTAATTGTTATTATATATATATATATATATATATATTATTTTTTTTTCTTTTTCCCGCTGCCCTCCTGGCAGCTTTGTTTCCACCCAAAAACTCTTTATTTTCTTTCTTTAGCATTAGGATATCTCATAGGTAGATCAAATTCTATAAAACACAAAAACAAAGTAAATAGCTCAAAAATATAAGGAACTAACTAAGAAAAGATAAGTGAATTTGATGTAAAATATATATAAATATGAGCTTATCAGTGCTGCTCTTTTGTTGCAGTTGCACAATGTCGAGGATCCCACATAATGGTGATCTCCATAATTATATGTTCCCTATTTTTTTTGTTTTTGGTTAAATGTGTTTTCATATACCCCCACTACTGTAAATTCACCACACTCAAATCAAATCTAGGGTTTCAGAAACCCTAACAAAACATTTCAAGACTAAATACTAAGACCACATTTAGCTACTTATAAGATTGACAAAGTAATTGCAAGAAATAAACAGGGTTCAAATCCAAAATCTACGAATACCGAAATAAAATTGACAAAGTAATTGTAGGAAATAAACACTTGAATTATAATTTTATAGGCTGGTTTACAACTTGGGATGAATGTATAGCTACATGCACGGAGATTTTAATTCAGGATTCCCAATTCCAACCCTAAATCTCTAACCCAGGATTCTTAATTCCCTAAATCCCAACCCAATTTTAACCCTAAATCCGTAAATCCCTTAATTCCAAATCAATTTTAACCCTAAATCCCTAGTCCCTAAATGTTGTAATTACTGGGTGCTTACCTAGTAATATTGCAGTGGCGGGGAAAGGGTGTGGTGTCAGAGTACGGTGGATAGAGAGATTGTTAGAGAGACAAAGAAATAGAGAGAGTCTGAGAAAGGGAGAGAGGAGCTCTAGGTAGTGAGTCTGAGATAGAGAGAGTGCAAGAGAGGGAGAGAAGAGCTTGAGATAATCGAGCGAGAAAGGGAGAGAGAGGGAGAGAAGAGCTTCAAAGAATCGGACAGAATCGAGAGATTATTAAGTGCATCTGAGAGGGAGATAGAGAGTTAAGGCGCGGAATAAAAAATGCGCCCAACTTTGGGAAAAAAAAATCAAATTTTTACATTTTTGCGCGACGAAGATGTTTAAACTTTCGTCGTGCAACCAATTTTTTTTTAAATAATTTTTTTACCATTTGTGCGACAAATATTTACACAACGTCGTTGCGCATAACTATAAATTTAATTTAATTTTTGGTTTAAATAAATAAATATTTTTTTAATTTAATTTTGTTACAAATTTTAAAGGAAACTTTTGTTTGTATACAAAATTTTAAAATACCATTCAATACATTTGTTAATATACATCACAATTTTTCATTAATCCTCGTTTTAACTAGAATAAAGATCATCACTATCGTTAGATTCAAATACCCATACGTCCTCGTCTGTAGGCACATCAACATTGTCGTTCTAGCGCTTAGGTGCATTGTATCGCTGCAGATCCTTGATGTCAATTGTAATGGAATCGATCGGTATTTCAATTTCAGGACCTCCAGATACCTGATACGGTTTTTGTACAATAGTCATATCCCGCAGTGTATCTGCATTAAGTGCCGTTGAAGTTTTCAATTGTTGGTTAGCAACGTCACCATAATCGTTATTAGTAGTAGGATCTCGGTCCGCAATATCATACACCTCTCTGTGCTTAATCTTCTAAACTACTTTCCATCCCTTCCTGGCCTTAGGGTCATCTATATAGAAAATTTGTTTAGCCATCATTGCCAAAATGTAAGGGTCGTTGTTATACCAACTTCTGTTAGTGTTGACCAATAGCAAACTGTGGTCTTGCTTAACACCTCCAACCCGACGTGGATTTGTATCAAACCAGCAACACTTAAAGAGGATAACTTGACACCGGTCTTTGTAAAGCAATTGCACAACACTTATCAGTTTTCCATAGAAATCAATGTCTGCAATGTCGCCCGCACCCAGTACATGTACTCCACTATTTTGAGTACAAAGCTTGTCATCGAGACCAGCTATCAAAAACTTGATGCCATTTACATGACAACCAAAGTACAATTCTGCGCTTAGGGGCCCAATTATCAAGCTGTACAATCCTTCACTGTAAGTAGGCGAATTAATTTCCTTCAATTTCTTCACCTAAATAAAAGAGAAAAAAGATGTCGTGTTAGTTTAACATTTACAATTATGCAAAAAAAGAAAATTTACACGAACAACATACATTTTTCACGAAACCATCGAGGAAACAATTCATGATGCTTTTTGGCACATAAATGTGAAGTATGTTCCCGTTTCATCAACTCTTCACGCTCATCTAGGTACGTAATTGTCTCGTCACAATTGTTAAGTAAAACCAATGTGCTACCTCTATGTTCTTTTTGTCAAACGCCTCCATTCTGATTGATTCGCCAAATGGTTGTGCAATTTGGGAAAAAACAAAAACAATTTCACTTCTCACACCTTCGTCATTATTGCATTGTTGTTGGTTAAATGTAGTCTCAAAGTCTTGTAGGTACATTGCAGCCAGTAGTTTTTATCGATAAACAAATTATCGTAAAAAATTAGTGTACTTATACATACATCGTGAAATAAAGTATTTATGGCGATTATATACCTTTCAATTGAATACATCCATCAATAGTTGACGGGTCCAGCTAGAAGTGCCTTATCCAGCAAGTGAATCATCACATGGATCATGCTTGTGAAGAAATATTTGTCGCACAACTGGAGGAAATATTTGTTCAAACTTGTATAGCACTTTAATAATATCGTCGCACAACTGTTTAACATCGGACTTCCTCAAAGTTTTTGCAGTTAATTGAGAAAAATAGCTCGCCAACAACATAATTGGCTTCACCACGTCTTCGGGCAAGATGTGTCAAATTCTCATTGGGAGAAGGCGTTGAAGTATGACATGACAATCATGACTCTTGAAGCCGAAAAATTTACCTCTATCCACGTTTGCGCAACGGCTAATATTTGAAGCATACCTATTTGGAAACTTTATAGAAGATAGAAACTGCAAAAACTCTTTCCTCTTATCCGGTTTCACTGAAAACGATGCGAGCTTCTTTCTAGCTATGTCTCCATCCCTTGTCATCCATAAACCTAGCCTAATGACCATTTTTTCTAGATCGATCCTAGCTTGTATAGTGTCCTTTATTTTTCCTCGATGTTTAGTATAGTTCCGACCAGTGTATCAAACACATTTTTCTCAATATGCATTTCATCGATGTTGTGTCTCAATTTTAATTTGAACCAGTATAAGAGCTCGAGCAACCTCGTCTTATGTGTCTAGTTTAGATGTGTGTTTGGTCTTGTTCTATTTACGGACTTGCCTAACAAAGCAAAATCCAACCGATTCACCTGAGCCAAAATTTCATTGCCGAACATTATCTAGGTTTTGGCTGAAGCTTTGTGCCGTTGAAGAAGGCCGTTTCGTTCTGACGCCACTCGTGATCCCAAGGTAACCACCTACGATGCCCTAGGTAACAAATGTTTTCAGCATGCCAACTAGACACCGTTTTTTCTTTGCAAATTGCGCATGCGTAATAGCCCTTAGTGCTCTACCTAGACATCATAGCGTACGCAACAAAATCGTTTATAGTCCACATCACGGCTGCTCTCAAAGTGAACATCTTCCCAGTAGATTTATTGTATGTGGGAACACCATTTTCCTATAACTCTTTTAGTTCATCGACCAACAGTTGTAAATACACATCAATACTGATCGGATCATATTTATACATATTTTTATATCAAATTCACTCGTCTTTTCTTAGTTAGTTCGTTATATTTTGAGCTATTTACGTTATTTTTATGTTTTATAAGATTTTCAAGAAAAGAAAATAAAAATAGAATAAGTAAAGTGTTAAGTATTAATTTCATCTAAACTATCTTGTCTGTTGAATTATACTTATCATTTAGAAAATAATATATATATATATATATATATATATATATATTTATATATTTATATATATATTTAATGTGTTGTGTGTGTGATAATGGCTGGAGGCCATTAAGCAAAAGCATGGAACATGCAGTCGGTGGAAAGCCAAGAAAAAAAAGAATAATAATGATGAAGATAACAGAAAAGGAGGATTCCATTGGAGAGCCTCGGGCTAGAAGGAAAATAAAAGTCACGGGGGGAGTCCATATTTTCAAAAAAAAAAAAGATCACCGAGAGGGGAAGCTGCGAAGGGCTCCTGGGGGCAATCTCGGTGAAGCCAGGAGAGAATATTTTTTTTGTTTTTGGGCGGCGCCCTTTGAAGTTCACGCAGGGGAGCAGAAAAACAGCTGCCTTTGGCAGCTTAAATAGAAAATCAGAAAACAAGGAGGCAATTTTTGGAGAGCTGCCTTTCAAGGCAGCTGGCGCAGCGTGAAGTCTATTGGAGAGGAATTAAGGGGTGAAGCTCGGGGCAGCTGGGCAGTCAGGAAAACAGTGGGCAGCGCGCACGAAGTCAGCTCGCAGCACGGGAGGAAGCTGCCATCTGGAGGAAGCTGCCAAAGGCAGCGAGGGAATTGGGGACTTCTGCCAGGAGCGCAGGGGCGAGTTCAAAAACAGGAGCTGCGCAAGGCAGCTTTGGAGAAGAATAAAGGCAGCGACGTGGCAAAAAGACAGCACCGAGAGCAAGGCCACGGGGACACAGAGAGCTCTCTCTCCTAATTTCGGTTTTCTCTTTCTTATTTTTATTTACATGTTTAATTTAATTTACTTTTAAATTATGTTAAACATGTGTAGTTAATTTGTTTTGGTTAGAGGTTAATTCAAAGCCATGGATATATTTGTAATATGAATTGATTACCTTCAGTTGTGATTTCTGAGTTGTGATTTAATTTGCTTAACTGCTTGATTGATAACTTATTTGTGTATGTTAATTAAGGATGCATACTTAATTTACACGCATGAATTTGAGGCTAGAATATAAGTGAATTTCACCTAATCGTTATGAACTTATATTCATGAGTAGTGAAGGTTGTTATCCACAATCGTGTTAAGTAAATTCTTGGCAGGAGTATCATGCTTTTCATAGTTACGAATGCCTCGTCAGTGCTTATAGTTTTCACAAAGTTTAATGATCTTTGATTGTATCTCTATTGTGCTTTTCACGTAGGGGACTTTTGAGGAATGTTTTAAATTGTTGTATGCTGTTCATCCAATTTAATAACATAAGGAAAACTTGAAGATTAAAAAAGTGCTGTTCACGGTTAATCTGGAGTATTGAAATTTACAATTTATTGAAAGAACAACTGAAAATCAATTTAGGTTGCTTATGTGTCATGTGTGGAGAAAAACCCTCTAGCCAATCCGTCGCCCATCCGTTCATCATTTATTTTATGTTTTTGTCAATTTTATAATTTAGCTAAGTTTAATTTACGTTTCATCCAAACCAAACCCCCCCCCATTATTATAATATTATTATTTAGTTACTTTTTATTATTTTTAATCTTTTAATTTAATTTCCGTCCAATTAATTTCCTAGCTTTTATTTTAAATTGTTTTTATTATTTTGAGTCATTTTAAGTGTGTTTCGAGTTTTTAGCCTAGTTTTGTATTTTTGAGTCTTTTGATTTATTTTAGTTTATTTGTTAGTTTTATTTTAAGTTTTTCTATTTAAGTGTTTTTATTTTAGTTTAGTGTTTTAAACTTTGTTTTTACGTTTTTAAATTATTTTAGAGGTTTTAGCAAGCCCTCCTAATCCCCGGCCTAGAACGATACCCTACTTACATCTTTACTACAACTGTCAAAAAGAGGGTTTAATTTGTGTCGAGTTAATTCTCGCATCAAATTTTGGCGCCGTTGCCGGGGAATTTTGATTCAAGATATCGAAGTGGCTGGAGAATGCGTTGAAAACATCAAAGAGGCTGTGCAGACAATCAAGGCCACAACCATCATAGTAAACCTGGCCAAGTTCAAAATCCCGGAAATATCCAAAAATGTGGTTTTTGTTATTGAGTTTATTTCGGAGAAAGACAGTAAGCCATCTTCTCCAATTTTAATTTTAATTTTATTTTATACTAACATATTTCTAATTTTAATGATTCAGGCACCCACCCGAGAATTTAAACCATTGCCGAATCATTTCAAGTATCACCTCCCATTAAAAGATAAATTCCATGCTTTGGAGCCGATGGGAGGTTAAGGAAAGAATCGTCCGGCTAAAGACGTTAAAGCAAGCGCTTCTTGGGAGGCAACCCAAGCAATCAGATTTGCATTTCTAATCCTCTTCTTTATTGCCTTTACTTTCATTTTGTTTTGTTTTGTTAGTTGTTTTATTTGGTTAATTTTTGTTTAGTTTGTGTTTAAATAAATTAAGGGCAATGTTTATTTTAAGTGCGGATAAACAAAGTCTTTTTGCATTAATTTACTTATTTTATTTTACATATTTTAAATTGCTTAAAATAAACCAAAAAAAAAAAAAAAAAAAAATAATAATATTAGTAATATTTATATATATATATATATATATATATATTTACTTATTTAAATAAACTAAAAAAAAAAAAAAATTTACAATAATACGAAAAACTAATAGCATTCATTGGTTTTGGTTAGGTGGCGCCTGAGAGGTCGACGGAGCTCCGGGAAGACGAAGAGCCAGAGTTGGAATCTCTGGAGCCGGAACGCTTGGTGTAACTCCCGAGGACGAAGGCAACATAAACCTCGGGAGTAGCGCCATGAACCTATCATGATCGCTCTGAATCCGACCGTCCGACTCCTGCAGCTGGTCCAGCTTCCTCTTCATGCTGGTCGAGTAACTAGTTGCAAGCATGTGCAACTCCTTGTTCTCGTGCCTGAGTCCTCTGACTTCTTGCCGAAGACTGGCCACCTCCGCCATCAGTGACTCCACCTGACGAGTTCGGGCAAGCAGGCGCTGGCCCATGTTCGAAACTGAGCCTGCACTTTGGACGCTGAGGGCCAGAGATTCCTGAACGGCCAGCTCGTCCGACCGCCTAGATAGCATCCTATTGTCCCTTGGAGTGAGCAGATTTCTGGCAATCACCGTAGCGGTGATTTCATTCCTCATCATTGTGTCCCCGACTGTAAGTGGACCATTGGGGGATATGAAGGATGGATTCCAAATGTTGTTCGGAGAAGACGAGTCATCGTCTTCCCCGACATTCAAGTTTAGGCGACGGTCGGAAGGGCAAGACATTTTTAGAGGGTGTTGAGGAAGAAAAGAGTTCGCTAAGTTTAAGAGTGCAGGAAGAGTTCGGAAAGATTAAAAGTGCAGAAGTGCAAGAAGAGAGCGGAAGGAGTATGAATGCAGAAGTGTTTGAGGAATTTTTGGAGTTCAAGTGTGAAGTGGAGCAGAATTAGCGCCTCTATAAAAAGAAGAAAATGAAGAGCGCCCGCTCCTCAGAGGTGAAGACGCGTCCTCACGCAATTCGGAAAAGCTGGACGCTCTTTTCTCAAAAGAGCCGTTTCCCTTCTCAAAAGTTGGGCTTGACTCAGCAATCACGTGGCTCAGCTTTTCCAGTTTATCGTGACTCATGACGTGCAGCGTGGAGCGTTGCGAAAACCACGAGCCGCACCCGGTTTTGAACCCCGGTTTTCAAAAGATCATCATTCCGGTTTTGTCGTCACTCGTCACTTGCATCGTCAGCCTTGCGGAAATTACGGACGCTTTGTCAGAAAGCGCGTAACGGGCACTGTTCATCCATCACCGGCTGCCGACAAATAGTGAAGGAATAGTTCCGGTTGTGAAGCCAAATTTCTATAAGTTCGACCTTCGCCTTCCACAGCAAAGGCACACCTTCACACCCTCTCAACCTCTCAACCTCTCAACCTCTCTTCATCTCCGATAATGTCTTCCCAAAGAAAGCTTTCGAGTTATTCAGTGTTCTTCATCCCTTGGATCACCCCAGAAAACAAACCTTCCAGAGCAAAAGTATTTCATATTAAAAAGGTTAAAAGCAAAAGTATCTCATATTATGCTTTCTCCTCTCCTTCATCTGAGGAACGTGGAGAAAGTGAGATCCTGATTGCTTACCTAGTCTTGCTCTCGAGTACTCATCTCAGACCCCTCCCTGCCCACTTAAAAAATAAACCTGTGTTGAAGTACTTCTTCAAAAGCAAAAGTACTTCACAGACGAAGCAGGAGGAGTCTGAGGTGCATCCTGATGAAGGCGGAAACTGAGATGATCCAAGAGTTCAAGAAGATGCCATCTGCATGGAGACCTGAGTACTTGAAGCATGTAGAGACAACGTGCTGACTCATCCTCTACTAGGCTGAGGAGCACTTGCCAGAAGGAGGCCCATCCAGTTCAAGATGAAAGCTGTGGAAAATCAACAGTCATGACCAATGATCACCTATTAGTTCTTTTCGTTGTCTTTTATTTTCATTTTCAATTTTTCGTTTGCATTTTTTTTATTTTTTTTATTTTTTTTTATTTTCTTGCGTGCTTAACTGATTTATTTCTTTTCTTTGCAGGACGTTTGGTTATTTTCTCCCTTGAAGTTGATTGCAAAATTTACGCTTGGGGGTCATCGCTTGAGTTTTCTGCAAATTAGGGAAGTTTTCAGCCCTTTTGCTTTATTTTGTTCTTTTCAGTTAGTAATTTTATTTTATTTTTATTTTTATATTTTTATTTGCTTATTATTGTTTTCTGACATTGGGGACAATGTCTAGTTTAAGTGTGGGGGTATCGAGTATTAAAAAAATGACCAAATTGAAATTTTGTGTACCTTCGACTTTGAACTGGTTTCATTTGTTTCCATGTTATTGCTTTTTGTTTTCTTAATTAGTTTTGTTTTATTTAATTTTTTTCGGAAAATTTAAAAAAATCCAAAAATATTGTCTTGTTTTCCTTATGGTTTTGAATTAGATTTTTATTAGTTTCCCGACCCAATGATATAACTGGATGAAATTTGAACCATGATTATCAAGAACTTAGTTAACATGTGTTTTATGAAATTCCTTGTTCTCTTGTTAGTATTGTACATGTTTGATCATCTTTGAAAAACCAAATGCACATAGCCGTGTTGATGTGAAACTAAAGCATGACTTAAAGCTTCATATGTGAATTTAGTGACCATATACATCCTGTGTGAGGTTTTGAGCCTATTGAAAGTGTGTGCATTTTTCATACACTCCTATTCTTTCATGTGTGATGAACTTATGTGAGATACATCTCTAGAACTTGCGTAACGATCTTTCAAAATATTTGTCATTGATTGCATGAACTTGAAAATGATAGAGGCATTAGGTTCACCACCATGGCCCAAATAACCATATTTCCCAAAGAAAAAAAAAATTTATCATTAGATTGCCTATTTGAGCCGTATTTGTTGAACCTTTTATTTCTTATCACCAGATATGTCTACCCTTATACCTCAAGCAGGTTTCCTTACCCTTTCCAAGCGAGCAATTTGAGACTGTCTTTTGAGAAATATTTGTGAAGTACTTGGAAGGAGTTTGGCAAAAGAATAAGTGTGGGGGTTTTTCATGTTTGTATTTATTTATAAAAAAAAAAAAAGAAGAAAAAGAAAAGAAAAAAAAAAAAGATTGTATTCAAAGAGAATCAAAGTTTAAAGTTTCAGTTTAAGGGTGTGATGAGAGGTGTTAAAAGAATCGTTGGAGAGCTTGAGTTCTTATAAATCTCAACTAAAAGAATTGCTTGCAATGTAACTTGGAACTTGTGTTTTCCTATTCTTTCGTTTCAATAGCCCTATCCCTAAGCCTTATTACATCCAATAAAAGTCCTCTTGATTTAAGTTTTGCAATTATGATTGTGGAGAAGTGATTTTTATGCAAGCTTATGGTAGATCTTTCACATTTGTTTCTTTGAGCGAAACACATTAAAACTAAACACATGTGTGATTGAGTGCATATCCCGTGAGAAGGTTGCTGGTTTGCATATGATGATTTTAAAAATAAAAACTTGAAATTGCATTAGCATGGCTATCTCACACACTACACTTCAAGGATGATTTAAAGATTACTGCTAATATTTGAATAAGGAAGATGAGCTTGAATTAGTTTGTTTGGTGCTAGCTATGGTTCTTGCTAATTTATGTTCTCAAATGAAATTCTATGAGGGTCACATAGGGGGAAGCTAATGTTTTTCATGTTATTACTTTTTCTGTTTTCTTTGTTTTGCTCGAGGACTAGCAAAAGCTAAGTGTGGGGGTATTTGATCGGATCATATTTATACATATTTTTATATCAAATTCACTCGTCTTTTCTTAGTTAGTTCGTTATATTTTGAGCTATTTACGTTATTTTTATGTTTTATAAGATTTTCAAGAAAAGAAAATAAAAATAGAATAAGTAAAGTGTTAAGTATTAATTTCATCTAAACTATCTTGTCTGTTGAATTATACTTATCATTTAGAAAATAATATATATATATATATATATATATATATTTATATATTTATATATATATTTAATGTGTTGTGTGTGTGATAATGGCTGGAGGCCATTAAGCAAAAGCATGGAACATGCAGTCGGTGGAAAGCCAAGAAAAAAAAGAATAATAATGATGAAGATAACAGAAAAGGAGGATTCCATTGGAGAGCCTCGGGCTAGAAGGAAAATAAAAGTCACGGGGGGAGTCCATATTTTCAAAAAAAAAAAAGATCACCGAGAGGGGAAGCTGCGAAGGGCTCCTGGGGGCAATCTCGGTGAAGCCAGGAGAGAATATTTTTTTGTTTTTGGGCGGCGCCCTTTGAAGTTCACGCAGGGGAGCAGAAAAACAGCTGCCTTTGGCAGCTTAAATAGAAAATCAGAAAACAAGGAGGCAATTTTTGGAGAGCTGCCTTTCAAGGCAGCTGGCGCAGCGTGAAGTCTATTGGAGAGGAATTAAGGGGTGAAGCTCGGGGCAGCTGGGCAGTCAGGAAAACAGTGGGCAGCGCGCACGAAGTCAGCTCGCAGCACGGGAGGAAGCTGCCATCTGGAGGAAGCTGCCAAAGGCAGCGAGGGAATTGGGGACTTCTGCCAGGAGCGCAGGGGCGAGTTCAAAAACAGGAGCTGCGCAAGGCAGCTTTGGAGAAGAATAAAGGCAGCGACGTGGCAAAAAGACAGCACCGAGAGCAAGGCCACGGGGACACAGAGAGCTCTCTCTCCTAATTTCGGTTTTCTCTTTCTTATTTTTATTTACATGTTTAATTTAATTTACTTTTAAATTATGTTAAACATGTGTAGTTAATTTGTTTTGGTTAGAGGTTAATTCAAAGCCATGGATATATTTGTAATATGAATTGATTACCTTCAGTTGTGATTTCTGAGTTGTGATTTAATTTGCTTAACTGCTTGATTGATAACTTATTTGTGTATGTTAATTAAGGATGCATACTTAATTTACACGCATGAATTTGAGGCTAGAATATAAGTGAATTTCACCTAATCGTTATGAACTTATATTCATGAGTAGTGAAGGTTGTTATCCACAATCGTGTTAAGTAAATTCTTGGCAGGAGTATCATGCTTTTCATAGTTACGAATGCCTCGTCAGTGCTTATAGTTTTCACAAAGTTTAATGATCTTTGATTGTATCTCTATTGTGCTTTTCACGTAGGGGACTTTTGAGGAATGTTTTAAATTGTTGTATGCTGTTCATCCAATTTAATAACATAAGGAAAACTTGAAGATTAAAAAAGTGCTGTTCACGGTTAATCTGGAGTATTGAAATTTACAATTTATTGAAAGAACAACTGAAAATCAATTTAGGTTGCTTATGTGTCATGTGTGGAGAAAAACCCTCTAGCCAATCCGTCGCCCATCCGTTCATCATTTATTTTATGTTTTTGTCAATTTTATAATTTAGCTAAGTTTAATTTACGTTTCATCCAAACCAAACCCCCCCCCCCATTATTATAATATTATTATTTAGTTACTTTTTATTATTTTTAATCTTTTAATTTAATTTCCGTCCAATTAATTTCCTAGTTTTTATTTTAAATTGTTTTTATTATTTTGAGTCATTTTAAGTGTGTTTCGAGTTTTTAGCCTAGTTTTGTATTTTTGAGTCTTTTGATTTATTTTAGTTTATTTGTTAGTTTTATTTTAAGTTTTTCTATTTAAGTGTTTTTATTTTAGTTTAGTGTTTTAAACTTTGTTTTTACGTTTTTAAATTATTTTAGAGGTTTTAGCAAGCCCTCCTAATCCCCGGCCTAGAACGATACCCTACTTACATCTTTACTACAACTGTCAAAAAGAGGGTTTAATTTGTGTCGAGTTAATTCTCGCATCAAATACATATGCCCGGATCTTCGGTTATTAATAATGTCATCATTATAAAAAAAAATTTCATGCACTTGCAAGGCAGCAAATTATACAAAATTGCAAAGATTGACCGAGTTATGTAGTATTGGTTTAGAACCCTGAACGGATTAAACCTGTCCGTCACAAATCCCAATCTAACGTTTCGAGGCTCACGTGCAAATTTAGGGTATAGTCCATCAAACTCTTTCCAGGCCTCTCCATCTACAGGATGTCTCATAAGATCGTCATCCACCCATCTATCCTAATGCCACCTCATGTCGCTTGCAGTGTGTATACAATCGCTGCAACCTGCGCTTTAATGAGAGATAACGCATAACTTTTTGTGGAATCTTTGTTCTTCTATTCTGAGATGTCATTTTAAAACGGGATTCATTACATATAGGGCATTTATCCAACACTTTATTCTCTTTGTAGAACAAAATGCAATTATTTTTACATGTGGGAAATTTTTCATATCTCAATCCAAGACCATTCAACACCTTCTTTGCACTTTTATGATCTTTAGTAAGGCAATTGTCCTTTGGAACCATCATCTTGAAAACCCCCAAAAAGTAATCAGAACACTGGTTTGACATACGAAACTTTGTTTTTCCATACATCAACTCAGCAATGGCCGTGATCATAAAAAATCTTTCGCAACCGGGGTACAATTCTTGCTTGGCACTTTTTAATAGTTTTTCATATTTTTCAAATGCTTCACTGTCCATGGTGGGATGGACGCCATCTTCTACTTCCACATTTGTATTCGAACTAGCGGTCGGAAAAGCATCAGTGATAATGTCTATAATTTGATCATTTAGATCCATAACAGAGTCAATTGTATCCACTACTAGGGTAGTGTGGGAGGGTGAAGCATATTGTATTTGTTCTCCTGATGATTTCACACAGTATAGGTTTCCATTATCCCTTTCTCACTAAATGTTATCGAACAATTTCAAAATATTCAATCATTAAGTTGTTACACTTTCTACAATGACACCGAATTTGAGTTGAACCGCAGTTGTTTGCAATTGCAAAATCGATGAACTGATTTATTCCATCCAAATATTCATCAGCACATCTATGAGGATTATGTATCCACTATTTGTCCATTTCACCTGCAAACAAAAGAAATTTACAAGGGTTACAACACCTTTAATTATGACATGCCACCTTATGCCTCCGGTATAGGTCCTATCTCATTCGAGAATGCATGATTACGTGCTGTAATTTACAGTTCCAACATATTAAATTTCGAGCGTGGGAAAAATTTGGCAGCATCTCCCTGCAGTTCTTCAAGTGTACGACGTAGATACAAAAAACTACGAAGCATCCGAAGAATACAAAGAGATGCTACCACATTTCTCACGTTCAAACTCTAATGCGTAAACTGCAAACTACAACATGTAAATTTGCAATCTCAAATTGTCCAAAATTTTGGGACAATTCAAGAATTAATTGGACTGCAGTCATGCTTTTGCATCCATTCGCGAAATCCAACTAATTCTCAAACGAGAAACCAAGCTCATATGAACATTGCAAACCATTTTTTGTACATCCATACAAAAATGATTGTATACAAATACATAAACTCACAACACCTATAAACTACATACAACACAATTTAAATGAATGGAAATTAGATAACTTAGTTAAAAAAAATTATACCTCAAACTGTTGGAAATTGCACCAGGGGAAGGCAGTTGCTGCAATTGTTTTGTAGCTTTTGCCTTCCTGCAATTTGGTTAAGTTCAGTAAGTGAAGAACTTTCACACGTGCAACCATCGTCATGCTTTTTTTTTTTTTTGGGAACATTGACTTGGCCTTCAACTTTTTGCGCGCCTTTGACTTTCCGAGGGTTGTTTGACCCCTTGCGCGACAAACTAGCGTGCATTTTTTTATAGGGATATTGACAACATTTTTCTATCAACTCTTCAATTTTTTTCAAACCACATACATATTTAATAAATAATACCATTTGTGCATATTTAATTAATATACTTACTTATTAAAATGCATTAATTTCATTCATAATAAACATCAAGTACATATTTAATAAAAACATTTCATACTAAAAAACTTAAAATTCATATAAATGTAAATTTTTCGCTTTCTTTTTATATAAATTCATATAAATGTAAATTTACTTACTTTTTAAAAAATTTTTTTTTTTTGCTTTCTTTTTATATAAATGTATATTTTTACTTTAATCTAAATTAAAAACTCAAACCTAATTAAACATTAAATAATTACCAAAACTAATTTACTAATCCAAATACAAATTATAATTAATATAAATATTAATACTCATCCACATAACATAAATTTATTAATTAAAATACATATAAAGTATAAAGTCCACAAAATCTTTTTTACACAAAAAAAAGAAGAAATTTAATACAATTCAACTTCAAGCCTCCTCCACCTCTGCAGCCTGCAGCATATCAAACTTCCATTGCATGAAACGCTTCCTGAAAAGCTCATCCAGATAGTTCCGCTGCTTCTCGTCAGTTTCGTCAACATCCAATGAAGATACATTAATGCCAACAACAATAAATGAGTTATTTATTTATATTTATTTTTTATTTTATAAAGGAAAGAGCGATAATTTCATTAAACAACCTCATGATGAGTACATAAATCTTGGAAGACAAACTCTTGAATAAGGATAAGAGGTTCCTCAAACCAAAATAAGTTATTGTCACTAGACAAAGCAAACTTTGCAAGACGGTGTGCAACACCGTTACAAGAGCGATTAGCATGGATAAAACTCACCCTAGGGAAATTGGATGCCAGCTGCAATACATGTTCTGCAATCATACCTAGCTTTATGGCATCAAAATGAGGAAGATTGAGGGTCGTGATGGTCTTCAAGCAGTCGCTCTCTACCACCACCTGCTGGAAACCTTGTTGTTGAGCCAACTGCAAGCCAAATATATCTCAAGGATCACCCCGGCCTTTAAATGACATCCCTTCCAGTCCCAAATCACCCCTCACACTTCACCAACTTTCCTCGATCTCTCAGTGCCCCATTAGTGTTAAGCTTGACCCATCCTTGAGAAGGGGGAGCCCAAGACCCCCGTCCTGGATATTTTCGTATTAGCCTCTTGAAACGCCCTTAACCAAGATACCACCCTCTGCCACATAACCATGGGAGGGACGCTGGTCCATAACCGTGCATTCATTTCCTGCCAAATGCCCCATAAACCATACATGCCAACTCAAAATCCTCCGACCTTCGTTCAAGCACCTCCAGCAACCACTCTTTTAATAGAAAAGAAGAACTCCCGAAGCTTCTCAGAGCCAACGGAGAACTGAACCATATAGCTTTGGCAAAAGGACAAGTAAAAAGGACATGTTTCACATCCTTCTCATCTCCCTGACAAATCCCACATGCCGGCTCCACCCTCACTTCTTTCTTCCTAAGGTTCACTTTAGTATGGAGAATGTTGTGACACACTTTCCATTTCCTAGCCACCCAATACCCAATCTTGATAGAAAAACAACCTTGTTCACCGTAGTGCCAAATCAACCTATCATCTAGAGCACGGAAGCTAAGTAGAAGATAAAGAATGAGAGATACCTCTTTCGGGCTAAATAATTCCGACAGAAAATGGGTACACCACACCTTTATAGAGGTATCAATCAACTCCTCAACTTTCATAGTACTATACTCTGGAGGCGGCAAAAAGAGGACCTTAAAAGTGCTGGGTCTTGGCAGCCACTTATTTGACCAAACATGAATTTGCTGCCCATCTCCCACCACCTGTCTCGAACCCTTTACCAACACTTCTCGAGCCCCAACAATGCTCTGCTAGCAATACGATGATGAATGGGGTGCCTTCACCCTTCGCTTTGCATATTAATGATGACGGCTAGTGAATGACCCTCTATCCTTGCTTTGCCAACACCGCCATATTAAACGCGTAGAGGTCACGAAAGCCTAACCCACCATCACTTTTAACTTTGTAAATCTTGTCCTAAGAACGCCAATGAATTTTCCTATCTTCAAAACCATTCCCCACCAAAATCGTGCCATAAGTTAATGCAACTCATCACAAAAAGTCTTTGGAAGCAAAAAATTCATGGCATAAGTGGGAAGAGATTGGGAAACCACCTTAACAAGAAGCTCCTTCCCTGCATGGCTTAAAAGCCTGGTCTTCCAAACCACTCTCTCCTTGATATACAAAAATGTTTGCTTATTATTTTTCCCCACACAAGTTGATAAACCCAGATATCTCTCATGCCGTTCCACCAACTGGACCCCCAAAAAACCTCCTAACATACCTTGATCATATGGACTCATATTTGCACTAAAAACAACACTACTCTTGCCAAAATTTATTGATTGCCTCGAAGATTGAGAGTAAATATCAAGAATACGTTGGATCACCTCACATTAATCCACATTGGCTTTTCCAAAGAGGAAACTGTCATCAGCAAACAAGAGATGATGAATCGTTGGAGCATCACCACACAATCGAATGCCACTCAAAGCCCTCACTTGCTTCTATTTCGTAATAAGTGCCGATAAGCCTTCAACACACAAAAGGAATAAATATGGCGACAACAGATCTCCTTGCCAGAGACCCCTGGACGGCAATACATAACCACAAGGTTGACCATTAACAAAAAAATGGTATGAGACAGAAGTAACACAGGCAATCACCATCTTAATCCATTGACTAGTAAATCCCAACCTCTCCATCATAACCTCCAAAAATCGCCATTCAGCTCGATCATAAGCTTTACTAAGATCAATTTCCGCCGCCACCAAAGAGTTATCAGAGATAAGCCTTCTCGGCACAAAAAGCACTTTAATTTGGCGAGATGATCGTTGCCATCATTCCCTTAAGCTGATTTACAATCACATTGGCTCTGATTTTATAGAGCACATTACACAAACTAATAAGGCGTAGCTGGGACATATATTGGGGCTTGTTCACCTTAGGAACCAAATCCATATGAGTGAAATAAATTTCCTTGCCCAAGTGCCTAGACTGTAAGAAAGAACGAACTGCCTCAACAACATCTGACCCAACCACATGCCAAACAGTTGATAAAAGAGCGAGGACATACCATCTGGCCCTGGCGATTTGGATGGGTGCATTTGGAACACCGCCACTTTAATCTCCTTAGCGGAATACGGCTGTAAAAGCAAATTATTCATCTCCGGTGTAACATGGCTTGAAACAGATCCCAGTACCTCCTGTAACGTATTGGAAAGAACTCCCCGCGACTTAAAAATCATCTGGAAGTAGCCTACCATCGTGTCATCTATTCCCTCCTGAGAATCACACCATACCTCATCCTCCTCCTGTAACTCCTTTTTGGTATTCTTCATCCTTTTATTCGAAGCACGAGTATGGAAAAACTTTGTATTCCAATCCCCTTCCTTAAGCCACTCGGTCCTTGCCCTCTGTCGCCAATACGTTTCTTCTCGACCAAGCAAAGTATCAAGCTCGTGCATCAACTCACCACGCGGATCGATAAGGTCTGATGACGTGGGATGTTAAAAAAACACGCCCAGTTTGTCCCTTACTTTCATTATTTCTAATTTAGTATTCCCAAAAGTAGACTGCTACCATTCAAGCAAAGCCACCCAAGTGGCCCTAATCTTGTCACAAACATGCGCTTTCGATGCCCATTCCATGCAGTTACTATAGTTTCCTAACAACTTTCTTCAAGCAACCACATCTCGTCAAAACGAAAACGTAGAGGCTTCCAAGTAACTGTAGCCACTGAATCTCAAATCTCTACCACAATAGGTAAATGATCCAATTTGGATGGGTTAAGGTGACAAACCCGATAACATGAAAACAAACTGATCCATGAATGTGTAGCAAGTGCACGATCTAATCGACAATGCACCTCATCCTCCCTATTATTCATCCACGTGTATTCATTGCCAACAAAACCAAGATCCACCAACTGGCACTCATACACCACTTCACAAAAACCATGCATTTGACTTTCTCTCCGTCCCACCCATCCAAGCTACTCCGAAGCACTGATCACCTCATTAAAGTCTCCCAGACACAACCATGGAAGTGAACACTATTGACTCAAAGTAGCCTATAATGCCCATAACAGATGACAATCAACGGTATTCTGATAGGCATAAACCCCGTAAACCACCGCCAACCCGAGGCTCCACCAATCCTACATTCAGCATCAATATGATTCGGGGATGAAGACTGAACTACTAACTCAACATCATCCTTCCAAAGCAAGCACAAACCTCTCGACCTTCCATTACTTGCCACCGTAACTGAATTCTGGAATCGCAAACCCCCTCTCTTAAACTCCATAACTTGAGATCTACACTTGGTGTCACAAAGAAAAACCAAAAAGGGATGTTATCATTGGATAATCTCCAGCAACGCTTGAACTGCACGAGAGTCCCCTAACCCCCGACAGTTCCAACTTAGGCAATTCATTGTGAATAGTGGGGTTGTTCACCAAAAAACCCTACTGATCGACTAGAGCACCTCTTCTTAGCACCACCAGGAACCTTGTCTCTAGCTTGAGAATTCCTATCTTTCCACCTTTTTTTGCCAGCTGTTAACCGATCACCTAACTTCAAGGTAACGAGCCCCTTTGAGTTAGGAACCGCCCCAATAATCGCGATACCCTCATTCACCGTAGTATTTGAGACAGCCCCAAATCGAATGAGAGTATCTTGCAGAGGAAAAATACCACCCAGCAAATCTGGGACCCTGTCGTATCCCCACCTTACCTCTATCCTAAAACCCTTCTTGCACCAAGAGCTCCTTGGTACCAAAAGCCTCCTAAGCCTGCACATCAGGAGACTTATTAGGAAAGTCTATCTCTATATCATCTGCTTCATCTTCATTCGCAAATAAAGGCACCTGTATTGTCTACACTTGCCCAACTTCCTCCCCAACCCAAACCGACACGGCCGAGAACACCGTATCGACCCCAACACCCATTGTCCAGCTTTCAACCATGAGCCAAAATGTGCATTACATTCATGCACATGACCTCTATTAGAAGAGGGACATTGTGGCCCCTTATGATCCAAGCAACCACACAGAAAGCAGAAGTCGGGTAAACGTTCGTATTGCAGCATCACACCCACAACACCCACACCCTCCGCATCCTTCAATCTCATATGTAGACCTCTCTTCAAAGGTAGCGTGACATCGAACCCCACATGCACTCTTAGAAACTCCCCCACACCATAACCATTGTGATCACAATCAACCTGAACCACCTTACCAATTAGGTTTCCCCCATACTTGCAGAGATGAGCGAGGGAGGCAACATATGGATTCTAACCCAAAACTCCTGTTCAACTAAAGGGATACTTGCAGGCACTTCCAAACCCCTCACCTCTGTAAGCATAAGTAAAAACTTACCAAAGAACCAAAGCCTACCATTCAAAATCGTACGCATATCCTCCTCTGAATTGAAGGAAAATAGAATTATATCCTCCCTAATCGCCATAGCCTCCACTGCAACTATTGGGCGCCACAAATCCTTGATATCCCTCATAACAATATGACGGTGAGGTTTCCTCGTCGTGAGAACCTTCCCAACCACGAAGAACTTAGCAAGCTTCAACCTCTCCTTAGCCATGTCACTAAACTCTACCTCAACCTCCTCCCCCTACGACAACTGCAGTCGGCTATGGAACAACTTCAGTACACGATCTATCAGTCCCCCGTCAATTGCCCAGCCAAACACCGAGATGATAGTGACTACAGACAATGAAACCCTAGAAACCCTAGACTTTTTGAAAACCCTCATGCACGGAAGCAGAGAGACTAATTACTTTATAATCTAATTCTATGAGTAATTTTAAATTTACTACATTTCAAAAATAATTATACATTATTTTATACAAACTTATCGATAACTCCCCAGCATAGACTTCTTCAATTCCTCAGGCACCTTTTTCCAAGACTCAAATTCGGCAGAATATTCCCTCCACACCAAATCGCCAAATCATAAAAAAGTTTGGTGTACGCCTCTGCCATACTTTTATCTTCTAAGTACGGCACTTGCTTATGTCGATACCTCTGTATTCGCACTACAAGTTTCTTTTTGCCAGAACCTTCTTTAGAATCTACCATTGCTTTTAAAACACAAATTTTATGAATTTTAGGGTTCTGAAACTGTGTTTATATAGCATTAGGACACCTTTGCGCGACAAACAAATTGGTTCGTAGCGCAAAACCGTCATAATTGACCAATAAATGCAAGCGTTTGAACAATCTTACCTTCAACTTGCACGATGAAAGGTGCCTTTGTTGCGCAATATTTGAAGCAACAACACTTTCGTTGCGCATTCTTTTGCGCGACGACATTATTGATTGTAATTAAAAAATTTACGTAAACATAGATATCTATGTTTACGTAAACCTTATAATTACAAAAAAAAATTCAGATTTATTACCTTAAATATTTATTCTAAAAATAATTAATATCTTAAATATTTATTCCAAAATTAAATAATTAATACCTCAATCCATTCAAATAAACACAAGAATTAAAGTCTAATTATGTCTAAATACATAACTTAAAAAAAAAACTATAAAAACATAAATTTAAAGCTATTATTTCGATGGTCCTCCATTCCGCTCGACATCAAAACGCCACTGATTGTAACCTCCCTCCAACGCATCCTCTAGCAACTTCATCAATTGTTCTTTCAGTTAATCATCAAAAACATACTTACGCTGTTACACATATATGCAAATAATTAATTCCAACATGTAAAAAAAAAAATTCACAAAATTAATTATTGATTCATCAAAAATATATTTATGGATAATTGATTTATCACTGCCTTCTTCGCATTCTCGGGCATAAATTTCCAAGAACGCCACTCAGCAGTAGGACAATTATTTCGAATTGCTACAAAAATCGCAAGCGCAAACTCAAAATGTTGATTCAAATCATTCGGGTCAGCGTTGGGTACCCTATTTATAGGATGACTAAGGTCTTTGCGTGATGAAGGCTGTAAATACGATCTTCAGCCTTATCTAATTCATTGCATCAAAAAGTGAAAACTGACAGTTCGTCGCGCAAAGTTTTTTTGCGCCAAAAAAAATTACTTGCGTTACTTTGGGCGACGACAACCTTATTCGTTGCGTTAAGTATTATTGCATGATGAATTTCTTGCGTTACTTTGGGTGAAGACGAGAATGTTTTCTTCGTCAGAGAAGGTCCTTTTTTTGCGACGAAATTTGCTTCATCGTGCAAGATGTTTTTTTTCTATTAATGTGTGAATCAAACTCTCAATGAAAGCACTAATTTGTGGATGCAAATTTCCGCCATCTTTTGCTTTGACGAAAATGCACTTGCAAAATAATAACACATTCGATTAAGGCCAAAAGCCTTATATGCCCATGATGGATGAGGGGCTTTGGCTGAAGAATCTTCAATGTCAAAGTTAGTATTCTAAAAGGAATGTATTTTTAGGAGTTTGTGGGCAGCAAATGATTTAGCATTTTAGTGGGATAAGTGGGGTATTTATAGGAGGGTGGCCGACCATTTAGGTGGAGAATGGTCGGCCATATATGGTGGAATTGGGTGAATTATTGCAAGATATTATGTGAAATAATATCTTGCAATTATCATGGTAATTATTCCCAAATTAAATAGGAAGTTTTGGAGGTCTCCTTATTGAATAAGATCAATGAGGGAGTCATGATGGGAAATTGAATAAATTCCATAAAGATCACATTTGACTCTTCCTTGATTGAGCCGTTATTGTCTGTTGCATGCACATGAGAATTCTGGTGTGCCTTGAGGGTAATCTCGTCTTTCTTGTCAAAAAATCCACATGTCACCTCCATGATTTTTGGGATTATTTTTTGCTCTTCACATATTACCTGAAAAAGAATACACAAATATTTTATAGCCTCTTCCAGATCTTTGTACCCCTTGTTTCCGCTCATTTCTGCCTCCTTATCCTCATCCTCATTCATGCTTCATCTCCCTCTTTTAAAATCAACAAATGACAGGTTGTCTTGAAGTTGCTCAATGAGATTGCACCCCACGGATAATTGTTGAATTTGTCCAAGTCCTGAACAAGATGGAAGTAATCCAGATTCACAACAACATTAATGTTGGCCTCTATCAAGATTGGATTGGCAAATTAAACTAGACTAATCTCAATTGTTACCCTACATAGCGACAATTCATGCACTAACAGACCACTCAAAGACAACTCGTCAATATTCTCTAAATGACCAAGCCCTAAATGCTACCTTCTAGTCGTCATTGAACTTTTCTCGCATTACCCATAGAACCTAACACTAGTAGAAAAAACACTTTGCGTGACGTAGGCACCTTCGTTGTGCAAAGTAAAAAATCGTTGCCCAAGGGTTTGCGCGACACAACCTTCGTCCCGCACAAACCGTCGCACCAAGGCAGTGACGCTAGAGTTTGCACGACGAAGATATAACCTGCGTCGCGCAAAGTGTCCTTGCGCGACGCACTACCTACCTTGAGCAAAGTGTCTTTGCGCGGCGCATTACCAACGTTATGCAAAGTGTCCTTGCACGACACACTACCTATGTTGAGCAAAGTGACTTTACGCGACGCAGAACCTTTCCTTGCTCGACGCACTACCCACGTTGAGCAAAGTGCCTTTGAGCGACGCAAAACCTACGTCGTGCAAAGTTTCCTTGTGCGACACACTACCTACGTCGAGCAAAGTGTCTACATCGTGCAAAGTTGCCTTGCATGACGTGACCTACGTCGCGCAAACCTTATTTTTTTGTTGATAAATGTTTTGGTCAAAACGTTTTTTTTTTAATTTTTGATAAATGTTGTAATCAAATTATAAAGAATAATTAATTAACCAAGGAAAAGTATTTAATTATAAATATATAAAAATGTACATAAATGTCCAAACAAAAAAGAAAAAACTACAAGTGAACTAGGTTTAAAACATCAAAATACTAAGTATCGGGAGGGTGAGGTGGTTCTGAGGTCGAAGGTTGATCAAGATGAGGTGTTGGTAGCGAGACTTGTAAGCCGGCCGTCTTTATGGCTCGTACAAGGTCTCTCAACTGTGCCCTCATCTGATCGCTCATGTTTATATTTATTATAAAAAATAAAAAAAATAAAAAGAGAAAAGAGAAGAAAAGAAAAAAAAGAAAACAAAGATTGTATACGAAGAAAATAAAAAAGTTTTTAAAGTTTCAGTTTAAGGGTGTGGTTGGAGGTGTTAGAAGAATCGTTGGAGAACTTGAGTTCTTATAAATCTCAAACTAAAAGAATTGCTTGCAGTGTAACTTGGAACTTGTGCTTTCCTATTCTTTCGTTTCAATAGCCCTATCCCTAAGCCTCATTACATCCAATAAAAGTCCTCTTGATTTAAGTTTTGCAATTATGATTGTGGAGAAGTGATCTTTATGCAAGCTTATGGTAGAACTTTCACATTTGTTTCTTTGAGCGAAACACATTAAAACTAAACACATGTGTGATTGAGTGCATATCTCGTGAGAAGGTTGCTAGTTTGCATATGATGATTTTGAAAATAAAAACTTGAAATTGCATTGGCATGGCTATCTCACACACTACACTTCAAGGATGATTTAAAGATTACTGCTAATATTTGAATAAGGAAGATGAACTTGGATTAGTTTGTTTGGTGCTAGCTATGGTTCTTGCTAATTTATGTTCTCAAATGAAATTCTATGAGGGTCAAATAAGGGGAAGCTAATGTTTTTCATGTTATTACTTTTTCTGTTTTCTTTGTTTTGCTCGAGGACTAACAAAAGCTAAGTGTGGGGGTATTTGATCGGATCATTTTTATATATATTTTTACATCAAATTCACTCGTCTTTTCTTAGTTAGTTCGTTATATTTTGAGCTATTTACGTTGATTTTGTGTTCTATTCAACAAGCAATATAGTTTAGACAAAATTATTACTTAACACTTCACTTATTCTATTTTTATTTTCTTAACTTGATAAATTCTTATAAAACACAAAATCAACGTAAATAGCTCAAAATATAACGAACTAACTAAGAAAAGACGAGTGAATTTGATGTAAAAATATATATAAAAATGATCCGATCAAATACCCCCACACTTAGCTTTTGCTAGTCCTCGAGCAAAACAAAGAAAACAGAAAAAGTAATAACATGAAAAACATTAGCTTCCCCTTATTTGACCCTCATAGAATTTCATTTGAGAACATAAATTAGCAAGAACCATAGCTAGCACCAAACAAACTAATCCAAGTTCATCTTCCTTATTCAAATATTAGCAGTAATCTTTAAATCATCCTTGAAGTGTAGTGTGTGAGATAGCCATGCCCATGCAATTTCAAGTTTTTATTTTCAAAATCATCATATGCAAACTAGCAACCTTCTCACGAGATATGCACTCAATCACACATGTGTTTAGTTTTAATGTGTTTCGCTCAAAGAAACAAATGTGAAAGTTCTACCATAAGCTTGCATAAAGATCACTTCTCCACAATCATAATTGCAAAACTTAAATCAAGAGGACTTTTATTGGATGTAATGAGGCTTAGGGATAGGGCTATTGAAACGAAAGAATAGGAAAGCACAAGTTCCAAGTTACACTGCAAGCAATTCTTTTAGTTTGAGATTTATAAGAACTCAAGTTCTCCAACGATTCTTCTAACACCTCCAACCACACCCTTAAACTGAAACTTTAAAAACTTTTTTATTTTCTTCGTATACAATCTTTGTTTTCTTTTTTTTTCTTTTCTTCTCTTTTCTCTTTTTATTTTTTTTATTTTTTATAATAAATATAAACATGAAATACCCCCACACTTATTCTTTTGCCAAACTCCTTCCAAGTACTTCACAAACATTTCTCAAAAGACAGTCTCAAATTGCTCGCTTGGAAAGGGTAAGGAAACATGTTTGAGGTATAAGGGTAGACATATTTGGTGATAAGAAATAAAAGGCTCAACATAAACGGCTCAAATAGGCAATCTAATGATATTTTTTTTTTTTAGGAAATAAGGTTATTTGGGCCATGGTGGTGAACCTAATGCCTCTATCATTTTCAAGTTCATGCAATCAATGACAAATATTTCGAAAGATCGTTACGCAAGTTCTAGAGATGTATCTCACATAAGTTCATCACACATGAAAGAATAGGAGTGTATGAAAAATGCACACACTTTCAATAGGCTCAAAAACTCACATAGGATTTATATGGTCACTAAATTCACATATGAAGCTTTAATTCATGCTTTAGTTTCACATCAACAAGGCTATGTGCATTTGGTTTTTCAAAGATGATCAAACATGTACAATACTAACAAGAGAATTAGGAATTTCACATAACACATGTTAACTAAGTTCTTGATAATCATGGTTCAAATTTAATCCAATTATATCATTAGGTCGGGAAACTAACAAAAATCTAATTCAAAACAATAAGGAAAACAAGACAATATTTTTGGATTTTTAAAATTTCCGAAAAAAAATAAATAAAACAAAACTAATTAAGAAAACAAAAAAACAATAACATGGAAACAAATGAACTAGTTCAAATTCGAAGGTACAAATTTTTTTAATTTGGTCATTTTTTTATACTCTTGATACCCCCACACTTAAACTAGACATTGTCCCCAATGTCAGAAAACATTAATAAGCAATTAAAAATATAAAAATAAAAATAAAAATAAAATTACTAAATGAAAAGAAACAAAATAAAGCAATAGACTGAAAACTTCCCTAATTTGCAGTAAAATCAAGCGATGACCCCAAGCTTTAATTCTGCAATCAACTTCAAGGGTGGAAATAACCAAAAATTCCTGCAAAGAAAAGAAATAAATCAAATATCAAAAGTAAAAGATATAAACACAAATATAAACATAAACATAGACACACATAAAGGGATTAGCAAAGTTACTAATCCCCGGCAACGGCGCCAAAAATTTGACGGGATTTAAAACCGCACAAATTTAACCCTCTTTTTTGACAGTGTAGTATAGGTGTAAGTAGGGTATCGTTCTAAGCCGGGGATTAGGAGGGCTTGCTAATCTACTCTAAATTAATTTAAAAATATTAAACAAGACTCAAGGACACAAAATTAAGCTAAAAACTCTAATAATTCAAAACACACAAAAATGACTCAAAACAAAGAAAACAAATTAAATAAACACTAGGAACTAAAATGGACGGAAATCGAATTAAAAGATTGAAAATAATAAAAACTAACTAAATAATATAATTTAATAATGGGGGGGGGGGGTTTGGTTTTGACGAAACGTAAATTAAACTTAACTAAATTACAGAATTGACAAAAACATGAAATTAAGGTGAACGGATAGGCGACGGACTGGCTAGAGGGTTCTTCTCCACACATGACACATATGCAATCTAAATTGATTTTCAGTTGTTCTTTCAATAAATTGTAAATCTCAATACTCCAGATTAACCGTGAACAGCACTTTTTTAATCTTCAAGTTTTCCTTAAGTTATTGAATTGGATGAACAGCATACAACAATTCAACACATTCTCTAAAAGTCCCCTACGTGAAAAGCACAACAGAGATACAATCAAAGATCATTAAACTTTGTGAAAACTATAAATACTGACGAGGCATTCGTAACTATGAAAAGCATGATACTCCTGCCAAGAATTTACTTAACACGATTGTGGATAGCAACCTTCACTACTCATGAATATAAGTTCATAACGATTAGGTGAAATTCACTTATATTCTAGCATCAAATTCATGCGTGTAAATTAAGTATGCATCCTTAATTAACATACACAAATAAGTTATCAATCAAGCAGTTAAGCAAATTAAATCACAACTGAAGGTAATCAATTCAAATTACAAATATAATCATGGCTTTGAATTAACCTCTAGCCAAACAAATTAATTACACAACATTTATAAATTAAAAACAGAAATAAAAATTAAGTTGGAGAGATTAAACCGAAATAGGGATCAAGGGATTTTCCTCGGTGCCACTGTGCAGTTTGCACCGTGTATTTTCTGTGCAAAACCACCGACTGCCTTCTGTGCAATTGGCTGCACTCATGGCAGCCTCTGTCTTTCCCCCTGAATTCCTGCGCTGACTCGCTACTGCCCTCATTGGCAGCTTATAGGCGCCCGCAGCTTTCCTGATTGGCCTCTGCACAAAATGGCACCTCTCCTGATTTCACTAGCTGCCAAGGCAGCTTGGTTCTTCTCGCGTCTCTGCCTTTGCTGCCAGGATGGCAGCCTGTTCTTCCCACGCTAGTTGCGCTGCACCTCGCAACTTTTCTTCCCCTGCTAGTTGAGCCTCGGTGCTAAGGCTTTCAAACAAAGCTGCCTTGGGCAGCTCTCGGTGCTCTCCCTTCCCTCAGCGCTCTCCCAATGGCAGCTCCCCTCCTTGGTGTTGCTCACGCTGCCTTCAAGGCAGATTATCTCCTTCTTTTATATATATATATATATATATATTTTTTTTATTTTCTTTTTCTTGCTGCCTCTGGCAGCTTATTTCCGTCCGCCACTCACCCTTCTTGCGCCTCTATTCTATCTTTTTTTTGATTTTTTTGTTTTCTTCAGCTCCGAGGAGCTCCCCCTCTGTTTTCCTCGGATCCTCCCTCCTTGTTTCTTCAATGCTTCCGTTTTATTCTTTCTGTCCCACGCTGCTTTGTCCTCCCTTTTTTTTATTTTCTGAATGGTCATGGACCTCACACGTTTTGCCAAAGGGCCGCGCTGTCTTCCATTTTGTTTTTATTATTTTCTGCTTGTTTCCCCATCTAGCTGGCTTCCACACTATTAATCATTCACACACACAACATTTTTATTTTAATATAAATATATAAATATATATATATAAATATATATATATATAAATATATATATATATATATATATATATATTATTTTTCAAAAGATAAATTCTATTCAACAAGCAATATAGTTTAGACAAAATTATTACTTAACACTTCACTTATTCTATTTTTATTTTCTTAACTTGATAAATTCTTATAAAACACAAAATCAACGTAAATAGCTCAAAATATAACGAACTAACTAAGAAAAGACGAGTGAATTTGATGTAAAAATATATATAAAAATGATCCGATCAATCGCCATCGGCTCTTATCTGCTCCCCCATCTGATCGCCCTCAGCCCTCATCTGCTCATTCTCGACCCTCATCTGCTCGCACTGGGCCCTCATCTGCTCTTCCTGGATCGCAACCTTGCCCCTTAAGGTTGTCACTTCCTACATCAATGTATCGACCTGTACTGTGTTCGATCTGGAAGAAGAGGCACCCATCGCACGAACCGGCGATCTCCCCATACCCCGAACAACCTGGCCATGACGACGACTAAGGTTCTGATCCAGGACTTGAGTCATGATCTGAAAACCAACGTCCTTTGGTACCATAAAGTCCTCGATCGGAGTCTCCGGGGGAAGCTGCGATGCTACTTCTTGGAGAACATCAGTGCTCTTTTCCACCATAGTATCCTAGAATAATAAAGAAAAAACATATAATGTTTAATAACAAAATATAAATAATATTTGAACGATTCATACATATAAGAATAATAATAATTACATATACTTACATAACACTGGTTAGCGATTTCATTACTAGGTCGAACGTAAACGTCCTTGAACGTGTCGATCTCTGGGAACTTAAAACCTTCCTGAAGAAAAAAGAAACATTAAGAAAATTTTATTAATCAATAATAATAAATAAATTGTATAAAATTTCAAAGTTAATATAGTTTTACCTCAATTATCTGGTAAATAAATTGTATAAAATATTATGTACATACCAAAAATTTTGGATTCGTAAAATGGTTGCAGAGCCACTCCCAATTCTCTGGCCGGTCCCTCAACTCAGTTAGAACATGTAAGCGAGCAATCTCTAGATTATCCCATTTCTTAAAATGATTGTGAAAATTGTTCTTCTAATTTTTGTACCGGATTGCTAGGTTATCCTCTATGTAGGCCATGGCCTTAGGAGATATGTCATCAAAATCATAAATGTGCTACGAATATGAAAAATAATAAAATAATAGTAAGAAATTGCGTAATATTAAAGATAATATATTTTGGTTTTTAATATTTGTAAACAAAATAAAAAAAATGATAAAGGCTAAGAATTAATATACTAACCGACAACTCGTCTCGCACCCGTGTCTTGTCCTCCTTTGAAATTTCTGCCCAAGACTCCAACTGAAAAGGACAATTGTCTCGAACAACAACACCACAACTTCTTGTGATGAAGCTATGTTGTTGTGGGGTAGCCGCTCCACGATGTCGTGGGTCATACACAATCTTGATCTTGGAGCCGGTCTGACGTACGGTCTGGTTCTGCTTCAGCATTCGACTTGGCCCCCTGGTGTTTTTTTTAGCTGGCCAAAAATACTTAAATGGTGAAAACCCTAAGCTTAAATTTGTACAAAAAATTCGACACAACCTCCCCTAATAGTATAGCATTTCCTAAAACCTTAAAACAATAAAACAACAGTAATTCACAACGTAGTGAGAATTAGAAAAAAAGGTACCTGGCTGGGAGGCCTCACCCTCGACTCTAGATGCCGAGGAAGTATGATCAAAAGGCTCCGGCTCGCGGTGGCGCCGGTGATGCCGAGATGCACTGAGCGACTGAACCGACACTGGAGCACTGAGCGCCGGTGAAGCCTTACCCTAAACTCTAGATGTTGAGGAAGAAGATGCTGATAATGTAGGAGCCGCATTGGACACACTCTGACGACGAGTGATCAACATTAGAAAATAATCCTTTCTTCTATTAAATATACAATATACATGTTAGTGCGATTTTGGACACACATTAGAAAATAATCTTTTCTTTTATATTTAACTATTCTTATGTGGTCCTTGTTATGATGCCAAAGGATGTCAGACTTTAGCTAAAAGAGGTCAGACAATGATTCAAGCAAATTATAACTTTGGGTATAGATTAAAGCAAATTATAAAAGTTAAAACAAAAAAAAAAAAAAACAAAAAACCAACCTTGTCGGAAATTACCAACCTTGTGAAGAGGAACTATTACAAGTATTAAATCTCAAAGGTTGGTAATTAGAAGTTTAAATCGTTCCATTGATATATAGAGAGCAAGCATACAAATAATCTCTGAAATCGAAAAACAAAGATTTGTAATATATACTATAAATGCAACTAAAGTGAGATAAGAGAAGAGAAATTAAAATCAAGCTATCTCAGGTTAGAGAATTGCCATATCAGACTGAAGACATGAATTGATCCTCATAATATATAGTTTTACCTCTTATTAACTTAATGGTAAGATTATAGATCGAGGAAGCCCTGATCAGTTTATTAATTACCCATAGATCAGAGTCGACAGCCTAGGCAAATTATATGGTAAGATTATAGCAGTACTGTTCATGCAAATCACGTTACTAATTAATCATGTAGACTATTAATGCCTTCAAACTAAGTTAACATGCTTTATGAGTTTTTAATCACGATAGATTTTACTCGTTTAATTTTTAGATAAATAAAGACTCTAATTAAGTCAACGAATTATTTAGATGACTGAGATATGCCTACATGAACCAACCAACCAAATAACTAATAACAATGCATGCTTATGTATGTATACGGATCTTACATATATGTTGTTTATCGAAGTCAATAGTTCGAGAGCGTCCTACTAGATATTGTTTTAATTGAAGTGGAATCTAGCAAGAAAAATAAATATAGAAGCAGGTGGTGTGTGAGCTCTCAAATATTGTAAGAACTATCTAAATACCAACCTTTGATCAGAAATATTACATGTATTAAATCTCAAAGTGCAAGAGCTTCCAATATGGGACTTACCTTGATTTTGGGACTTGATGCAGGACTATGGGAAGAGAGAGGTCTACAGGAAAGAAAGAGGAGATGCAGGTCTATGGGAAAGAAAGAGGAGATGCAGGTCTACGGGAAAATAGAGAGATCTATGAGATTCAAAGTTGCAACGACAAAAAGCTCACGACAAGTCATGATTAGGTTTATTGTTTATTGTTAACAAGTCATGATTAGGTTTAATAGTTTATTGTTAACAACTCATGATTAGGTTTAATAGTTTATTGTTAACAAGTCATGTTTAGTGTGATTTTGGACACACATTAGAAAATAATCTTTTCTTTTATATTTAACTATTCTTATGTGGTCCTTGTTATGATGCCAAAAGAGATCAGAGTCGACAGCCTAGGCATATTATATGGTAAGATTATAACAGTACTGTTCATGCTAATCACGTTACTAATTAATCATGTAGATTATTAATGCCTTCAAACTAAGTTAACATGCTTTAGGAGTTTTTAATCACGGTAGATTTTACTCGTTTAATTTTTGGATAAATAAAGACTATAATTAAGTCAACGAATTATTTAGATGATTGAGATATGCCTACATGATTAAAAACAAGTCATGATTAAAAACAAGTGGGAGAATAGTTGCAGGAGCCGCATTGGACACACTCTGACGACGAGTGATCAATTTCGACATCTATACACTTTTTGAACCATAAAAATATAACATTAGAAACTCTTGCTTTCTTGCATTTGAATCATAAAAATATAACATTAGAAAATAATCCTTTCTTTTGTTAAACATACAATATACAAGTTAGTGCGACTATTTGCAGTATTTGCCTTACTGATGCAAATGCTAGGTAAGCAATCAGGGAAGGGAGAAAGCATGATATGAGATATTCTTGCTTTGTTGTACTTGTTTACTTTCCACATGCTTATTCTTGATGGGCTGAGAAGTAGTTTTAGGGATAGGAGCGGTATCTTGAACATATGTTGACGCACAAGGTAATGTATCATTTTCACTTGAAGCTTACTTGTAGTTTCAAGCTTGGTCAAGTGCGATACAAACCATATATTGGGAGTCCCCCAAGTCTCTGATTGAGAAGATCTGCCGAAGGAGGTGACAGACAAGGTAAGCAATTAGAGTCTCAAGCAAGCAGCTGAGATCGGAGGTTTGACTTCATACTCCAGCTTCTCCTTCTCTTTCTCTTTGTCTTGCAGGCTGCATGAAGGATAAGGAGAAACAAAGGGGGAAGAAATGATATGAGATACTTTTGCTTTTGAAGAAGTAGCTTTCCACAGGCCTATTCTTCAACTGGGTTGGAGAGTTTTCTTATTTCCTCCGAATGAGCGAGCCAACTCAAGAATTTGAGGGTCAAAACAACTCCATCAAATATAGAGTACATTCAATCTTGATGATATGTGATACTGTTGCATAGCCGAAGTGGTGTGTACCTTTTGCATTTGAATGGTGCTTTAGAACACTACTTCTTAGTGACTCATCTATGCTTGGCAGCTTCACTGTAAAGAGCCAATATCTGATCAACTGTCATGGGGTATTTGCCAAAGGAATTCGTGACCTTGAAAACATTTGAGTATGAGTACTCGAGAGCAATGCTAGGGAATCAATCAGGCAAAGGTTCTAGGCAATCCGACTGATTGCTCTCTTTCTCCTTGTCCTGTAGGTGAGAACAAGGACAAAGACAAGGACAGGGAGAAAGCATGATATGGGATACTCTTGCTTTCGACCCTGATGATATGAGGTACTCTTTCTCTGGTGTGGCTTGTTTGCAAAGATATTATCGGGGGGAAAGAAAACTGAGTATTTCAGGAGGCTTCGTTGGGAATGCCCTATCAGATGTGAGGAAGGGTTGAGCATTTCTTGCAGGTCTGCCTGGCTGTGGAAGATAGAGTTCGACATATATAGGAATGTAGTGGGATTTGCAAGGTTCACGTGTTGTGAAGAGTGTCGAGACACTTTATTCAGGAAACAGCTTTTGAAATTTGGAGGATCATGCTGAGCCTCTTTGATTTTGGCCCGCGACTCCCTCAAAGTTGAGATTGTGTGTGAAGAGTGTCGAGACACTTTATCCAGGAAGCAGCTTTTGAAATTTGGAGGATCGTGCCGAGCCTATTTGATTTTGGCCCGTGACTTCCTCAAAGCTGAGATTGTGTGTGAAGAGTGTCGAGACACTTTATCCAGGAACCAGCTTTTGAAATTTGGAGGATTGTGCCGAGCTTATTTGATTTTGGACACTTTATCTAGGAAGCAGCTTTTGAAATTTGGAGGATCGTGCCGAGCCTCTTTGATTTTGGCCCGTGACACCTTCAAAGCTGAGATTGCGTGTGAAGAGTGTCGAGACACTTTATCCAGGAAGCAGTTTTTGAAATTTGGAGGATCTTGCCGAGCCTCTTTGATTTTGATCCAAAAAATCTAGCTTTTGAAAAAGTGGTGCCTTTTCGATTTCTGAACAATGCTTCTTCGATTTTTGAGCAGGCAACTTTTCGATTTCTGAGTAGACAGCCTTGTTGCCTCTTCTTTTTATGGAGGCACCAATTGCGTTCCAAGGCACACTCGAGAGTTGTTGCGTGTAGAAGTTCACCTCTTGTACTTTTGAGATCTTGATTTATCCGACCTCTTATTTTCTTCAAAACCTTCGAAAATGTCTTACCCATCTGACCGTCGTCTTGATTTGAATGTTGGGGAAGAGGCCGTGATGTCTTCTCCAAACAACATATGGCACCCATCCCTTTTATCCCCAAACGGTCCTTTTACTATTAGGGATTCGGTGATGAAAAATAATATAACAGCCACGGTGGTGGCTAGAAATCTTCTCACCCCCAGAGACAACAGGGTGCTTTCCATGCGGTTCGATGAGTTGGTTGTCCATGACTCCTTGGCCTTTAGTGTCCAATGCGCGGGCTCTGTGTCGAACATGGGCTAACGCCTTCTTGCTCGTACTCGTCAGGTTGAATCCTTGATGGCTGAGGTGGCGAGCCTTAAACAGGAGATCAGAGGGCTTAAGCATGAAAATCGGGAGTTGCACATGCTTGCCAACAGTTCCTCGATGAGCATGAAGAAAAAGCTTGACCAGCTGCACGAATCCAATAGTCGGATTCAAAGTGATCATCAGATGTTTATGGCTTTGTTCCAGAGGCATCTTTTACCTTCGTCATCTAAAGCTTCACCAATTATTGAGGCTCCGGGTAATCAAACTCCAGTGCCTCGCCTTCCTATAGCTCCGCCAAGTAATGAGCCTTCTAATGACCGTCCTTGAAGATTCTCCCCTGAAATTTGAATTTTTTTTTTTGCATGTACAATGCAAATTTATGTAAAATTATTTGCAGTATACGTGCCTTTTATTTTAAGCTTTTTGATCATTGATCTTTTATTACCTCTAAACGTCCAAAACAATAAACAAAGAAAATTAACTTGCAGAAGTGAAAAAGTTTGGTCAAAGTAAGGAGATATTCCTCTTTCGTGTTTTAATTTTTCATCAAATAAGAGGTCATCATGTGGTCCTTGTTATGATGCCAAAAGAGGTCAAACTTTAGCTAAAAGAGGTCAGGCAATGATGCAAGCAAATTATAACTTTGGGGTGGGGTTAAATGTCATGTGTTGCTACAACTTGGAAACGACGGTAGGCCTTAGGACTTCACAAAATCTTATGTTGTACTTGATGAAAGTATGAATAAACTCTAAGTGTTAGTGAATGTATCGTTTTGATGGGAAACGCATTGTACGAAACTAGTTTTAACGATCCAACTGTTAAACTTGTTTGTATATGCTTCAAGATCGCGTATGCCAAAAATCCCAAAAAACAAACATGCATATATCAAGTAACAGGACAAAACTTATCGACTGTTATAAATGAAAAACTCACGATTTAACGGTTATTTTAACTCCGATTTTGATGATTTTTTTACAGCTACCCTCCTGGATCCTATATGAATACAAGGAACTGATTCGATCGTCAATTTAAAATATTTACACAAGTGGATACCACAAAATCTTATGTTGTACTTGATGAAAGTATGAATAAACTCTAAGTGTTAGTGAATGTATCGTTTTGATGGGAAACGTATTGTACGAAACTAGTTTCAACGATCCAACCGTTAAACATGTTTGTATATGCTTCGAGATCGCGTACGCCAAAAATCGCAAAAAACAGACATTCAGAGATCATGTAACGGGACAAAACTTTTTTACAGTTACAAATGAAAAAGTACGATTTAACGATAGTTTTAACTCCGATTTTGATGATTCTTTACAGCTACACTCCTTGACCCTATATGAATACAATGAACTAATTCGATCTTCAATTTAAAATATTTACACTAGTGGATACCACAAAATAAAAATGCAATGCAAGAACCCAAAAAAAAAAAAAAAAAAGCTTTGCACGACGTAGGTACACATGCGTCGCGCAAAATAGATTTGCGCGACATAGGTCTTCGTTGCGCAAAGCTATTTTGCACGACGCAGGTGTACCTACATTGCGCAAAGCTATTTTGCATGACGCATGTGTACCTACATCGTGCAAAGTTTTTTTTTTTCCTTCTTACATTTTGCTTATGAGTACAACATAAATAAATTAGCTTCATTTAGCACATCTTTTCAGCCACTTTACTGACTTGAATGCAAAAATAATAATGTAAATAAAAAAAAATCTGAGAAATATCTGATCAAAGAATAGAACAGTGGTTTGACAAAGCTGTAAACTCAGTTTGGCGCAAAGTTGGGAAAAAACCAGTAAAGCATTCTCGTTTTGGCGCCAAAATCTTGCACAACGGCACTTTGCGCGACGAAGGATTGAGTCGTGCAAAACTATTTTGTGCGACGTAGGTAAACATTCGTCGCGTAAAATAGCTTTGCGCGACGCAATGTTTCGTCGCGCAAACCCACTTTGTGCGACATTTTGTGTTTAGCATTGCGCAAACATGCTTTGCGTGACGAAATTTGCTCCGTCGCGCAAACAATTTTTTGTACTAGTGTAAGTAGCTTGTGATAGATTATTCACCTGCCCTTTTTAGGTAGTTTAACACCATTGGCCATGTCCTATACACATAGTATAAGCATTCATAAATTTTAAAAAAAAATTCATCCACACAAATGAACCTAACAACTCAACTAACTCAACAAATATATATATAAACCCTAAACAAAATGTGTTAACATGTCTTCATCAACCTACATTAACCCTAAACAAAGCTTCATGAATTTAGTCAAATTTAGTCCATTCATAAACTTCAACAAGCTTTCATCAACCCTACCCAACCCAAGTCAACAACATAACTCCAACTCAACCCAATATAAACCTTAAACACAACCTATCAACAAGTATTCATAACCCTACATCAACTCTAAATTTCCCCAATTTTTCATTAACTTTAAAAATTTCTACAAATTTCATCAACAAGCATGCATTTATTAACCATGAACACTAATTTAACAAATTGAACACAAAGAATGGCTTTAGTTACTATAGTTTAGGTCGTTGCTCAAGTGAAACCCACAACCCCCCACAACCCCAAATTTATTGTCATTGTCGTTGGTTCCTCAGCCCTTAAGTATGCGGACCTCCACTGTTGATTTGGAGGAAGCTTTCACGTCAGAGCCTTTGTGTAGAGTTCCTGCCCTTGCTGGTTTTGGTTTCTTTAACCCTAAATTTCAAACAAATTTCGTTGCTGATTTTGTGTGGAAGCAAGTATGTCACCCACGATACATCGCCGCCATTTTTTGGCTAAGACGACACACTAAATGAACTAACTTTCTTTTACTTTGGTTTAATTCAAATTTTGTTACTCGTCCTCTTCATTTGTCCATTAGTTAATAGGCTATTTATGACCCGGTTTCACCAACAAGCTTGGTTGGCTTCATTTTTTTTGTGAGTCATCTAGATCAAATCTAACTAGAGCAGGAAAAAATTCTCAAAAATCCCAAACCGAATCGAAAAATTCCCGAAACCAAACCGAAAAAGTCCCAAACCAAAAATCCTAAAAATTTCGATACTTAATAGCTAAACTATCTCGAAATTTTGGAACGGAAATCGGTCTCCATTTTTTGGGATCTCGGTAATCCCAAACCAAACCGAAATATATACATATATAATTTAATTTTTTAATATATATTTAGAATTTTAATAACCGTCGGATTCTGTTGAGATTTAATCTCATCCGTTGAATATAAATCAAAGTTCTCGACACTCACCTCACCTCACCTCAGACTCAAATGTCAAACTTCACCTCACCTCAGTATCTTCTGAACGGAACCTCACCATTCTCCGTCACCTGAATCCCGAATCTACCCACACCAGTCCTCATTCCTCTCAGTCCTCACTCCTCACCTGAATCGCGTCTTCACCCACTATCCATACCACCCGAATCCGGTCTCAGTCCGCACTCCTCCTCACTGCAAAAGGTAAGAATTAACCAAAGTTCATACAAATTGTTTGATTCCAAATTCGATTAGGGATTTTGAATTTGGGTTTTTGAATTAGGAATTCTGAAATTAGGGTTTCTGAATTAGGGCTTTTGGAATTAGGGATTTTTGAATCGACGGAGAGGTTATAGAGGGAATGAGAGGTTAAAGGGGGGAGGGAGCCTGACTTAAATGTTTTCTAAAATACCTTATGCAATTGGAGCTTTTTTACTTTTGTTTCTTTGTTCCTTGTAAAACGTTTTCCTTCTTTTTATCGTGTTTAGGATCCTTGTCTTCTCTTTATGGAAATCAATTATCTTGATTGTCTACTTGAATTCAGTTATATGGATTTTAGTGAGGTACTCCATTCATTCTTTTCAACCGATTATGGTTATGTATATATTCTTATAGAACAAGAAAAGAAACCTGGATTTGAACAGTTCGTTATGTTTACAAGGTAAAAGAAATTTTGGTCATAACGTAATGCTGTTGGAATGGTCATCAAAGCATGACATTGTTTGTGCTTTTAAACTATTCACGGGAAGACTTGCACACATGTAAACTATAAGTTCATATCCCGCCTCTTTGACTCAAATTATGTCAGTCGTAGAAGAAATTCTGAAGGAACCTAGTAAACTCTAGTTTTTGCCCCCTGATATAAGCTATTTTGTTTTTTGGTATACACGATTGTTCAAACTTCAATGTATGTTCATCTGTTGACATAATGAGAGAGTATATATTTGGTGGTATGGAAGGACAAATCTGAAATGAGATATCTTAAGAAAAAAATGGTGTGTTGAGCAGTTGGTTTGAATGAAGTCAATTGGATCATCATGGCATATGAAAAGGTTTACCAACAACTATATATGTAATAATGTAAAATGTGTGGGAGTCATGTTTCTACAAATGTTTATCACTACAACCGGAGCCTGGTGAAACGTAATTTCTACTGTTATCTTTATCACTAGTCTGGCTTAAAATGTTAGCTAAAGGTGAACACTTTTTGTAGCATACTGTATATTTGGGTTTGCTTTACACAATATCCTTTTTGGAATATAATTGTGGGCAATATGTGTATTTGTTAAGTAGTTGAAATAAGTAGTTAAAGCTTAAAATTGATAGTTAATCTGGAAATTTATTAGTCATGACTCATGTGTTGATATTATGTTTCAAATTAATAAAGGGTCTTAGCTCATTTCGTGGTGTTTAATGGATAGATGGTGCTGTTCTTTCAGTTTGTTCTACTCAGTGTAGTTCCATTTCCCAAACACGTTCCCTAATAGATAGGTGGTTATGTTGGTAGATTGGTTATAACTTATATGTTATATCTTATATCCAACAAATTGGCAGATTGGCAAGTTGCCTATATGTCAAATTTTTAATATAAAAGGTTGAATTTTAGCCCAAAAGCATAATATATCAAATTTTAGTCCAAAAGCCCAAAAACCTAAAATCATTTCGAGATTCCTGATTTGTCCCGAAATCTTGAAACTATTTCAAGATTCCCGAAAATTTAGTTGGGATCAGTATTGAAATTGGGATTCCACAAAATTTCGGCTTGAGAATTGGGACAAGTGTTTCTATATCCCATACCGAACCACCCCTAAATCTAACTGCTTAAAAATGTCTGCACCCTTATGGGCCTTCATATTATTTTTTCCGGCATTTGACATATTTGCATGGGGCATTATGATACAAACCTCTCATTTTTAAATGTCATAGACTAAACATCTATTCTTTTTGAAAATTTAATTAAACATTTTCTCTACTGTGACATCCCGTTCCAAAATTTCCATATCCTCGACGTGAAATGACGATTTTGCCCTTGACTACGCGGGAACGGATGTGGTTTGGGTTTGGTTTTGGGCTTGGGTGCCCTAATTATTTAAGCCCAAAGTTGGGCTGATATTTTAAACACACACACACCCGTACCCACACATGCACACACGTACACAACTCCACCTTCTCCCTCTCTCTCGAACTCTCCTTCACTGTGCTTCGTACGGACACACACTCACCTCGCCATTTCGACGCAGATCGAACGTAAGGTAAGCATACTCTTAACCTTTGAGACTCCCTGGGTAATTATACACTGGTTTTAGGTTAGAAAACCCTAGGTTCAAGTCGAAACTATAAGTTTTAGTTTTGGTACTGTTCACGAACTCATCCATGGTTACGTTTTAGGTGAAAATAAAATCACAGCGAGACTTAGGAAGGTCCCACGAAGCTCGGAGTACATCATTTGCACGATTTGGACGTCGGGATCGTGGGTTACGAGATTGGCCGGTTTTGGAGAATTTTCCCAACGAATTTCTCGTCGTTTTTTCAAGGTATTTGAAGCTATAAATATGTTCTACATGTAATTTAGGGCATGTAGGAAGAAAAATCGTGGAAAAAGGATGAAAAATGAAGGAGATATAGAGGTTTGAAGGTTCGCCGGAAAATGGTCGCCGGAAAAACCAGTCCGGCGCCGGCGACGGTCACCGGAGCTGGAGGTTGGGGGTGACGGAATATTCCGTCAAAGTTGACGGAATATTCCTCACGCCATCAGTTAGTTCTAACGGAATATTCCTGAGCCGTTAGGGTTCCGTCACACGTGCGAGGCACGTGCCGCGCGTGGCCGGCGCGTCCGTCTGTGCCTTGGCCGGCACGTGGCGGCGCGTGCGGGGTCCAAAAATTTATCTGAAAATTTCTACGTGTTCGTGACGTCGTGTAGGTCGCGTTGGTATATTCAAATACCAAAATTGACCTTCGTATGAAAAGTTAATTACGTAGTTCGGTTATGTACTGTTAATGACGGTTTTGCAGTTGTTTCACATATAGGTGAGACGTACCCAGAGGACGAGCGCATTCATTTTAGGCTCGGGGGATACGACCCGTCGACATACCAGTGAGTGGGCTTTTGTTTTCAGTATATATATATATATATATATATAATTGGCGTTTTTCCCAGAAACGCAAATTTCATGATTTATGAACGGAATTGGTTTTATAATTATTTTGCCATGTCGTATGCCAATTATATTTTATAAATATGATTATGTTTGCAATTGCTATGCTCCGACGCCGAGGACGGCCAGGTAAGTCAGGTAAGTATGATAATAGTGTTTGAAATGATGATAGATAGTGGTTTAGCTCATCACCTGCACCTCGGGTGTTTGTGCTCCGCCAGAGTAGGGCCTAGCCTTCACGTGATCGTTCACCTCACGCACCGTACGCTCACCTTGGATCCAAGGCAGGTGCCTGGCCTGTCGTACAGACCACTATAGGTGGTTCCGACTCGTAGGTGACCCGCGATTCGTCGCACAGCCTTCACGTGATCGTAGCACTGAGCGTAATATTATACACCTAGCCTCTCGTACAGACCACTATAGGTGGTTCCGACTCGTGTGCAGGATAATAATTGATAGTGATTGAGTATGACGGATGAGCTATAGGTTCAGTCGAACAGGTCACTAGAGGTGACTCCGGCTGACGTTACATTAGGGACACTTCTGATTACATTACTTGCCTGATGATGATGATTTTCTGAGTTGGTATATCGACATGGCCTATCATCAAGTTTTGATAATGAATTTTGATTCTGAGACGAGTTTTCGTATATAAGTTTATATATACGTATTATTTTCTGGGAAAATTATATTGATTTACGGAGAGGGGTTATTTATGGATTTTTGCGAAATCATTTTTGAAAGTATTTGTTTTTGCCCACTCACATTTTCTGTTTTGCGCCCCTCCAGGTTCTAGGTAGCGACGACGTGGACGGCTATCGAGGCACCGAGGCAGTTCTGACAGACCACCACTGATGTAGGATTTCTTTAGTAGTTGTGCTGTTTTGTTTTTAATCGACTGCACCTAGGATTGGCTCTGTGACCTTTAACTATTTCACGTCCGCCTTCTATCACTCTTTATCATATGTCTATTATCAACTTGACCTTACTGCTGCATTTCATGGATAATCACCTTCCGCTGACGTTTTTGGCTACGTCACTCGCACGTGACGGCCAGCACGCTCCGACCCTGGGTCGGGGTGTGTCAGTTTGGTATCAGAGCCTAGGTTTTGGCAGTCCTCTATAGCTTGTGAATATTCTAATTATTCTGGTGTTTTCTGTCAGAACGATGCCGCCTCGCCGAGAACCACGTTCACCTGTTGATCCTAGATTTCCCGACTTTTCTCAGTTAGGAGATGCTATTGCTCAGGCTATTCAGTCTACCTTTCGTCCTTCCCACAGGACTCCTCTTGAGAGTGCGCATAATTTGAGGTTATCGAGATTTGAGGGTGACGAGGGGCACGAAGGTGCCGAGCGCTGGTTTCTGCAGATAGAGCGGACTTTTAAGGTGATGCACAGTCAGGGTAATTTAGCTGCAGGGACTTGGGTTGAGACTGCTACATGGTTTATGGGAAAGGAACCTGCGTCCTGGTGGGAACAGTTGGAGGATAAGATGCCACCAGAAGAGGCCAAGGACTGGGAGGTGTTCAAACAGTTATTTTACAAGCGATTTATCCCACACGCGTACCTTGATCGTAAGAAACAAGAATTCACGAGCCTAAAGCAGAAAAAGATGTCAGAAAACGAGTACTACAGAAAATTCACTGATCTTTCTCGTTACCACCCTGAGATTGCTAAGAATTAGGCTGAGATGCTTCGGAGATTTAAGCTGGGCACTCGAAAGAAATGGCGCACGATGGCTACTACGAGGCACTGTGAGACTTATCATGATTTCTACGCAGTTTTAGTGCAGATAGAAGATTCAGAGAACATGCCGAGTGATAGCGACAAAGAAGAAGGGAATGAGGAACCGAGGCGAGACGACAAAGGTAAAGGAGTGGCATCACAGGGGCCTCGGAAGACCCAGAGTTTCAAGAGAAGTGGTGTTAGCTCGAGTTCTTCGAGTGGGGGTGTGAATTCCCCAGGCCAGAGGAGAGGAGGCAGATTTACTGGGGGTCAGCGTTTTCAGAGACAGCGAGATGCCGGTGGTTCTTCCGCACCATTTTGCCGGAGGTGTAACAGTCGACATTTTGGCGAGTGTAGGCAGGGTGTTCGTGGATGCTTCACGTGTGGACAGATGGGTCATCGAGCTGCGAATTGTCCGCAGAATCAGTCGAGACCTCCACCACCTGCACTACCACCCCCAGTTCCTATCCAGCAGGTCCCACCTCCTGGTGGACATGGTCAGCTGAGTCGTGGTAGTACCTATCATTATCAGGGTGATGTTGCCCCTTATTCTGCTGCACCCTATCCCTATCCTCCGGATCCGTATTATTCAGGCAGTTATCAGAGCGGCTATACTCCGTATCCTGGAAGGTACACCCCGTATCCTTCTTATCCTGCTGGCGGATCGCAGTGGTATCCGGGAGTTCAGCCACAACAGAGTGAGGCTACAGCGAGCAGTGCGGGATCATCTAGACAGCCTAATCTGGTTAGCCCGAGTCGTGGTGTGCCGGGACGAGCTGGTCAGACGAGTAAAGGTCGCGGTGGGCGACAGCAGCCTCAGGGCCGTATTCATAATCTCACAGCGCAGGACGCTCAGAATAACCCTGATTTGATAATGGGTAAGTTAAATGTACTTGGTCATTTCGCTAGAGTGTTGATAGACTGTGGCGCTACACATTCGGTCATTTCTTACTCATCTGCCCAATTGACTCAACCTGAGTCTGCACCCCTCGGATTTGAGCTTGAGGTGTCGATGCCTAAGGGGGAGACATGTCTGGTCAGTTGGATGTACCCAGGATGCCCCGTGTTGATCGAGGATGTGATTATGCCCGCTAATCTTATTCCGTTGGATATCGTTGAGTTTGATGTGATTTTGGGCACTGATTGGCTACATTATAATCGAGCCAATATTGATTGCTACGAGAAGAAAGTTACGTTTCATCGGCCGGGGTTACCTGTGGTCACATTCACTGGCGAGCGTAGTAATGTTAGGCACGGCATTATTTCAGCCGTGAGAGCTAAGAAATTATTGCAGAAGGGTTGTCAGGGGTATCTGGCACACGTGGTATTGAATGATAGTGCTCCTGTTAGTTTAGAGGATGTGAAGGTGGTCAGGCGATTCCCTGATGTGTTTCCTGACGATTTGCCGGGCTTGCCGCCGGATCGAGATATGGAGTTCTCTATCGACTTATTGCCAGGTACAGACCCTATATCTTTGACTCCCTATCGAATGGCTCCCGCAGAGTTGCGATAGTTGAAAATTCAGTTACAGGAGCTGTTAGATAAAGGTTTTATTCAGCCGAGTACTTCACCTTGGGGAGCTCCAGTGTTGTTCGTGCGTAAGAAGGATGGTACTTTACGGCTGTGTATTGACTATCGACAGCTGAACCGAGTAACGATTAAAAACCGTTACCCACTACCACGTATTGATGATTTATTTGATCAGCTGCGAGGAGCTTGTGTATTCTCTAAGATCAACTTACGGTCTGGCTATTATCAGCTGAGGATTAAGAATGAAGATGTTCCGAAGACGGCGTTTCGAACCAGATATGGTCATTATGAGTTCTTAGTCATGCCGTTCGGATTGACTAACGCCCTAGCTGCTTTTATGGATTTGATGAATCGGGTATTTCAGCAGTATTTGGATCGGTTCGTCATTGTCTTTATCGACGACATTCTGGTGTACTCTAAATCGAAGTCAGATCACATGCGACATCTTTCGTTGGTACTGAAGAAGCTGAGGGAGCATAGATTATACGCCAAGTTCAGCAAATGTCAATTTTGGCTAGACCAGGTGGCATTTTTGGGGCACGTTATTTCAGCGCAGGGTATTCAGGTGGATCCCCAGAAGATAACAGCGGTGGAGAATTGGGAACAGCCACGAACTGTTTCTGAGGTACGGAGTTTCCTCGGATTAGCAGGCTACTATCGGCGGTTCGTGCAGGATTTCTCGGTGATCGCTTTACTTCTCACGAGGTTAACCAGGAAGGATGTCCGGTTTGAGTGGGACGATAGTTGCGAGCAGAGCTTTCAGCAGTTAAAATATTGTCTTACTCATGCTCCGTTGTTAGCTCTTCCGGACGACAGTGGTAACTTCGAGATCTACAGTGACGCATCGTTGAACGGCTTGGGTTGCGTACTGATGCAGCACGGTAGGGTGATCGCTTATGCGTCGAGGCAGTTGAAACTGCACGAGAGGAACTATCCTACTCATGATCTTGAGTTGGCAGCGATCGTATTTGCGTTGAAGATCTGGAGACACTACCTCTACGGCGAGAGATGTAGGATCTTTACAGACCACAAGAGCCTCCAGTACTTGTTCACCCAGAGAGACCTGAACCTTCGTCAGCGAAGGTGGATGGAATTGCTGAGTGATTACGATTGCACGATCGAGTACCATCCGGGTCGTGCAAACGTAGTAGCTGACGCACTTAGCCGGAAGTCACAGGGTAGAGTGGATGCCATGTACGCGAGCTGTGCTCCTTTGTTAGTCGAGTTGAGATCGACCGGAGTGGGATTGGAGATTGATTATTCGGAGGCGGAGAATCGAGGGAAGCGTTACTCGCTCACTTCTAGGTCAGGCCGATTCTGATTGACCGTATTCTCGAGGCTCAGTTGGATGACGGGGAGACCCAGGAGCTGATTCGATTGAGGGGTGAAGGTAAAAAGACAGATCTACGGATTCGAGAAACGGACGGTATGCTCATGCAAGAGAACAGAATGTACGTACCGAATAACGCAGAGCTAAAAAGGGCTATTCTCGATGAGGCACACGTGTCAGCTTATGCGATGCATCCAGGCAGTACCAAGATGTATCATACCATTCGGCCATTCTACTATTGGCCTGGTATGAAAAGGGAGATTGCCGAGTACGTGAGCAGATGTATTATTTGCCAGCAGGTTAAAGCCGAGAGGAAGAAACCGTTCGGACGAATGCAACCGCTTCCCGTTCCTCAGTGGAAATGGGAAAATATCACTATGGATTTCGTCTATAATTTGCCCCGTACGCAGAATGGTTACGACGGCATTGGGTAATAGTTGATCGGCTTACGAAATCTGCACACTTCATCCCAGTTCGAGAGAAGTTTTCTCTACGACGATTAGCTGAGCTGTTCATCTCGAATATAGTTAAGTATCATGGCGTGCCAGTCAGCATCATTTCAGATCGAGATCCGAGATTCACATCCAAGTTCTGGACGGCATTCCAGGAAGCCCTCGGTGCGAGGCTACTATATAGCACAGCTTATCATCCACAGACGGACGGGCAGTCCGAGAGGACTATTCAGACACTCGAGGATATGTTACGATCTTCCGTACTACAGTTTGGTGATGCGTGGCATCTGCGCTTGGACCTGATGGAGTTCGCGTACAATAACAGTTACCATTCGAGCATCGGAATGTCACCATTCGAAGCGTTGTACGGTCGAGCTTGTCGCACGCCCCTCTGTTGGTCGGAGGTCGGCGAGAGAGTACTTGAGGGCCCAGAGATAGTTGACGAGACGACTCAGAATATCCAGGTAATCAAGTCTAACTTGAAAGCGGCCCAGGATCGCCAGAAGAGCTTAGCAGATAGACATGCCATAGATCGGGTTTACGACGTAGGTGATTGGGTATTCTTAAAGTTATCGCCGTGGAAAGGGGTTGTTCGGTTCGGTAAAAAGGGGAAGCTGAGTCCCAGGTATATCGGACCGTACCAGATCACCGAGCGGATTGGTGAAGTAGCGTACCGGCTTGAATTGCCTCCAGAGCTATCCAGAGTTCATAACGTGTTTCACGTTTCGATGCTACGTCATTATGTTGCTGATCCGTCTCATGTTTTACCTCCGTAGCAGTTAGAGGTTAGTCCTGATTTGACGTACGAGGAGGAGCCGGTGACTATTCTAGACTAGAAGGATAAGGTTCTACGGAACAAGACAGTTCGACTAGTAAAAGTGTTGTGGCGAAACCATTCGGTTGAGGAGGCTACTTGGGAGACAGAGGAGCGGATGAGAGATATGTATCCGCGTTTATTTTATGGTTATTAGTGTGTACTTATGTTATGTAAATTTCGAGGACGAAATTTTATTAAGGAGGGTAGGTTGTGACATCCCGTTCCAAAATTTCCATATCCTCGACGTGAAATGACGATTTTGCCCTTGACTACGCGAGAACGGATGTGGTTTGGGTTTGGTTTTGGGCTTGGGTGCCCTAATTATTTAAGCCCAAAGTTGGGCTGATATTTTAAACACACACACACCCGTACCCACACATGCACACACGTACACAACTCCACCTTCTCCCTCTCTCTCGAACTCTCCTTCACTGTGCTTCGTACGGACACACACTCACCTTGCCATTTCGACGCAGATCGAATGTAAGGTAAGCATACTCTTAACCTTTGAGATTCCCTGGGTAATTATACACTGGTTTTAGGTTAGAAAACCCTAGGTTCAAGTCGTAACTGTAAGTTTTAGTTTTGGTACTGTTCACGAACTCCTCCATGGTTGCGTTTTAGGTGAAAATAAAATCACAGCGAGACTTAGGAAGGTCCCACGAAGCTCGGAGTACATCATTTGCACGATTTGGACGTCGGGATCGTGGGTTACGAGATTGGCCGGTTTTGGAGAATTTTCCCAACGGATTTCTCGTCGTTTTTTCAAGGTATTTGAAGCTATAAATATGTTCTACATGTAATTTAGGGCATGTAGGAAGAAAAATCGTGGAAAAAAAAAATGAAAAATGAAGGAGATATAGAGGTTTGAAGGTTCACCGAAAAATGGTCGCCGGAAAAACCAGTCCGGCGCCGGCGACGGTCGGCGGAGCTGGAGGTTGGGGGTGACGGAATATTCCGTCAAAGTTGACGGAATATTCCTCACGCCGTCAGTTAGTTCTAACGGAATCCGTTAGAAGATAACGGAATATTCCAACGGAATATTCCTGAGCCGTTAGGGTTCCGTCACACGTGCGAGGCACGTGCCGCGCGTGGCCGGCGCGTCCGTCCGTGCCTTGGCCGGCGCGTGGCGGCGCGTGCGGGGTCCAAAAATTTATCTGAAAATTTCTACGTGTTCGTGATGTCGTGTAGGTCGCGTTGGTATATTCAAATACCAAAATTGACCTTCGTATGAAAAGTTAATTACGTAGTTCGGTTATGTACTGTTAATGACGGTTTTGCAGTTGTTTCACATATAGGTGAGACGTACCCAGAGGACGAGCGCATTCATTTTAGGCTCGGGGGATACGACCCGTCGACATACCAGTGAGTGGGCTTTTGTTTTCAGTATATATATATATATATATATATATAATTGGCGTTTTTTTCAGAAACGCAAATTTCATGATTTATGAACGGAATTGGTTTTATAATTATTTTGCCATGTCGTATGCCAATTATATTTTATAAATATGATTATGTTTGCAATTGCTATGCTCCGACGCCGAGGACGGCCAGGTAAGTCAGGTAAGTATGATAATAGTGTTTGAAATGATGATAGATAGTGGTTTAGCTCATCACCTGCACCTCGGGTGTTTGTGCTCCGCCAGAGTAGGGCCTAGCCTTCACGTGATCGTTCACCTCACGCACCGTACGCTCACCTTGGATCCAAGGCAGGTGCCTAGCCTGTCGTACAGACCACTATAGGTGGTTCCGACTCGTAGGTGACCCGCGATTCGTCGCACAGCCTTCACGTGATCGTAGCACTGAGCGTAATATTATACACCTAGCCTCTCGTACAGACCACTATAGGTGGTTCCGACTCGTGTGCAGGATAATAATTGATAGTGATTGAGTATGACGGATGAGCTATAGGTTCAGCCGAACAGGTCACTAGAGGTGACTCCGGCTGACGTTACATTAGGGACACTTCTGATTACATTACTTGCCTGATGATGATGATTTTCTGAGTTGGTATATCGACATGGCCTATCATCGAGTTTTGATAATGAATTTTGATTCTGAGACGAGTTTTCGTATATAAGTTTATATATACGTATTATTTTCTGGGAAAATTATATTGATTTACGGAGAGGGGTTATTTATGGATTTTTGCGAAATCATTTTTGAAAGTATTTGTTTTTGCCCACTCACATTTTCTGTTTTGCGCCCCTCCAGGTTCTAGGTAGCGACGACGTGGACGGCTATCGAGGCACCGAGGCAGTTCTGACAGACCACCACTGATGTAGGATTTCTTTAGTAGTTGTGCTGTTTTGTTTTTAATCGACTGCACCTAGGATTGGCTCTGTGACCTTTAACTATTTCACTTCCGCCTTCTATCACTCTTTATCATATGTCTATTATCAACTTGACCTTACTGCTGCATTTCATGCATAATCACCTTCCGCGGACGTTTTTGGCTACGTCACTCGCACGTGACGGCCAGCACGCTCCGACCATGGGTCGGGGTGTGTCATCTACAATTTTGCTATTTAATTGCATTTCATTTTATTTTATTAGAAGGATATTCATGTTATTTCTTTACTACATTCCCTTTTTTCCTCCTATTTTTATTCATCTCTTATTATGATGATTTTAGAAATATTTTTTATTTTTTATTAAAATTTTTATTTTAGTAAATTAAAATAGAATGTAAAAAAAGTTGTTGTTAGGTATGTTTTGTTATATTGGTATGTTTGATTATATCGGTGCGTTTGGTTACCTATAAGATGATTTGGTTTACGGTATATTTGAAATTTTAGTACATTTGGCTTCTTGGTACACTTGAATTTTTGGTACAATTGGTTTCTTGGTACATTTAAATTTTTGGGTACATTTAGTATTTGGTACATTTGAATTTTTGGTACATTTAAATTTTTGGTACGTTTGTTTTCAGACCATAAGTTTTAGTACTTTTTGTTTTACTAATAATGAGGAACTACTTCAATAGTTTAATAAATTATTTTTTTTATAGAAAGAGTCATTAAAATTTAGGAGTTTAAAGTACTTTAATTAATTTTTTTTAAATAGAAAGAGTCATTAAATTGTAGGAGTTTAAAAGGGAAAATTAAATTTCCTAGACTGTAGGCAATTCGTTACAAGGTGAAGTGAAGGTGCCTTTAAACTAATTATATGTAATTTTAAAAAAATAGAAAAATGTGAGGTGGCAATCGGTTAAAGCCTCTAAATCAAATCTTAGAAAAGAACTATTATTTAATCTAAAAAGTATTTAAAAATGCAGGGGATTCTAATTGCATTCTCCACCTGCAACCATAATTTGTAGATATGGACCATGAGTTTATAGGGTTAGAAATATACTTGAAGGTGAAGGAAGTTAATTAAAGGTCTATGTAAAATTATTGGCAATATGCATGGGATAATATCTCAACTTATGAGCAAATATAAGGTTTTTTAATGTTCTGATGTGAAATTTGTACTTTTTACACGTTTTTTTACATGTGACGTTATTAATGCAGAGACAATATATATTACGTGATATGAAACACATGAGCCATTTGTCTCAACACATGGGTAACGTAATTAGTTATCATGAAATAATTCGAGATTCTATCATAAAATAAACTGACAATATAAATTATACTAGTCTAACTCTTTATAAGCTCAGACAAAGTATCTAAATGAAGGCTTGATTTATATTTGTAATATTCATGTGGCCACTAAATTCCTGTCACTGTAAAGTCTTGTGTAGTCTTTTATTTGCTTTACTAAAGAAAGTTAGAGGCACCAACTTTGGTACAAAAATTTATACTTGAGAGTGGTACTAATTTCCTACTTGGGAAAAGGAAGGATGTAATTGAGGTTGATTTGTGTAGCTTGCTACATTTTACCTAACGTTAGGAAGGAGTTCCAAATCCCACCTTTATTAAATTAATTTCTTATCTTAAGACCAGTTTAAAGAGTGACGAGGTACTAATTAACTTCTATTTCGAGAAAGACTTTGTGAGAGTGAGATCATTGTATACATATAGTTTCCTCATAAAGTTGCTAGTTATTGTACAAAGGTTGGTTGGTTTGGCTCTTAAACTTCTTTCTTTGGTTATAACTTACTATTATTATTATTATTATTATTTTGAACAAACAATATTATTTTCACTAAGGGGTGAGGGGAATAGGCTAAGTATCACAATGGGCTAGCAATAATATGGTTCTCGCCTTTGGTGAAAATCAGACCTAAGACCACTCACTTCCAAGTAAAGAAGAATATTACTAGACCGTAGTACTATGTGACTCTTTGGTTCACCAACTTATTCATTTTAATTTCATTCTAGCTAGTTGATACGTTATTCTTTTAACACAAAGATAATTTATATTAAGGTGGTGGAAGATTAATTGCTAAGTTACACAATAAGTCAGCTATAATAATTGATATTGAACTTGTCATTCACAAGAATTGAATCTAAAATCTCTTGCTTACAGGTGGAGAAGATTACCACTATCTTCCTTTTTGGACGTTCAAGTATAAACCTAGCTAGAAATGGTAGTGTTCTTTCACTAAATTTCAAACCATTATCAAGATAATTTTTAACGTATTAAGCCATGAATTAATAATAATTTACACTTTGTGAACCAATGTCATTTTTCTTAGAGTTGCGCTTCTGGTTGAATAAACGAAAAATTTCCCATATAAAACCGCATCACATAAGTCATTAATTTATAGGGAAACTAATGAAAAGGGCTTGAAAACTTTGAGTTTTAATGATAAGGACAAAATAAAGGGTAAAGTGAATAGTGCCAGGATTGACTTTTTAGTGTAAAAATGTGGTTTTTCGTTAAAGTGAACAGTACCGGGAGCTTTTCGTTAAAGTTCCCATTTATTTATCCCTTCATTGTCCTGTACAAAAATTACCCTATATTATTCCCCGCAAAAAAATAATAATTAATCTGTACCTACAAGTTTAGTGGTAAGAAGATTTACTAAAACCCTAGCAATTCTGATGATGATGATTTACGATTTGCATGGATGCCAAACCCTAGCTAGTCTAGAACATTCTCTACATATTCACGCAATCGTGTTGCACCAAATTGTATCAAATCCAAAAGTCAGATAAGTTGTTTCCCCATCAGTCTGTCATCGGCCAGCAAGACTTGCCTTTAAATTTCATCACGCACGCACTTGCTTGAAACATGAGAAGTGCTCGCACACATTGCCATTTGCCAGCCAGCCTGGATATGGCAACCAAAGTCTTCCTTTCAATCAAAACACCACAAGAATTTGTCATATGGTATGAGAGGTTTCTCAAGCCGAATACAAAAGGAACCCCACAACACCGACCCACCGCCCATTTTATTTTGAAAAAGATGGCTTCAAAATCCAATAATTCTAATTTTGGTGAGTTGTGTTGATCTGTTGATATGGCATGCTAACAATAATATTCAATGGATCCATCCATCCATCCATTTTTGCATGGGATTATTGGTGATCAGTAGAGGTGGCAAATCAATCAATTGGATTGTTAATGGATACCTATTAAGATTTATTTAGTTTGATTTCATCTTACACCATCATCACCACTGCCAATCTCACTTCTGTATTTTGGTGATACCAAAGTAAACAGATCTTAATGGGTACCTATTAATAATTCAATGAGTTGATTTGCCATCTTTAATGGTTGGTCTAATAATCCTGATCAGGTAGTCTATGTGTATAAAAATCAACTGCTCAATATATATATATATGCACCTTCTAAAAGTGGCTTTTTTTGGGACATGAAAGGCATGTAACATTGATTTAGAGGAGGCAGCACCATATGGTTTTGTTGCTATATTTATAAAATTGTCTCATCAACGCCTTGTGTGTATTGTGGCCCTTTGAAGATATTTGGGAAAATGATGCTACATGGAATATGTTCTAGAAGTTTCAACGGCTACACACACACACACACACACACACACACATATAGTCGAAATATTCTTGATCGATCTCTATTCTCATGGTATATCAATTAGGTACAAAGAGGTCAACAAAAAAAAAAAACAATAATAGCAGTTAGTTTGAGGATAATATTGGAGCATGGTGGATTGATTATTATGGTTATGGATACACTATTTTAGCATATATGTATCTTCATTTTGAATTACGACTAAAAAAGATTTGGCTAAGTCGTAGAAATTGCCTTGGAGTAGGGCATTGTTTGGATTTAAAGTCTTATCGACATTTACTGCAACTACCTCTTCTTTGGGGCTGAATTTCGTGGTTGATTTGTTTTACCATTTGCACTCACAAAAAAACTTTTTTATTTTATTTTATAAGAAACGATAGAGTGTTATTGCGTTGATCAGCACAAACAAATACGTAGGTGCCAATTGGGTACATAGCTTTATTGACCAATAAATTTATCTGGAGTGAATTTGCACAAATAAACAACAAAAATAAACTCCTAAGCGGCTACCATATGCATAAAATACAAATAACAACAATCCAAGTTTAACACACAACACGATAGATGCAACAAATTCGAATTGTTATCCACACTGGTCATCGTTGAATAGCAAAATTACATGCATTCATCACAGTGAGCGAGACGAATACAGTCATAGTTGAAAGACAAGACCACATAACTCACCGGTCAAAGGCAAAAATCATCTCTCATCCATCAAAGGCGAAAACCACATGTGTTAGAGCAACTCCACCGTGTGGAGTAGCCCGATGGACTGGCTCCAGAACAATGGGCAATAGCCCCAACAATCATGTACAGCCCATGCGGGCGATGGAGTAGGATGGGGCTTGAGTGAGAGGCTCAATGAGAATCGCTGGCTCGAGAACCCGAGGTGGGGGTGATGCAAGGCTGGTGTCATGGTTATGTCAGCCACGTTATAAAATTAATAATAAAATATAAAATATTAATAAAAAAATGTAAAAAAATGATTTAATTTTTCTATAAATATGTTATAATTATCTTCCAACTTACACCACAATTTTATATTTTGTCAAATACTTTGAGTTGTAATTTCTTATTTAATGACATGTGGTATAACGAGACCGATTAAAAATCCTATCCAAAATTACAAATAAAATTATTTTTTATTATTTTATAAAATAATAAATACTAATATTTTATTGCTTATTGCTAATGTTATTCAATGTCCAGATGGAGATGCAAAATGCAATTACTATTCACTACGTGGATTCAATAATAAATAGCCCTAGGAGACATTTGCAAGGCTGAGTTGCTCTTAGGGGGATTGGAGTCTCAAACACAACACACTAGTTTACGCTTGCAGAGGTTACCAAATTTGTCTATCAAAATTCTGTATTAGTTATCTTGTTTCGGGTATTAATAATGTCTTTGAAGATCGTGATGTCCCCGTCACATTGAGATGATTGGGATTAATGAGAAATCAAAATATGGACCAGAAGATGGATATGTATGAATAGTTTGGTTAACGAAACACCAATCCATGCTAACCAAATATAAATTAGAACGTGGACCACTTTATATTAGGCATATATTATAGTAGCTAAGCACCACACCTTAACCCTAAATCTTTGAGTAGCGATGGAAATCAGAGAGCAAGCGAGGGGAAGGGAGCATGATCCTATCCGGATTTTGTAAGGATCTTAGAGATTAGTTTATCCTATTCATTTATCAGTTATTATGCAGTTAGAAATTATTTTAAAATTTTTATTTAAATTGAACACAAATAATACTCAATGAAAATTGACTGTAATGAACGAATAAGATGAATTCCTAAAATCCTCACAAGAATAATTCAAAAATGATCCTCATCCGGGGAGGAATATTAAGGCCTGCCAGCATGCCAGAGAATGCCAAATCTGACACTGGTTTGCTTTAACTTTTTTAATAAAACAGACGTATAGGAGCAGAGTAGGACTATAGGGACCATCGCATGGGCAACCCAACATTCACACTGCCACTTCAGAAGAATTGAGAAAAAGGCCCTTGGCCTGCCATTGTCTAGCCCTCAGACTGTGGGCCTGCCCACACTTCTGCTACAACCAATCAAATACTACTCTCTTTTTAGGCCGAGAGATTTTTCAGTGTGACCGGCACACGAAGTGGTACACAACGTATTACTCTATAAATGGTGAGATATGTGTGTTAAAAATTTAATAACTTCAAAAATAAAATTTCCCACCACTTAAATAAAAACACGTACCACCAGTATTTCCATCATAATAAAAAATTTATCCTTTAGGACAAACTACATACTCAAGGAGGAAAAAATTGAACTGGAATCTCAGTTCCATTATTTCACCTTGTCAGAATGCGTTTGTGGAAGAGAGACTAATCCAGGATAACATCTTAATCGCTCATGAGGCGTTTCACTTCTTAAAAATGAGGAAGACGAAAACGAAATTTGAGCTGGGCATTAAACTTGACATGAACAAAGCTTGGGACTTCCTGCAGGCAGTTATGACAAAAATGGGATTCAATCCTATGTGGGTTAGCATGGTGATGCAGTGCGTTTTGACTGTGAACTTTGCGGTGTTAATCAATGGCAAGCCGAGAAGGCGCTTCAAGCCGACGAGAGGTTTAAGACAGGGAGACCCTCTATCACCTTACTTATTCCTCATAATCAGTGAAGTCTTATCATTACTCATGAGAAATGCGGCAGACCTGGGTTTCTTGGAGGGCATAAAAATTTGTCAAAATGGCCCGACTCTGTCCCACCTCCTTTTTGCCGATGACACCTTTATATTTCTTAAGGCCAAAATGAGCAGTTGCATTAACGTTGGCAAGTTGTTCGAGGCTTTTTGCTAGGCATCCGAACAAGAAGTGAGCCTCCAAAAATCCACGTTATTCTTTAGTGTGAATACCCTAACGATGCATCGTGATGAGTTATGCTCCATCCTGAACATGCCGCAGGTGGAGGACCCTGGGAAGTATCTGGGCATTCCAACTGTTTAGGGAAGGTCTAAGAGAAATGTGCTTGCCTATGTAAAAAACCAGGTTATGGCAAAACTTCATGGATGGAAACAACAATTTTTGTCTCATGCTGGGAAGGAAATCTTAATAAAGGCGGTGGCATAGGCAATCCCTGCTTATCCGATGAATATCTTTAAGCTTCCTAATAATGTTTGCAATGAAATTGATGCTGCCATGGCTCGATTTTGGTGGGGCCAAAAGGAGAACGAAAGGCGAATACATTGGGTTAGTTGGGAGGCTATGGGTGTGGCAAAGCAGGATGAAGGTATGGGGTTCCGGAATTTGAAAGAATTTAACCTAGCATTACTAGCCAAGCAATGTTGGCATTTAATCAATGAACCTACATCTCTATGGGCTAGGGTGTTAAAGGAAAGATATTTCCCTAATGTCTCATTCTTATATGCTAAAAAAGAGAGTCGTGCATCATGGGCTTGGTCTAGTCTTCTGGAAGGCAGGGATTTAATTCTAAAGGGTACTCAGTGGAAAATTCTGAGTGGAGATACAACCAGGTTGTGGTGTGACATGTGGCTCCCACGACATCCAAAGAGACATCCTACACCTACAATTGGTTCCGACTTTGACGTTAATCAAACGGTTGCCACCATCATATCTCCGGAGACTCGGCAATGGCAAGTAGATAGTATCAGGTCTATCATCTCGGAGGCAGACTGTGACGCCATCGCCTTATTTGGCAGGCTCACCCTAAGGGCCTTTATACCGTCAAATCTAGCTATTGGTGGCTGCATTCTAATTCCAGCGTGCTTTGCCGCACCCATACCATCAAACAAATCCGCGTTGACCATCATCTTCATGGAATGTGGATAAAGAGGTCTAGAAGTGCCTTTGGAGTATTGATGCACCTCCCAAGATCCGAAATTTCATGTGGCGAGGTTTACGGGGGGCTTTGGTTACATAAGTATGTCTTTTTAGACGGCGATGTGCTCAATCCCCAATATGCCCTATTTGTGGCCAACATGAGGAATCAATTGAACATCTGTTACTTCTCTGCCCGTGGGTGGATCGTGTTTGGTCGGGGACCCTCTAAACTATAAGGTACAAAGATCTGAGGTGTCGACTATGGTGGCTTGGATTAGAAGGGTGGGGCTTGCATGTCCATCAAACAAGGATGAGACGAGGCTGTTCCTCACAATGGTAGCTTATACATGCTGGCATATCTAGAAAGAACGGTGTTGAGCAGTGTTTAAACATAAGCCACCTGATCTTAGACTAACGGTCAACTCTATTGTCTTAGATGTGGATTTGTTTGGTTTGTCCAACCCTAGTGTGGCGACACCTACCATCTTGGAAGGCAGGATTAGGAACAGCAGACATGCTTGGTCTCCACCACCTCCCCACATGGAAAAGGTGAATGTTGATGCTAGCTGGAGGCAGAGGGAGTCAAGAGGTGCAGTTAGAGTGGTGATTCGGGACTCCTCAGGACGATGTCTGGCGGTCAAGAGAATAGAGGTTTCTGCGACTAGTGTGCTGGCTGCTGAGGCTCTTACGGTGCTTGAGGGTTGCCTCTTAGCTTGGCAGGAAAATTTGAACCAGGTTATTATTGAATTCGACTCTCAACCTATCATCACTTGGTTAAAGGAATCGATTTGCGAAGTAACTTGGGAGGCTTTCCCCGTGCTAACTCGGGTGTTAGACATAGGTGCTTCACTGCACTCATGCAGATGGTCTTGGATTCCAAGATCAGGAAATGAAGCGGAGGATTTTGTTGTGTCGCATTGGTTCTGAAGATACACGACTCTGTCTGGGTAAATAGGCCCCTATCTTCGTTTGTAAGAATTCTAAATAAAGATGGCTTTCCTTGCCCCCCAACTTAGTTTTTGTGTAAGGAGAGGGTGACACTCTTGTCTCTTGTGGCGGTGTTGTTTGTTCTCTCTATCCTAATGGCTTTGGACCTTTGCTGGCTGGTTGCTGGATTTATGTGTAACCTTTGCCTTCAGGCTTTTTATGTGATTTGATCCGACCCTTAAAAAAAAAAAAAAAACTAAAGCACTGTTAGTGTCTTGTTTGCTTGGTTAAAATTCTGATCCATTTGTGCAATTTTTCGTTTTGTTTTATACAATACTGATTTGGTACCACAATCAATATTTTACCACGATTCCAGTTCAATTTTTGGAATTATAATATAGAAACACTAATGAAAAGAACTTCAAATCTCTGCATTTTAATAAAAAAACTAACTACTAACTTTATTTAATAATAAGCACAAAAAATTAAAAAAACAAAGTCACATGCGCTAGTGCTTACCCTTCACCCGCCCCTCCCTCCTCACACTTTTTTTTTTCCATTGTCTTAAGAGGTTTTTTTTTTGTTTTTTTTTTGTTCTCTCTCTCTCTCTCTATATCTAGCTTTCTCTCTATTTTTTCTTTCTTTATTTCTTTATTTCTTTCTTTCTATCTTCTTCTTCTTATACTCTTCAGCCTACATCCAACCTTCCCTAGAATTTCCCCAATTCCCCTTCATGCAGTCAAATTCTTGATCTTTAATTTATGCAATTTTCAGTTTTTAATCACGCACGATGCACCTCGAGCTTCTTTGAGAGTATTTTCACTGAATAAGAAAGCCCCAATGCTCGTGCTAAAACTTCGGCGTCAAGTGTTGTAGTTTAGCCTCACTTTACTCCATGACTTTTTTGTGTCAAATTGACTGCTACATCTCCCACAAAAACCCTAAATTTTTTCTTTCTTCTTCTTCTTCTTCTTCTTCTTCTTAGAATAAAAGAATGACTTCAAATTTAATACATTTTCCAGTTTTATTTTTGTAATGTTGTTTCCTGACACACCCCGCCCAAGATCAGGACATGCTGGCCGTCACGTGAGCGTGACGTAACCATGTGCACTATGAGGAAGAAAGATTAATAAAAGAAATACGAACAAATTAAAACCAAGCAACTAGCAGTCCTAACAAAGATAGCGAGCTAGTGTGAGGATTAAGTGTGAAATACACAACCAAAGCATAAGCAGCCTAAGTGCAGTCTGACTGGATAAGTATTAATTATACAACACCCAAAGGTGATTATACATTTGTGAAATCTGTCAGAACCTCCGGATATCCTCGTAAGCCACCAACGAATACTCTCACCTAAAACCTGGATGGGTGCAAAACAGAAAGTGTCAGTAGGCAAAAACAAAGCTTTTCAAAATCATTTCATTTCTTAAGAGTTTTAACCCCTCGCCGTAAAACCTGTATAATTTTCCAGAAAATAAAGCATATACTCATATATATATCTTAAAACCAAGCTCAGCAATAGTGATAATCAAATGTATGCCAGAAGTAGGCTATGCCAAAGTATGTCAACGAAATGCCATAGGTAACTCAGTGAACAAATATGAATACCAGATATCAAATCAGCCCTTGGCTGAGTTTATAGCTCATAATCAATCTCAATCATATCAAATATTCTTGCACACAAGTCGAAACCACCTATACTGGTCTGTACGACAAGACCGGGTGTAAAATAAATATGCTCAAGTGCTACGATCATGTGAAGACTGTGCGAATAGTCGCGGGTCACCTACGAATCGGAACCACCTATAATGGTTTGTACGACAAGCCTGTGCACCTAACTTGGATCCAATGTGAGCATATGGTGCGGGAGGTGAACATCACGTGAAGGACTATGCCCTAACTCTGGGCGGGAGCACTAACAACGAGGTGCAGGTTTATGAGCTCTCAATGTATCACATCATAATCATAAATTCACATTAACCAATCATAACTCACCTAGTACTCACCTGAGCGTCCACAACACCAATTCACATATATGCATCATATACCAATTCATATACTAAAAGTAAATTCATATGCATGACATTTTAAACATACTTTCATTTAAAAGCGATTTTTGGAAAAATAGCAAGTATATAGGTATATACGGAAAACCAAAAGCCCACTCACTAATATGTCAAAGGGTCGTAGCCCCTGAGCCTCAATTTCTGGTACTCGTCCTTAAGATAGGTCTCACCTATATGCGAAATAACTAAATAAACGTCATTTAAAGCACATAACCAAAACTAGCTAATAACTTCTCATACATAGCTCAATTTTGGTATTTGAATATATCAATGTGATCTACACAACCTCACGAACATCCCCAAAATTTTAAAATAATTTGGCCATGCCTCATGTGCCGCAATGCACCAGTAAGGGCACGGCCCTACGCGCCCCCACACGCGGCCAACCCTAACGGAAACCCTAACCGCCGTTAGGAATATTCTGTTAAACTCTAACATAAACCACTAAAACTAACTTGACAACGTTAGAATATTCTGTCAAACTTGACGGAATATTTGCCCTTCTTCTCCGGTGAACCTCTGGTTACCGTCGCCGTCACCAGAAAACTGGAAAACTTTAAATCGTCATATCTTCTTCGTTTTTGCACCAAAATCCATGAAATTTGTCTTAAAATGAAGCTTACAACAAGTAGAACATAATCTTACCAATTTCAAGCTCCAATAATCACGGGATTTCGCCTGAGAAACCTCGATAATCCAGCCAAAACTTAAACTTGTCGATCTCGACTTCCCGACGTCCAAAATGCTTGGTTTTTCTTCTCTAAGCTTCGTGAGGACTTTCTAAAGCTCAGTATAGCCTTAGAATGCTCTGAAACCTTCACATTTACATGTGCATGAGCAGTACCTCAAATTTGGATTTCTGGGGTTTTCGAAGGATTCACGTTCTAAAAAGGGTATGGATGAGTTCGTGATGATGAGATGAAGATGATGATGCTAAAAACAAGCTCGTTCCATGCAGAAATAGGTTGGTTTGGAGTTGTCCTACAACTTGAATGGATAATGGATGAAATCCGAGAGAGAGAAAGAGAGAGAGAGAGAAGAAAGAGAGTACATAGGAGTGAGAGAAATAGTGTGAGGGTGTTGTGTGTGGTCTAGACTTGGCACCCAATCAAAAACAAATAACTTAAAGATCTAATTGGGTCCAAATAGTTAGGAAATGAACTGAATTGGTCCAAAGACCTTAGCTCCATTCACAAACACACAACCAACATTCAAGGGAAAAATCGACATTTCACACTGTCGCTAAAATAATTCGAGACGGACTGTGACATTTCTCACCCCCTCCTTTTCCACTCTCTTTTCTCCTCATTGTCTTAAGAGGTTGTTTGTTTTACGTAATAACTAGACACTATTTATGAAACCGGACCAAGAAAGACACTATTTGTGAAATTGTACCAGCTACTATACACTACTTATGAAACTTGACCTAATATACCTAGGCACTATTTATGAAACATGACCAAGAACTAGGCACTATTTATGAAACTGGACCAACAAATAGTGTAGTACCGTTCAATTTCATAAATAGCGTAGTATTAAATTTCATAAGTAGTGTTCAGTTTTATAAACAATGTTTGTGATGAAAGCACGAGCGTCTGGTCATTTTTTTTAAAATTTTATTATTATTAAAATTGTGTCCTTTTCATTAAAATTTAGGGGCTTTTAGATCTAGGTAAAAAAATAGAGATGGTTTTTAGGAGTGAGTCAAGTTATCTAATTACATGCTTTTATTTCTTTTACACTCATTTTATATTTTAAAAAATATTTAAAAATCAATTAAAATCTTCTAATATTATGCATTTTCAACTCCAAAAAATCTAATTAATATCTTGTAAAAATTGTGTCCTTTTCATTAAAATTTAGGGGCTTTTAGATCTAGGTAAAAAAATAGAGATGGTTTTTAGGAGTGAGTCAAGTTATCTAATTACATGCTTTTATTTCTTTTACACTCATTTTATATTTTAAAAAATATTTAAAATCAATTAAAATATTCTAATATTATGCATTTTCAACTCCAAAAAATCTAATTAATATCTTGTAAAAAAAAAAAACTAATATACTAACTTAAATTATCTACAAAACATTCTACCTTAACTCAAGTAACAAATATATGAATGTATATTATACCTGTAAGTGAGATATGAAACCTAATTAAAAGGTAGAAAAATACATAATATACCTACAAGCAAGACACATTAATCTGTGACACATTGATTATAAAAAAGAATCCGTCATATAGATACATAAAAATAATTAACTTGTGATATAGGTTGATTATAAAAATAAAAAATAAAATCTATAAATGAGGTTTAAAGTAGGAGGAAGAACAAGAAATAACAAATAAATAAAAAGAAATAATCAAAGAGATAATTTGTGACGACTCGTTCCGATTTTAATTATAATTTTCTCCCTGAATGTGTAAAATGATGATTATGCCCTCCTTGGCCTAGTGACATGGATGTGTTTATGCAGTTTTAAATTAGTATTTCTATTGTCGTAATTAAATCGTACTCGACGTCACGAGTGCATCGCTGCAAGTTAGACTTGAATCAGAGCCGTATTGAGAAAGTTATGAATATTTAGGTGCGTAAACGGATAGAAATTTATTGTTTTTTTTAAGGGGTTGAGCATACCTATCACTTATTCACCAATCACATTAGTTCCAAACTACCCTAAACCAATAAGGTAAATTTGGTTTTTATTTCTTTTGGGGACCAATTAAAAATTTCTTATTCTCTCCCTGCTACCCAATTAGGCACACACACGTACACACACTCTCCCTCTCTCCTTCTTTCTCGACTCTTCTCTCTCTCTCTCGGTACACTGGTAAGACCACCCACACTTAAACCCATCAAAACACCATAGATCGAACATGAGGTTGTCACCATCGTATTCCTTGTGGCCTCACGATCCTAGTGATACCATTTGACCATCAAACAGACAACAGGAACTTAGAAGCTCCAACGAGGAGCTAGTTTGCTCCGGCATGATCGTGGACAATTTACAAGGTTTTGTGGCTCAAGATGGTCTCTATGCAACTCCCCTAGCATTTTAGAGTAGATTTAGAGTAGAGTAGACTTCGAAATAGGTGAGTGAAGAGTTGCAGAGTTGGCAGGATTGTCCAAGGAATTTTTCGACCTTTTTTCATTGGATTTTGAACCTCTAATGGTACGAACGTGTTCTATTCTTCAAGAGCTTTAAATCCATATAAATTTCATGGATTTTGGTTAAGAAATGAAGTAGATATAAGCATTTGAATTTTTTTTCAGTTTCCGACGAGTTTTGACAGCGGCGACTGGCAGGTTCACCGAAGAAGAAGAAGGCATATTTCGTTAACTTTAACGGAATATTCTGGCGTTCGGTAACGCCGTTACCTTTTAACGGAATATCCCACCTATTTTGACAGAATATTCCTAACGTCGTTAGGGTTTCCATCCGTATGCCGTGCATGTGCCTGCGCTTGGCCGGTGCGTGAGGGCGTGCTCGGCATCCAAAATTTTTTTCTAAAAATATATGTAGGTTCGTATCGTCGAGTAGATAACGTTCGTATATTCAAACATCCCATTTGAGCAAGATATGAGAAGTAATTCCTAGATTTTGTATATGTGCTATCGAATTAACGTAAAAATAATTATGTCGCATATAGGTGAGATGTACCCCGAGGACGAGCATGGACAAGTGAGGCTAGATGGCTACGATCCTGCTACTTATCAGTGAATGGGCATTATATATATATATATATATATATATATATATATATATATATATATATATATATATATATATATGTTTTAAGGTTCCCAGAAATATTTTTTCTTAAAATAAATTATGCTTTGAATGCCATGTCTTAAATTAATTGCATTTTAAATATTGCATTATTATATATGTTGAATGATGCTGCGAAGGCTCAGGTAAGCTTCAGGTGAGTATTATGTAATTGTACTGGTTGCGTTACATTTGGCATGCATCTATACATTTAGAGCTCATCATTACTGCACCCCGATTTTAGTGCTCCTACCCGAGGCCAGGACACAGTCACCTTGGATCCAAGTTTGGTAGACAACCCTGTCGTATAGACTGCATTAGGTGGTTCTGACTTGTAGGTGACCATCGATTTATTGCACAGCCTTCACGTGATTGTAGCACTTAAACGTACATTTTTACACCTAGCCTTGTCGTACAGGCCACACTAGATGGTTCCGACTCGTGTGCAGGCATAGGTTGATGAGCTATAGGTCCCGTCGTACAGGTCACGTTAGGTGACTCCGATTGGCATGTTATTTTATGCTGATTTCACACCTGGCTTACGTTTATAAATGCTGAAATGTTATGACATGGCATACTTCTGTTTTTACTAGCATTGAGCACTTTTTTTATATACGTATGTAGCATTATTTTTGGGAACTATACGAGTTTTATAGAGAAGGGTTATTATGTTCAGAAAAGATAAATGTGTTTTCAAATGCTTTGTTTTTGCCTACTCACTCTTTTGTTTTGCGCCCCTCCAGGTCCTAGTTAGTTGAACTTCTCTGTGGCTCATGAAGACTAACTGTGGTTCTGACGATCTACTAAATAATGTAGGGATCTTCTATCTATTTGTATAATTAGTACTTAGTCTATTCGATTGCACTGTTGGCTTGCCTATGCTCTAAATACTTGTATTTGGTTTTGATCACTTCCACACACTTATATAGTACCTCTAGTATAAGTTTAATTTAGTTTTAGTTTTTATTTACTCACATTTTCTTATTATTATCGCTTCTGTTGTGCACTTGGCTACGTCATGCCCACGTGACAGCCAACACGTGTCGACTCCGGTCGGGGTGTGTCATAATTAGGAAGAAATTTGATTTTTATACTAAATATTATAATTGAATAGATAATTATTGATAATAAAATAATTAAATTTAAGGAATTGGACTTATTTTTATAAATTGGACTTATAAATTGGACTATTCCTACTATAGGCTAAAAAAATTGAACTTATATAAAGTTTTCCCTAAAATTTAAGCTCTTTTGTCATTTTTATTAAAATTTAAGGGGATTTTTCATTAATATTTAAAATATTTTTATTAAATAAAGTTATATCTGTTGCAGTCCTATTTAGAATAGTAATGTGATTGTGTAAATCCTAGTAGATTAGGAATGTATCTTATATTCCTATTAGGAGTAGATTACTTATTAAGTATTGTAATCCTTTTGGGAAAGGGTTTGCCCTTTCTACTACTATAAATAGAGGCATAATGGGGTGAATAAAACACACCTCACAATTACACATCTCTCTCTTCTTCTCTCTATGTGCCGCACCTTTCTCTCTCTAGGCCTCCATAATTGTTCAGTAAATTATGCCTACAACACGTTATCAGCACGCTCTTGACACTACGTTAAAGAGAGTTTATTCTTCAATCAGGGGAGTATTACGTTTTAATTATTCTTTTTGAGATTAATTTATTAATATTTTGAATTAATCTACATGCTATTAATTCAAATTTAATTTTTCTTTGTTGAACGTGATACAACGCATTGGAGACGCGATTTCGGCTTTCTGAGAAGGATGTTCTACAAATTCAAAGGCTTTTGTAAGTTTTCTGCCAATCAGGTACGCTTAAAATAAAGTAAGATATTTGAAACGACCTTGAAGCATGAAAACATTCCCTATGATGCATGAACCCCCTATGTTTATATTTTCCTTTCGATATATATATTGTATATGTTCATATATTTGTCAATATATATATTTGTTTCATGCATCACACAATTAAATTGTTATGTGGAATTTGTGAGTCAAAGAATCAAAAGAAATTAGAAGCAATTAGGGTTTTTCAAACCCTAGAAATTTTGAAAAAGAAAAAAAATTATGGGAATTTGTTGGCTAAGGCCACGACCTATATGGGTCCTTGACTGTTGCTGGACCCGTATGCTTGGGTTCCACAGATTGGGCATGCAGCCTCAATCCACGCCTCTGCCCATCTCACTAGAAGCTAGCTTTGCTAAGCTTCCTGGCCCAATACTCAAAGCCAGCAATACTGGGCTTCATCCACGCCGAGCCGCACCAAGCCAGCAGCTTGTGCTAGCGTCACAGACTGGGTTTGTGAATGTTGCTGGGCCCGCAACACTTCAAGCAACATACCAGCATATGCTGGGCTTTTTCCATCCCCTCGGCACAATATGCAACAAACATATAACTTCCATTGCAGCGAACTGGGCTACTTTGTGGCCGTTTCCCCGAGGCCCAATAGGCTTGTAGCTAGCCTAAGTATGCTAGGCTATGTCCTTTTTTTTTTTAACCCAATGCTAATTTTAGCGTTCTAAATAATTTTAACCCGAATGTTATAATTATTTTTGCTTCTACAATCGACCCTGTTTGGTCCCGATTTATTGAATTAATTAAAAGTGACCTGCAGTCCATTAATCTGATAATGAATCCAAAATTATTGACCTGAAGATCACTTTTGGACATTAACGATTCAATAATTTATTTATTTTCTTTGAACCGTTGACTCACTTTCGTAGTCCCGAAGCACTCACACTTGAGTTCCCGAAGAACCTCAAAATCCACTACACTTAGTTGTATATTGCATTCTGTGTTCTTGCAGGAACCTCTCTTTTATGAACTAAACGTTCATAAACTAAATCGAACCTGTAGTTTCGAATTTAGTGCCTTTGAAACCCGAAGTTTTCATAAAACAATACACCCATGAAAACCCGACGTTTTTCATGAATCCATGTCTTAGAACTCGAATGTTCTAACTTTGATGCTTATGGATGATTCCTTCCCATAGCACCAATCACAATCTTGTTCCCTCCAAATTCAATGGATTGTCGAACCGTCACAAGTTTGATTTCCCTTATTTTGGACGTTTCTAAATAGAAACCACTTTATGTGGGGTACAAGACGTGAATCTCCACTTGACTATTAAAGAAGCTGAGAAACCATTGAAGCCAACAATGGCATGGAAGAGCTGAATAAGCCTCCGCCATGATCTTCATTCGAAGACTTATGCCCGAAGCATTACAAATGGAAATACCTCCCGAACGAGGATTCCATGGCTCTTTGGCTCGCTCCTACGGACTGTTTAATCATGAAAGATATTGCTCGAAGCATACCATGATTACGTCCATGAATGAGTACAATTATGAAGTTTATAAATCCGATTGAATTTTGACTAGAGAATACTTTTCTCGTCCTTCCTTATTTCTAACTTGCTTCTGAAGCAACAAGTGTAGAAAGCGGAAGTTTACCAAATTCTTGGATCTGATTACTACCACAAACATATGATAGAATCAGGGTCTGCCAAGGTGTGGCATCATGCCCGAAGCGTGATCCTTGGCACCTAAGACCTAAAACTTCAAGAATAAGGGATAATATTCCCTAACCTTAACCCTGCAGAATCTACTTCCGTCTCGATGGAATAGATCATTGGTTATGCACCTGTTCGTGCCCCTACCAATGTTGTTAAGGAGTACCATTCTCGTAGTCAATATGTGAGATAAATTTTACTCCACCGAACACCATTGGAAGAGCATAATTTTGGCATGGATGGCCTTATTGGCCGAATCCCCTTAGTAAACCATTTACTTTGTGAACATTTTTTCATGTTCTTGGATTCAAGTTTGGTGTATGTTTTACTTATGGATAATCTTATTGATATTGTCGTCAAATATGAGTTAATTGAATCATGTTTCTTAGTACATGTGACCGATTCAATTAAACACGTGATTAGGTAGGAATGTGGGGAAGTTAGTTGTCTGGACGAATGCGTACTACGCACACTAACTTTACGCCTAAATCACATCTCTAACAACGACTTCAGGTCTATCCAACCTGATTAAGAGCATTGGCACGCTCCTCGTTGTATGAATGGTACTGCATCACCATTTAAGGGACCTTAAATTCTCCCTGACGTTGAGTTTTTAAGGATATTCGAGATGACAATGATCATAAATGAAACCACTAAAGAAAATAGAGTGAAATATCTTTGCACCACCTCCAAAAATAAGCCTGAAGCTTTGATTTGGGGCCAATGGGTTGTCTCTCAACTGGGAACATACTACATGTGGCCGGCCTAGAGCTGGGTGATTGAGCAGTTTACTTGCTTTGGCACGACCATTTGGGACATTTAGGTCGAACAATGATGCTACGACGCAGCTCCTTACTCAAAGTAAGGATCTTGTGCCTACAAGCACACTTTGCCAAGCCTGCTCATTAAGGAAATTGATTTTCTATATCATTCCTCGCAAAGATACGAAATCACCTCTTTTTCACAGTGGATTCAAGGGAATATATGTGGACTAATCCAATCAAAATGCGGACCATATAAAGACTTATGGTTTTGATTGATGAATCGACAAACTGGTCACATGTTTGTCCACACACATTACTGCTAAACCTCATGGCCGATTATGGGTTCACCACCCTACTTATCCCTTAAGGTCCTGGAGACTGGATAATGCCGGAGAGTTTATATCGACGGTTTTCGATAACGTATTGCATGTTGTTTTGGGTTTCTAATTGAACATTGAGTTCCCATGTTCACCCTAAATAGCCCCGCTTAGTGATCATAAAGCGCAATTTAAATGATCACCCGAATTTTGGTGAACATACCAAGTTTTCGGTTTTTGCCTAAGGCTATGCAATCCTTGTACGCAGTTATGTTGGTCTGCCTTGAGGCCCATTGCCACCCAACCTATATGACGTTACAGTTGGTTACTGGGTACGAACCTGACGATTTTTGTATTTACGCATTTGGGTGCGCATCCCATGTGCCAAGTTGCGCCGCCGCAACGTACCACCATGGGTCCTCAAAGAAGGATGTGTATCTTTTGTCGATCATGATTCTCCTTCACACTAGCTATCTTCGAGCCCTTGCATGCGATCTCTTTACCGCTCATTTGCGGGTTGTCACTTTAATGAGACGATCTTCCTGCCGTTAGGGGGAGATAAGAACGTCAACGTTCCTGTAGAACGGCGCGAAGTTGCATGGACGTTGCCCACTATGTCTCATCTCGATCCCCATACCGCACAAGTGTGATAAGCAAGTGCGATGAATTCTAGATTTCAGAATGTTGCTCCAGACGCATTCCTCTGATCTAGCTAAAAGTGACGAGATCATATACCAGCTGCAAAAATGCCTGCAAGGATAGACGTACTGAACGGACGTCGAGTCAACATCCCTGAAGGGTGTGCCGCCCCTGTTGGACGGTTTGGATGCCCTTGTTGGACGGTCTGGTACAACGGCGGATAGCCAATTAATCTATCTTGGCCTGGAGCACGACAGATCATTCGGTTCGTAGGATTCACTTCCCTAGAAGAGGAAGACACGACACAACTATGAATCTAAACTCGATCGCTGTCTCAAATCATTTCCATCTCATGAGATTAATCCGGATTACTCCCGAGACATGAAGTTCTTGGTCCAGTATACTAGTTTGGATGAGAAAAATGGAATTGAAATGAGATTATCATCGATGATGTTTTCACTTATATGGTAGCTACCGACATAACTGAAAAGCGACGATATCGAACTGTGTTCCGTTGATTAAGTGACAACGTAGAACTGATTGGACAACTGAGATTACAATCTAGGTCAAATTCCTTACCAAAGTGTGTATTGGACCTGTCGTTCCTACACTGCCCAAGGTAACCCTATTGTGTTACAAGTGGGAAAGGAAGCGTTATGAGATGAATGAAATAGTGCGATATGATGCACGCCTTACGGCGCAAGGTTTCTCTCAAAACGTCCTGTGATTGATAGCAGCATTATAAAATGTGGTTAGTGTTTTCTCCATGGGGATATAGATACGAAGATTTACATGTAAGTTCCCGAAGAATTACATGGACTGGTTCAAAAAGTTCCAAAACCACGGAACACCCTCTTAACTTGTTTTGAGGCGTTCACTTAAATCTGACGGATGTGGTATACCCGTCTAAGTGATTGTTTGATCAGTCAGGGATATGAATTATGCCATTGCGTGTTAAACTATGAAGTCTTATTCCAAATTGCTAGAGTTACAGTTTATGTCGTTAATACGAATATCACTAAGACTCTGGAAGAGCTTGAGAAAACTGCCTCGCACCTGAAGATGGAATTTGAGATGAAGGATCGTAGGAAAACTCGTTTATGCATTGACCTGAAGTTCAAAGCTTTGTTCTGACGGTACCTTGGTCTACTAGTCGAACTACACTTCGAATGTGTTACCTTTGAGTATACCTTTGATCGTCCATACGTTATATGCAAATGAGACCCTTGAAGAGGTTATGGAATTTGAAATTCCATATCTAAGTTCAACTTTGCGCTTCGTTGTACTTAGCTCATTGTATTTAGACAGGATCTCCTTCGCTGTTGATCTTGGTAAAGATGCAGCACCGCGCCTACACGCAACCTCTGAATTGTTATTAAAGACGTACCCTGAAGGTATTATGAGGGCAAATCCCAACGCATCTTAGCGGATCCAACCCCCCTGATTCTCGAAATGATGCTTGCCTTGTTGTTATGCTGACGCTGGTTACTTATCAAACCCGCACAAGGCAAAATTCCCAAATGGTTATGTCTTTACCGTTAGGGACATCGCAATATCTTGGAGGTCCATGATATGACCTTGGTTGCGAAATCTTCGAATCGTTCCAAGACTCACCTCACTTCACTACGCCACAAGTGAGACATGGTTAGGAGTTCTTGTTGAGCATTCCGTAGTACTTGTTGTGTTTTCATCCATCGTTGAGTCCCGACAACGATCTATGAAGACTATGCCGCATGTATCCACCCGACCAAGCCGTGATACATCAACGAAGCCAACGCCAAGACATATTGTGTCTACATCTACATCAGCAAAGCATCAGGAGATTGAAGTCATGCAAGCCGATCCCAGACAACCTTATCGACGTCTACACGACGTCACTGCCGAAGTCAACCTTCCAGAAACTTGTCCGAGAAATTGGTATGCCTAACTATCATATGCAATGCTTGTAGTTCTTATTTGGAAGTTATGTCAAACTCAGGGAGAGTATCCAGAAGTATACTCATTTGATCTTAATGTACTCTTTTTCCCTACAATTAGGAGCATTTTTCCCACTGGGTTTTTGCTACCTAACTAGGTTTTAACGAGGCACCCATCCTGGGCTGATCATACCCTTGTGAGCTCTTCTACTTGCGTCCAAAAGACGTATAGTTTTGACTTAATGCAACTTCTCACTTTTCTCCTTAGACTATGGGTTTTTCCCTACCTTGGGTTTTACCATAGCAAGGTTTTGTGAGTTTTTACTTATTATGCATTCTTCCGTTGATTTGAGACTCGCATTCGCCCATTGTGCCGACGACTTCATCAACTGTACCTGCTTCATCATTGAAGACCTGATGCGCCATTTACTTGAGTATTTACACACTCAAGGGGGAGTGTTGCAGTCCTATTTAGAATAGGAATGTGATTGTGTAAATCCTAGTAGATTAGGAATGTATCTTATATTCCTATTAGGAGTAGATTACTTATTAAGTATTGTAATCCTTATGGGAAAGGGTTTGCCCTTTCTACTACTATAAATAGAGGCATAATGGGGTGAATAAAACACACCTCACAATTACACATCTCTCTCTTCTTCTCTCTATGTGCCGCACCTCTCTCTCTCTCTAGGCCTCCATAATTGTTCAGTAAATTATGCCAACAACAATATCATGATTTTTGGTTAAAATAAACTTAGTCTAAGTCATTTTCATTAAAGCTCCCTAATTATTATTATTATTATTATTATTATTATTATTATGATGGTGGAACTCTGTCTAGATGAAGATGTTTATAGTGATCAAATTGTATCCTTTCTCTATTTGTTCACGAATATCTTTGATCATGCTCTGGCCCGTTTGGATTTCAGTTTGTCTTTTTGGCAAAACTGAATGTCATTGTAACACATCTTGTTAGATATTTCTTTCATATCAGGAAGCGTACTTGTCAAGTAGATTTTTTGACGCGCAGCGTTGTGCAGATCTTAACGAGATATCTGCTGCAAAAGTTGTTTGGCCCTGGAGTTGCTGGTGTAACAAGCAACCAAACGATTCGCTACCTTGATCTTCCCTCTAATATGCTCTCTCTCTCTCTCTCTCTCTCTCTCTCTCTCTCTCTCTCTCTCTCTCTCTCTCTCTCTCTCTCTCTCAGACAATCACTCATTCACACACGTGCACAAATGTATTAGTCACCATTATTTGGCAGTGTGTTATTAATAAACAAGTTTCTGTAAAGTTGTTAATCAAGAGTGTTAGGAGGGACTTGTAACTACACATGGTATCACGATTACTGAAGTTTAATCAAGTTCCTTAGTACCTTTGTTTTCATAGTAACCTCTGTTTTCATAGTATTTTCTCTACATCTTTTCATTTCTAAAGTCATGCTTCTTGGTAGTAATATGGAAAATGGTGGATGATGTTCCAATGCAGACTTAGTTCCTAATGCATTTTTGTAGGTTGGTTCTTTCTTGATAGGGTGGTTGGGTGTTGTTTTCAAAAAAGATATATCCTATACGTCCGACAATTTGGCCATTTGAGTTACTTTGGAAGCCTTACAACTTTCAGCTGTTGGAACCAGAAAATGCTTGAACTCAGTGTTGAAGGCCATTGGGTGTCTGCTCTGCTCGGTTTTCTAATAGGTAAGACGTCATATTCTAAAGAATTTCTGCAGTAGACATGTGGCTGGCTATGGCAAAGCATGGTGTTTGAATTTCATTTGAATCTAGATGGTTTCAGCTTTGATGCTTATTATCCATGAATTAATCACAAACCGAATGTAGCTCAAATTGCTGGACTAATCCTTCTCTTTTATGTGACGGATTATATCATGTTTGTTTCTTGCGGCCTACTCCATCATTTTTAGGGTAGAGACAGCAAGGGGTTTTAGGCATCTTCTTGATAGGAGCTTAGTATGTGGTGTCACTAGCTTTAGAAGGAGCTCGAGGGTTGATAGCTACAAGCGTCACCTGGTAGCTTTAGCAGTTTTCTTGCTGATGCTAGGTTCTCTATGGGGTGTGAGTGGAATATTGTTGAGAGAGGAATTTAACAGCGACAGCAGCTAGTTGCAACTGTGGTTGGGTTGCATATTTGGACCTCTTGGTGCGTGGATCCTGTGGTTCTTAGCCTGGCTTAATGGACGTGGATTAGGGATGGCGGGGTTGTTTAAATGGGTTCTATTTGGTACTCTAATTGCCAATGTTTCTGCAGCTTGTGTCATGGCTGCCCTGTCTACCCTGTCTACTGTGAAGAAAGTGGTAAGCTCTTGTGATATGATCTCTGTCCATATCCACATGATGACTTGATCCTCACCATTACTTTTCGTGTGTTATGGTCTCTTGTTCGGGAAGCTTACAGTTGACATATATTTGTCACATTATGTTGGTTTGGGGTTTTTTTTTTTTTTTTTTTTTTCTCGTCAAGGTTTTAAAAGCGTCTTAAAGTGTACTCATTTCTATTGCAATACTTTGTGTGTTACCTTTGTCCTGCATTGTCTTGATCCATGCTCATGGTTGTTTTGTAGAAAATCTAACAAAATCTAATGTGCAGAAGTTCTTCTGTTTGTGCAGGTCAACACTAAGCTTGCGACATTGTTGCAACAGGCATACAATTTGGATTTCTGAGTTGACTGAGTTCTGTTTCTACCCTTGGAGAGCATATGCATATGCCATGGCTGCAATATGCACCTCGTTTGGTTTGGGGATCCTCCTGATATATTGTGTACCTGTTTGGACAAAGGGATACAAGTAGTTGCATGCTCAGGCCATTGTTTTGATGTCTAATCTGTGGTTATACCTCGAGATTTTCTTCACCCTCGCTGGCTTCAATCTGACCGAAGCACAGGGCACCCTTGTGGTTCTTGAGTGTGTTACAGAATCTTCTGGGTGATACTTACAAGAAATATTTTTAAAGGAAACTAACAAAAAGTCTAAAAAAACTTCTTTTTTATTAAAAAGTCATTTTTAAAGATGTGAATAGTATCCAAAAAATGTAAAATTTAGTTTTTCGTTAAAAGTAAACAGTACCGGAAGCGTTTTGTTAAAACTTCCATATTTTTAATGTGTCCGTCTCTGCCTTCAGGCGATGTGACAGATACATGGGGGTAAGCACGTGATTTCATGTTAGTTTCTGTCATCTCGCAGAAGTATCTCCAGACCGGGCTGCGACCTGTGGTAGCTTGTACACCAGCCAAGTTCTTGTTGTACTACAGGTGCGTTGGAATAACATCCGGAAACAAGAATAATTCATAAATCTACTCTACTAGGGTGCGTTTGTTGCACCGGACTATCTCGGACTGGACTAGCTTCAGGGACTAAGCTGGATTGGCTTAGACTAGACTAAGCTGGACTGACTTAGTGAAGCGTTTGATGCAATGCCGGATTAAAAAGCAAAACTCTAATATTATATTATTAAATCTATATATACAATACTTTATCATTAATTTAATCTAATCTACTATTTTTTTTATTATTATTTTATCATTTGGCTAGAATCATCTTCTTCCCTGATTCATTTTTATCTCCGCCCATTGACTCCCTCCGACCCTCTCCCATTTTTCTGCCTTTTCTCCCTCTTTTTCTCAGTACTACCGTCTTCCCCCAAAAAACAGGAGTGGGAGGTCTCTGGGAGTGAAAATCCCCTCTCTCTGGTAGTGATACACAAATCTCACATAGCCTTTTTCTCATCACCTGCTCCAAATGACAACAAAAAAACATTTTAAACAAAACCCATTCACCCAAAACTCAAATCACCCATGCAATCTGTGCCTTTTCTAAAAATCACAAGAAAGATGAAAAAAATTCTGACCTGATTGAGCTTCTGCTGAGATGGGCATGGCCGCATGGTTGAGATGCTCTCACAGAGAAGAGCCGTGCCGTCGAAAATCAAGGTCCAGGAGGACGGATGTGCTATCGACGACCTTGTCTAATCTGGGTTGGAGGTGAATCAGACGACACTGCTCATGGATTCTCCGATTGAGATTCAAATTTGAGGTCTTGTTAGTTTGTGATTCTGGGTTCAAGGCGAGGAGGAAGAGAAAGGACGCGAGAGATGATGGAGCAGGGAGCGAAGTGAGGAGGACAAAGCTAGTTCTTAGCCAGTCCCATGGTATGCGGGGGGGCTCGCTAAGACCGCCTAGCGCGGTCCTTAGTCAAGGCGAGTCCTCTTTTATCCCATTAATGTTAATCCTGCAGAGCAACAAACATCAGACTAGACTAATTTTTAATCTAGTCCAGTCCAGTGAAAGCTAAGGAGGTCAAACAAACACCCCCCTATAATTTACATTTCACTCAATAGCTTCATAATTTATTGTAAATCTTTCAACAGAATATAGATAAGTATTTATGACACTATTTTCAATAACTGCCATATCATTATATTCAAACTGTGATTTGTAAATAACAAAGAATGATTTTGTTTTAAAAAAAAATTACAAAGATATACTTACACTAAAGAGGATGAAGATATGGCTAAGGCCCACATTAAGTCAGTCATAATAATTCAGTTTAGACTATTCATTCACGAGACCAAAACATAAAACTTCTTTGACAAGTGGAAGGATACAACTAGAAATACAACCCTACTAAATTAGTTCGGACTATTCATTCACGAGATTCAAACCCTCAATGATAAATATAGAGAAATAAACTAGATTGTAATATTAAGTAGTTTGGTAGTCAATTCCAATTAGAAACTTATAATTACATTATTCCTCGAAAGTAGTTTGCTTATCGAAATATTTAGTCTTTCCCCCAACCAACCAACACGTGATTTTACACAACTGACATCACCTTGTTTCAGAGGCTACATTATTGTACTTAGGGTTGGAAAAAATTCTCGAAAATCCCACACCAAACGGAAAAAATCCTAAACCCAAACGAAAAAATCCCAAACCAAAACCATTCCAAAGTTCGGTAATCCCGTCCCGAAAAATACTGAAGTTTTCGGTATGGGATTGGTTTCCAAAAATTATTAATTCAGTATTCCCGAAAAATATCGAAGTATTTGGTATGGGATTGGTTTCCAAATCTCAATTATTCGGTTCCCACTTCCCAACTGAACAACAGAAGCCTTTTGGCTCCCACTAGCAAAAGCCTTTCGGTTCCCACGTCCCAACTCAAAAGCAAGAGCCTTTTGGCGCTCTCTCTCTCTCTCTCTCTCTCTCTCTCTCTCTCTCTCTATTTGCAATGCCAACCCAGAAAGGCAAAGCCACCTAAACCTTCCTTCAACTCAATCCAAACCCAAACCAACACATCCTTACTCTCTCTCATTTCTCATCTTTGGCCCTTCACTCGGTCTCAGATTCTTTCCCTCTCTCCGTCTCTTGCTTCTTGAATTCGAAGCTCAGCAGCCACCACCCTCTCATAGTCTCACTCTGACGAACTCTCTCCGCTCCGGCTACCACCACACCTCACGGCTTTATCCTCACCTCCGATTCTCTCAATTGATTCTCTATGTGGGGTTTCAAATAAGGTTTCGGCTTAGGATTTTGAATTGAGGCTTCATCCAAACCTCCGATTTTACCTGCATTTATATCTTTTCTTATGCAGACTATGATGTACCTTTGACAGAAACTCAAACCTTTTTTTTTTGTGAGAATGCATGTTTAGGAGTTTGCATCATTTGTTCTTGTAAGGTTCTGTCTAGTTTACTCAAAAATGAAAGCTGCTTTGATTGTACAGTTCTAAATCATGGGGAAATGTATGCATTCTCAATAAATGAGATCAGGACGCAAGTTTCATTATACTTTATAAAAGTGGTGCTGATCTCCTGGAATTGATTCTCTGTAATTGTTTACAGTTTCTCACACAGAAATACACATGAGAACATGCACAGACAGACATTCTCTTACACTTATCTTTTGCTTTGCTTCTTACTTTTTTTGTTACTCCTTGATCAAATAAGTTGGCGTTAGTGGAATCTATATTTCTTACAATGCTTTTCCAATGGATTCTGTGATCATAACATGGTTACCTGACTGCCTAAAAACTCAAAACTATTTCGAGATTTTCGAATTGTCCTGAAATCCCAAAACTATTTTGGGATTCTCGAAAATTTGGTTTGGGATCGGTCTTGAAATTGAGATTCCTGAAAACTTTGGTTTGAGAATCGGGACATAGTTTTCGGTTCGGTATCCCATACCGAACTAGCCCTAATTGTACTAACTACTTGGACATTCTTGAAATCGTTTCGGAGGGTAAAAGGTTTGTACTTACAAACAATCAAACCCTCCTCCAAAATTGGTTTTGGGATGTGACTCAGACTTTACAATATTATTTAGTACAATCAAAATTGTCTCCTCATTTCCTTTCTTTTCTTTTATGAATCAAGCTTGTTAATCTTACAGTACATAGTCGCCGCACTTCTTGGTCTTGTACTATGGTGGATTAGCGGCGTTCACAAACTGTGGATAAGGACCGACGACATGGTCTGCTGGCGGCTCCAAGAACATAGGCCATGATATTCTTGTCTTGTCCTTGTTCACCGCAATTAATTACTTTATTAGATAATTAATTAACTCAATGATTGTAAAGGGAGGCTTGATGAGTGACTGATAAATGCTTGGTTGTGACAGAAATTTGGGACCATTAACTACAAAAATGTAGGAGCACTGTAATAAATGATGTTCGAGATGGAAAACTGGTATGTTCCTCGAAAGGAGGGTTTTGGGTTCCAGCTAGGGTTAGGGTTTGCCGCGAGGGTTTAACGGTGGTGTGAATTAGGGTTTGGTTTAGGGTAAGGGCTCTCGACGATGCTAGTGATACGAAAGGAGGGTTGGGCTAGAACAATATTGTACAAGTCAGTGGTCTGAAACGAGCAAGGTTTTTGGATCAGGGGAGTTGCCACTATCGTGAACGGATGGGTGTGGAGGATTTGGGGTCTAGGTTTGGAGCCAACCTTCGATTGTCTGACAAGGAACAGAATGGAATCACAATCGATTGAAAGGTCGTGGAAGGTGTACTGCTAGGGTTCCAGTATACTATGGTTGTGGAAGTCCTAACGTCCAAGGAAGTGCATGATGAATCGTTTATTAATTGTTTTACGTCGCTTTGGCGTGAAAGGGAGGGTGTATCCATTAGAGATATTGGTGGTCGTAGGTTCTTAGCATGGTTTGTGGGGCAAAGTGACATGCAACGGGTGGTGGATGCGGATCATCCTTGGACTTTCAAGAATGATCTGATGCTTGTGGTTAATAGGAGAAAGGGTCTTCATCGGTGGATCTCGCTATTTTTTTGGTGTTTTTTGGGTGCAGATTCATAATGTACCACCACTCAGTATGACTGCGGTAGTGGCAGAAGCTATTGAGGGATTGATGGGCATTGTACTTAAGGTGAATACATCAGGGAGCCGTGATTGGATTGGTAGATTTCTTAGAGTGAAGATACGTTTCAATGTACTTGAACCCCTTATACGTAGGACGTTTGTGGATTTTCTGGATCAAGGAACGGTTTGGGTGGATTTTAAATACGAGTCCTTACCTAAATATTGCCTCATATGTGGGCTCAGGGGGTATGCGACGCGAGTTTGCATGGATATGCAGAAAGATGATAGGGCAGTAGGTCAAGACTTAGTACATTCAGAAGAGGAATTGGCGTATAGAGGATCAGATGTAGAATTCGATCTCCGTGGTAATTCTTTGAGAATGTTGTTTCAGGGTGGTGGATCAAGCGGGTCAAATGATAGGAGGTATAATCCAGTGGTCGGAAGAAAGAAGCATAGTAATGAATGTGAATGATCGAGGAGAACCGCTCGGTCTTCGACGATATCTGGAACGGGGGGACAAGGCCAATTTTGGGAAAGTGCAACTCAAACTGGCACTAATAGTTTTGCTTCTACTCTGGAGGGTGTCGAGGTACTGGATGCTGTGAGAGTATCAAGCAGGATGCCAGGGCCTAGGGGTAATAGCCTTGTTGATAGATCCTCAATCAGAGAGAGGAGGAAGAGAATGCGACGAAGGCTCAGGAGGAAGCTTATGATTTAGGTTTGATTGGTCTAGGGGGTGATTGCGGATGGTGCTGTGAATGTGGTTTTAAATACAATGCTGGAGGAGGATAAGCAGGTCAATGTGGTATGTGTGTCGCAAAAGACGAGAAGAGAGATTGATTTAAACGTTGAGGTGCAAAATAGGGAGGGTGTTGATGATGGATTAGAGGGCACAGTACCGGGTCAGGTGCGGCTTGAAATGGGTGAATATTTGGGAGTGGGGGTTGGTGTGAGGAAGGATAATCTTTTTTATTTAGATCCTATCATAGAGGTTGTAATGAAGCAACATAAATGAAGGAAAAGAGCTATCCAGGAGGTGGAGCATGTTGAGCCATTGAAGTGTATTGAACCACAAAGCAATTGACCAAGGAAAATGGTATTTTCTGAGGCGGAGGAGACCAACCTTAAGGGGTCTCCAAAGTCCCATGAAGTTACTTTGTTGGAACTATCAGGGTATCGGGGGTGGCCTAACAGTTGACGATTTAATGGAGCAGAATAGGCTCCACACCCGCAACATAGTAATTCTGTTGGAGACTAAAAATCGAAGTAATTGCTATGTTTATTTAAAACGAAGGCTTGGGATAGAGTTCATGCATGCTGTTGAACCATGGGGAATTGCAGATGGTATGTGTATTTTTTGGATGAACTATGATTAGGTCTTACTTGTCAAATATGCAAATTTCTTTTCTGAGGTTGGCATTAATGATGGGCATAAGAATGACCAATGAAGGTTTTTTTTTACAATTTATGCGAGTACGAATAAAAAAGAGAGATGAGGGAGTCATGGAAAGTGTTATCTCAGAGGGTTGAGGCTGTTGTAGACAATTGTTTATTTATTGGTGATTTTAATGATATTATTGATGACTCGGAGAATGAAGGAGAGAATTATAGGTTAGTAGCTACTAGGCGGGATTTTTGTGATTTTATTGTTTGTAATGGGCTGCTTGACTTAGGGTTTACAGGATATCCATATACATGGAGGAACCGAAGGGATGAAAGGCTCATACAGCAACTTTTGGACCGTGGGTTTGCAATGAATGGATGGGTTAATATGTATCTAGATGCCAAAGTTATGCATGAAGTTCTAGAAGGGCCTGATCATGCTATGCTTATTTTGGATACGAAGGTTAGGCCATTCATTCATAGGAGACGGTTTATCTATGATTCAAGATGGAACCAGGAGGAAGAGTGTCACGGCATTGTGAAGAAGAATTGGAGGCATGGTTTCGTGGGATCCTACGCGTTCAAGGTGGTGGAAAAGTTGAAATGGGTACACCGTGGATTACAAAATTGGAGAATAACAAGCTGTCGAAACTCAAATCCTTGTGAAAGCACTAAAAACTAAGCTATGACATGCCTATAAGTCTTTAGATTTTGCTAATGAGGAGGTTCGACTAAAGAAGAGTGTAGTAAAGTATTTTCTTAAGGACAAAGAAGTGTATTGGAGGCTAAAGTCAAGAACTCAGTGGATTCAGGAAAAGGATAAAAATACAAAGTTTTTCCATACTCAAACGATGAAATGGCATCAATGTAATAACATATTGGGACTGGAGGATGCTCCGGGGGCTTGGTGTACTAAACCTAATCAAGTGGATGAGATTGCTGTGAGCTATTTTTAGAATCTTTTCCTTACTTGCAATCCACGGAGGGTTGAGGAGCTAACGGGTTGTATTGATGCTCAGATTTTGTCGAAGAATGTGAGAAGATTAATGCAACCAATATCGGAGAAAGAGGTAAGGCACACGGTCTTCCAAATCCTAGCTACTAAGTCACCTAGCCCGGATGGGTTCACTGGTAGCTTTTACCATGAGTATTGGGATGTGGTTGGTAAGGATTTGGTGGATATGGTGAGGGTGTTTTAGTTTCCTGGAAAGCTTTTGAGGAAATTGAATCATACTCATCTTGTTCTGATTCCGAAGGTCTCTAGTCCACGGAGTATGTCCCAATCAAGGCCGATATCACTATGTACTATGGCTTACAAGGTGATTGCTAAACTATTGAGTAATCTTATGAAGATGGCTATACCGCATCTCATTAGTGCGAATCAATCGGCGTTTGTGGCTGGGAGACAGATTCATGATAACATCATGGTGGTAAATGAGATATTGCATTCTCTTAATCAACAAAGTGATGATGATGACGCTTTTGTAGCCATGAAGTTGGATATGGCGAAGGCTTATGATCGAGTGGAGCGGAGTTTTTTGTTGGAAATGATGGGAGCTCTGGGCTTTCTACCTAAGTTCTGTCAGCGAATAGCGGAGAGTATCATTACTGTCACTTATAGTGTGCTAATCTATAGTGCATTCACTGGGTTCATTCAACCATAGAGAGGGCTGCGGCAAGGATACCCTATGTCACCGTTTCTATTCTTGATTTGTGTCGAAGGGTTTTCGGCTTTGCTTCGACGTAGGGAAGAGCGGAGCTCATTGTATAAAGTTCGAGTGGTACCTGGTGGGTTGTTAGTATTTCATTTATTCTTTGTTGATGATGCTGTAGTTTTCTGAAAGGCGGAGAAGACAAAGGTTTAGGAGGTTATGGAGGTATTATAGTGTCATGCAGAAGCTTCTGGGTAAGTGATTAATAGGGAGAAGAGTTCCTTGTATTTTGAGGCTAATTGTGTGCGGCAATGGCAGAAGAAAATTTCTCTTTGTACTAACTTTTAAGGGCCAAGATGACTTTGGTAAGTACTTGGGGATTACGACTGATTTTGGTTCATCCAAGAATGTGGTGTTTGAGGGTGTTCGTGAAGCATTGGAAGGGAGAATTAATGGGTGGGCTGAACAGTTTCTGTCATTAGCAAGAAAAGAGGTGCTCATTAAAGTAGTGGCTATGGCTTTACCAAACTATACAATGTTGTGTTTTAAGCTTCTAGTGAGCCTTTGTAAGGAATTGGAATCTGCTATAGCTAAGTTTTGGTGGAGGGGAATAAAGACAAAGGCGGCATGCCTTGGATATCTTGGAAGAAAATGAAACATCAAAAGAGGTCTGGAGGGTTAGGGTTTACAGACTTATTGGCCTTTAACCTTGCTTATCTAGCGAAGATTGGGTGGAGACTTTTACATAATCTGGATACTTTGCTAGGCAAAAATCTTAAAGAAAAATATTTTCTAGATAGATCGTTTATGGAGGCTAAGTTGGGGAGACGCTCCTACTAGGGATGGAAGGGGATTATTTAGGGGAGAAGGATTTTGCAGAAAGGCATGCATTGACGGGTGGGTGATGGAAGGAGTATTCGCATCACCCATGACCCTTGGCTTCCAAGGCCTCATACTTATAAAGTAAGATTGAAGCATATTGATGTGCCCGTAATGGTGAATGATTTGATTGAACCGGAGAGGAAGGAGGGGAACGTGTAAGGGTGAGTTGAATCAGCAATGTTTTGATGATGACGAGAGTAAGCTTATACTTGGGATGCCAGTAAGTTTAGTAGGATGTGAGGATATAGTTATATGGCATTATGCTAACAACGGAGAATACACTATGCGTATGGGATATGGAGTTGCCATGAAGATGCAGGAAATGGTTAGTTTGGTAGGCAGGGGACCTGGAGGGGGGAAGATGAGTAGTCACCGGGATATGGTTGATTGTTGTTAGTGGGACATATGGATATTGGTGATGCCGAATAGGTTGAAGTTCTTTATTTGGCACTGTTACAATGATTCCTTAGCTGTGAGAGTTAATCTCATTCGATAACGAATACAGGTGGATGGTATATGTGTGATGTGTGAAGAAGGACGAGACAAAACACCATTTTTTCTTTGATTATGAGTTCAGTAGGGTGATGTGGTACTGCTGCTTATTGCTTGACATTATGGCTTTGGAAGGACGGGACATTGATAGGCAAAAGAAGTTATTGCAGGAAGGTGTTTATCTTATGTGAAGAATTTGGAAGTGCCGTAATGACATGGTATTTAAAGGTGTGTCGGCCAATCCCATGGGGATGATTAATGTAGTCAGGCAGTAAGTATTAGAATTTCGTGGATGCCAATATGTGAATAAGGCTGTTACTGGTGGAGCTGGGATCAGGGGGATATAAGCTTTGTGGGTCAATAGGTATGGTGGAAGAGACCAAATTTTGGGGTGTTAAAGATTAATTGTGATGAGGCTTGGTGTGGAAAAACTTGCAAGGTTGGCTATGGGTGGGCATTAAGGGACTTTGCTGGGTTGTTACAAGCGGCTGGTGGGGAAGGTGGGCTAATCTTTAATACTCTGGTGATGGTAGAAGCAATTGTAATTCGCGCAGCTTTACAAGTATGTATTAAGTTAAGGTGCATGGAGGTGAAGGTTGAGTCAGACTCTTAGATGATTATTCGAATGGTTAACTGGGAGTATGTGATTGATGCTACTTTGGAGTGTTTTCTTCATGATATTACATTCTTGGCATCTCAATTAGGAAGGGTGACGTTGGCGTTTTTCAAACGGCATGGAAATACCACTGCTCATGTTGTTGCTTCGTATGTAACCTTACATGGAGGTGCTTTCTGTTGCGATGCTATTGATCCGGAGTTTTTATTGAATATTTTGGATGAAGATGTAAACGTTACTATTAGAATTTAATAAAGTTTACTCTTTAACCAAAAAAAAAAAAAAAAAACATGATGTTCATTCATTAGAATTTATAAGAATGCATACATAGAGAAGTAACTTGTATTTATTTAGCGTAACGCTAGGGAGACAAAAGTTAAACCAAATTTTGTAAACCATATGACATAATTGTTGGTGATTAGTGAGGAGCCAAAAATAATTCCAAAAATTCTAGAGGCAACACGTGAACTTTTATTCAAGAAAGACAAGATTGCCCTTAATAAATGGGCGGGCTTCTCAGATGCTCCTATGAGCAGTTCACAACCCCAGAGGACTCAGCAGTTGAACACAATTTTCCACAGCTCACCTGCCCTTGGTAAGGAATTAATGATAAGGTTTAATTAACCAAATCCTATCTTTAATACATTCCTATTTGAAGAATAACTTCAATCAAGTACGTAATCCTAATTTATTTAAATTAGGATAATTACACCATTATCTCAAGATATTATCTCTTATTTAATATCTTGGCAATAATTAGAGAATATTTCTTCATTAAACCCTATATGGCCGGTCCCTAGCCTATAAATACCCTATATTCTACCAATTTCACAGAGCTTTTTACAACCCTAAAAAAGCCCTAAATGCTTTACTCTCACAGAGAAGCTAACTTAGGCATCGGAGATTCGTTGACCTAACCCCCTCCCCCCACCTCGTGGATGCTTGAGGCTTAGATCTCTGATCAAAGGTGTTGATTATTTTACAGGTGCATTTTTGTCAAGACTATAGACGGCGAAAATTTGCATCGACAAATTGGTGCTTTCATTAAGAGCTGATTCAAAACACTCGAAGAAGCCTCTCGCATTTGTTTCTTGAATTTTCTATTATGTTGAATTTCTCACACGTCGTATCAATTAATTTTTTCTATAAAAGTTTCTTGATCAATCCCTGGAGAAAGGATACAATGGTAGGAAATTCAGAAACTACGACGAACGGAACCCCGTACGTACAAGGATTTGGACTAGAGAGTGGAGACGAGAACAACCTCACGACGGAGATCCTCAAGGCTCAACGCGATGGCAGGAAAAACCCTACCGCCACGGAACCACACCACTACCATTGCCGTGACACAGCAGCCCCGGCAAGGCCATCTGGCCACGACCCAACAAAACCCTAGGCATGAGGCCCATGTCCATTTGCAAGCTCATGGGCAGAAGGCCCAAAACTTGACAGCTACCACAACAGGCATATGGTAGGAGACCCAGCCTATTACGGCAGTAGGTTTCACTGCACAGTAGGCCCAAACACGAGCTTAAAATGCAGCAGCTGCTGCCAGCCAAACAGCTCAACGGGTCTAAGCCCAGGCTACTCAGCCAGCAGGCCATGATGTGGCAACCCAACGGTCATGAGGGCCCACAGCTGTGCAAGCCCAAGGCGAGCAAGAGCTAGTTTAACGCATACCACAACCTGTTCTGGTAACTCGGCCTGCGGCCGAATCCATTCCAAGGCTGCCTACGGTGATCCAGACCTTGACCATCGATCCTGTGATCAACTCAGGATTATTTTCACCACAGTTTTCTACAGGACTGCCCGCTTTAGGCTCAACCTTTGTACCTGCAATCCACTATACTTCCACCACGCATGGAAATGCCCATTTTGCAAACTCTTCCAATTTGAATGGCGAGCACTACCTGCCCCAACAGGTCGCTAATTTGACGAGCGCCCTTGCGCAGCAGACCACCTTAGTGAACCAATTTCTTGAGGGTATCGAGATACAGCATACCCTAGACGTGGTATCCCGAAGTAGGACAAGGGTGGAAGAATGTGATTCATTCCAGCAACGTCCCGATAAAGAGCCGCTCAACCCGCCAGGAACCATGCATTCAGGTAGTGTGCACTCTTGTTTAGGCCCTCAGGGAGATGTCTTCTTCTGCCAAGATGTATAGAGAAACATTCATTCTCAACTCAGCTCACGAGTATAGAGAAACGTTCGAGGTTGGGTTCGCACTGCGACGAGCACTCGAGACCTTCTAGGAGAAGCGTCCACACGAGGCTAGGCCCACAAGGAGATCCTCTTATAAGGCAAAGGGTAGGCAGTCGCATGATGCCCAGAGGAGAACATGAGAGCAATCCAACTTAAGTTCTACTGGCAGTCCCTGCCAAAAGCAAAGGCAAGAAGCATAGGGTAAACCACTCGCACCGCGACCGCGGCGCAAACAAGCTAGACATGCCAAAGAGCAACATAGACCAATAGGTCGACATCGGGGGCAGCTAGAAGCTCCACTGCCTCCACTAGGCATAAATCTAGGAGGAAGTTCAAAGGCTTGTAACAGAGCAGCTGTGCGAATTCTAGCACATTAACTATACCAACGATGCCCTTCGAAGAGATGTGGCCAACCTGAGTAGGTCACCCTTTACAGATGAGGTCGAGCAGACGGAGCTACCATGGAAATTCAACCCGCCACATTTCACTTTGTTTAAAGGAGATGAAGATCCGGACAGACACTTGATGCACTATCGAAGTGCCATGACCCTATACGCCAACAATGACGCTCTCATGGGCAAGATCTTTACCGCAATGCTCCAAGGCAAGGTGCAAGATTGGTTCCACACCCTGTCGCCATGCTGAATCCAGAACTTCAGCGAACTTTCCTTGGTTTTCACTACGGAATATTTATCCTACCTCATGATCAAGAAGAAGTCTGACCACCTCTTTAACACGAAGAAGGACCCAAATGAGTCACTCCGCACTTATGTCAAGAGATTCAAGGCGGAGCATGCAAAGATTGTCAGATACGATGACAGCATCGCATGCTCAGCTTTCCGAAAAGGGCTCCCAACAGATCACCCAATTTTTCGAGATCCATTGACCTAACCCCCCCCCCCCCCACCTCGTGGGCTCGTGAGGCTTAGGTCTCTGGTCAAAGGTGTTGATTGTTTTGCAGGTGCATTTTCGTCAACACTGAAGACGGCAGAAATTTGCATCGACAATTAGATTATTACGTAAGTGTTGATAACATACTTATTTTCTACTGGGGACACATCATATGGTTTGCAACTAGGTTTAAAAATTTGGTTTACCTAGCATTATTCATTTTATAAAAGGTGTTGCGGGAATTTTTTTCATCCTGCACTCTTCTGTATATGGATTTATTAGGGATGTAGGTTGTATTATTCTTGAATTTTGTGGATATCTTGAAGTATTAGTTTTGCTCTTTCTTATTCTTATGTCATGGCTGTTGGAGCCTAAATGCGAAGTGCGGTCACTAAATTTCCTAATGCATTTTTTTATTTGTTTTTAAGATCTGACTTTTTCTTGTTAAGGCTCAAAGAGTTGTCATAATTTGTTCGTATACAAATGTTTGGATTGTTTAACACATGAATTGGTTAGGATACAAATAGCATTTCAACGTTTGTATCGGCAGTAATTGCATTATTTTCACTAGTGCATTTGTTTTTATGAAGGGTACCGTTGGACTAATGGCGCTGAACTGATACGAATTAAATGATCGAACAAGCAGTGCCACTCCATTAAGGAGGCGGTCTTTAAGTTTTTCACGTGTTCAACCTTCTCAAATAGATGACGGCAATGAAAGTGAATGTGTGTCGGAGGCAGGAGATATTGGGGATCGGGCTCATCACTGCAACAGGCATAGTGAGAGTGGCAACATCTGCTTATTTCTTCCAGAGGACATTCAACTGCAATCCTATGGGTTCTGGGGTCCTGAGCCTGTTACATCCAAAGCAATTCCCCTGTCTCTCCCTTGCTAGAGCAAATCATATCTCCTCTTTCCACTGATGCGATCATACACGAGGACAAAAAGCAAGTGAGCTTTTGGTTTATACTTTTGTCATCGCATATAATCTTTGCTAAAGATCCTTGATCATGTACGAGATTTGGTTTGTTTTTTTCATTCATCTCGAAAGTAACGAAGTTAAACATGTTTGAATTTTCCCCCTCTTTGGTTGAATCATGCTACTAACATAAAGTTGTGTTTTTATATGCAGGGAAATACGATAAAGTTCCCAAAATTCTTGGAGTATGGTTTGTGCATGGTTCATTTAGCTGTTTTTGGCATTCTCGAGGTAACATGTCACATCCTGACCCGGGGTCCACCACATCCTCGGCCCGACCTCTGCCGTAGCACAATGTTTTTGGCATTCTCGAGAACTTCCCAGTGGGTCACCCATCAGAGGAGTGCTCTCACGCACTACTCGCTTAACTTCGGAGTTCCGATGAACTCCGAAGTCAGTGAGCTCCCTAAAGGCTTCATGTTAGGTAGAGATGGGAATATACAAATAAAGATCACTCCCTTAGGTGATGTGGGATCTTACATAACACACTTAAACTTTGTTTCTCATTGTATACCAAAGTGCATTTTACTTGAATCCCAATATATTTTGAGTTTATAGCTGTTGTTGCATTCGTTTGTCAAAATTTGGATCTTTAGATACTTGTGGAAGAATACATTAATCATATTCTGGTCTTTACAATTGAGATAACTAGATATTATCATGCGTTGCAAAAAATTTCCTTGCTAAAAGTACTTTTTTTTGTGGAAATCTGTCTAGTTGAAGATGCTTATAATGATCAAATTCTATTAGTTCTATCTTTATATTGTGAAACACATGAGAACAACGAAAGTATTTGTTAACAAAAATCTTTGATCATGCTCTGGCAGGTAGGGATTTCTTTTTGTCTTCTTGACAAACTGAATGTCATTGTGACACATCTTGGTAGATATTTCTTTCATATCATGAAACCTATTTGTCAACAGGCAGCATTATACAGGTCTTAACGAGATATCTGCTGCAAAAGTTGTTTGGCAATTCCAGTTGGTGTAACAAGCAACCAAACCGTTCTCTACCTAGAGTTTCCTTCGAATATGGTCTCTGTCTCTCTCTGTCTCTCTCTGACGCTCACTCACACACATGCACAAATCTACTAGTGCCCTTTATTTGGCAGTGTTTTATTAATAAACATGTTAACGTAAAGTTGTTAAACACGAGTGTTAGGAGGGACTTGTATTACACATGGTATCGTGATTACTGAAATTTAATCAAGTTCCTTAGTACCTCTGTTTTCCTGGTTTTTTCTCTTCATCTTTCCATTTCTAAAGTCATATTTCTTGGGAGTAGTAATATGGAAAATGTTGGATGATGTGCCAATGCGGTCTTTGTTCCTAATGCATTTTTGTAGGTTCGCTCTTTCTTGATGGGGTGGTTGGGTGTTGTTTTCAAAGGAGATATATCGTATACTTCCGATTATTTTGCCATTGGATTGTGCACCCTCGAACCCTCTCATCTCTCCTTTGTACTCAAACATCACCGGCTACCACTACTTGCCATATCCTCCGATGATTCTTCACGTCACCAGATCACCACCATCACATTATTTTTAGGCCCTGAAATGAGGACTAAAACCCGTAGGAAACCTAACTCGAGGACTCTCGATCTTTGTACAAACTCAGAGATTTTCCCAACGAACCTCCGCCGTTCATGGCCTCGATAAGCCATGCAACCTTCTATACCTTTTCCTTTTTATCCTCATAGTTGTTATGGATTGTGCTGATGTGTTTTAGACAGTGGAATTTCACAAAGACAGCATAGAGATTTCTCCCCAGATTCCAGCGATTCTGTAGTAAGTTTGCAGGCCTTTTTCTTGCCAACTCTGGCCACGGCTTGGCCCCACCTTTGTATATTCAGATTCCTTACCTCTTGAGCTTCACTTTTGGGTTTTGAATCACTAAAATTGGTTACTATTTGAGCTCGAATAGGGCTCTAGAACCCTGCCCATATTCCAGCCGACCCATGGCCTGAAACTGGGTCGACCCGACTCGACCATCTAGATTCAACCCTGACCCGTTTACCCAGGACCAACCCATTTTCTAATTGGATTCAAAATAATCTTGGAATATTATATGAAATATGTAGACATGTAAATTTCGTTGCATACAAATTAAGCAAAGGAAGTATAAAACCTTCCCAAAATTTGGCAAAAGGGATAAAATATCCCTTAAAGTAGGCAAGGGATCCAAATTGCTCCCAAAACTGGAAAGAAAAATAAAGCATCTTCATTAAACAAGCAAGAATTGAAGATTGCTCACAAAATAGGCAAGAAGCCTTATAATTCGGCCAAGATAAGGGAAAGTGGCTGAAACAAGACACAAAACATGCCTAGATTCTCCCATGGATGAATCAAGACACAAATTAAAGCCAAATCCATCGAAAGACATGGCTTTGGAATAAATACAAGGTCCCTAAACAAACAAGGGGGCCGAAATTCTTACATCCAGAAGAACCTCTGCACAAATCTTTGAAGACTAATATGTTGCCAAAGCTCTCTTTGAAGAATGTACAACCAAAGCCGAAGCTTTCTTTAGACCAAAGTTGAAGCATTCCCTTGAAGAATAAACAAGCACTTGTGTCGATCCCTTCAAGACTTTGTTGCAAGCTCAAAACTTGTAACGACGTTCGATTCAAGATCAAGTCATCAAAGCCCTTGAATCAACAAAATACCTCATCAACACTACCTTTGCCGCAAGTTGTACACAGACCTTGAGGTGAAGACTATCCACGTATTGTTTCAAGCTCAAAACTTGAAGTAATCGTTCAATCGTTTGTCCGAGATCAAGTGATAGCGACCATTGGATTAACAATCAACCATCAGATTAACAATCAACCATCAATATCAAATTTAAAGACTGAATCAGAGAAAAATTGTGAACAGAGATTGTAACCCTACAAATTTGTACACGTGTTCTCGTTTCATTCGTTATAGAATTTTCGTGTTTACAGAATTTTCTTGGAATATCTCTCGAATATTCTCTATAATATTTTTTGTATTGATTATTATGAAATTTTCTCAGGAACCATCCCAGACTAATTTGGAAGCTTTGAATCTATTTTTGACATCTGTTTAGTGAAGTTTTAAAGTTTTCATGTGGTTGACCAGCTCATGTCTCGGTTGACTTTTTCATTTACTTTTTATGAAATTTACTTCGGACCCTTCTTACAGTAATTCGGAGCCTGATTTCAAATTTGCACTTTGTTTTTCCAAATTCAATCATTTTAGTAGGGTTTTACTTATTGTTCCCTTTTATGTGCTTAGGTGTGTTTGTTAGTGGCGATTCGGTCCTCCTTAGCTCGAATAGTTCTTTGGCGACAAATTATATGTGAGTGGACCCCGTCTTAAATTGCATGATTTTTTTATATTAAATACTAGGCTTTCATTCATAAACAGTATGATTTCTTGATTTTATGTTTCATGAAATATATTTACGATTTATCGAATTTACGTTTCATGAAATGTTATGATTTCTTGGATTTATGCTATATATATATATGATTTATGGATATGAATTTGTAGTTTGACATGATTGATTTATTATGGTTTATGGTGATGACATTTTGAGCTAGAACACTCACATGGTTTATGAGATGATACGTTGAGCTTTTGAGCTCCGATGATATGATTTGGAAAAATTATGTTTTATGTCTTATGTGCTTAATTAGTGGGTATTCGTACAACACATACACACAACCTAAGTATGCATATGTCTATGGGCATAGTACAATTGATGAGTAGTGAGATATTTATGACATACTCCCAGCTTCATTGGCGAAACTAGTGTCAAACAGCTTCACTAGCCACGACTAGTGTCAGTGTGTTATGTATATGTTTCTTCCCTATCGTAACCTAGAGTCGTACAGCTTCACCTTCGGGTAATGAGACCAATCACATTTCTTCACTGGCGTAACCTAGTGTCCTACTTCACATTCGAGTGATGGTTATGCCTTCAGACTACTATGATACCCCTATTTAAGTACATTGTTTTATGGTTTATGAAGGTTTTATGGATTAGGCTTCAGGCAACTAAGTTACCATTACTGAGCACGGTTTTATATATACATGTTTTACAAATGTTTCTTGGCATGGTAAGGCTTTCAGAAAAACTATTATGTTGTACAATATGTGTTTTCAAAACAGGAGGTACTAATATTCAAAAGAAAGAAAAATGGTTTTACTTTGTATTATTATTATAAACTTTGGTCCACTCACGTTTTGTTTTGCGCCCCCTTCAGGACTTAGAATCTAGGCATTGAGGCATTCCCGCATTGGTATCTTCGAGCCTTCTCGGTGTAGGACCCCTTTTTTGTAATCGTACTTATTATAATTTTTCTTTCATAGTATTCTTGATTAGTTGTATGCTTTGAACACGTTTCTGCATTTTCTTATTTCTTTATATTTACATATTTCAGTTATGTTTGTGCATCATTATAACTTGCATGCATGTTAAAATGGCTTCGGCATCCTCAGGTGTCAGCCAGCACGTGCCCATCCTGGTATTTGGGGATATCGGCGTCGGGGAGTGTCAGTTTGGTATCAGAGCATGGTTTGTTTAGAGCATACTTTGGATCTTTTTTTACTCTAATAGTGTGTCGGCCTTGAGATCATTTGGAAGTCACGACATACGTTTATTGATGTCCTTCGGCACGGTTGTGCAATCCTCATTCTGCCTAAATAGTCACATCCTATTTTAAGTATAAGAAATTCGTGTCGAGATTGTGCCTCATTGGTGACATAATGGAATGATGGATGAATTTCAACAACAAACTGATACTCTATGTCATGCGTTTCTTAGTGGTACTCTTCGACTTCCGTTCCTTAGGAATGACCGGCAAAGTCATACCTGTAAGGGATTTTTTAAAACATCTGAAGTTAGTGTTAGAGAAAATTAAGAAAGCACTAGTTATAGACTGAATAAGTTTCCTTGAGCTTGTTTTCGCTAAGGGAATTCACGTGGAACCTCAAGAAATTTCTCAGTGATTGTTTTACTGATAATATCTTTGTCTACTCCAACCACGAAGTCATTTTATTAAATATCAATAGCCAACTTTATACCAAATTTCTCAAATGTCGACCTTCCTTATATTACATACCTTTCTTGGGAGACGTGAGCATAGTTGAAGAATTCTTACCAAATTCAAGGTTGTGAAGATTGGAAACCAAAAATCGTCTCGTGTGTCATGAATTACAAAATATCCTTAGTCGTGTCGATTCTATCGACAGTTATCCACGACTGTTTGACCATAATCTTATTCCTATTTTTGGTAGAAAGTAAACCAAATCTATTTGAGATGATGAGGGTGAACGAAATTACCGACAATTAAAGTGTTGTCTCACCCGACCACTGTTCCTACACCTTTCGATGATGTCGATCAATTTCGAATCCTATGATGATATTTTATCAAACATGTAACAGTGTGCTGATGCAGCATGATTGTGTAACGTGTATGCCTTTCGACGTTGGAATTACATGAAGTGAATTGTCCTATCTACTACCTAGAGTCAACAGCTACCATTCTGGCTTGATAACCTAATGACACCCCTCTGTGGAGACTGGTGATGATTCGGTGTTTGTCGACCAACTTGCTAAGTGTACCATCCATCAGTACGTGAGGATTATACCTTGAACAGTCTGGTCGAATTATTCTTTTTCGAAATTTTCACTCTTTGATGTTTTAGTCCGCATCAGCCCAGTTCGTAATCATAGATTCAACTCCTGATTCTAAAAGATATCTTAGTCAATCTTGGTTTAATTATTTCTGAAGTAGACAAACTATTCAGGAGTACCACTCATACATTGAACTTTTTAGTTAAGATCGTCAGTCCTTCAATCACCCAATCAACACCTTATCGAGTGAATCTTCACCACTAATGATTTAATATTCCTGGAGTTACCGCTGTAATGAATTGTTGTGAATTTTGGGTTGGAGAAAAAAAAAACCTAAGTTTCAGTTCGTTAGATTTCATTAGATTATAATTCGAGTTGAGTTAGCGTTCAACCATTTCATATTGTTATTACCCAATCAAGTAAAGTACTTACACGTATTCAAGCATCGGAGTTGTATATTCAATCCATATATCTTGTACTCTAGATTTAATGGATTTGTTTTGACCCTTAAACTCTTTGAATGTTCTTTTAGCCTTCACGACATGGTTTCTTGCTAAATCCATGAAAAATTCTTGATGTATCGACTTGGCCGAATTGTGCACCCAATTTCATGTCGATCTTAACAAGAATGTTAGGCGCATAATCTTTTGCAAGCTTACCAGACTTACCAGGAAGAATTCCAAGTGGCCTTGAGGATTGAATAGTCTTTTTGCATGGAATTAGTGAAGGTAGAGATGTAGGTTTTAAGCTTGGCAATTGTGGCATCAATTTCTATATGTGGCTCGAAATGGTAACCGTCATTCAAGGATAGGGTCAAAGTTATGGTTCCTCTAGTTTAGGATTTCAAATCTTGTACCCCACGAATGGCTAGTCATGAATGAATGTTTCACGTTTGTCGATACGCATCTTTCAACCATTTCGCTCTAAGACCTTTTTGTTCGTGTACTTGGATGATCAAGCACTTCTAGCAGCTTTGATTGGCACATTTGGGAGTAGTACGTGAGCACGATTGAGGCTAAAATCGGACGACCTGGGCACATTTTCACAGTGAGGGTAAAAATGATATTTTTGCACCATCGGGAATTCATTACTTGCTTATCGAGACCATAGTGAGTTATCGGTATTACAACTTGCAGACTGTAATATCGATGGCTTATTCGTTGGGTTCGTTAAGCAAATGGACAAGTAGGCCCCTCTATGATGGTAATTACTACTTAGTTATGGTTTAGACTCGACCCAAAGACACAACACACCCATTCTCGGAGTATGTGACACTACGAATGCTTGGGCAAGACCCATTTTATTTTCGATTTTAATTTTTAGTACAAGTATTTTAACATACTTCATTATATATGTGTGTGTGTGTGTGTGTGTGTGTGTGTGTGTGTGTGTGTGTGTGTGTGTGTGTGTGTGTGTGTGTGCGCGTGCGTGTGTATGTATTTTGATGTTACACATGTTTGGGGGAGTCATTTCCACTTTTGGTTTTAAATTCAGTACAAGTATTTGAATCCTACATTGTTATATATCTATTTTTGACGTTTTGACATCATCTTATTATACGTATATATTTTTGACATTATGTTATTACATAATTATACATATTTTTGACCTTATATTTTATATAAATATTATATTGAGGAAGAAATAAGGTATGAGTTTGGCAGCCTGAAAGAGGAATCATTGTAATCTGATCGCGACAAAATGACATTCTCTTCTATTATTTTTACGTATAGTAAGTTATTTAAAATTTCGGGGACAAAAGTGTTTTTTTAACCAGGGTAGATTGTAACAACCTATCCCAAAATTTTACGATTTTTATAATTTTAAAACGTGAATGTATGAAAATGCCCTTTGAGGCGAAATCATTGACTATTGTTGTGTCATGAGATGTATAACCCATTATGTTAGCTTATTCTTGTTGTACCCATCAATATGAACGTGTGGGCGCAAGCATAATCGAATTCGGAGTTACAACAGAGACATTACGGAAGTAACGAGTCGAAGGGTATTTTAGTAAATCACTATTTCAAATATTTTCCCTTTTTATTATTTTTTCTAGTGGGATTATTTTGTGTTCTGTGGGGCCCACACCCTACTCAAACTCTCAATTTCTCTTTCCCGTGTCACTTCTATCTTCATTCTCTCGGGGAATCTCTCGAACCTTCTTTTCACACACTCTCTCTCCCATGACACGCTCTCATCTTCACTCCCTATCTTCCTTTCTCTCCCTTTCATCTCTCTGCAACTCTCTCTGAGCTCGCACAACAACAACGACAATAATATGAGCATATTTATGTGTAATTTCTGTTTACTTTGCTTTGCTGTGAACATGAGTGGCTAAACCCCTCTTGGTTAGGGGTGATTTCAAAGCCATGATTATGTGTGTAATTTGAATTGATAAATTTCAGTTATGGATTATTGAGTTTTGAATGCAATTGGCTTAACCGTTAGATTGATAACTTATTTGTGCTTGTTGATCGAGGGTCGACACTTAATTGTCTTGAATAAATTTGATGCTAGAGTATAAGTGAGTTTCACATAATCGTTACAAGCTTATATTCATAAGTAGTGAAGGTCGTTGGTCACGATCGCGTTAAGTTCAATTCCTAGCATGAGTAACATGATGTCATAGTTATAAGTGCTTTGTCAATGCTTATGATTTTCATTGAACGTAATGATCTTTGAATGTATCTCTATTATGATGTCATGTAGAGGACTTTTGAAGAATGCTTTAGGTTGTCGAATGATGTCATCCAATCTAATAACTTAAGGAAAATCTGAGAATTAACTAGTGATGTCACGGTTAATTTGGGGCATTGTCGTTCATGATTCAATAAGAAGTAACTGGAAATCAATTCGTTTGCATACATATCATGTGTAAAGAAAGAGCCTCTAGCTTGTCCATCATTCATCTTATTTCCCAAATTCGTTTTACAATCTGCCTAGTTTTATAACTTGCTTTGTTATTTCAATTTTCGTCAAACCAAAATCCCCCCTTTACTTTCTTGTTCTAAAGTGTTTAGAATCTGTTTTGTTTATGTTTTAGAAGGTTTTGAATCAACCCAAAACCTTATTTTCGTCCAAAGTTGTGTTTAGAGCTAGAAACTGCCTATTTAGTGTTTTAGGCAGTTTTGAGTCTTTTTAGTTCGTTTTGAGTCTTTTGAACTTGTTTTGAAGTCTTTGAGTCTTTTTGAATGTTTTTAACTTTGTTTTTATGTTTTTGAGTCAGTTTAGAGGTTTTAGCAATCCCTCATAATCCCCGGTCCAGAACGATCCCTACTTGCATCCTTACTACAATTTGACAACAAGAGGGTTTTATTTGTGTGTTAAGTTAATTTTCACATCAAATTTTGGCGCCGTTGTCGGGGATTAGCAACTTTGCTAATCCCTCGTTGTTCTTTTTGTTTATTTTTCATCTATTTTTCGTTTTGGTTACTGACCTTATTTTTGTTCTTGTTCTTAGGTACTCGTTTATGACTAGAAGTTCAAAACCTGTTCGTGAGCACATCTTTGACTTTGACGACGATTTTGAGCGGACTTTGAGGAAGAAAAAGAATCAACAAAACCCTAACCCACCGTTTTCTAGCTCTACATCCGAGGTTGAAGAAGTTGGACAGGAATGAGAGCCCACGACACAATTTGTGGAGGAAGCACAAACCATGGCAGTGGACAATCGAACCATCAAAGAGCTCTCGGCCTCAGGTATGGATAATGCCGTGCCTTTATGCATCCAATACCCCGCGGCGGCTCAAGGTAAGACGGAAGAATTTGAACTTAAGTCTAGTTTATTACATCATATTCCTAAATTTCATGGGCTGTCCATGGAAGATCCTAACAAACATCTTAAGGAATTTGAAGTTGTTTGCCCAAGTATGACACCCATCAACGTGGATGGGAGTATTTTAAAGATGAAGGCATTTCCATTCTCCCTAATACACAAGGCCAAAGATTGGTTGTATGAATTGGCTCCCGGAACCGTCAATTCTTGGGAAAGTATGAAGCGTGCATTCTTAGAGAAGTTCTTTCCCACTGCGAAGATCATTTTCTTGAGGAAACGAATTGGTGGCATACAACAAAATCAAGGTGAGTCGTTTCCATCATATTATGAACGTTTTAAATCACTTGTTGCTTCATGTCCACAGCACCAAATGAAGGAAGAGCTGTTCATTCAATATTTCCACAGCGCCAAATGCTAGATGCCTCGGCGGGTGGTGCATTGGTGGACAAGACTCCGGTGGTTACCAAAACTCTCATTGCAAACCGAGCACACAATGCACAACAATATGAGGGTGTTGGACAAAGAGAGGGGCCACGGCAACAAAGTGTGAATGAGGTAAGTGCAATTTCTGATATTCAATCACAATTGGCTAATTTTACTACTCTTGTGTCTCAGGTTGTCAAGGGATCAAAACCACAAGAAAACCAAGTGTGTGGCGTGTGTTCAATGCAAGGGCATCCATCCAAGACATGCCCTCAGTTGATAGAGAATGGCGGATGGGAATTGGTTTCCAAGGCCAAAACCAAACCAAATACGATCCATACTCCAACACCTACAACCCCGGATGGAGAGATCACCACCCTAATTTCAAGTGGAGAGAGCCCCAACAATCTGCACAACAAAGGGGATTTCAACAAAACCCCCCTGGGTTCCCACGGCCATACCAATCCAACCAGCCACAATCATCCCAAAACAACTTAGGTTTGTCTTTGGATAATTCTCAAGTTATTCAATTGCTAACTACATTGGCGCAGGGGCAAGAAAAACAAGCCAAGGACATGCATAATTACGCCAACGAAGTGCAAAATCAAGCTAGGGAGGTGACTGAATTGAAGAGACAAGTAGGACAAATGGCTGAATTCATGGGGAAATTTGGTAGAGAACAAGGTACGTTACCCAGCTCAACATAAGTGAATCCCAAGGGATGATTCGAATCTGCCAAAGCCATCCTTTTGCGAAGTGGAAAAGAGGTAAGATCTGACCCTAACCCATCCAAATCCAACCAAGAGGAAGACGAAAGTGTGCAATCTGAAGAGAAGGCCCAAAACAATGACACGGCAAGGATTGAGCAATCTTTGCCAAAACCATCAAACTCGGCCATCAAAGGTAAGTTGGGTTCAAATTCTGTTATTTCTAACTCCATTCCACCCAATGCACCCTTTCCTAGCAGATTTGTTCAATCAAAGAAGGATGAGAGTGACAAAGACATCCTTGATACGTTCCGAAAGGTACAGGTAAATATTCCCCTTTTAGATGCAATTAAACAAGTTCCTAAGTATGCCAAGTTCTTGAAGGAGCTGTGTACTACAAGAAAGAGGGCTTCGAACAAAGAAGTAGTACGGGTAAGTGAGAATGTCTCGGCCATGTTACAAAGAAAATTGCCTCCTAAGTGTAAGGATCTCGGAAGCTTTACAATTCCTTGTGTAATAGGCAATACTCGCTTTGAATCTGCCATGTTAGATCTAGGTGCATCAATAAATGTCATGCCTTATTCAATTTATGCATCTATGAACTTGGGTGAATTAAAAAATGATGGAGTGATTATTCAATTGGCCGATAGATCTAACGCATATCCGAGAGGTGTTTTGGAGGATGTCTTAGTGCAGGTGAATCACCTAATTTTTCCGGCGGATTTTTATGTGCTTGAAATGGAAGACTCGGACCATGCCCCTTCATTACCCATCTTACTTGGCCGCCCATTCATGAAGACTGCTCGTACCAAGATTGATGTCTTCAAAGGAACATTGACCATGGAGTTTGATAGGGAAGTGATTGATTTTAAAGTTTCTGATGCTATGAGATATCCTCATGATGATCACTCTTGTTTCTCTATTGATGTAATTGATTCTTTGGCGTAGGAATTCCTTGATTATTTGAATGAGGATGCACTCGAAAAGACCCTAACACAAGGCATTGGACTCAAAAACGAAGGATTGGCACTTAAGGGTGCTCACGGCCACCACAAGGAATTCCTTGCCGTGCCTAGTCAAAAAGATTTGGTGGAGATGGTTGCTGCCCTAGAGTCACTTCCAGAGCATATGGGTAAGTCTCCTAACCTAGTTCCAATTTCCGTTTCGACCAACAAGTTACTTCCCTCTATAATGCAGCCACCATCTCTAGAACTTAAACCGTTGCCTAGCAATTTGAAATATGTGTTTTTGGGAGAAGAAGAGACGTTGCCTGTCATAATCTCTTCTTCACTCACGGCACAAGAGGATGGCAAGTTGGTGAGGGTGCTTCGAGACTACAAAACTGCCATTGGATGAACATTGGCCAATAGTAAGGGAATTAGCCCTACCACTTGCATGCATCGCATACTCTTGGAGGAGGGAGCCAAACCATCTAGGGAAGCAAAATGCTGCCTCAATCCACCCATGCTAGACGTTGTGAAGAAGGAAATCATCAAGTTACTTGATTCTGGGGTGATTTACCCAATTTCTGATAGCCGTTGGGTATCTCCGGTTCAAGTTGTTCCAAAGAAGTCCGGAGTCACCGTGGTAAGAAATGATGAGAATGAGCTTGTGCCCACACGAATTCAAACTGGATGGCGTGTTTGTATTGACTATAGGAAGCTCAATGCCACAACAAGAAAATATCATTTCCCGCTGCCCTTTATTGATCAAATGCTTGAAAGGTTAGCCGGTCATGCTTTTTATTGTTTTCTTGATGGCTATTCAGGTTATAATCAGATTGTGATAGCTCCCGATGACCAAGAGAAGACTACTTTCACGTGCCCCTTTGGTACCTTTGCTTATCAACGCACCTGCCACTTTCCAAAGGTGTATGGTAAGTATATTTTCCGACTATGTTGAGAAGATTATTGAGGTATTTATGGATGATTTTAGTGTGTTTGGGGATTCTTTTGATAAATGCTTGGCTAATCTGACCTTGATCTTGAAACGATGTGTTGAAACTAATCTTGTTTTGAATTGGGAAAAATGTCACTTTATGGTCAAACAAGGTATAGTTTTAGGTCATATTGTTTCAGAAAAAGGAATTGAAGTAGATAAGTCCAAAATAGACCTTGTGCGTCACTTACCCTCTCCAACTTTGGTTAGACAGGTCCGCTCTTTTCTTGGCCATGCAGGGTTCTATAGGCATTTCATAAAGGATTTTTCCAAGATTTCCAACCCACTTTGCCGATTGCTTCAAAAGGATGTGCCCTTCAAGTTTGATGAGGAGTGTGAATTGGCATTCAAGCAACTCAAAGAAAAGCTCACTTCGGCCCCTATCATTGTTCCTCCCGATTGGAGCCTTCCATTTGAGCTAATGTGTGATGCATCCGACTATGCCATTGGTGCTGTTTTAGGCCAACGGAGGAACAAACAACCCCATGTTATTTATTATGCTCAATTAAATTACTCTACCACTGAGAAAGAACTTCTTGCCGTTGTTTTCGCTTTAGATAAATTTCGTTCATACTTACTTGGTACTAAAGTGATTATATTTTCTGACCATGCAGCTTTAAGGTACCTTTTCACCAAGAAGGAAGCCAAACCAAGGCTAATTCGTTGGATGCTCCTACTTCAAGAGTTTGATGTTGAAATTAGAGACAAAGAGGGGAGTGAAAACGTGGTAGCTGACCACCTTAGCCGTTTGGTGCACATTGAGGACTCCTTACCCATCCAAGAAACATTTCCTGATGAGCAATTGATGTCCTTAGAGGTAAGTGTGCCTTGGTTCGCTGATTTGGTGAATTATTTGGTCACAAAACAACTTCCTAGCACTCTAGATAAATTCAAACGTGATAAACTTAGAAAAGATGCACGATTTTATGTGTGGGATGATCCATATTTGTGGAAATATTGCCCAGATCAGATTGTTAGACGATGTGTGCACAATTCTGAGTTTAATTCCATTCTAGCCTTTTGTCACTCTTATGCATGTGGGGGTCATTTTGGCACCCAAAGAATAGCCCTTAAGGTGTTAGAGTGTGGTTTTTATTGGCCAACATTGTTTAAAGATGCTAGAATGGTTTGTTTAACTTGTGATAAATGCCAAAGAACATGTACCATAGGTGCTAAGGACTAAATGCCACAAACTCCCATATTCAATGTCGAAATCTTTGATGTTTGGGGCATTGATTTCATACATTTCTAAATGGGTGGAAGCAAAAGCCACTCATACTAACGATTCTAAGGTGGTTGCAGATTTTGTGAGAACTAACATTTTTGCTAGGTTTGGAATGCCTCGAGTTCTAATCAGTGATGGTGGCTCCCATTTTTGTAATCGAACCATTGCGGCTTTGCTCAAGAAGTACAACATCACCCATAAGGTTTCAACACCTTATCATCCTCAAACCAATGGGCAAGCCGAGGTGTCAAATAGGGAGATCAAACAGATTCTAGAGAAAATCATGGGCACCACAAGGAAGGATTGGAGTTTGCGCTTAGACGATGCATTGTGGGCTTATCGTATGGCCTACAAAACTCCCCTTGGCATGTCACCTTTTCGTCTCATATATGGCAAGGCATGTCATTTACTGGTGGAACTTGAGCACAAAGCACATTGGGCCATGAAAACATTCAATTTGGAGTTAGATGCTGCTGGAATGCATAGAAAACTCCAATTGAATGAACTTGAGGAGATCCGGAATGAAGCATATGAGAGTGCCCGAATTTACAAGGAGAAAACAAAAGCTTTTCATGACAAGATGATAAGGGGCAAAACATTCTCCATTGGGCAGAAAGTGTTGCTTTTCAATTCTCGTTTACGTTTATTTCCTGGTAAGTTACGTTCCAAGTGGATTGGACCCTTTGTTGTTACTAATGTTTTTCCATATGGTGGTGCGGTCCAAGTCCAAAGCTTAAGGAATGGGCAAGAATTCAAAGTCAACGGGCATCGATTGAAGCCATACTATGAGAGTGTCGTGGGGCAAGTTGTGGAAGACATTCCTTTCCACACCGTGGCCTCCAATAGGGAGTGATTGAAGTTCTTCGTCTGGCTGCAAGACGTAAAAGAAAGCGCTTCGTGGGAGGCAACCCATGCATTCAACAAAGGAGGATCTAGGAAACACTCCAATTCCAGATTTTCATTCCTAACTCTTTCTCTTTGTTGTTTATATTCTACTATGTTTAGTTTGTTTGATTTTGTTTGAGTTTATGTTTAAAACATTGAGGACAATGTTTGATTCAAGTGTGGGGGGGGGGGGGGGGGGTAAACAATCTGTTTTGAATGATTTTCGTGGGTTTTATTCACCTATTACTTCCAATGTTGTTTCTCACTGTTTTTAAGTGTTTTTAGTGTGTTTTGAACCATTTTAGTGTGTTGTGACTTAAACATCCGAAAAACTCATTAAAAAAAAAAGTTTTGAAAATAACAAAAAGAGTTGTTTTTGAGTCATTTTGGTGTGTTTGTGTCTTAGGTACCTTCCAACACAATGATGAGGATTTCGTTTTTAATTGCATAACTATTAAAGAAAGTTACAAGCATGGATTGAAGTTTGATATGTTCTTGGCTTATGCTTAGTTGTAGTTGATGTTTATGAACTCACATTTGATTATAAAGTGGTTAAAATCAGTTTTTGTAACATGCTTGAAGGAAAGAACTCAACTAACGCTACATCCTTGTGAGACTTGAGCCTTAGCTTTCTTTTGGAGAGTTATAATCTGTAATTTCTTGTGTTCTTATGTCGTTGCATGATCTCATTATTCTTTGCTTGGTTGCTACTTAGAATGCAATTGTATCATGATAGAGCTAAATGCTAGAACTTGTATCCGTTTCATTCAAAGCATGACATTGAATTGCATAACACGATCAAGATGAAGTTGTGTAGTGAACCACCACAGCCAAATAGCCTTACTTCCCATAATTCGTATGTTTTGTAGGTTTTAACCCCGTTGAGCCTCGTTTAGCCTTTATTCTTTGTTAACCCACATTATCCCTACCTAGCCTAGTTTAGGACAGTCCACACCCTTGTTCTTAAAAGATAGTGAGCATGACTTAAATGAATTCCTTTTGAGTTACATTATGCAAGAAAATGAGTGTGGTGGAGGGAATGTTTGTTCTTAAGTTCATATGTATGTTTTGGGATTCCAAAGAAAATAAAAAGTCGTGAAAAACGTATGAAAAAGAAAAACAGAAAAGAAAAGAAAGAAAGAAAGGAAAAAGAGCTTGAAAAGATGTAAGAATGAGTGATTAAGTGTTGAATGTTGAAGAAAGGGTCCAAAACACCAAATCTGGCCCTAAATTGTCTAAATCTTCACTTTTTGTTCAAAAAGTTGAGTTTCAATTCAAAAGTGAATTCTAAATTAATTCAAATACTTTGCTCACTATTTCTTTAAGAACCTTTGTTTTCCATATCCTTTCTTTGTTAACCAAACACCCTTAGCCCCGTTACAACCCTTACACTTCTATCTTGGGTGTTATGTGTTCAATAATGTGGAGTTTGGGATTGGTATGAGCATATGGTGTCAATGGTTCTTGCATCTAAGTGGTGGCATTCTTTTCATGAAATCATATTCATACATTCACTTATAACTCCAGAAAAGTGCTTTCTTTGTTAAAACATATATGAGTATTAGTTTTCATGTTTACATCAATCTTCTCACATATACTTAGTATAGGGAGTGTAGTTAGAAAATCGGAGTGAAAATTGAGTGTATATCTAGTAAGGATTTGAGGGAATTCTCTAAGGCATGTTACTACATTCAAAACATTGTTTTAATTGGTTAAATGTGATCTAGTGAATGGTGACTATGGTTAAGTATGTGCTTAAGGATTTGGATGGCCAAAATCTATGTAAGTAATGATCTTTAATGCGTTATGTGCTTGGAAATCCCTGAGGTAATGTTGGAAGGTTTAGGTTGAGTTTTGTTTCTTGTGTTTATTTCGTTTTGCTCGAGGACTAGCAAAAGCTAAGTGTGGGGGAATTTGATAGGAGCATATTTATGCGACTTAACTAGCTTATTTCCTTGCATTTACGTTGTTAAAACCTAGTTATTTTATACTTTAAGCCATTTTCGTGCAATTTCAAGTTATAAGAGCAAAGTATGCAAAAAGGTGCATTTTGGAGCCTTTTGGAGCAAGATTGGGCTTGGAATGGATTTCACATGTTTGGAGCAAAAGGAATGAACAAAATTGAAGAACTAAAGATGCTAGGATTCCTAATTGAAGAAGGATTCCTAATTGAAGAATGATTCCTAGAAGAATGAGGATTCCTACTCACACAAGGATTCCTAATTGAAGTAGGAAAGTTAAGCCAAGATTTCCTATTTTGGTTTAACCTTTCCTAATCCTAGTGCACAAAGATTTCAGTTACAAAGAAGGAGTCCTAAACATTTTGGGATACCTAATTCCTTGTTCTAGGAGGATGCCGCACCTTCCTCATCACTCACCCTCCTTGTTTCCTATTTTCTGGACCTAAACACATTCCTCTTTTAATTCTCTTCCTTGCCGTGCAAGGGGGAGGGTTTCTTCTTTGTTTTGTGTCCAAATCACTTCCCTTTTCTCTCATAAATCTGCCACACAAATCTTTCCTAGTTCCTTTTGATTTCTGATTCCAAAACATTCCTAGTTTGTCATTTCCTATCCTTGCCGCCCAAGCCAACCCTTCATTGCTTATTTTCTGACTTCAAACACATTCCTATTCTATTCCTACATCAATGCCGCACCTATTCCTTGTTGCTCTTTGATTTCTGAACCACAATCCTTTCCTATTTTGTGTCAAACCTCTTCTTACCTATTCTATTTTGATTTCTGATTTCTTTTCTTCCCTATTCAATTAGGGAACCATTTTAGCTAAGTTTTAAACACCCTTCCTGAACCCTAGCCGTGCCCTATATATATTTAAACTCATTCATTCATCACCATTCAGACTTTACACACCATAGACACAATTCCCTACCTTTGCCGCAGCCTCCCTCTATATTCTCCATATTTTCTGACCATCCCTCTCCTTTGCCGCACCACCTCCTCTATCCTAAACCATCCCCTTCATCCATACACATCAACCACATCCTTTAGCACTTGTGCCACAGCAAAGGGGAGAAGACAGAGCCTTGGACGTTTCAATATTGAAGTTTGGAGCGTTTTAGGTGTAATTCGTTTCATGTCTATTATGTGTAATTTCTGTTTACTTTGCTTTGCTGTGAACATGAGTGGCTAAAGCCCTCTTGGGTAGGGGTGATTTCAAAGCCATGATTATGTGTGTAATTTGAATTGATAAATTTCAGTTATGGATTATTGAGTTTTGAATGCAATTGGCTTAACCGTTGGATTGATAACTTATTTGTGCTTGTTGATTGAGGGTCGACACTTAATTGTCTTGCATAAATTTGATGCTAGAGTATAAGTGAGTTTCACATAATCGTTACAAGCTTATATTCATATATAGTGAAGGTCGTTGGTCACGATCGCGTTAAGTTCAATTCCTAGCATGAGTAACATGATGTCATAGTTATAAGTGCTTTGTCAATGCTTATGATTTTCATTGAACGTAATGATCTTTGAATGTATCTCTATTATGATGTCATGTAGAGGACTTTTGAAGAATGCTTTAGGTTGTCGAATGATGTCATCCAATCTAATAACTTAAGGAAAATCTGAGAATTAACTAGTGATATCACGGTTAATTTGGGGCATTGTCGTTCATGATTCAATAAGAAGTAACTGGAAATCAATTCATTTGCATACATATCATGTGTAGAGAAAGAGCCTCTAGCTTGTCCATCTTTCATCTTATTTCCCAAATTCGTTTTACAATCTGCCTAGTTTTATAACTTGCTTTGTTATTTCAATTTTCGTCAAACCAAAATCCCCCCTTTACTTTCTTGTTCTAAAGTGTTTAGAATCTGTTTTGTTTATGTTTTAGAAGGTTTTGAATCAACCCAAAACCTTATTTTCGTCCAAAGTTGTGTTTAGAGCTAGAAACTGCCTATTTAGTGTTTTTAGGCAGTTTTGAGTCTTTTTAGTTCGTTTTGAGTCTTTTGAACTTGTTTTGAAGTCTTTGAGTCTTTTTGAATGTTTTTAACTTTGTTTTTATGTTTTTGAGTCAGTTTAGAGGTTTTAGCAATCCCTCCTAATCCCCGGTCCAGAACGATCCCTACTTGCATCCTTACTACAATTTGTCAACAAGAGTGTTTTATTTGTGTGTTAAGTTAATTTTCACATCAGACAACACTGCCTCCACCACCATTAACCTCGCCACTTAATGCAACATCATCATCCGTGGACTCTCCCTCCTCCCTTTCTATCTACACACCCTCGAACCCTCTCATCTCTCACTAGGTGAGTCTTCACATTATCAGATCACACACAGCTTGAAACTGGGTCGACTCGACCTAACCACCCAGAACCTGGATCCGAACCAGGTCTGACCATGACCCGTTTACCCAGGACTCGACTCGTTTTTCTAATTGGATTCGGAATAATCTTGGAATATTCCCTGAAATATTTTCTAGAATATTTTATGTATTGATTGTTATGAAATTTTCTCTGGAACCTTCCTAGACTAATTTTGATGCCCTGAATCCATTTTTGACATCTCTTTAGTGAAATTCCAAAGTTTTAACGTGGTTGACCAGCTTGGAGTTTGGGCTGCCTTTTTGGATCAATCGTTGACTTTTTATGAAATTTACTCGGAACCCCTCTTAGGGCAATTCAATGCTATATTTCTAAATTTGCGCTCTGTTTTCCCAAATTCAATCGCTTTAGTAGGGTTTTACTTATTATTCCCTTTTATGTTCTTTGTTAGTGGCAATCCCATCCTCCCTAGCTCGAACAGCTCTTCAGTGACAGAGTATTTGTGAGTGGAACCCTTCTTAAATTTCATGATTTTTATTAAATACTAGGCTTGCATTCATGAAAAGTATGATTTCTTAATTTTACGTTCCATGAAATATATTTATGATTTATCTAATTTACGTATCATGAAATATTAGGATTTCTTGGATTTATGCTTTACGTATATGATGGATTTATGGATATAAAATTTTGGTTTCACATGATTGATTTATTATGGTTTATGGTGATGACATTTTGAGCTAGAGCACTCACATGGTTTATGAGGTGATGCTTTGAGCTTTCGAGCTCCAATGATATGATTTGGAAAGATTATGTTTTGTGTCTTCTGTGCTTAATTAGTGGATATTCATACAACACATATACACAACCTGTGTATGTATACGTCTATGGCCATAGGACAGTTGATGAGTAGCGAGATATTTATGACATATTCCCAGCTTCACTGGTGAAACCAGTGTCGGACAGCTTCACTAGTTATGGCTAGTGTTGGTGTGTTATGTTTATGTTTCTTCGCTGGCGTAACCCAGAGTCATACAGTTTTACCTTCGGGTGATGGGACCTACCGCATTTCTTCACTGGCTTAACCCAGTGTTGTACAGCTTCACCTTCGGGTGATGATTATGCCTTCTGGCAACTATGATACTTTTATTTAAGTACATTGTTTTATGATTTACAAAGTTTTTATGGATTTACATTCGGGCGACCATTCTACTATTACTAAGCATGATTTTATATATACATTTTTTATGAACATTTCTTGACATGCTAAGGTTTTCAGAAAAACTTTTAGGTAGTACTATATGTGTTTTCAAAATAGGGAGTTAGTATGTTGAAAAGAAAGAAAAATGGTTTTACTTAGTATTATTATTATAAACTTTTGTCTACTAATGTTTTGTTTTGCGCCCCCTTCAAGACTTAGAATCGAGGTATACAATCTTAACATTGAGGCATTCCCATATCGGTATCTTTGAGTCTTCTTGGTGTAGGACCTTTTGTGAAAACCCGTATTTAAAAAAACTGTATATTTACTATAATTATTATTTTTTTGAAAAATAATAGTATATTAGTGGAATTTTGTTACATGTGTTATTTTTATTTTGACTCATTAGTCTCACTAGATCCCACCCATTCATTTTTACTATACCACTTGTCAACCTCAAGCATTCCTACGAATGCAACACCTGCTCTTTTCACTTCATGCAAACTGACAGCACCACCTTCAATTTCGTCATTCTCATCACTTTAGCAATCATTACAAGTGCTTATTGTGCACTTTATTGCGATGATCGTATGCAGCTAATTAACTTATACGTGTTGTATGCTTAATCCCTACATTTGATACCTGCACCTACAATTTGATGACTTTTATACTAGGTAACCCATGTTCGTGACACCTCCAACTTAAGTGGAACACGTCTTGCATGTGGCTGTCAATATCCTAGATGATTTCTTACATTCTATTGCCACTGCTTCACTGAAAGACTTAGTCATACGTTTAACATTAATTATAGCCGACTCCAATACCTTATATATAGGAGCGAAGGCTCCATTCTTTTGAAACAACTGAAGCATGCAATGCAAGCATTTCATAAAGGTGATGTATATATAGTAAATATCTATGTATATATATGTTTGTACGTGTGTGTGTGTATATTATATATGTTTAGAGAGAGAGAGATTAGAAAGGAAAATAGAGTGGAAGAAATACATAGGATTATGAGTGATCAAGGAGCTTGAGCATACTGGTTCTAGCTACTATAGTAGTGACGTGGATCTTTATTTTAGCTTTGATTTTGAGGTAGAGATTTCTTGGGAAACTTATCATCATTGGGGTATTTGTTTTGTTAAAGCTTTGTAAATTATGTGCTATACATGATATATCTCTGCAATTGATATAATTGTGTAATTGGAATATGATTTACATTATTGTTGATAATGTGGATATTGTGATGATGATGGTGATTATATGCATATGTCATTGTACATTGGAGGGGATGGATTTTATTGATATTCGAGATTGCGACATGGAAATGGAAATATTCTTTTGTGTGGTTGAGTTTGACTCTCGTATGAACCACAAGAATGGTAAAAGTGAAATTATAGGAATGGTATGAAGTGCTTGGGATTCTGGCGATCGAGAAAAGAACAAGATGACCAACAAAATAAAAAAATTTGGGATGATTGAGTTATGGGGGTTAATTTGTATAATAGAGCATTCGGACCACCACTGCAGTGGTAAAATGCATGGTATGGGACATGCAGGTCCGCATGTTTTATTATATAAATTAATGGGTTGGGTAATTGAAGTTAAGTTGCATTCATGGAATATAATATATATTTGATAACATGATATAATTGATTTATATGAGCATGACACTTTGCTTAGCTTTGATAACTATCCTTGATAAGACTTATGTCCCTACTAAGTTGTGGTTTCGCTCACCCTATACATTTTAGACCTTGCAGGTTTGGTATAAAATTTACAAAGGGTAGACGAACTGAGCTTGTGTTAGATGAGAGATTTAAGTTTTTAATTTATTTTGTACACTTGTAAGGATTTTGGAGCTATTTTTATAAGATAAGTTTAGTTTTCATTTTTATTTTTACTTTAGCTCGCATGCCAGGCGTATGGTCATTTTTTCGTCGACTTCGAGTCCAATGCGTGACACCCTTTTCTTTGTAATCGTACTTATTATAATTTTTCTTTCGTAGTATTCTTGATTAGTTGTATGTTCTGAACACTTTTCTGCATTTTATTATTTCTTTATATTTAGTTATATTTGTTCTTCGTTATAACTTGCACGCATGTTAAAATGGCTTCGTCACCCTTGGGTGTTAGCCAGCACGTGCCAATCCTGGTATTTGGGGATATCGGGGTCAGGCCGTTTCGCAAATCCTTTGGCTACCCAAGTTCATGTGCCACCAAAACCTTTCCCACTAAGCCTGTAAGAAGACATGAGTGTTAGTGTGTTAGAGGGGTTCACACAAATTCAACATCTAATATGTTGCATGATTAACTCTCTAACACATTGACCGATTTGGATACAGGGCAGTCTAAGAAGATGACTATTGATACAATTTCTGTTGCTAAATTGGACGGTCCAGAAGTACAAGCATTCAAATTTAAAGAAAATCTAGCCAAGTCCTACAAGCAAGCTAAGATCTACAAGGGAAGGAAGAAAAAGCTTAATGGCAGCCCAATTCTTCGTCACGAAATTTGGCCAGTGCATAAATTGTGAGTGTTAAATACAAGGTTTAAGTCAGTTCAATGGAGACATAATCCTCGCTGGAAATGGCCCTATTTGATTACAAAACTTCTTTCACACATAAGGGTGGACATCAAGGCTTTAACCAAAGAATTCAAATGCAGAGTTGTTAACCATCTACTCACTCCATACCTACTGTTAGCCTTTGATGCTGCCAAGGAGTGGTTAACTCTAAAAGAACAAATCACATGATCACCAGTTTCTTTCAAATCTGTCTAGCTATAGATGTTAAATAAAGCAATATTTGGGAGGCAACCCAATTTCTTTGACTCTTTTCTTTTTAGTTTTATTCTTTATAAAAAATTAAAAAAAATAAAAAAATTGAAAAACACAAAAATAGCAAGTTGAGTTCATTTTTTTTTTCTATACTAGTCTAATTAGATTTTTTAATGTGTGTTTTTGCAGGTTGCATTTGGATTGATCACCCCTAAAATCCACTACGAGCGCACATTCGACTGAATGATGCATTCATACATTCAACTCAGAACATTCATTACTCATCCACAAAGAAAAGTAGAGATAAGCAAGGTCAATGCTCAGGAATGCTCATATGTGTGGTTGTTGATGAAGTCCTTTACATCGCTTGTGACATCAACTACCCCATGAGGATAAACCTTAGCAACCAGATATGTTCCATTCCAATGAGACTTGAACTTCCCTGGAAAGAGCTTCAACCTTACACTGAATAACAAAACTTTTTACCCTGTCTGAAAATCTTTTATGAGAATTTGTTTGTCATGAAATGCCTTGATTTTTTCTTTGTAAATATGCAAACTTTCATAAGCATCATTACGAATTTCCTCAAGCTCATTAATCTTCAACTTATGCTTTTCCCCAACAAAATCATAAGAAAAATTTAACTCCTTAAAAGTCCAAAATGCCTTATGATCTAGCTTCATAGGTAAATGACAAGCCTTACCATACACGAGCTGAAATAGGGACATCCTAATCGCACCTTTAAATGTTGTTCTGTACGCATAAAAAGCATCACTTAATTTTAGACTCCAGTCCTTGCGAGTGGAGTTGACTGTTTTTTTTCTTTTTCAAGAATACGCTTAATTTTTCTGTTTGAAACTTCAACCTACCCTAATGTCTAGGGATGATAAAGAGTAGCAACACAATGGGTGATCACATACTTTGCTAACAATGCAGCAAATGGCCGGCTCACAAAATGCTTCCCCCCATCACTTAGAATTACGCGCGGTGTTCCAAATTGTGGAAAAATTACCCTTGGAAGAATTTCAAAGGAACTAATCCTTGATTGGTTGGTGCTGAAATTGCCTCGACCCATTTAGAAACATACTCAACAACCACCAAAATATATTGATTGACATGGGACATCAGGAATGGTCCCATGAAATCAATACCCCAAACATCAAATAATTCAACAACTAAAATACTTTACTGTGGCATCTCATTCCATTTGGACTCATTGCCTACTCATTGACATCGATCACACGACTTACACCAAATATCGACATCTTGAAAAAGAGAGGGCCAAAACAGCCCACTCTGCAAAATTTTAGCTGATGTCCTTTTAGGCCCAAAATGTCCACCATAAGCATAATGATGTGCAAACTTTAAAACGCTGTCTTTTTCCTCATCTGGAATACATCTGCGAATAATCTGATCTAGGCAATACTTGTACAGATAAGGCTTATCCCAAAAATAATATTTTGCATCTGCCAAATTTTATTTTTTTTTTTTTTTTTGTTAATAAGTAAAATTTGGATGAATTACCCCTCTAGCCAAATAATTAACTAAATCAACAAACCATGGTAAACTGATATAGACAACAAATAATTGTTCATTTGGAAAACTTTCATTTAATGGCAGCAAGTCCTCTTCTGCAGAACTAGACAAAATTGGCCTTGACAAATGGTTTGCCACAATATTTTCACTACCATTTTTATCCCTAATTTCTAAGTCAAACTCTTGATGTAGAAGAACCCAGCAAATTAAACGAGGCTTAGCATCTTTCTTAGACAACAAATACTTCAACACTGCATGATCTGGATAAACAATCACATTAGCCCAACTAAATAAGAAAGAAATTTCTCTAATGCAGAAACAACTGCCAACAATTCTTTCTCGGTAGTTGCATAGTTTAACTGTGCATCATTGAGAGTTCAACTAGCATAATAAATAACCCGATGAAGCTTATCTTTCCACTGTCCAAGAATTGCCCTAACTGCATAATCTAATGCAAAGCATATCAATTCAAACGGCAAACTCCAATCAAAGGTTGCAATAATAGGTGATGTAGTGAGGAGTGCCTTTAACTTGTTGAAAGCCTTCAAACAAGCCTCATCAAACACAAAAAGAACATCATTAGCCAATAAACTAAACAAAGGTCGGCTAATCTTGGAGAAATCCTTGATAGACATAAAACCCAACATGACCAAGAAAAGATCGAATACTTTTAACAGTTGTAGGTGGTGGCAGCTTAGCTATAACATCAATTTTAGCCTTATCAATGTCAATACCATTTGTTAAAAATGAAATGGCCTAGAACAATACCTTGCTTCACTATAAAATGACATTTTTCCCAATTCAAAACCAAGTTTGTTTCAATGCATCTCTCAAGAAATATTGATCAAAAGAATCTCCGAAAACAGAAAAGTCATCCATAAATACCTCAACTACTTGTTCAACCAAACCTGAAAATATGCTTATCATGCAGCGTTGGAAAGTTGCTAGAGTATTCCATAAACGGAAAGGCATAATTCTATAAGCGAAAATGCCAAAGAGACATGTAAAGGTTGTCTTCTCTTGATCCTTGGGTGTAACTAGAATCTGGTTGTAACCTGAATACCTATCTAAGAAACAATAGAAAGCACAACCAGCCAATCTTTCCAACATTTGATCAGTGAAAGGCAACGAAAAATGATCTTTTCTAGTACATGCATTGGGCTTTTTGTAATCAACATACATGCGCCACCCAGTAGTCAAACATGAAGGCACAAGTTCATTATTATCATTTTTCACAACTGTTATACCAAAATGTTTAGTGACCACTTAAGTAGGGCTAACCCACTTGTTATCTTAAATTGGGTAGATCATCCCAGCATCCAAAAACTTTATAAATTCATTACGAACAATTTCTTTCATAATTGGATTCAAACGATGTTGAGCATCAATGGTGGGCTTTACCTCATCTTCCATCAAAATTATGTGCATGCAAATTGTAGGGCTGATCCCTTTAATGTCTGCAATAGTCTAACCAATAACATCTTGATAACTTCGTAAAATGCACAGCAACTTTTCTTCTTCTGTTGGTGATAAATCAGCAACAATAATAATTGGCAGCTAAGATTCTGCACCCAAATAAGCGTATTTTAAGTGTTCTGGCAGCACCATTAACTCCAATTTAGGTGGCTGTACTTTAGAAGGCTGCAACAGTTTTTTTGGTTCCCCTAAATTCTCAAAACGTGCTTACAACATGGCTGCTAAAAAGTTACACTTTCCAAAACATGTGCAAATCTCACCTGCTCAAAACGATCACACGAAACTCAAAAATGTTAATCAAGACGATCGCACAAAATTCAAAAACTTGAACTAATAGTCTTTTTCACTCTTTTCTTTCATCTCCCAAGCACGAGACTTAGTTGTAAATGACGAGCGCCACAAATAAGCCACTAGAAATACACAAAAAGGAATTATGAAAAATAAAAAAGAGGTGGGGGGATGCAACACAAGGACTTCCCAAGAGGTCACCCATCTTGGTACTACTCTCCTCCAAACTCGCTTCACTTCGGGGCCAGTGTATGCGAGTTGGTATGATCGCATCCTTTAGTTTATGACTTGTAATTTTATATAACCATTTCTTTGGCCATGACCCTTTAACCTTTATGCATGTGCACATCACACCGGCTCAAAACGATCACACGAAATTCAAAAATATTAATCAAGAAGATCCCACGAAATTCAAAAACTTGAATTAATAGCCTTTCCCACTATTTTCTCTCATCTCCCAAGCATGAGACTCGTTCGTTAATGACACGTGCCACAAATAAGCGGCTTGAAATACAAAAAATAAAAAGAATTATGAAAAATAAAAAATAGGTGGGGGGGATGCAACACGAGAATCTCCCAAGAGGTCACCCATCTTAGTACTGCTCTCACCAAAACTTGCTTAACTTTAGAGTTTTGATGGAATCTGATGGTTGTGAGTTAGTATGATGGCATCCATTAGTCTATGACTTGTAATTTTATATAACCATTTCTTTGGCCATGACCCCGTAACCTTTATGCATGTGCAAGTCACACCTGCTCAAAACGATCACAAGAAATTCAAAAATATTAATCAAGACGATCCCACACAATTCAAAAACATGAATTAATAGTCTTTCTCACTCTTTTCTTTCATTTCCCAAGTGCGAGACTCGGTTGTAAACGACGCTCGCCACAAATAAGCTGCTAGAAATAAGCACAAAAGAATTATGAAAAATAAAAAAGAGGTGAGGGATGCAACACGAGGACTTCATTGGAGGTCACCCAACTTAGCATTACTTTCGCCCAAACTTGATTAACTTTGGAGTTCTGATGGGATCTGGTGCATGTTAGTTGGTATGATCACATACGTTCGTCTATGACTTGTAATTTTATATAACCATTTGTTTTGTCATGACCCCGTAACCTTTATGGATATGCAAATCACACTGGCTCAAAATGCTTACACGAAATTCAAAAATATTTATCAAGACGATCCCACGAAATTCAAAAACTTGAATTAATAGTCTTTCTCGCTCTTTTCTTTCATCTCCCAAGCACGACACTGAATTGTAAATAAGCCGCTAGAAATACGCAAAAAAGAATTATGAAAAATAAAAAAGAGGTGGGGGGATGCATCCTTTTGATTTCCCAGGAGGTCACCCATCCTAGTACTACTCTTACCCAAACTTGCTTAACTTCGGAGTTCTAATGAGATCCGGTGCATATGAGTTGGTACGTCACAAGTTAACCACTAAAAACGCGCAAAAAGAATTATGGAAAATAAAAAGGAGGAGGGTGGATGCAACATAAGGACTGCCTAGGAAGTTACTTATCCTAATACTACTCTCAAACAAACTTGGTTAACTTTAGAGTTCTTATGGAAGCATGGTTCTAAAAGACACTAAGTGCTAGTTGGGCGATGGGCTGAGGTCTAGCACCTTGGAGGACTAGTCGAATTTGGGTAAAATTAATGAAAATTTACTATCTATATTAATATATAAATAAATATTGAATAATATGTTATTTTTTTAACTTTAAAAGGAAAATGATGAAAATAAAACGGTACCAAGTAATTTAAATAAACATAAACTTATGAAATGATATTATATTATTTATTGCCCTTTACTATTATTATATGCTATAAATTTGAAAACGTTTATTTTCAAGTTAATCTCCACCGCTTGTTTAAGAATAATTTAATTTAGAATTAATCTCATTTTATTACTCTGCAGTTTTTTGATTTGCAACATTTTATGCAAGATTTTTTCGTGCCAATTTCGTACCTAAAGTCATAATTCTGAAACATATTTATACATCTATTAAGTTTTATATTACAACAGTCGTTAATTGTGAAGTGTCACTTATGTAAATAGTGATATGACGTCACATGTCAATCAGGCCCAATAAGAAGATTAAATTAAAATAATTAAAATTTTAAATTTTAAAAATAGAAAAACGTGGGGATTTCTGGTTATTGAGATCGAACAGCAAAGGTTTGAGCTTTCTGGTTTTTTTCAATTCCTCTACTGATGGCTGAATCTATCTCCGCCCACCCCTCATCGGTGGCTGCGAGAGGAAGAGCTTGATGGTCGTGACGGTGACAATTACAAGGTCCGCCTAATCCTTTTCCTCCATCCACAAACCTCTATTGAGGGTTACGAGTAGGCCTGGCAATTCCTTACACGACCCGATAATCCGACATAACAAGATACGAAATTAACAGATGTTCGGGTCGACACAATAACGAATCGGGTCGTTATTGGGTAACTCGATAAATACATGTTAAGATAACGGGTTGATTCGGGTATACACGTGAGTAATACGATACACGATAAGTAGAATATTAATTTTATAATTTTATAACCCTAAAAAATACTATAATAATTATATATATTAATTTAACAATTTTATACCCCTAAAAATTATAATAAATACATATATATTAAATTAACTATAATAATTATTCCCCCAAAATATTAACCATCTATAATTATATATATATATATATATATAATTTTGAATTAAATTTTATAAAAACTATAATCATTGTTAATTAATAATATGCATCCAACCATAATCCATTGATTTGATTCCATTTCATTCCCAGTGCCGCCCTTTTTGAAGAAAAATGGAGGGAAAATGAAAATGATAAGGCAAGTTGAAAATGAAACAAAAAAGAGAGGGAATTAGGGAAAGATGGGTAGGCTATCATAGGAAAAAGTGAAAAATATAAGAAAAGTTGAAAAGGAAACAAAAAAGAGAAGGAAAAATGAAAATTAATAGAAGTGGTGAGAATTTTTTTTTTTAAGTTATTAACTTTTTATCACACATATGATATATCCCACTATTTTTATAATGACACGTGACGTGATGTACTACTCTGTGTACCGATTAATTATACTTACAAAATAAACAGATTTAAATCTACTTAATAAATAAATATATATATACATATACACACACACCCCATTGAACTTGATGGGATACGAATTCTCCTAAACTAATTTCAACGATCGCAACGTCAAACTTGTTTGTATATGTTTCGAGATTACATCAACAAAAAATCACAAAAAACGAATATTCAGAGATCAAGTTACAGGACAAAATTTTTTTACGGTTATAAACAAAAAAATCACGATTTAACGGTTATTTTAACTCTGATTTTGATGATTTTTTACAGCTACACTCCTTGACCCTATATGAATACAATGAATGAATTCGATCTTCAATTTAAAATATTTACACAAGTCGATACCACAAAATCTTATGTTATACTTAATAAAAGTATAAATAAACTTTAGTGTTAGTGAATCTATCGTTTTAATGAGATACGAATTTTCCGAAACTAATTTCAACGATCCCAACCGTCAAACTTGTTGTATATGCTTCGAGATCACATCAGCAAAAAATCACAAAAAACAAACATTCAGAGATCAAGTAATGGGACAAAGCTTTTCGACGGTTATAAACGAAAAATCACGATTTAACGGTTATTTTAACTCCGATTTTGATGATTTTTTACAACTACACTCCTTGACCCTATATGAATACAATGAATGAATTCAATCTTCAATTTAAAATATTTACACTAGTGGATATCACAAAATCTTATGTTATACTTAATGAAAGTAACAAGTGTAGAAAGCAGAAGTTTACCAAATTCTCGAATTTGATTACTACCACAATCATATGGTAGAATCAGGGCATGCCAAGGTGTGACATCATGCCCGAAGCATGATCCTTGGCACCTAAGAACTAAAACTTCAAGAATAAGGGATAGTATTCCCGAACCTTAACCCTGCAGAATCTATTTCCGTCTCGATGGAATAGATCATTGGTTATGCAACTGTTCATGCCCTACCAATGTTGTTAAGAAATACTATTCTCGTAGTCAATATGTGAGATTAATTTTCCTCCACCAAACACCGTTGGAAGAGCATAATTTTGACATGGATGGCCTTATTGCTCGAATCCGCTTAGTCAACCATTTACTTTGTGAACATTTTTCTATGTTCTTGGGTTCAAGTTTCGTGTATGTTTTACTTATGGATAACCTTATTGATATTGTCCTCGAATATGAGTTAATTGAATCATGTTTCTTAGTACATGTGACCGATTCAATTAAACATGTGATTAGGTAGGAATGTGGGGAAGTTAGTTGTCTGGACGAATGCGTACTACGCACACTAACTTTACACCTAAATCACATCTCTAACAACGACTTCAGGTCTATCCAACTTGATTAAGAGCATTGGCATGCTCCTCGTTGTATGAATGGTAATGCATCACCATTTAAGGGACCTTAAATTCTCCCTAACGTTGAGTTTTTAAGGATATTCGAGATGACAATGATCATAAATGAAACCACTGAAGAAAATAGAGTGAAATATCTTTGCACCACCTCAAAAAATAAGCTTGAAGCTTTGATTTGGGGCCAATGAGTTGTTTTCCAACTGGGAATACACCACATGTGGCCGGCCTGGAGCTGGGTGATTAAGCAGTTTCCTTGCTCTGGCATGACCTTTTAGGATACTTAGGTCGAACAATGATGCTACGACGCATCTCCTTACCCGAAGTAAGGATCTTGTGCCTACAAGCACACTTTGCCAAGCCTGCTCATTAAGGAAATTGATTTTCTATATCATTTCTCGCAAAGATACGAAATCACCTCCTTTCCACGGTGGATTCAAGGGAATATATGTGGACTAATCCAATCAAAATGCAGACCATACAAAGACTTATGGTTTTGATTGAAGAATCGACAAACTGGTCACATGTTTGTCCACACACATTACTGCTAAACCTCATGGCCGATTATGGGTTCACCACCCTACTTATCCCTTAAGGTCCTGGAGACTGGATAATGCCGGAGAGTTTATATCGACGGTTTTCGATAAAGTATTGCATGTTATTTTGGGTTTCTAATTGAACATTGAGTTCCCATGTTCACCCCAAATAGCCTCGCCTAGTGATCATAAAGCGTAATTTTAAATGATCGCCCAAATTTTGGTGAACATACCAAGTTTTTGGTATCTGCCTAGGGCTATGCAATCCTTGTACGCAATTCTGTTGGTCCACCTTGAGGCCCATTGCCACCCAACCTATATGACGTTACAGTTGGTTACTAGGTACGAACCTGACGATTTTCGTATTTACGCATTTGGGTGAGTATTCCATGTGCCAAGTTGCGCCGCCGCAACGTACCACCATGGGTCCTCAAAGAAGGATGTGTATCTTTTGTCGATCATGATTCTCCTTCACACTAGCTCTCTTTGAGCCCTTGCATGCGATCTCTTTACCGCTTATTTGCGGGTTGTCACTTTAATGAGACAATCTTCCCGCCGTTAGGGGGAGATAAGAAAGTCAACGTTCCTGTAGAACGACGCAAAGTTGCGTGGACGTTGCCCACTATGTCTCATCTCAATCCCCATACCGCACAAGTGTGATAAGCAAGTGCGATGAATTCTAGATTTCAAAATGTTGCTCCAAACGCATTCCTCTGATCTAGCTAAAAGTGACGAGATCATATACCAGCTGCAAATATGCCTGCAAGGATAGACGTACTTAACGGACGTCGAGTCAACATCCCTGAAGAGTGTGCCACCCCTGTTGGACGGTTTGGACGCCCCTGTTGGACGGTCCGGTACAACGGCGGATAACCAATCAATCTATCTTGCCCTGGAGCACGACAGATCATTCGGTTCGTAGGATTCACTTCCCTAGAAGCGGAAGACAAAACACAACTATGAATCTAAACTCGATCGCTGTCTCAAATCATTTCCATCTCATGAGATTAATCCGGATTACTCCCAAGACATGAAGTTCTTGGTCCATTATACTAGTTTGGATGAGAAAAATGGAATTGAAATGAGATTATCATCGATGATGTTTTCACTTATATGGTAGCTACCGACATAAATGAAAAGCGACGATATCGAACCGTGTTCCGTTGATTAAGTGACAACGTAGAACTGATTGGACAACTAGGATTACAATCTAGGTCAAATTCCTTACCAAAGTGTGTATTGGACCTGTCGTTCCTACACTGCCCAAGGTAACCCTATTGTGTTACAAGTGGGAAAGGAAGCGTTATGAGATGAATGAAATAGTGTGATATGATGCACACCTTACGGCGCAAGGTTTCTCTCAAACGTCCTGTGATTAATAGCAGCATTATAAAATGTGGTTAGTGTTTCTCCATGGGGATATAAATATGGAGATTGACATGTAAGTTCCGAAGAATTGCATGGACTGGTTCAAAAAGTTCCAAAACCACAGAACACCCTCTTAACTTGTTTTGAGGCGTTCACTTAAATCTGACGGATGTGGTATGCCCGTTTAAGTGATTGCTAGATCAGTCAGGGATATGAATTATGCCCTTGTGTGTTAAACTATGAAGTCTTATTCCAAATTGCTAGAGTTACAGTTTATGTCGTTAACACGAATCTCACTAAGACTCTGGAAGAGCTTGAGAAAACTGTCTCGCACTTGAAGATGGAATTTGAGATGAAGTATCTTAGGAAAACTCGTTTATGCATTGACCTGAAGTTCAAAGCGTTGTTCTAACGGTACCTTGGTCTACCAGTCGAACTATACTCCAAACATGTTACCTTTGAGTATACCTTTGATCGTCCATACGTTATATGCAAATGAGACCCTTGAAGAGGTTATGGAATCCGAAATTCCATATCTAAGTTCAACTTTGCGCTTCGTTGTACTTAGCTTATTGTATTTAGACAGGACATCTCCTTCGCTGTTAATCTTGGTAAAGATGCAGAATTGCGCCTACACGCAACCACTGAATTAGTATTAAAGACATACCCTGAAGGTACTATGAGGGCGAATCCCAACGCATCTTAGCGGATCCGACCCCCTGATCCTCGAAATGATGCTTGCCTTGTTATTATGTTGACGCTAGTTACTTATCAAACCCCCACAAGGCAAAATCCCCAAAAGGTTATGTCTTTACCGTTAGGGATATCGCAGTATCTTGGAGGTCCATGATATGACCTTCGTTGCAAAATATTCGAATCGTTCCAAGACTCACCTCACTTCACTACGCCACAAGTAAGACATGGTTAGGAGTTCTTGTTGAGCATATTCGAAGTACTTGATCTATTTTCATTCATCGTCGAGTCCCGACAACGATTCATGAAGACTATGCCGCATGTATCAACTCGACCAAGCCATGATACATCAACAAAGTCAACGCCAAGACATATTGCGCCTACATCTAGATCAACAAAGCATCAGGATATTGAAGTCATGCAAGCCGATCCTAGACAACCTTGCCGACCTTTACACGACGTCACTGCTGAAGTCAACCTTCCAGAAGTTTGTCCGAGGAATTGGTATGCCTAACTATCATATGCAATGCTTGTAGTTCTCATTTGGAAGTTATGTCAAACTCAGGGGGAGTATCCAGAAGTATACTCACTTGATCTTAATGTACTTTTTTCCCTACGATTAGGAGCATTTTTTTCACTGGGTTTTTGCTACCTAACTAGGTTTTAACGAGGCACCCATCCTGGGCTGATCATACCCTTGTGAGCTCTTCTACTTGCGTCCAAAAGACGTATAGTTTTGACTTAATGCAACTTCTCACTTTTCTCCTTAGACTATGGGTTTTTCCGACCTTGGGTTTTACCATAGCGAGGTTTTGTGAGTTTTACTTTTTATGCATTCTTCCGTTGATTTGAGACTCGCATTCGCTCATTGTGCCGAGGACTTCATCAATTGTACCTGCTTCATCACTGAAGACCTGATGCACCATTTACTTGAGTATTTACACACTCAAGGGGGAGTGTTGCAGTCCTATTTAGAATATGAATGTGATTGTATAAATCCTAGTAGATTAGGAATGTATCTTATATTCCTATTAGGAGTATATTACCTATTAAATGTTGTAATCCTAAAGGGAAAGGTATTTACCTATCCTACTACTATAAATAGAGGCACAATGAGGTGAATCAAGCACACCTCACAATTACACATCTCTCTCTTCTTCTCTCTATTGCTACCGCACCCCTCTCTCTATGGCCACCATAATTGTTCAGTAAATTATGCCTACAACACTAACATTGTTGTTGCCGTTATTATTATAATAAAGAGACTCCTCTGGCAGTGTTATTTGGAATTTTTAGACTTGCGATCTTGCGAAGCTTTCATAGTCTATGCTTTGTTCATATTGATAAACCAAAATATTCATGATCCTCCTCCACATCAGCAATCCATGGTCAAGGACTCTCCAAGTCAGCAATCTCAAAAACAGCATTTTGAATTAGTTCATTCGCAGTCATCAAGTCAGCCATACAAGTTGGATACTCTTCAAACTCTTCAACAGATAGAAAGAAATCATAATCCTTCCTTATCTAAAACTTCTATGTAACTTAGTTTTGAATTTCAAATGTAATCAGTTGATTTGTTTATACTGTAACCTCATCTTGTAATCTATATATAATGAAGTCCATACCTCACTCAAAATTAATTGAGTTGAGCTTATGCATTCAGTATTCACAGCCCTAGCTTAAATTATTTCATGGTATCACAGAGCTACAGTATAACGACAGAATTTTCGGACTCCCAGCAACAATGGGTTTGTTGAAAGAATTTGAGTTATTACTAAGAGCACCCAATTTGATGTGGGTAATTTGTGTGTAATTTAGGACCATGTGTGCCCAATGGCACTAGTTTTGACAATCAGACACTTCGTTATTAGATATGGCGATGTGGGGTTAAATAGTTTTTGGGCTAGGAAGTGTGGGCAGTGTTCTTGGTTTAGTATTTTTAAAAGACTTTGTTGGCGAAGAGGTTTGTGGAGTATAAGAATCTCTTGTTGCTGAATTGCTACAGATACCTAACAATCGAACATTTACGCAGCTGTTACTGGCCTATTCTTAATTTCTTATATCCGTTTAGTCGAAGACATTGGTGTGCCATCAATTATCCATGGCTCACCAAACCGACAGAGGCTGTATGAAAGTAGTTTTTGAGCCCTTTAGCGATATAGTTCAAAACATGTATCAGGGAGCACTTTTTTGGGAAAATAATGACTCGATGCACGATTGTTTTATTACCAAATACATGAGTATAGCTAGAGTTTTTAGAAAGGTGAAGGAGTACGAAATTGGTATTGGGCATTGAAATTATTGACTAGTATTTCTTTTTCACTTGAAAGTGAGACGTATTAGGTTCGAATCTCGTGAACAGTGAATTCGATACTAAATTGGGCTGCTCATTGTGTGGTTTATCGATATATTTAAAAAAAGTGGGGCCGTCCTCACGTAAAATCCTGGCTATGCCACTGCTAACAAAGTCATATAAACCATACAATTGCATTTCAGTACGTCACAATAAATTCTCAAAAATTCCAAATAATCCAATATGAGACTAGAGCAAATAATAAACTAATCAAACCTTTGATGACCCTCCTCACCTAGCTATAAGATAGCAATCGACACTTTTAATGCACCCGGTTCATTCAAAACCGCATCCCACTACCATGATTTCTTCATTGCCATGCACAATCTTAGAACACCACACAGCTTTTGTAACACATATTAAGCATGTTATTCCGGCATTAGCCATCCATTGTGTTTGTTTGGTCAAGAGCCCCAACCGCGTGACAAGCCGACACGTGTCGATACCATGTGTATATAGGCCTGTGAAAATACGATCCCCATGTGTATGTAGCAATAGGAAGTACGAACCTCCCCGCCGTCCTAAACCCCCATGTAACCTCGTGAGCTTCTCACCAATCATGGACTTCCACGTCGACAAATGGGATCCACTTTCCATTTATGGACTTTTCTCTTCCCTATTTTTAGACCGTATAAAGAGAAAATCGAAACACGCCCCCCTTTTTTAATGTTAAGGACTTCCGTTGTGGACTTCCTTTGTGGGATCAACTAGACCCGGCAGTTTCTGACACGACACGGTGACATGATACAAAAATAATACAAAAATAAAGGTTTTTGAGTCAAAACGATAACTAATCTGGTCATTATCGGCTAACCGGTAACGGGTTCTTAACGGGTATACACGCGGGTAACACGTGAGTAACCTATTTCGATCCGTTAAGAAAAAAAATTATTTTGATATTTTTAAAGTTTAATTACTAAAAGATTAATTATAAAATACAATAGCCATATTAATATATACCATATATTCTATATTAAATATATAGTTTTGTATTATTATTCTATATAAGTTTTAAAAAAAATTTAGTTATTATTTATTTTTATTATGAGAGTTCTTTATTATCATTATTAGGATAAAGTTTACTTTACATGTTGTTGTCTAAAATTAAAATAAACTAGTATAGTATTTGTATAGGCAAAAACTAAGAAAACATACATACAAATATGAAAAATATGAAAGAATATATAAACACTCGTGATTCATCATTATTCCTCTGCGAGTAAATAATATTTACACTTATATTATCGTTTAGATTTTTAAAATCCTCCAAACCCTCATGAATAATGTTTTTTATTTGAGGGAAAAATTAATAATAAATATTGTAGAAATGTAAAAAATGTATAAAAAAAAAATATGCAATCACTCATAGTGACAAGCTTTACAACTTTCATGAAGAAGTCAGCTTCGAAATCCAACACTATAATCCATAAACCTTAAATTTATATTTAACCGTCGATTATCATTTACGCTTTATTATTCTTACTGAATTTCATTTTTTAAATTTTATTTTTTGAAAACATGATCATCTGGCAGATGTAAGAAGATGAACGGTTCAGATCTTTGATATCACGTTTCGATATTTACGGTTAATTGAAACATGATCATCAAGCAATATTTTCACTAACCGTAAAACTTTGGACATAATATCGACGGTCCAAGTCATTCATCTTCCTGCATCCTCTAATAGATCATGTTTTCAAAAAAGAAAATCTGAAAAAAAACAAAATTTAATGAGAGAAATCAAACAGAGAGTGCTAATTAGGCCTGGCAATTTCTGACACGACCTGATAACACGACACGACACGACACGAAATTAACAGGTGTTCGGGTCGACACGATAACGAATCGGGTCGTTATCGGGTAACCTGATAGCACCTGTTAAGATAACGGGTAAATTCGGGTATACACGTGGGTAACACGATACACGATAAGCAGAATATTAATTTCATCATTTTATAACCTTAAAAAAAATACTAGTATAATTATATATATTAATTTAACAATTTTATACCCCTAAAAACTATAATAAATAACTATATATATATATTAAATTAAGTTAATTAACTATAATAAATAAATAAATAAATTTTAACTATAATAATTATAATAATTATATATACTATAATAATTATACACCAAAATATTAATCATCTATAATAATTATATATATATATATATATATATTAAATTTTATAAAACTTTAATATATCGTTTTAATGAGATACGAATTCTCCAAAACTAATTTCAACGATCGCAACCGTCAAACTTGTATGTATATGCTTCGAGATCACATCAGCAAAAAAATCACAAAAAAAAACATTCAGAGATCAAGTAACGGGACAAAGTTTTTCGACGGTTATAAACGAAAAATCACGATTTAACGGTTATTTTAACTCCGATTTTGATGATTTTTTACAGCTACACTCCTTGACCCTATATGAATACAATGAATGAATTCGATCTTCAATTTAAAATATTTATACAAGTGGATACCACAAAATATTATGTTATACTTAATGAAAGTATAAATAAACTCTAAGTGTTAGTGAATCTATCGTTTTAATGAGATACGAATTCTCCAAAACTAATTTCAACGATCGCAACCGTCAAACTTGTATGTATATGCTTCGAGATCACATCAGCAAAAAATCACAAAAAACAAACATTCAGAGATCAAGTAACGGGACAAAGTTTTTCGACGGTTATAAACGAAAAATCACGATTTAACGGTTATTTTAACTCCGATTTTGATGATTTTTTACAGCTACACTCCTTGACCCTATATGAATACAATGAATGAATTCGATCTTCAATTTAAAATATTTATACAAGTGGATACCACAAAATATTATGTTATACTTAATGAAAGTATAAATAAACTCTAAGTGTTAGTGAATCTATCGTTTTAATGAGATACGAATTCTCCAAAACTAATTTCAACGATCGCAACCGTCAAACTTGTATGTATATGCTTCGAGATCACATCAGCAAAAAATCACAAAAAACAAACATTCAGAGATCAAGTAACGGGACAAAGTTTTTCGACGGTTATAAACGAAAAATCACGATTTAACGGTTATTTTAACTCCGATTTTGATGATTTTTTACAGCTACACTCATTGACCATATATGAATACAATGAATGAATTCGATCTTCAATTTAAAATATTTATACAAGTGGATACCACAAAATATTATGTTATACTTAATGAAAGTATAAATAAACCTTAAGTGTTAGTGAATCTATCGTTTTAATGAGATACGAATTCTCCAAAACTAATTTCAACGATCGCAACCGTCAAACTTGTATGTATATGCTTCGAGATCACATCAGCAAAAAATCACAAAAAACAAACATTCAGAGATCAAGTGACGGGACAAAGTTTTTCGACGGTTATAAACGAAAAATCACGATTTAACGGTTATTTTAACTCCGATTTTGATGATTTTTTACAGCTACACTCCTTGACCCTATATGAATACAATGAATGAATTCGATCTTCAATTTAAAATATTTATACAAGTGGATACCACAAAATATTATGTTATACTTAATGAAAGTATAAATAAACTCTAAGTGTTAGTGAATCTATCGTTTTAATGAGATACGAATTCTCCAAAACTAATTTCAACGATCGCAACCGTCAAACTTGTATGTATATGCTTCGAGATCACATCAGCAAAAAATCACCAAAAAAAAACATTCAGAGATCAAGTAACGGGACAAAGTTTTTCGACGGTTATAAACTAAAAATCACGATTTAACGGTTATTTTAACTCCGATTTTGATGATTTTTTACAACTACACTCCTTGTCTATATGAATATAATGAATGAATTCGATCTTCAATTTAAAATCTTATGTTATATACTTAATAAAAGTTAACTATAATAAATTAATAATTATATATATATTAATTTAACAATTTATACCTCTAAAAAAACTATAATACTTATATAATATAATTATATATATTAAATTAAATTTTAAAAATTGATGACCATTGGATCGGCTAAGATTTAATCTTAGTCGTCCATTTCATAATTACTAGATCAGTATCGAAGTTGATTGTTACCAGAAACAGTTCAAGCTTTGTTGTGCACACGAGATTGGCTATTTGGAAAATGAGGTAATATATTTTTATATGGTATAGTACTATTATTTTATTTCTTTTCATAATTATTTATTTTGTTAAACTTCTCATAATTTGAATGATTTTTAATGTTTGGTTTTTCTATACTTAGTTTATACAGAAGAGAGTTCTGACGTGGAAAATCTTACTGAAAACATCATCAACATAACTCTTGAAGGCAATAGATCAAGCCAAAGTTCCAATACAATTTCATGATGATCGATGTAAATTGAAGTTTAAACTTTTGAGAAAGACTTACAAGTTACAACCTTGAAAACAAAAACTCTTTCATTTTGCATATCTTTGCACATTTAATATTTGTAATAAATTAGTAGTGTGTATTATTTTTTTATTAGGCTCTTATTTTCGAGTGTAGATATAGTACTTAAGCGACAAATGTTTTAATATTTTGAAGTAATATATAATAATATATGTGGTATGTGCAAATTAAAAAAAAATATATTTTTCTTAACGGGTCATAACGGGTCGGGTCACTTTACCCGTTGGGTAAAGTGACACGACCTGTTAAGGACCCGTTAAGATAACGGGTGTGACACGACACGACCCGTTAAGATAACAGGTGTTACACGAAAACGACACGAAACACGACAGACACGACACGTTTGCCAGGCCTAGTGCTAATGTGGAAAGCCTCACTGAAAACATCATGAATATAACTCTTGAAGACAATATATTAAGTCAAAGTTCTAATACTGTTTCCCATGGTGATTGAGGAAAATTGATGGGTTTGATTGGAAGAAAATGTGAAAGGTTCCAATGTCCTTAATTTTGCAAATCTTTTGAACATTTGATATTTTGTAATGTTCAAATGTTTTTTTTAAATTTTTTTTATTATGCTCTTATTTTGCGTATGTAAATATATACTTAAAAGAAAATTGCGTTTTTATGTTTTGGATGTAACAATATAATATGTATATACTTATTTAGTATTACGTTTTTCATTTGATTATTTATTGGTTTAAAATATATTTTTCTTAACGGGTAACGGGTCGAGTTATATTACCTGTTAATATTATCGGGTCAGGTCATTTTACCCGTTTATTTTAACGGGTGTTACATGACACAACCCATTAAGATATCGGGTATGACACGAAAACGACATGAATACGAATATCAGGTCTAGGATCAATTGCTAGCTGGTCCTCCGTCTACGTGGCAGGTGGGGGCCCACTAGGAGATTAATTGGACGATAGAGGAAGGGTTGTACGGAAGGACAGCGCCTTGGGGAAAGGGTTGGGTTTGGGGTAGTTGGCTTAGCTTGTTGGTTGGAAGTATTTGAAACCACACCGTTACATTTTGTGTTAATTATATATTGTAGGTAAAAAGTATTTTACATTCATTATAGTATTATTAGTATAAGAAGTCGTGACAACTGTGTATTTATGCCAGCTAAGTTGATCTTGTCTAGAAGAGAAATCATTTTTGCAATCATTTTTTTTTCTCGCTGTAGCACATTTTTGGGGCTAAGGGCAGTTCAAACCAATCGCTCTTGCAATTGGGTGACTTAATGATCTTAGTTGGCCTTGTTGGGTTGGATATTTTATACAATATTCCCACCTTGACGTTTTGTGCTAAAGATACAACTATATGTGAAAAAAAAATTTATATACTTTGTAGCATTATTAGCACAAGACACTACTATAAGTTAGAGGGAGGGTGAAGTTTGGCGGGGGTTGGCACGTGGGAGGGTTTATTATACTTCGTTAAATTTTGGGTATTAGTTATATATATGTTGTAGTTATCGGGGTTGCCGGGTTTGGACAGGCACGGAGGACTCTAAGGTTCTGACGAGAAGATTGTGCCCTGCATAGAATGATTGAGGAAGACCCGTCCAAATTACACTCTTTAGGACCACTTCACACGTGTTTGCTTCACCCTCCTACTACTTTTGCATTAATCTCACTATTTATTAAACTGACACGGGTACTACACTATTTATTAAACTGACTGACTATTTATGAAACTGACACAGTACTATATTATTTTTAAATTGACATATTATTTATAAAACTGAATACTGACTATTTTTATAAATTCGAGTTCATGCATGCATGCGTGCCCATCTAATTAATAGATGATAATGCTAAAGAAAACTAAATTTGCAAATTAAATGATAGATACAATAATTAACGTTTAAGTAATAATTCAATCATCAACATTCACATCATTTGATTTACAAAATTTGGTAAAAATTTTGTCTCGATAGTATTAACAACTAGCGAGCGAGTATTTGTTAATAATTGATTGGCACATATATAATTATGCATGCATGGTAAGGAAAGAAGAAGATCGACTCGGGGCTCGGAGTACCAATCCTTGACAACCAACAATACTTAAATCGAAGATAAATATTAGTTATTGCTTCCAAAATTCAACTCCAACTTCAAATTCAAGAAGTACATCTAAAGAAGCTTAGTTAAAAGAATTTAATTTTTTATTTTTCTTATTTTGTTTATATTATATTGTTATTCAAAAGAAGATTGAGGGAGAGGGATGTGGAGCAAGAGAAGCACCAAGGTCACCGAATCAAGTGATCCAGACCTTTAAAATTTCAATCTCACAGACACGCATCAGCCAGGCCTGTCAATTTCTGACACGACCCAATAACCCCGACATGACACAAAATTAAATGGGTTCGTGTCGACACGATAACGAATCGGGTCGTTATCGGATAACCCGATAAGCACCTGTTAAGATAACGGGTTGGTTCGGGTATATGCATGGATAACACGATACACGATAAACAAAATATTAATTTTATAATTTTATAACCCTAAAAAATACACTATAATTATATATATATATATATATATATTAATTTAACAATTTTATACCCCTAAAACTATAATAATTATATATATATAAATTTAAATTTTAAGAATTGGTGACCATTGGATCGGCTTAAATATACATACCACTTAAATATACATACCATTCAATTTCTTAAGTGTTATACGTACAAAATAAATAAATTTAAATATACTTAATATATATACCATTCATTAAAGCCAATCTAATGGTGGGAAGCGTGCCCCCATTTTTTTTGAAAAAAATGGGGATCCCTCCCCTTAAGCTGCCTGTATATATATATACCATTGAACTTGATGGGATACGAATTCTACGAAATTAATTTCAACGATCCAACCGTCAAACTTGTTTGTATATGCTTCAGATCGCATACACCAAAAATCACAAAAAAAAAAAAAAAAAAAAACATTCAGAGATCAAGTAGCGACACAAAACTTTGTCGGTTATAAAACTAAAAATCACGATTTAATGGTTATTTTAACTCCGATGTTGATTTTTTTTATAGCTACACTCTTTGATCCTATATGAATACAATGAATGAATTCGATCTTCAATTTAAAATATTTACACTAGTGGATACCACAAAATCTTATGTTATACTTAATAAAAGTATAAATAAACTTTAAGTGTTAGTGAATCTTATGTTATCTTAACGATCCGTTAAGATAACGGGTGTGATACAACACGACCCGTTAAGATAACAGATATTACATGAAAACGACATAAACACGACAGACACGACCCGTAATCTAGGGCTAGCATCAGCCATGCATGGCACCTGCCAATGCAAAGTTTAATAATTTATTAACTTTTCGATGAACAAGTGAAAAGCCAAATCCCATCTCTCTTTGATGTACTTAATTGACTTTTACATTAATTGGGTTCTTGTTACTTGCATTTTTTTTTTTTTTTTGAAGTGCCAAATAGAGGAACTGTCATTGGTTGGAAGAAAGCCAATACCACAATATCAATGCCTGGACATTTCAACTCACAGCGCGACAGATAATCACATTTTAAGAATAACATTGACAAGGTTACTAATCCTCTTCTTTAGGGAAGGAAGTCTACGAGGATCACATAAAGCTTGGGGAGACTGGACCTTTTGAAAGGCCAAGGCGAACTTCCATTGCATGATGTGTCCACATGCCGGAAGGTTTCGGATTTCTGGGGGGTCAGGTAACCCTCAAAGCCAAAATCATTCAATCTTCCAGTCATAGCTTCCAAACCCAGCATTGAAGAAGGAATTGATCCGGCAGACCTCTGGAATCAAGAAGGGAATCCATCTTCGGTGGAAATGCACTCCCAATAAAATAATGTGATAAATGAAAATAATACGTAAGAACAAGTATGAAATATGATCCATTGATCAAATTGGTGATATGATAATATAACACTCTAGACCATTTCACTATTGACCTTCTAAATTTGAGATCCGATTAGATCATGTAAATTTTAGATCAAATCGGTTCATTTTCTACCCTTTAATTAATATGTGATGGAAGATTCCCTTTAGTACCAAAATATCATTTTTTTCCTTTTCTTTCTGAACATGGTACCAAAATATCTTTCTTTGTAATTTAGTACCATTATTGTATTCATAAACAGTACATGTACTACCTTCACGCTTATCGGATGGAGGTTTGAAACTTTGAATGAATAGAACATGACACAAAAGAAATATAAAATACAAGTCAAATGGTAAACTCACAGTAATTATGTGTGAGCGGTGAAACTCACAGTAAATACAAGCCTATAAATTTCAGACTACAGGCTATCATGAACAGAGACACATTCTTATTTTGAACTTCCAAATTTTACAAAAACAAGATGAGTGGTGATCCCCCTCAATATGGCCAATCTCTGCCTCCTAGTGGTAGTCATGGACTACCGTATGAGAGTAATGATTATATGCAGTCAGGTGAACAATATCAACAGGTGCCTTATCGGGTTCCCCATTATGGTGATTCGTCTGGCTATCAACAGTCAAGTGCACCACATGGGCATCCCTATTCTTACTATAGCCAAGACGGCAATTCATCACCGTATGGTGGTGGTTTTGTATCAGATCTATTTTATGGGGTTCCCCATTCTGGTGACTCTTCATCACATAGTGGTGGCCATGTTGGTGGCTATCCTCAAAGCTCACCTATACCGTCAAGTGCAGCATACGGTGAGAATCTTGCACAAAATCTGTTTCATGGGGTTCCACATTCTAGTGATTATTCATCACAGGCTGGTGGCTATCCGTATCTACCTATATAGTCAAGTACATCGTACGGGCTTCCCCATTCTTACTATGGTGGTAGCCAAGACAGTACTTCATCATCATATGGTGGTGCTTATCATGGTGGCTATTTAGAGGCAGTATCACAGCTACAACAGCAACAACCAGTAGAGTCCGAGCAAGAGGCACAACCTAAGCCTTCCTGATTGACATCCAAGCTTAAATGTTTAAGCTTCGGAAAAATGTTACAAAACAAACCACTATGGTCATCAAGGAGACGTGTTAAATCATTCTATCAAAGAGCCATTAGGTAAGTTTGTTGAACAACTTAATGTAAATTAATGTATCATTCATAACCCTTATTGTCAATTATTAATTTAATATAAAGAAACATTACAGTTTGATGATCACTAATCTAATCAATATTTTGAGGATACAATGTTTGAGATTGTGCTAGATTAGTGATCATCAAACTGTAATGTTTCTTTATATTAATTTAATAATTGACAATAAGGGTTATGAATGATACAGTAATTTACATTAAGTTGTTCAACAAACTTACCTAATGGCTCTTTGATAGAATGATTTAACACGTCTCCTTGATGACCATAGTGGTTTGTTTTGTAACATTTTTCCGAAGCTTAAACGTTTAAGCTTGGATGTCAATAAGCAAGGCTTAGGTTGTGCCTCTTGCTCGGACTCTACTGGTTGTTGCTGTTGTAGCTGTGATACTGCCCCTAAATAGCCACCATGATAAGCACCACCATATGATGATGAAGTACTGTCTTGGCTACCACCATAGTAAGAATGGGGAAGCCCGTACGATGTACTTGACTGTATAGGTAGATACGGATAGCCACCAGCCTGTGATGAATAATCAGTAGAATGTGGAACCCCATGAAACAGATTTTGTGCAAGATTCTCACCGTATGGTGCACTTGACAGTATAGGTGAGCTTTGAGGATAGCCACCAACATGGCCACCACTATGTGATGAAGAGTCACCAGAATGGGGAACCCCATAAAACAGATTTGATACAAAACCACCACCATACGGTGATGAATCGCCGTCTTGGCTATAGTAAGAATAGGAATGCCCATGTGGTGCACTTGACTGTTGATAGCCAGCATGTGACGAATCACCATAATGGGAAACCCCATAAGGCACCTGTTGATATTGTTCACTTGACTGCATATAATCATTACTACCTGTTGATATTGTTCATTTGACATTGTTCACTTGACTGCATATAATCATTACTACCTGTTGATATTGTTCATTTGACTGCATATAATCATTACTCTCATACGGTAGTCCATGACTACCACTAGGAGGTGGAGATTGGCCATATTGAGGGGGATCACCACTCATCTTGTTTTTGTAAAATTTGGAAGTTCAAAATAAGAATGTGTCTCTGTTCATGAGTTTCATGATAGCCTGTAGTCTGAAATTTATAGGCTTGTATTTACTGTGAGACAATTTAAACTCCTTTTGTTTTCTTCACCCCACTAATGTGGGACAGTTTAACGTTAAGTGCTAAATAATCAGATAATATATATATATATATATGTATTCAAGACACACACACAGACAGAGATATATATATATATATATCTATGTGTGTACATATTTAGGACAAGCTTATTGGGTTATATGCATTTTTAGCATTGAATATCTTTCTGAGTTTTGTTTCGTATGCTCATGTAAAGCACAGTTTATTTCTTCTTTTTTCTGTTCTATTTGTTCATCTTGTTCGTTGGTTCTCAACTTTGTCTGTTCGTATGCTCTTGTAAAGCACTGTGTTGATTATTGTGGTTAAACAAGATTCTGTAGTGTAACTGTACTGTTCTGTTGGAGTTAGAATTAACATTTTCTTTTAATTATTGGGTTTTTTGTTGCTGGGTTTTAATGGTGCAAAACTTAGTCCACTTGGTGAATGTTTTCCCATTCTTTTTAGCTTCAGTGTTTGAGTGGCGTAGATTGTTACATTAACTCTGAAATTTGGACACTTGCTTTGAATTATGCTATTTCAAGGCCGACTTTGTTATATTAACTCTGAAAGTTGGACACAAGTTTCTCAAATATAATGTTATTTGGAACTTTCCATATTTCTGAGTAAGAACTGCATTGATAAAGGTTTTTTAAATTTAAGACAGCGATGTTTGCATGCCCTCAATCATATGTGAATTGAGGCTAAAATGGATACAAAGTTTGATGAGATCAATTCAAGATTTAAATTAGTTTTCTAATCACATTAGTCACTTCGTAAAAAGAAAAGAAAAAAAGCATCTCTGTCATCAATTATATTTCACATGCATCTTAGTATGCATACAATTCTCAGTTTTCTGTCTTCCCTTAATCTTTTATTTTGTGTGTGTGTGTGTGTGTGTATTTATCTATGTATATACACAAATATTGGATACTGTATATCAAAGTTAGGCTGATAATTTTAATATGCATCTCATACTCCTTTGTGCAGAGAGGAGATAATCATTACAAGGAACTTAATCCAACAACACTTTTATTACTCTTGAAAGCATCCTGTGAACCTTGAGCTGAAGTAAGTCCTCAATTTTCATGTATTTTTTATTTGTTGATGTCTAGGTATTTACATGGTTTTTAACGATTAGATCGCCTAATGTGTATAATTGTGTTGTTTCCACTGTTCTAAAAATCCCCGCCTAGGCGCTAAGCCCCAGCCCGCCGCCCCGATTAATGATAAGGGCGCCTAGACTTGCTGCGGCACCGCCTCAAACGCCTAGGCACCCGCCTTGACCACCTAGGCACCCGCCTAGACCGCCTAGACCCGCCTAAACACTCGCCTAGGTCGCAACTCACTTAGACAGAAAATAGATAACTTTCATTTTGCATTTTATTTTTTTCTAATAAATTGTAAGAGACTTGTTGCATACTTAAAATGAACACACATTATATCTTTATTTCACATGTTTTCATTATGTTTCAATACTTCATAATATATATGCATTCTATTTTGTAGTTTATGATGAAATTATATATATTTCAAGTATAAGCAGACACTTATTTACACTAAATATGATTGATTAACTTAAATCCGCCTAGGCTGCCTAGGCGCCCGCCTAGGCCCCGCCTAGCCGCCTAGGCGCTAGGCCCCAGCCCACCGCCCGACTAGCGCCTAACGACTTTTAGAACCTTGGTTGTTTCTGATTTTGGTATAAATTCCGTTTAGTTCCCAGCAAGATGAACCATGGCGTGTTTATATTAAGGGAGCTTTAATAAAACACCCCTGGCACTGTTTACTTTTAACGAAAAACCACTTTTTTACCTTTAACTGTCACTATTCATTATACCTTCAAAAAGGACTTTTCATTAAAACTGTCACTATTCAGGGACTTTTCGTTAGTTTTCCATTATATTAATGGTATTGAGTATAATTGGAGAAACTGTTTGTTTAATGTGTACATCATGTTGTGGGATTTTAAAATCGAAACCACTTGCTTTGAATCTTTTGGAAGAAATTAGCTTTGTAAAGTAATAAAACGTCGACATTTTAGAAGGAATGGGATAATCTGTATTTTTTTATTACTAGGTTATGAACATTATGTCATCAAAGCATTTCTGACTTGGCCTGGCCCGGTCACCCTATGCGACTAGCGCTTCAAAAGGCAAAACCCTCATCTTAGTTTGGCATCCTAAGGGGCCTTTAGTCTTTTGATTAGACTAGGGGTCACAAGAGAGCAGAGCGTGCCGTCCTGCTATCGTCGTGAGTCTTTTTATGGTCGCGACTATTGTCATAGTCAACAAGGTTGAAACTTTTGGAATTGGGAGGGCGAACTGGCCGTACCCCAAACCGACGCAGGTGAACAAGTAGAGTATATTAGGGTGCTTGAGAGAAACATGTCGAAGGAGCGCAGCAAAATGGCCATGTAACTTCTGGAGGAGGGGTGCTCTCCTATGTTTTGATTACGAAAGTGGCACATATCAGGGGTAGTGACTGTTTATTAAAAACACAGGACTCTGCTATGTGGTAACACATGTATGGTCTGACACCTGCCCTGTGCTGGAAGGTTGGAAGCAGAAGTGTTTGAAGCTTTGAATGGAAGCCCAGGCAAACGTCGACAGTAACTCTAACTGCCCCGCTGTCTTTGACATGGAGCCGGTGAAATTGAATTCTCCTTGAAGATGCGGAGTACCTACGGGTAGACTGTAAGACACTGTCTACCTTTACTATAGCTTCGCCGTGACAACCTTGATTGCATGTGTAGGATAGGTGGGCGGTGGTGGCACAAAGTCTATTGGTGCTGTTTTGGCTGCTGGGTAATCTAAGTCCTAGTCAAGGAGAGGGATTATCCTGCATATGCTAAGGTAATCACTGCCTGATTGGATAATTTGGACTTTGATGGAGATATCTACTGCTCTGTGGAATAGTAAGTTCTAAGTAATCAGATAGTATACACTAGCAACAGTGCCCGCACGTTGCTGCGGGATCAAAAATTATATTTAAGATTATGCAAATTCATTCACTTCATAAGCAATGTTTGAGTAAAGAAATGAGCATTACAAATTCCAAAAAAAAAAAAAAGAAAGAAAATTTAAATTAGAAAAAGAACCCACTATCAGTGGCATGGTCCTCATTTCTCCATTAATTAGTAGCTAATGACCTAATGAAAAGAAAAAAAACCCAAAACAGACTGCTTAAATTATGAAAAGTGGTTATAAAGCTCATGAATAACTTTCACATATTTGACCTTCGTGTGATGGTTAACTACAATATCAACATTCACAAAGGAGAATTAATTATGAAGAAAATTTGATATAGAATCAAAGATGTTGAGAAAAGAAAAAAGAGCAAGACCTTTGAACTTGTTTCTAATTTCCTCATAAATATACGAACAGAAAGAAAGAAAAAATGAGTACAAATATATATATAATCCAACCAATCCAATCTATTACATAAGTTGCTAAGTATTTATATAAGCATTTTAACCTCAGATTAGAACCGCAAATGAAACAACCAGAAGAATTAAACAAACGAAAACAATGCCATTACCTAAAAGGAAAGACACTTTCATCTCTCATTGAAACAACCTATATAATCTATTAATAATTTTTCATCTCACCAATACTTTCCCAACCAAACATATTTTATGTTGGGGGTGTGATATCCACACACCCCATTTTACTTCTCACACACCTTTTTAATTTTCGGCCGTCGGATTGGATGAATTAAGGAAGATCAACAGACAGAAATGAATAAGGGGAGTGTGAGAAGTAATTTGGGGTGTGTGGATAGCACACCCCTTTATGTTGAAACCTAGGCAAACACAACAGGATCAAGAGGCACAAATAATGGCCAAATAACCTGTACAAAGAGAGACAAACAGTACGGATTCAAATAATAAACACAGAGTCAACCTACCAATTCATGCCCAATTTGTTAAAAATATGAATAAAACTAATCACAACACATACTTCAGCAGGTCCTCTCATTCCTTCCAAAAAATTATAAACAAATTTTAACCAACATTAAATTTTCCCAAATTCGAATCACTTTTCTAATCTCTCAACACATTTTAATTCAACATTAATGAATGAGTGCTCAAACCGGGAAAAACCAAAGGAGAAAAAACATACCAAAAAAATAAGAGGACCACCAAAGCTGTTCGCAAATCTGTGATCGACCAACCGAGCAACGAAAATGCAAAATACCTTCTTAGCCACGAAAATCCTAACAGAGGACCACAACTAATCCAAAACAAAAATATTAGAGCTTCATCCAATTCAACAAAAATATATAACAAAAATTGAAAGACAGCAGTTATAAAACATACCTCGGTTGTATTAAATTTATTTCTCAACGATCTAAAGACAGCCAGCGCTCAACGACTGAAAGGCAGAACAAAATTCGATAATTGCAATAAGAGCAGTAACTTGTTCAGATTTTCGGATTCAAGCAACATATACTAAAAATATGGAGGGAAAGGTTTGATCAAAGGGGAGCTTGTTCTATTTCTTACCAGTCGTCTGCGGAATTTTTAACAGCTTGATCAAAATAATTCTCAGCTCGTTCAGCATCCTTCTGAGTATTCCATATTAGATCACCATATAGTGATAAGGTATTCGCATGACTCGGGTTCGCCAAGATTGATCTTCCCACAATACTCCTCTGCTTTCTCATAATCTCCTCAGACCTATTCGCATTAGTTACAACTAATCAGAAACACTCCTAATTTATCAAACATCAAAAGTATGTATTGAACATAAATAAATACTTAGACGAATAGTATGAATCTTCCTAGTAATCATCAACATCTGATGTACGGAAATCGCTTCCGGTTATAGAACAGTCACTATTTAAAGATGACAATCTCCATTCTTTTCATAAATTTTCATAGCAAACAAACAGGAAACAGTAATGCAAGAAAGTGTTGTGTAGTTTACAAATTACCTCTTTTAGAAACTTTGCATAGTTTCCAGGTAAGAGAGCATTTCCCGGGTCAGCCTCAATCATATTCCGATAATAAGCATCAGTACTCCCACTTCCATGATTATTACCCTCAAAGAAACCAAACCCACATCCATCTCCGCCGTCCGATCCTTTCCCGCCACCTCCGCCGTCACAAATATTCCCGCCAATATTCCCCACCGGCGTCAATATTCCCACACCGCCACCCACCACCAGCGTCTGCAAAACACTCTCTTTCTTCTTTCCCCCGCCGCAGTCCTCACCATCCATGATTTTCTCCCCCAAACCAGAGCTAGATAACAGCCTTTCGGTTTTGAACAAAGATGTCGAAGTGGGTTCTATCTCCTCTTCCAGTTCCTCAAAACTCTCGGCCTTGGTTTTCGATTTCTTTCTGAGGCTTTGAGGTATAGGGAGGTTAAGGTTCTTGTTTCTGGGTTTTTGTTGGATTTCATTTTAATGTCGGATTTGAGTGAGACTTCCCATCAACAAACAGATCCACAGGTAAAATTTGATTTTATCCAAAGAAAGCGTAGACAAAGCACTGCAAATTCCTCAAAATGAAAAACCGTTAGCGTTCGTTACAATCTATAGAAATTAAAAGTAAAAAGTAACATAAAACTCAGCCAAAGCATACCCAAACTGAATAAGATTTGTTTCACTGCCACTTGAATACAGAGATCACCCAAAATTGAGCGACAATCTGGCAAGACAACCAATTGTAATAATAGTCAGAAACCAAAAAACATATCGAAGAGCAAGACAACCAAAAATGAAATCAAACTACAAAGGAAAGCTTATAAATTTTAGAAATCACTCACCTTAATACGTACCAGTTTTCTCAAAAGAGAGGCGTGAAACAAAACGGCGAAAAAGACAGAATCGATGCAACGAACGATTGCAAAAATCTAAGATCTTGTCTCGCCGGAGATAATTTCGTGAAACAAAAAGGAAGAAATTGAGAGAAAACAGGGCGCACAACGACGAAGACGGAGGAAAACCCAGATGAGGAAAGCAGAAAATGGAGAGCCGAAAGGTAAAGTGAAACAGATGAATCGAAGGAGAGAAAGAAAGGATGCACGACGCGTGGGCTGGATGGGTACAACCAGAAATTCACTGCACACATATTGAAAAAGCACGGCAAAAGCTAAGAAAATCTGAGGGCATTATTGTCCGTTCACTGTTCACGAACAGTGAAAAACAGTGCCTAAAAACTGAGTTTTAGTATATGTATAATGTGAGTGTGTGCGTGTGTGTACATATATCTGTGTGTGTGTGTGTGCATATATCTACATATTTTAGGAAAATCTTATTGGGCTATATGCATTTTTAACACTGAATATCTGTCTGAGTTTTGTTTCATATGCTCATGTAAAGCACTGTTTTGATTTGTTCTTTTTTCTATTCTATCTGTTCTCAATTTTTGTCTGTTCTTATGCTCATGTAAAGCACTGTGTTGATTATTGTGGTTAAACAAGATTCTGTAAACTGTACTGTTATGTTGAAGATATGATTAAGTTTTTCTTTTAATTACTGGGTTTTTTGTTTCTGGGTTTTGATGGTGCAATCTGGGTTTTTGAATTTGTATAAACAGAAGGTAATTTCTGTTTATCCCTAATGCGGAACAATTTCACACCTTTTCTATCATAGTGTCCGTTGTTTGTTTGTTTCCTCTGGTCCCTGCTTTTATGGTTTCTTCGTTGTTAGTTTGCATCGTGGTACTCATTGTTTTAGTTGTGTACTCTATTGTTTGCCATGGGTGAAATATTAGAGAATATGTCAAGTAGTAAGTGAAAGCAGCCCGTTGCTTCTCTTAAATTGGTTTCTTTTACTTTCTTTTTTGTACTTTTTGGAGTGATTAAAAACTGATCTCCGAATTTGTCTTGAATCTATGATTTGAAGGCTCTTTGTCATCAACAAAATGAAATCAAAATCAAAGCAAAAGGCAGTTATCCTTGGAGATATTCGGGCGGATCCAAAGTTCTCTATTCGAATTCCAAAGTCCGGTTCAACAATGTCCACTCCTTGGACGATCTTACCAGTCACTAGCATCACAAAGAAGTGACTTTATTGTGGCTACTAACCGAGCCACGGTAAGATCTTCATCACCATCCCATCCCATTCTAACATTGAAGAAACTGTTGGATTCAACTCAAGTTTCTGATCGTTGGTGCAACAATCATGTCGTCCAAAAGATCCGTCTATATATTGGTTCGTATTCATTAATGGTTAAGATATCGTCGTTGTTTATTTGTTTTTTTCTGAAATGATGTTAATTCCGACCTTTCTCTTTTTTCTTTTTCTTTCCCACGAAAGGGATGTTGTTGACATATTGTACCAGATGGAGTTTGGAGGCCATAAACGTGGCTATTTGGGCAGCGCTGACATAGCTCTCGTACAAGGACAAGCTGAGGTCCTGGTTAGTCCTAAGATAGGACCATTCCCTGAATATAAGCAACAATTCAAGGAGTTGATAATTGAGGTACTGGGGGCTGATACAAGTGACAAACCTGAGTTGGTATCCTTCTACGAGTGGATTGATGAACGGTGAGTGACCTTCTAAATGCACTTTATGTTCTTTTATTATTTTAATTGTTTTGAATCAAGTAACAATGTTCCTTCTTTTTCCTTTGTGAAGTAAAATATCATTTGAATTACTCTGGACGCACCCCCTTCTCCAGTCTCCAAAGGAGCGATTGTATATGATGGTGGAGGGTCCATTATACCTGGACAAAAGATTTCATCGTAAGCATTATGAGGATTGGGGGGGGGGGGGGGGTGGGTGGGGGATAAGTATAGGGAACTTTATACAGATGTGGTATTAATCGAGGATGTAGTAAAAGGGGTTATGGGATTTGAGGACGTCTTCTACTACGAAGGAGACACTTGGTTTAAGGACAAGAGTGAGGATCCGAACAAGCGGTATGAGAAAAACGTTCTTGGGGTTTTGAAGTTTGCCAGAAATGCTGTGATACACATAAACGAACGCCTAGCGGAAGCGGGTGAAAAAAGAATGGTATGCAGGTTACTTTTAACATAAAGATGCTTAGATTGTTAATTTGTTTGATATAATTCATTTTACAACCCTTGTTCTATCAAAACTTTTTGCAGGAGGAAGAAGTGGAATGAATGCTCTCTTCGATGTTCCCGAAGCATGTCACCAATTTATACAACTTTCTTGCCCTTTATCAGATTGGGGTGAAATTCTTATTTGAAAGGAGGTAAGACCTATTAACTGCATAAAACTAAGAAAGAAAACCCACATCTTTTAGTCCCAAGTTCCAGCGTTTGGATAAGCCACCCTTCTCTCTCTCTCTCTCTCTCCCGAACTTTATATTTTAATCTGTTTGGAAAGTTTCTTGACTATCATCAGATGGGGGTGAAATTCATATATGTGTTTTTTGTTTGCATTTTTTTTTTTTTCAGAGCCTCAAAAGCATAAAGACCCAATGTTGCAGGTGTCCCAAGATTAAAGAACTCCGAGACTCTTATGGATAGAAGATTCCGATTTTTGTCACTAGAATTATTTTGGACACTTTGCGTTTTGTACATGTTATTTTGGCATTTCTTGAGAAACTTTGGGTTTCCTATATGTTATAACAGGGATGTCACTGTATTAGTATTCCAAACCCATCAAGAGATATTATGTTGCGTGATGATTTGTCTTCTGTATATGAACTGAAATTCACGAGGTTTGATACTATTAGTTTGAACAGAAATTATGTTAAATTCATAAAAGTGAATGGAAATTGGTTTCAATACTGATTGTTGGATCGAAACAATTATTGGGTGTGCTGGATTTAGGTCGGTTTAAAAAGCATTTTGTGATTTGTTTGGTACTGAGATTTACTCATGATTTCATTAGTTGGTAGGCCCTTGCCTTGGCTTTTTGTTGGTATTGTTAAACCGTGTGGTGTTACTGAAAAAGTTGAGCAAATTACATGATGGCAATGAAAGTGAATGTGTGTCAGAGGCAGGAGATATTTGGGATCAGGCTCCTCACAGAAACAGGCACGCTGAGTAGGACTGGGCACGAGCCGAGCCGGGCCGGACCCAAATTTGGAGGAATCCGGCCCTACTCATTTTAAAATGTAACGGGCTGGGTATAAGTATTTTGAGTTTGGGAACTGGACCTAACCTGGCCCCTTTCAAACGGGCCGATTCAGGACGGGTCCACAGGTCCAACTATTTTTTTTTTCCAGTTTTGGGCATACTGCCATCAACCCGCAACCCCAGTTTTCCATCGCAATCTCCGCTGTGTAAGGGCATCGCCGCCGTCTGCTTGCCACATCTCAGTGATCAACAAACCACAGATTTCCAAACCATGCGATTCATCTTCTACTTCATCTCTCTATAAATGCAAGTAAATTAATTAATTAACTCCCAATTAATTAGATTTGCAACTGCAACCTTTCTGATCTGGGTTATGCAGGGGATCAAAGAACAGGCTTCCCATAAAAAAAAATTCAATATTTTTCAAGCATTTCTCACAGCCCAACCTCAATCCTCAAATAGAACAAATTAATTAAAAAAACCTTCACATAAAATTTCGAATTCATCAAAAAATAAAATAAAACTGAATCCCTAATTAAGCTAAATCCCCAACATTTTTATGAATTTTTCAAGCAAATTAATTGAATCCCTAATTCCTAAATCCCTAAATTCGAATTCAGTACAAAAACGAAATTACATGCCGAGAAGAAGAGAAGTAGGAGTCTGGGAATGTCGTCTTCCTCACGGATCCAAAACGGCTGGGACAATGACGGCTGGGACAATGTCGACTTCCTCACCGACGACTACAATGAGTTCTGGTCCATCGTCCGCTGCCTCCGCTCAGTTTCTCCACAACCATTGATTTGCGATGACGCGATAGTTACGACTCGACGAGTAGGACTAACGGCACGGCTTCTCCATGGAACAAGGTGGTTTACAAGGCGGTTATGGAGTGGTGTTGACGGCCGGGCCTAGGACCCGTTTGCCCACCGCTGCGTTTAGGGTTGGTGAGATGGGAGAGAGAGAGAGACTGTGGGAGAGAGAGATCGAGAGGGAGGAGATCGAGAGAGAGAGGAGATCAAGTCTTCGAAATCAAGAGAGATGAGAAATCGAGGGAGGACCGGAAGAGGAGACTCGGAGTGGAGTTTGAGAATAAGAAAGAGAAGGAGATTGGAGGGTTGAGTGAATAAGGTCTAACTCTGAGAATAAGAGAGAGAAGGTAATCAGTAGGAATGAACGGTAAAGATTTAATCAGTTGGATGAACGGTCTGGGCCAGGGACCTGTTTTCTCTCATTTTTAGAATCGGCCCACCCCGTTTTGTATTTATAATTTTTGGCCTCGTACCCTACCCGAACGGCAAGGATCCGCCCCTGCCCGCGGGTCCAGGACCTGTTTGCCCACCCCTAACGCTGAGAGTGGATATAACATGAGAACTTTCCAGAAGATCACCAATCCTCGTACTACTTTCGCCAAAACTCGCTTAACTTTAGACTCCTGATAGGATTGGTCTATGTGAGTTGGTATGATAGCTTCTATTAATTTATGACTCATAATTATATATAACCATTTCTTTGACCATGCCCCATGACCCCATAACCTTATGCACGTGCTAATCACCCTGGTCTTTCTTCACACGAGAACCTTTAGATATTATTATTATTCAATTAATCATTCGTTGTCAGATCGTAATGGCATCCACACCGAGCTAAAACGATTAAATGAAATCTCAAAATAAAATAAATAGTCCTTTTCATTTTTCTCTTTCAAATCCCAAGCACGGGGCTCGGTTGAAAATGATGCGTGTCACAGGTAAGTTGCTAAAAATACGCTAAAAGAATTATGAAAAATAAAAAAGGAGGTGAAGGGATACAACACAAGGACTTCCCAAAAAGTTACCCATCCTAGTACTACTCTCGCCCAAACTTGCTTAACTTTAGACTTCTGATGGGACTGCTGCATGTGAGTTGGTATAATAACATCCATTAATTTATGATCATAATGATATATAACCATTTCTTTGACCATGCCCCATGACCCATAACCTTATGCACGTGCTAATTGCCCCGGTCTTTCTTCACACGAAAACCTTTAGATATTATTATTCAATTAATCATCCTTCGTCGGATCTCCATAGCACCTCGCACAGAGCTAAAACGATTAAATGATATCTAAAAATAAAATAAATAGTCCTTTTCATTTTTCTCTTTCATCTCCTAAGCACTGGACTCGGTTGAAAACGACGCGCGTCATAAGTAAGCCACTAAATATACGAAAAAGAATTATGAAAAATAAAAAAAGGAGGTTGAGGGGATGCAACACGAAGACTTCCCAAGAAGTCACCCATCCTAGTACTACTACTCTGGCCCAAACTCATCTAACTTCTGAGTTCTAATAGGAGTGCATGTAAGTTGGTATGATCGCATCCGTTAATTTATGACTCGTAATCGTGTATAACCATTTCTTTGGCTATACCCCCTGACCCCATAACATTATGCACATGCAAATTGCCTCGGTCTTTCTTCCCACGAGAACATTTAAATATTTTTATTCAATTAATCGTCCGTCATCGAATCGTAATAACATCCACACCGAGCTAAAATGATTAAATGAAATCTAAAAATAAAATAAATTCCTAGGAGGTCACCTATTTTAGAACTACTTTGACCCAAACTCAATTAACTTTGGAGTTCTGATAAGAGTGCATGTAAGTTGGTATGATCGCATTCGTTAATTTATGACTCGTAATTGTGTATAACCATTTATTTGGCCATATCCCATGACCCATAACCTTATTCACGTGTAAATTGGCCCCAGTCTTTCTTCCCAAAACAACCTTTAGATATTATTATTCAATTAATCGTCCATCGTTGAATCGCAATAGCACTCGCACCGAGCTAAAACGATTAAACGAAATCCAAAAACAAAATAACTAGTCATTTCCAATTTTCTCTTTCAACACCTAAGCACGAAGCTTGGTTGAACACGATGTGCGTCAGAAGTAAGCCACTAAAATACGCATAAATAATTATGAAAAATAAAAAAGAGATGGAGGGATGCAACACGAGAACTTCCCATGAGGTCACCCATCATAGTACTACTCTCGCCCAAACTCACTTAATTTCAGAGTTTTGTTGGGATCTGATGCACGTGGCTTAGCTTGATCGGAATTGTTAATTTATGACTCGTATAACCATTTCTTTGGTCATGCCCCATGACCCCATAACCTTACGCTCGTGCAAATCACAATGGTCTTTCTTCTCATGACAACCTTTAGATATTATTATTCAATTAATTGTCCATCGTCGGATTGCAATTGCACCAAAACCGAGTAGGGGGCTCGATTGAAAAATATGTGTGTCACAAGTAAGACGCTAAAACGGAAATCCATAGATGGATTTTGAAAGAGTCCTCTCATAAACAAACTTGATTATAAGTCTTCAAATGTGTCTTTGTTGGGTATTCTAAATACGCAAAATGAACTATGAAAAATAAAAAGTTGTTGGGGGTTTGCAACACGATGACTTCTTAGCAAGTCACCCATCCTAGTAATACTCTCGCCCAAATTTGCTTAATTTTGGACACCCGGTCTTTCGTCCCATGAGAACCTTTAGATATTATTATTCAATTAATCGTCCGTCGTCGAATTGCAATAGCACCCGCAGTGAGCTAAAATGATTAAATGAAATCCAAAAACAAAATAAACAGTCATTTCCATTTTTTTCTTTCAACTCCCAAACATGTGGTTCGGTTGAATACGATGCGCGTCACAAGTAAATCGCTAATAATACGCAAAAAGAATTATCAAAAAGAAAATTGAGGTGGGGGGGGGGGGATGCAACATGAGGACTTCACAAGAGGTCACCCATCTTAGTACTGCTCTCACCCAAACTCTCTTAACTTAGGAGTGATGTGTTGTAAACAACACACAAATTAAACCCTCTTTTTGACAATTGTAGTAAAGATGTAAGTAGGGTATCGTTCTAGACCGGGGATTAGGAGGGATTGCTAATGCACCTAACTGACTTAAAATAATAAACAAGACTCAAAAACACAAAACAAAACTCTAAAACAGAAAGCTAAACTATAATAACTTAAAACACACCAGAATAGTCAAAACAACACAAAACAATCAAATTGACCCAAATTAGACAATAGGGACTGATTTGGACGAAAATAAACTCAAAAGACTAACTAAACACAAATCTAAACAGATTCTAGCTAAATTAATATAACTTAAAGATGGGGGATTGGTTTTTGACGAAAATTAAAAGACAAAGTAAATAACTTGCAGATTCTAAACAAAGACATAAAACTAAGTGAATTGATGGATAGATGGACTAGCTAGAGGGTTCTTCTCCACACATGACACAGTTGCATACAAACCAATTTTCAGTTGTTCTTTCAATAAACCTTGAATCTCAACACCCCAGATTAACCGTGAACAGCACTTTTTTAACCTTCAAGTTTTCCTTAAGTTATTGAATTGGACGGAAAAGCGCATACAATAATTCAAAACATTCTTCAAAAATCCCCTACGTGAACAGCACAATAGAGATACAATCAAAGATCATTAAGCTTTGTGAAAACTATAAGCATTGACGAGGCATTTGTAACTATGAACAGTATGATATTCTTGCCAAGAATTCACTTAACGCGATTGTGACTAGCAACCTCCACTACTTGTGAATATAAGTTCATAACGATTAGGTGAAACTCCCTTATATTCTAGCATCAAATTCATGCATGCAAACTAAGTATGCATCCTTAATCGACATACAAGAATAAGTTATAAATCAAGCAGTTAAGCAAATTGAATTCACAGCTCATGAAATCACAACTGAAGGTAATCAATTCATATTACAAATATGTTCATGGCTTTGAATCAACCTCTAGCCAAAACGAATTTAGTTCCACATATTTGCATTAAACAACTATACTTGAATTAAAACATGATAAACAAAAGTAGAAGACACCTAGAACGCTCCAGCAATCCAACGTCTTGAATGGTTAGCACAACACCAAGTCATCCTCATTTCTTGCAAACATGCAGCACCAAGGTGGGTGTGGTGTTTGGATGGTCTAGGGGATGTGGCAGAGATTGGACAGGTTGAGAGAGTATGGAAGGGTGGTAGGGGATGGATAGGAAAAGAGGTGGATGGAAATGGATGAAGGAAGAAGGAAACTTGCGACAGAAATTGTGTTGTTTATGGAATGTGTTGTAGATGTGAATTGGTCATTTGTCTTGTGATGGAGAAGCCTATTTATAGATTTTGAAAATGAATCACCACCACAAAATTTCTTGGTGAAGTAAGTGGATGTTGTAGGTGAAGTGGGTGTGGATGTTGTAGGTGAAATAAGTAAGTGTGGATGTTGTAAGTGAAATAAGTGGATGTTGTAGGTGAAGTGGGTGTGGATGTTGTAGGTGAAGTGAGTGGATGTTGTAGGTGAAGTGAGTGTGGATGTTGTAGGTGGAATAAGTGAATGTTGTAGGTGAAATAAGTGAGTGTGATGTGTTTTTGGGTCAGAAAATAGGAAATGAGAGGATCCCTTAATCTTCAATTTCATCCATCCACTTGGCTCCAAGCATAAGCTAACCATCCAATGCCCAAAAATGCTCCAAAATGCTCCAAATTGCACTTTCTTGCATACTTTGTCATTTGGACCTACAAACACACGAAAATAGTTTAAAATACTAAAATAACTAAGGACTAACAATCTAAATGCAAGGAAACAAGCTAACTAAGTTGTATAAATATACTCCTATCAAATACCCCCACACTTAGCTTTTTGCTAGTCCTCCAGCAAAACAAAACAAACAAAAGAGACAAAACACAATCTAGACCTTCCAACATTTGCCTTAGGGATTTCCAATGGACATGACATATTAAAAATCATCACTTACACATATTTTGGTCATCCATACCCTTAAACATATACTTAATCACAGTCATAATTTACTAGCTCGCATTTAATCAATTAAAACAACATTTTGAATGTAGTAACATGCCTTAGAGAATTCCCTCAATTCCTTACCAGATAAACACTCTATTTTCACTCAGATTTTCTGACTACACTCCCTACACTAGGTATATGTGAGAAGATTGATGTAAACACGAAAACTAGTACTCACATATGTTATAACAAGGAAAGCATTTTCTGAAGTTATTAATGCACATATGAATATGATCTCATGAACAGAATGCTACTACTTAGTTGCGAGAACCAGGGACACCATATACTTATACCAATCCCAAACTCCACATATTGAACACACAACAACCAGGATAGAAGTCAAAGGGTTGTAACGGGACTAAGGGTATTGGCTAACAAAGAAAGGATATGGAAAAACAAAGGTTCTTAAAGAAATAGTAAGCAAAGTAATGAGATTGACACTTATAATTCACTTTCGAATGCAAACTCAAAGCAAAGTAATGAGATTGACACTTAGGGTCAATTTCAAACTTTTGGACCTTTTCTTCAACAATCAACACTTTTGAACTCAATCTTATTTCTTTTCAAACTCTTTTTTTTTCTTTCATTCTTTTCAGACGTTTTTCTCTTCTTTTTCTTTTCTTTTGAAAACCAAAACGTACAATTGAACTTAAAACAAATAATCCCTCCCCCACACTTGATTTTCTGCATACTGTAGATCAAAAGGAATTCATTCTAAGTCATACTTCACTATCCTTTAAAAACAAGGGTATGGACAGTCCTACACTAGGCTAGGTAAGGTTAATGGGGTTAACAAAGAACATAGGCTAAACAAGGCTCAAAAGGGGTTAAACCTACAAAACATATGACAAAGGGGTACGGCTATTTGGCTTTGGTTCACTAAACAACTTCATCTTGTTACGTGTTATGCAATTCAATGTCACGCTTTGAATGAAATGGATATGAGTTCTAGTATTTGGAACTAAGATGATAAAACGCCTTCTAAGTAGCAACCGAGCAAAGAATAATGAGATCATGCAATTACTTTAGAAAACAAAAGCATCAAGATTAATAACTCTCCAAAGAAGGTATAAGCTCAAGTCTCACAGGGATGTAGCATTAGTTTGAGTTCCTTCCTTCAAGCATGTTACAAAAACTGATTTTATCCTTTTATGATCAAATTTGAATTCGTAAACAACAACTACAATTAAGCATAAACCAAAAGCATATAAAACTTCCATCCATGTTCATAACTTTCTTTAACAGTCATGCAATTAAAAACCAAATCCTCATCATTGTGTTGGAAGGTACCTAAGACACAAACACACAAAAACAACTCTTTTTGGCATTTTTCAAAACTTTTTTCAATTTTTATTTTATTTTTCAATTTCATAAAATAACTTCAAACACAATAAAACACACCAAAACAGCTTAAAACACTTAGAAATAGTGAGAAACAACTTAGCTTCATGTGGTAGATGATCTTTGGTCGCTTGTTGATTTTCTACAGCTTTGATCTTGAACTGGATGGGACTTTCCACAGCTTTCGAAGAAGTATCTTTCCACAGGTTGATTCTTGAACTGGGTTGGGGAGCTTTTTACTTGCAAGTGATCCTCAGCTTAGTTGAGGATGAATCAGCACGTTGTCTCCACATGCTTCAAGTAATCAGGTCTCCATGCAGGTGTGGCATCTTCTCGAGTTCTTGGATCAACTCAGACTCATCCTGCATCTTCTATGAGATACTTTTGCTTTTAAAGAAGTATCTCTTCACAGGTTTATTTTTGAATTGGGCTGGAGGGGCTCGAAGATGAGTACTCGAGAGCAAGACTAGGTAAGCAATCAAGATCTCTCTTTCTCCCTGTTCTTCAGATGAAGGTGAGGAGAAAGCATGATATGAGATACTTTTGCTTTTAACCTTCATGATATGAAATACTTTTGCTCTTGATGACTTGTTTGCAGAGGTACTCCAGGGGATGAGGAACACTGAGTAACTCGAGAGGTTTCTTTAGGAATACATTCTCGGAGATGAAGAAGTGTTGAGTAAGTCTGCCTTTACTATGGAGGGCGAAGGTCGACACTTATAGGAATTTCTTCACAACTGGTACTATTCTCTTACTCTTGTCGGCAGCCGATGGATGATTGTACAGTAAGGTTTACGCGCTTTCTGACAAGGTTATCCTTAATTCCCGCAAAGTTGAGGGTGCATGTGACAATTGACGACAAGTCTGGAAAAGTTGATTTTTTGAAATCCGGGGGTGGGCTCGTGGTTTCTGAGCAGGCCTGGCTTTTGAGAGAGGAGCGACTCTTCGATTTGTGAGCAGGCGCCTCTTTGATTTGCGAGCAGACGCCTCTTCGATTTGTGAGCAGGCGCCTCTTCGATTTCTTCTTTTTATAGAGGCACTGATTTTGGTCCACAACACACTTGAATTACCTCCTGTAAAAACTCCATTCTTTCACTTCTGAAATCTTAATCTATCAGATCTCTTCTTTCTCAACACCTTCGAAAAATGTCTTGCCCCTCTGACCGTCGCCTTAACTTGAATGTCGGGGAAGATGATGACTTGTCTTCCCCAAACAACATTTGGCATCCGTCCTTTTTATCCCCCAATGGTCATCTTACAGTTGGGGACTCTATGATGAAGAACGATACAACTGCTACGGTGGTTGCTAGAAACCTTCTCATTCCAAGAGACAATAGGTTGTTTTCCAAGAGGTCCGACGAGCTCGCTGTTCAGGACTCTCTGGCGCTTAGCGTCCAGTGTGCAGGCTCAGTCTCAAACATGGGCCAACGCCTTCTTGAACGACCTCGTCAGGTTGAGTCTTTGATGGCTGAGGTGGCTAGTCTTCGGCAAGAGGTCGGAGGACTCAGGCACGAGAATAAGGAGTTGCACATGCTCGCAACTAGTTACTCAACAAGTATGAAGAGAAAGCTTGACCAGCTGCAGGAGTCCGAAGTGCGGATTCAGAGTGATCATCAAAGGTTTGTGGCGTTACTGCAGAGGCATCTTCTGCCTTCGTCATCTGGAGTTGCACCAAGTGTTGAGGCTCCGGAGGATCAAACTCTGGCGCTTCGTCTTTCTGGAGCTCTGTCGACTGCTGAGGCACCACCTAACCAATGAATGCTATTAGTTTACACATTATTGTAAAATATTTTTGTTTTTATTTTTATTTGATTTGATTTTATTTTGTTTTTTTTAAGCAATGTAAAATATGTAAATCAATGTAAAAAGACTTTGTTTACCCTCCCCCACACTTAAACTAAACATGGCCCTCAATGTTTTAAACATAGGTTCACACTTAAGCAAACAAACAATTAGTGAACTAAGCAAGGCAAGATAAATGCAGTAAAGAGAAGGGTTTAGGAGTGCAAATCTGATTTGTTGAACAATTCCAAAGTCTCCATTCGTTGAATGCTTGGGTTGCCTCCCAAGAAGCGCTTGTTTTAACGTCTTGCAGCTGGACGAGACTTTCCATTAAACTCCCCTAGGTTCCACGGCATGGAATTTATCTTCGAATGGGAGGTGATACTTGAAATGATCTGGCAATGGTTTAAATTCAAGAGTGGGTGCCTGAATCATCAAAATCAGCATGTTAGTATAAAACAAAATTAAAATTGGAGAAGATGGCTTACTTTCTTTCTCCGACACAAACTCAATGACAAATACTTCATCTTCAAAAGTTTCAGGGACTTTGAACTTGGCCAAATTTACTATGATGGTTGTGGCTTGTCCCGTGTCATCAGTCTCAACTTCTTTGGCCTCTGTTTCCTCAAATACATCCTCTTTGATGCATTCAACATATTCTCCAGCCACTTCTTTTTCTTGAATCATTCTTCTTGGTGTACAAGTTTCTTTAAACAATTCAACACAATCTGGAACTTGATTTGGTGCACCAATAATTGGGGTATCACCTTGCACCTTTGGAAGAGCTTCTACAATGTCTTTTTCACTCTTTTCGTCATTGGGAATCAAAAACCTGCGAGGAAAAGGGACATTTGGTGGAATAATGTTAGAATGAATTGAATTTAGAACAACATTGCTGGAGTTGGACATCATAGGGACTTGAGGGGCTTGCGGCAAGAGTTCTTCTAAACTGCACATGTCGTCATCCTCATCTTCTTCTTGCAGCAGCAATTCATCCATGTTCGGGCTATGTTTGGATGGTTCTAGGATAACTTCATCCTTCATATCACTTTCCAAAGTGATGTCTTCATTGATTTCAACTTTTCCCTTTGAATTTGCAATGTTGGAATTGGAGAGTTCATGTTGCTCTTGAATCTGCGCCATGAATTCCATAATTTGTCCAACTTGCTTCTCCAATTCATCCACTCTTTTAACTCGGTCTTGCATCTCCTTGTTTTGATTTTCTACTCCCTGTGTCAAATAGGTGATTAATTGAATAATATTATTATTATCTACCGACGAACCTGAAATTGGTTGGGAAGATTGTGGTGGAGGCTGTGGTGGTGCATATGGCCTTTGATAGAACTACTCCGATGGCTGCAATTGTTCTTTTTGTGAGCCCTGCGTCAAAGAGATTAGTCCTTCAAGAATTTCATTATAACTCATGGGCATACTTAAATTCGATTGGAATTGTTGTGGGGGAGGTTGTGGTGGCTGCATAGATCTTGAATAGCACTCATCTTCTTGCTGCCAATATCCACCTTGTTGAAATTGTTGAGGTTCATCCCACATATAATTTGAATAATCTCTCCAATCCGAATTGTAAACGTTGGAAAACATATTGTTGCTTGCTTGATCATGGCCTTGATAACCCCAAGCATCTCCATTCGCAGTGAATTGATGACTTTGATGAAGTTGATATCCTTGCCCATAGGGCACATCAAATGTATGGACACTTTGCTTTGTGGTCCTTTCGGCATTATGAGTCAATTGAGAAGTGAGATGCGCCAATTGAGCTTGAATGGTCGCAAGTGCCATGTCTTGCTCCATTTGTACCTAAAATCAAAGAAAGAAAACTAAATTAAATATCAAAAGTAAAAGATACAAACACAAAAACAAACAGAAACAAAGGGATTAGCAAATTTGCTAATCCCCGGCAACGGCACCAAAATTTGATGCGATGATTATGCAAACACAAAAATTAAACCCTCTTTTTGACAATTGTAGTAAAGATGTAAGTATGGTATCGTTCTAGACCGGGGATTAGGAGGGATTGCTAATGCACCTAACTGACTTAAAAATATTAAGCAAGACTCAAAAACACAAAACAAAACTCTAAAACAGAAAGCTAAACTATAATAACTTAAAACACACCAGAATAGTCAAAACAACACAAAACAATCAAATTGACCCAAATTAGACACTAGGGACTGATTTAGACGAAAATAAACTCAAAAGACTAACTAAACACAAATCTAAACAGAATCTAGCTAAATTAATATAACTTAAAGATGGCGGGTTGGTTTATGACGAAAATTAAAAGACAAAGTAAATAACTTGCAGATTCTAAACAAATACATAAAACTAAGTGAATTGATGGATAGATGGACTAGCTAGAGGGTTCTTCTCCACACATGAGACACTTGTATACAAACCAATTTTCAGTTGTTCTTTCAATAAACCAGGAATCTCAACACCCCAGATTAACCGTGAACAACACTTTTTTAACCTTCAAGTTTTCCTTAAATTATTGAATTGAACGAAAAAGCGCATACAACAATTCAAAACATTCTTCAAAAGTCCCCTACGTGAACATCACAATAGAGATACAATCAAAGATCATTAAGCTTTGTGAAAACTATAAGCATTGACGAGGCATTTGTAACTATGAACAGCATGATACTCTTGCCAAGAATTCACTTAACGCGATTGTGACTAGCAACCTCCACGGTTAGGTGAAACTCTCTTATATTCTAGCATCAAATTCATGCATGCAAACTAAGTATGCATCCTTAATCGACATACAAGAATAAGTTATAAATCAAGCAGTTAAGCAAATTGAATTCACAACTCATGAAATCACAACTGAAGGTAATCAATTCATATTGCAAATATATTCATGGCTTTGAATCAACCTCTAGCCAAAACGAATTTAGTTCCACATATTTGCAATTAAACAACTATAATTAAATTTAAACATGATAAACAAAAGTAGAAGACACCTAGAACGCTCCAGCAATCCAACGTCTTGAATGGTTAGCATAACTCTAAGTACTCCTCCTTTCTTGCAAACATGCGGCACCAAGGTGGGTGTGGTGTTTGGATGGTCTAGGGGATGTGGCAGACATTGGATAGGTTGAGAGAGTATGGAAGGGTGGTAGGGGATGGATAGGAAAAGAGGTGGATGGAAATGGATGAAGGAAGATGGAAACTTGCGGCAGAAATTGTGTTGTTTATGGAATGTGTTGTAGATGTGAATTGGTCCTTTGTCTTGTGATGAAGAAGCCTATTTATAGATTTTGAAAATGAATCACCACCACAAAATTTCTTGGTGAAGTAAGTGGATGTTGTAGGTGAAGTGGGTGTGGATGTTGTAGGTGAAATAAGTAAGTGTGGATGTTGTAGGTGAAGTGAGTGTGGATGTTGTAGGTGAAGTGAGTGTGGATGTTGTAGGTGGAATAAGTGGATGTTGTAGGTGAAATAAGTGAGTGTGATGTGTTTTTGGGTCAGAAAATAGGAAATGAGAGGATCCCTTAATCTTCAATTTCATCCATCCACTTGGCTCCAAGCATAAGCTAACCATCCAATACCCAAAAATGCTCCAAAATGCTCCAAATTGCACTTTCTTGCATACTTTGTCATTTGGACCTACAAACACACGAAAATAGTTTAAAATACTAAAATAACTAAGGACTAACAATCTAAATGCAAGGAAACAAGCTAACTAAGTTGTATAAATATACTCCTATCAAGGAGTTCTGATGGGTTACAGTGCATGTGAGTTGGTATGATCGCATAAGTTAAATAATAACTCGTATGTGTATATAACAATTTCTTTGGCCATGCCCCATGACCCAATATAACCTTATGCATGTGCAAATTGCCTCGGTCTAGAACTTTTTAATATTATTATTCATTTATTCATCCGTCATCGGATCATAATAGCACCCGCACCGAGCTAAAACGATTAAATGGAATCCAAAATCAAAATAAATAGTCCTTTCCATTTTTCTCTTTCAATTCCCAAGCATTGGCCTCGATTGAAAATGACACGTCACAAGTAAGTCGCTTAAAATATGCAAAAGGAAATATAAAAAATAAAAATGAGGTAGAGGATAAAAAACAAGGACTTCCCAAGAGGCCACCCATCTTAGTACAACTCTCATCCAAATTGGCTTAGCTTCTTAATTTTGATGTAATCCAGTGCATGTGAATTTGTAAGATTGCAACTGTTAATTTATGACTCGTAATTTTATTTAACCATTTCTTCGGCCATGCCCCATGACCCCATTCCCTTATGCACGTGCAAATCACCCTGGTCTTTCTTCCCACAAGAACCTTTAGATATTATTATTCAGTTAATTGTCCATTGTCGGATCGCAATAACACCCGCACCGAGCTAAAGTGATTAAATGAAATCCAAAAACAAATTAAGCCCTAGTTTGGGAGTGAGGTGCTTTAAAAAAAAGCACCCATGAAAAAAAGCTATAAGAGTTTTAGGTGTTTGGTAAACTAAAAAAAAGGGCTTATTTTGGAAGCTGCTGTGAGAATAAGCTGAAATAAAAGGAAAAAGCTGAAGCAGTTATTTGTAGCTTTGGAAAACTGGCTTTTTTTCAAAGCACACGGAGCTACAGTGCTCATTTAATGAAAAGACCCACTATCAGACTGCTTTTTTTTTTCCAAAAGCACTTTTACAAAAATGTTTACCAAACACTCAGCTGATTTATTTCACAGCCGCTTATTCTCACAGCACAGCCGCTTATTCTCACAGCAGCTTTTTTTTCAAAGCACAGCAATACCAAACCAGCCCTAAATAGTCCTTTCCATTTTTCTCTTTCAACTCTTTCAACTCTTAAGCACTGAAACTCGGTTGAACACGATGTGTGGCACAAGTAAGCCGCTAAAATTGTGCAAAAATAATTATGAAATATATAAAGAAGATGGGGGATGCAACACAAGGGACTTCCAAGGAGGTCACCGATCCTAGTACAACTTTCGGCAAAATTAGCTTAACTTCTGAGTTTTGATGGGATCCATTGCATGTGAGTTGGTTAGATCACATCCATTAATTTATGACTCGGAATTGTACATAACGATTTCTTTGGCCATGACCCATGACTCCATAACCTTATGCACGTGCAAATCAAATTCCCCTAGTCTTTCTTCCCACGAGAACTTTTAGATATCATTATTCAATTAATTATTCGTCGTCAGATCACAATTTCAAAATCAAAATAAATAGTCCTTTCGACTTTTCTCTTTCAACTCCTAAGCACGGGGCTCAGTTGAAAACGATGCGCGTCACAAGTAAGCCGCTAAAAACTACGCAAAAAGAATTATGAAAAATAAAAAGGAGGTGGGGGGATGCAATATGAGGACTTCCTAGGAGGTCACCCATCCTAGTACTCCTCGTTCCTATGGTCGCTTAATTTAGGAGTTTTGATGGGTTCCGATGCATGTGTGTTGGTATTATCACAACCGTTAATTTTTTTACTCCTAATTGAATATAATTATTTGGCCATGCCTTGTGACCCTATAACGTTATGCATGTGCGAATTGACCCGGTCTTTCTTCCCACTAGAACCTTAAGATATTTTTATTCAATTAATCGTCCGTTGTCGGATCACAATAACACTTTCCATTTTTCTCTTTCAACTCCCAAGAACGGGGCTCATGGAAAACAAAGCTCATCACATGTAAGCCGCTAAAAATACACAAAGAGAATTATGAAAAATAAAAAGGATGTGGGCGATGTAAAACACGAAATCCCCTAGAGGTCACTCATCCTAGTACTACTCTAGCCCAAACTCGCTTAACTTCGAACTTTTGGTGGGATCTGGTGCTTATGAATCGGTATGATCGAACCGGTTAATTTATGACTCATAATTGTATATAACCTTTTATTTGGCCATGCCCCATGACCTCATAAATAGCATTGTGCACGTGCAAATCGCCCTTATGTTTCTTCCCCCGACAACCTTTAGATATTATTATTCAATTAATAGCCCAAGTACCCGCACCAAGCTAAAACGATTAAATTAAATCCAAATATAAAATAAATAGTCCTTTCCATCTTTCTCGGGCTTGGTTGAAAACGACTCTTGTCACATGTAAGCCGCCAAAAATACGCAAAAAGAAATATGAAAAATATAAAGGAGGTGGGGATGTGACATGAAGACTTCTCAGGAGGCCACCCATCCTAGTATTACTCTCGCCCGAACACGCTGATCTACGAAGTTTTGATGGGATCTGGTTTGTAAGATCCCACATCGCCCAAGGGTGAGGATCCTGTAAGTCTTATATGTATATTCCCATCTCTACCTAGCACGAGGCCTTTTGGGAGCTCATTGGCTTCGGAGTTCGTTCGTCAGAACTCCGAAGTTAAGCGAGTTCGTGCAAGAGCAATCCCATGATGGGTGACCCGCTGGGAAGTTCTCGTGTGAGTCCCAAAAACAAAACCGTGAGGGCGTGGTCGGGGCCCAAAGCGAACAATATAGTACTACGGCAGAGGTCGGGCCCGGAATGTGGTGGACCCCGAGCCAGGATGTGACACGGTTCATGTGTGTTGGTTAGATAGCATCCGTTAATTTATGACTCGTAATTGTATATAACCATTTCTTTGGGCATGCCCCATAACCCCATAACCTTATGCACGTGCAAATCGCCCCAGTCTTTCTTCCCACAAGAAACTTTAGATATTTTTATTCAATTAATCATTCGTCATTGAATTGCAATAGCACCTGCACCGAGCTAGAACGATTAAATGAAATCCAAAAACAAAATAAATAGTCCTTTCCATTTTTCTCTTTCAACTCCCAGGCACGGGGCTTGGTTGAAAATGACGCGCGTCACAATTAAGCCGTTAAAAATACGCAAAAAGAATTATGAAAAATAAAAATGAGACAAAGGGATGCAACACAAGCACTTCCTAGGAGGTTACCCATCCTAGTACTATATCTTGTTAGCTTTGTAAAGTAATAAAACAAGAAAGTTTTTGGAGGAATGGGATCATTTGTGTTTTTTTTATTACAGGGTTATGAACCTTGAGTCATCAAAGCCTTTTTGACTTGGCTTGGCCTGGTCTTCCTATGCGACTAGCACTTCAAAAAGTGAAACTCTCGTCATAGTTTGGTGATCTAAAGGGCCTTTAGTCTTTTGATTAGAGTAGGGGTCACGAGAGAGCAAAGCATACTGCCATGCCATGGTCACAAGTCTTTTTATAGTCGCGACTGTTGTCATAGTCAACAAGGTTGAAACTTCCAGTTAAAAACTTAGAATTGGGAGGGTGATCCTCCCGGTGAACTACCGTACCCCAAACCGACTATTCTCATAGGATTTTGTTATGCTTATCATCCCTTCTCAAATCCTACAAAATCTCTTATTGAAAGAAATCCTTCAAAATCTTTGAATATTTGAATACCTATAGATTTGCATGGACTCTATAAAAATCTTGAAATCCGAGTTGACTACACCAGGATTCTAAAGTATTTTAAAATCCTTTAATTGACTACCCCTGTATTTGAATGGATTCTTTTAAAATCTTTTAAAATCCTAATTGACTACACCATGATTAATTTAAACAGAAAGGAGTGATCAAAGCGTCTAATTTTGCCTTCACTAAATCTAGGGCTAAATTGGACGCTTTGTATCAAGTAAGATGATACAACAGCCTACACCCCTAGATGATACATAATTCATCTAGGGGTGTTGGTTGTTGTATTATTGATTTTTTTGGAAATCTTGAAGTATTTGTTTTCTCTTTCTTTTTGCTCATGTCATGGCTGATGGAGATTATGTGTAACGTGCTGTCATCAAATTTCGTATGTATTTTTTTTTTTTTAAGATTTGACTTTTTCTTATTAGAGCTCAAAGAGTTGTCATCATTTGTTCGTATACAAATGTTTTGATTTTTTTAACACACGGATTGGTTAGGATTCACTTTCAGAGTACAAATAGCATTTCAGCGTTTGTAGCATCAATAATTGCATTATATTCTCTACTGCATTTGTTTCTCTCGTTTTTAGCGTTCTGAATCAATATTTGGATTTTGTTATTGTTATTTTTGAAGTCGCTTCAAGAGGAATCAAACGCTGTGGTTATGGAGGAAGGGACCCAGAAGAAGTATATCAAATGATCGAACAAGCAGTGCCACTACTTCATTAAGGACGTCTTTAAGCTTTTCACGTGCTCAACCTTCTCAAATAGATGATGGCAATGCAAGTGAATGTATGTCAGAGGCAGGAGATATTGGGGATCGGGCTCTTCACAGCAACAGGCACAGTGTGAGTGGCAGCATCCGCTTTTTTCCTTCAGAGGGCATTCAACTCCAATCCTATGGGTTCTGGGGTCACGACCTTGTTACATCCAGAGCAATTTCCCGTCTCTCCCTTGCCAGAGGAAATCATATCTCCTCTTTCCACTGATGCGATCATACACGAGGACAAAAAGCAAGTGAGCTTTTGGTTTATACTTACTCTTATTGTATGTAATCTTTGTTAGAGATCCTTGATCATGTACCGGAGATTTGGTTTCTTTTTTCATTGATCAGGAAAGCAACAAAGGCAAACATGTTTGAGTTTTTCCCCCTTTTTGGTTGGATCATGCTAGTAACATAAAGTTATTGTGTTTGTATATGCAGGAAAATACGATAAGATTGCCAAACTTCTAGATAACGGTTCGTGCATGGTTCATTTAGCTGTTTTTGGCATTCTTGGGGTAACACACCTAACTTTGTTTCTCACTGTATACCAAAGTACATTTTCATTTGAATCCCAACTCATAGCTGTTGTCGCATTCGTTTGACAAAATTTGGATCTTCAAATGCTTGTGGAAGAATACAATAGCCATATTCTTGTCTTTACAATTGAGATAACTAGATCTTATCATGAATTACAAAAAAATTCATTGCTAAAAATATTATTATTATTATTATTAAAGAAAACTAATGAAAACTGCTTCAAATATTTTGCATTTTAATAAAAAAATCATCTACTAATTTTATTTAATGATAAAAAAACACATAAAAACAAAACCACATGTGCTAGCGCTTGTACCCTCACCGCCCCCCCCCCCCCCCCCGGCGCCCTCTTCCCCAAAATTTTCCCAATTCCCCTTCGTGCAGTCAAAACCCTGATCTTTAATTTCTGCAATTTCCAATTTTTAATCACACACGATACACATCGGGCTTCTCTGTGAGAGTATTTTCATTGAAGAAGAAAGCCCCAATGCTCGTGCTAAAACGTCGGCATCAAGTGTTGCAGTTTAGCATCGCTTTACTCCACAGCATTTCTGTGTCAAATCAACCGCTACATCTCCCATAAAAACCCTAAATCTTTTATTTCTTCTTCTTCTTAGAATAAAATAAAATTTAATACATTTTCCAGTTTTATTTTTATAATGTTATTTCCTAACCCACCCCCCTCTTTTTCTTAATAATTAAACACTATTTATGAAACCAGACTAAGAAAGAGACACTATTTATGAAACTGTACCAATTACTATGCACAATTTATGAAACTGGATCCAATATAACTAGGCACTATTTATGAAACTGGACTAATAAATAATGTAGTACCATTCAATTTTATAAATAGCGTTCAATTTCTTAAATAGTGTGACATTTTTGTGTGACATTTCGTCGTCTTTCCCGCAGAAGATTGTTTTATCCAACTACTTCAAATGTCACACAAACTAGGCTGCTGTCTCTACTGACCAGCCACCAAAAAAATAATTATTAGACTAACTTACACTTATCCAAAGGCAACGAAATTTTATATGCTTATACTAAACACACAGAGCTACGCTCACAAAAATATTTGGGATTTTTGGAGTTGATTTTCTATTTAAATTAAATCAGAAAAAAACAGGGCAGAAACAAGTTTAAATAATACCAATAGATTTTAATTCACAAGTTAAGAAAATGAGTTAGGGGAAATGCTATCCACCTCCAAATAATCATGCAAACATGTTATGTTTCATTCAAATTCCTTTTATTTCCAGATGAAGATGCTCAAGTTGGCTCAATGTTAGAACTCAACATATTACTCTTTCTTACGTAGTATATTAAGAGAATGGCATTTTCAACTTAACTTAGTCCCTAACATGCAATCTAGAATGGCGTGTTCATAGATTTAACAAGTAGAAATCATGAAGAATGAAAAGAGTTTGAGTCATCACAAGGCATCGTAAGTACTGGCGTTGTCTTACTTAACCTAGAAATCGGTTCACATGTTAACCACAATTAACAAGTGCTACTCTAGAACATATGTAGGTCCTCATTCAACAAGGGCAGGCACACATATATTCATAGCATTAAAATCCTTAATATGCTTACTAAGTATGCATCCATAGAAACACAAAAAGAATTCATCAATGACATAAGTAGTGAAGCAATTTTCATCCTTTCATAAAAGTCATTCAAACGAAATATCACAACAAACTTACAATCATATTCGGGGCTTCAAAACAGCCCCTAACTACTAAAATTTAGTTGCACATTATTCTCAAATTAAACCAAAAGTAAAACATGAGTTTAAGAAGATAAAACCGAAAGAGGAGAGTGCAAAGACTTCTTCTTCTTGGTTTCCTTCCCTTGCCGAGCTCTCTGTGTTGCTCTCTCTTCTTTCCTCTCTGTGTTGTTTTGTGCTTTCCGTCTTGCCGAGCTCTCAAAAACTCTTTTCTTTGCAGCCAACCTGTTCGTGTATATTTGCTCTCTGTGCTACTGACTTGCTGTTTATTCTTTTTCAGTTTTCTACTGCACTGCTGCCTTTAGCTTTCCTCCTGCCATCCTTCTTTTGCGTTGTGCTCATCATTCCACATCCCATTCCTCCTTTCTTTTATCTTGCTATTCTCTTATTCTTTTCTTTTCTATATTTTATCCCAAAGGCCCCTTGCTTTTCTCTTCTCTGTCCGTTGGCTTTAGCCAAAGGGCAATGACAATTCAAAGCACCAATGCCATCATTCCTTTCTGCCCTTTCCTTACTCCAAGTTGTCGTCAGCTGCGACCTTCTCTTACTCAAATGCCCATAACTTCTTCTAGAAAAATGATATTAACAATCCGTAAAATGCTCCAGAAAATAGACATCCTTAGCTTTTCAAGAATATAAGGCTCATTTTCTAGTTCATTCTGAGCTGTTCGTTACTTGCTCCCAAAGTCAGTTGATCTGCACAGGCAGTTTTGACGAATTTATTACTTAAAATCATACTTGTTCTATTTTTCTTTTATTTGCTTGACAAATTCTATAAAACACAAAAACAAAGTAAATCGCTCAAAAATATAAGGAACTAACTAAGAAAATACAAGTAAATTTGATGTAAAATATATATATAAATATGATCCGATCAAGTTTCCTTATAATATAATATATCAAGCGATTTTGGTATTACTTTTTTAACCGCCTAGATTTTGAATTGAATATTTTACCAATTTGTGCAAAGCGTCACTTAATACTAAGATTTAGTAAAATTCTTTTTATTTGTAAGTGATAAGTTATTTAGAGCATCTATAATGGAACTCCTAATGGAGTCTCTACAACCATATAGTCTCTAAATATTGGGACAAAAGGCTTCCAATGAATCGAATTGAAATCCTCAAGGTATCTAAGTATATAGAAACTCATCAGATACTTCAAAGAAATTCTCAAGTATAAAGGCTACATATAGAGACTCAAAAAGTGGACCCCATATTAATTTGAGTTGGAATGCTATTGCTCTTTATGTTTTGGTCTTTATTTTTTGAACCCACCCACGTGGGGCATCTTCTCATTTAATTTATCATGTATATTTTTTTTGTTTTGAACAAACTGTATTTATTTACACTAAGAGGGATAGAGATATGCTAAGCCTTATAATGAACTAGCAATAATGTGATTTAAGTTTGCTTTTGGCAAGAATCGAGCCTAAGATCTTTTACTTGCAAGAGAAGAGAAATACCACTAGACCATAGTACTAAGTGGCTTCATCTACTTTTTTTAATAGCTCTTGAAAAATCAATGGAAGAGATAATTTTTATTTTATTTTAATCAATGGTCATAGTACTCCAACAAAAAGAACAATAATTTTTAATGTTTAGTCCCTGTATACTATAAGAATTTCCCATTGCAGACAATATTTTTTTAGGGAGTCGAATATTCCTTTAAAACCCCTAAATAAGTCCTCAAAGTGTGTTATAAATATCAATCATAGGCAGTATTCTAAAAATCGGCCTAGTCGGCCTCCTAGGTGCTAGGCGGTGAAGGCCCGCCACGATTTAGGGTAAATCATTTCGAAAATCTATCTAGAGTTAGGTGGTCCTAGGTAGGTTAGGAGGTTCTAGGTAGGCTAAGCGGCCCTACGAGATCTTAGGCAGTTTGGTTTTTATTTTATTTTATTTTAATTAATTGTGTGCGTTTTTCTCTTTTAGTTTCATGGTTGTATACTTATGAAAATAGTGTACCTAATTTGTAAATGATGAATTGATTACAAGTTCATCCAATTGTGAAATGAATTGGAGCTCTTTTGAGGAGATATAAAAAAAAATAAACAAAAATAAACTAGATATTACAATGTTAAATAATTTAGTCTATGTCCAATTCAATACAAGATCATGAACAAGAAAAATTTAGTCTATCATCCAAGAATATTCATCATTATGATTATATGTTTAATTTTTTTTAAAATATTGAACTTGTTGGATGGATGTACCATGTGTATTTATTTATTTTTTTTTATTTTATCATTCTTTAGTTATTCATACAAATATATATATATATAGATATATATATATATATATATATTTATTTATTTTTAAGTGTAAATACACATATTTACAAGCTTAGAATGCCTCAATTCTCTTCTTTTTTTTCATACACTTTAATCCTGTCTATTTCTGTGATCACAGTAAAATCACGTCAATATTTTATATTAATTTTTTTTATAGAGATAATAAAATAAAAAAACATGACTTAACCATTATCACGCAATCAGATGAATGATAAAAGTGTGTGGAAAAAAAAAGAGAGAATATGGGGAAGATGATTGTTGAAAGTTGAACAAACTCTACTTGTGTAATTTAACAAACTCTTTAGCGCAGATTGCCAAAGGTGGAATATGGGGAAGATGATTGTTGAAAGTTCAACAGGTTGATGAACAACAACTGCCCACCTTCCCCTATTTGATTTCATATTGCAGGGAACTCTTTCGGATCAGAGTGCATTGATTCTAGCACAACGCCGATACACACAATCCCTGCCTGCATTTTTTCCATTCACTAATCTACATAAATCATCATTTCAACAAAATTAACTAACACATAAACCAACCTTCATAAATATGCAAAAACAAATAGAGAAGAAAAGTTGCAGAAATTGGTTACACGGCGCTGAGGATGATGAGAGCAAGGCAGCGTGCGCTGTGTTACTATATATAGGAGGAGGAATACGAAGCATATCACACTAGGGTTTTGTGGCTTTCATTTCCCAAAATTGCCCTTCAACGCGGGCCTTTAAGTTTCAGCGAGCCTAAGTCCAGCCCAGATGATTTGCTGAAAATAAATTCCAGCCCACTTGACCACAATTAGTTCTCACAATTTTTTTTTCTGCAAACAAACGATATTATTATTTAGAGAGATTATATTCACACTTTAAATTACTTTTTTTTCACACATTTTTTAATTTTTTAATATTTTTTTATCAAGTGTTAGTGGTGTGTAGAAAATATTAAAAAATTAAAAGAGTGTGAGAGAAGTAAATTGAGGTGTGTAAATATAATCTCTCATTATTTATATTAAAAAATTGGATAGGTTTAATCTTACAATGGGCTAACAATAATGTAGTTCGAATTCGCCTTTAGTAAGAATTGAACCTAATCTCACTTACAAGTGAAGATGAATATCACTAGATCATAGCACTAAGTAGTAAATTAATTCTTACAATCTATGTATCCCAAGTCATTTCTATTAACATGAAATTATGACATCATATAATATAAACCTATTGTTCTCTTTATTATCATCTGAAGGTTATACCTAGTAAAATTCATTTGATTTACAGGCCATTTAGCCGTCTATATATTGCAACAAATAATATTTTCTTTATAAAATGTCAATTTGTTTGGTTCATGTAAGGAATTAAGCAACATCCAAAAGATCAATACATCTTAGTTGAACTCATTGGTGCAATGTGAATTCAAGATTGCCCTAAATGCGATAAATATTTTGCGTATTAAGCCTTACACATTTAGTGGTAAAAGAAACATTTCAAGTGAAAGGCACCGTTATTCCATCACACTATGTTTGGATGAAGAAATTTAATATTACTAAGGAATTTTAAAATGACGAAAATTGAATTGACGGGATTTTATTTTCTAGAATTTGTGAATTTTCTTGTTTGGTTAACCTAAGAGAACAATGGAATTAAATATGGAATTTGTTATTTTTAAGCTCTCAATCATAGAAATTAGGAAATGACACCTATTTACATGGAATTTAAGCTTGGGAATTAGAGGTCTCAAATTCCAAGTTTTTTTCCAAGCAGAAATTCTACATTCATATGTTTATGAATCCAAACAAGGGAATTGGTGTATGTCAATTTACAAATTTTGACTTTTATCCAAATTCCAAGTTTATTTCCCTCATCCAAACATAGTGTGAAGGTTTTGATATACACCCCTCATTTTTTTAATGTCATAAACTAAACATCTATTCTTTTTGAAAATTTGATTAAATATTTTTCCTACAATTTTGGTGTTTAATTGCATTTCATTTTATTCTATTAGAAAGATATTCATGTTATTTCTTTACTGCATTCCCTTTTTTCCTTTTTTTTATGCATCTCTTATTATGATGATTGCAAATTTTTAAATTTTTTTTATTAAAATATTTATTTTAGTAAATTAAAATAGAATGAAAAAAAAGTCGTTATTAGGTACGTTTGGTTATATTGGTACGTTTAAATATATCGGTACGTTTAATTATATCGGTATGTTTGATTATATTGATACGTTTGGTTACTTATAAGATGATTTGGTGATGTGTTACAAAACAACACTCAAACTTAAACCCTATTTTTGACAATTGTAGTAAAAATGTATGTAAGGATCGTTCTAGGCCGGTGATTAGTTAGGGATGCTAATCAACTCAAATTAAACTTTAAAACACAAAACTAGACTCTAAAATAGAAAAATAGACTTTAATAACTCAAAACAAACTAGAATGACTCAAAACAGCACAAAACAAGCAAATAAGCTCAAAACAGAAACTAAAGAATGATTTGGACGAAAATTGATTCTAACTTGACTCAAAACAATGAAAAGAAACCAAGTTGGACAGATTTTAACTAAAAGACACTAAATGTAAAAGGGGGGGGGGGATTGGTTTTGGACGAATTTAAAACTTAAATTAAACAAACTTTGTAAAAACAGATTAAAAGGCACGATTTGGGTGATTTAAAGGGTGAATGGCTAGCTAGATGGTTCTTCTCCACACATGACACATATGCAACACAAAATTGATTTCCAGTTATGATTTCGATAAACCATGAATGACAATGCCCCAAGTTAATTGTGAAATGCACAAATTAACCATCAGATTTCCCTAAATTCATTGAATTGGACAGACAACGCATCAACAACCAAATTATTCTTCAATAGTTCCCTACACGAACTGCATAATAGAGATACATATCAAAGATCATTAAGTTCTATGGAAATTATAAGCATTGACATGTCATTCGTAACTATGAACTGCATGATACTCCTGCCATGAATTTACTTAACGCGATTGTGACTAGCAACCTTCACTACTTGTGAATATAAGTTCATAACGATTAGGTGAAACTCCCTTATATTCTAGCATCAAATTCATGCATGCAAATTAAGTAGGCCTCCTTAATCAACATACAAGAATAAGTTCTGAATCAAACAGTTAAGCAAATTGCATTCACAATTCATGAAACAATAACTGGAGGAAATCAATTCATATCACATATATGTTTATGGCTTTGAATCCACCTCTAGCTACAACGAATTTAGTTCCACATACTTGCAATTAAACAGAGACAATTGAATTTAAACATTGTAAACAAAAGTAGAAGACATCTAGAACGCTCCAGCAATCCAAAACTTGAATGGCTTGGGACGGCTCCAAAGTACTCATCTCCTTTCTCGTTGCAAAGCTGCGGCACCAAGGTGTGTGTGGTGTATGATGGGTGGAAGTATGTCTAGAATGAGTAGGGAAGGCTGAATGGTGCGGATGTATTGTCTAAGAATATAGAATGGTGCAGCAAAGGTGATTATATAGAGTATAGGCCACGACAAGGAATAGGAAATGTTTAAAACTTAGCTAGCTATTATGTCCCACAATTAAAAAGGGTGAGTAAAAGTTAGAGATTAAAGAGAAATAGGTAAGGAAGGTGCGGCACAATATAGGAAAGGTAAATAGGAGTCAGAAATCAAGAGGAAAAAGAATGTAAGATGCGGCAAGGAAAGGGAAGGTGATCCCTTGTGCGGTAAGGAAGGGGAACACCTAGGGTGGTGCGGCAAGGTGTTTAGGGAATATTTAAGACTTCTAGAATAAGTAATTAAGCATCCTAATATGTTTAGGATACCCCTTTGCAGCTGGAACTTAGGTGAATTAGGATTAGGAAAGGTTTAGGCCAAATAAGGAAACTTGGTTTACATTCCTTCTTTCTTTTGCTGAGCTCCTTGTTATTCTTTTGTCTTGAATTCATTTCTTCATCTCTTTACTCATTCCTAGCCTCCTTTGGTCTTCAATTTCGTCCATCCACCTTGCTCCATGCATGTGCCATCCATTTCAAGCCCAAAATTGCTCCAAAATGCTCTAAATTGTACTTTCTTGCCTACTTTGTAATTTGGACCTACAAACACACGAAAAGAGCTTAAAACACTCTAATAAATAGAACTAACTAAGTAAATGCAAGGAAACAAGCTAACTAAGTCGCATAAATATGCTCTTATCAAATTCCCCCACACTTAGCTTTTGCTAGTGCTCGAGCTAAACAAAAGAAACAAAACAAAACCTAAACCTTCCAACATTTACCTCAGGGATTACCAATGGACATGACATATTAAAAATCATCACTTACACAGATTTGGCCATCCCTACCATTGAGCTCATACTTAATCATAGTCACCACTCACTAGCTCACATTTAATCAATTAAAACAACATTTTGAATGTAGTAACATGCCTTAGAGAATTCCCTCAATTCCTTACTAGATAAACCCTCTATTTTCACTCAGATTTTCTGACTACACTCCCTACACTAGGTATATGTGAGAAGATTGATGTAAACATGTAGACTAGCACTCACATATGTTATAACAAAGAAGGCACTTTCTGGAGTTATTAATGCACATATGAATATGATCTCATGAATGGAAGGTTACTACTTAGATGCAAGAACCAATGACACCATATGCTCATACCAATTCCAAACTCCACATATTGAACACATAACAATCAAGATAGAAGTGTAAGGGTTGTAACGGGGCTAAGGTGTTTGGCTAACAAGAAAATGATAGGATAAACAAAGGTTCTCAAAGAAATAGTAAGCAAAGTAATGAAATTAACACTTAGAATTCACTTTTGAATGCAGCAACTAACTTTGAACAAAAGGGAATATTTACACATTTTAGGACCATTTCTTCAACAAACAACACTTTTGAACTTATTCAAACTTCTTTTCAAACTCTTTTTCTTTCTTTTTCCTTTCCTTTTCACTTTTTTCTCTTCTTTTTCTTTTCTTTTGAAACACAAAACGTACAACTGAGCTTAAAACAACCAATCCCTCCCCCACACTTGATTTTCTGCATAATGTAGATAAAAAAGAATTCATTTTAAGTCATGCTTCACTATCCTTTAAGAACAAAGGTATGGATAGTCCTATACTAGGCTAGGTAAGGATAATGGGGCTAACAAAGAAAATAGGCTAGATAAGGCTCAAAGGGATTAAACCTACAAAACATATGAAAGAGTGGTATGGCTGTTTGGCTTTGGTTCACTAAACAACTTCATCTTGATATTTGTTATGCAATTCAATGTCATGCTTTGAATAAAACAGGCACAAGTTCTAGTATTTGGTTCTATAATGATGAAACGCACTCTAAGTAGCAACCAAGCAAAGAAACAATGAGATCATGCAACGACTTTAGAAAACAAAAATCACAGATTAATAACTCTCCAAAGAAGGTAAAGGATCAAGTCTCTCAGGGATGTAGCATTAGTTTGAGTTCCTTCCTTCAAGCATGTTACAAAAATTGATTTTTTTTCCTTTTGTGATTAAATGTGAATTCGTAAACAATAACTACAACTAAGCATAAACCAAGAGCATATCAAACTTCCATCCATGTTTGTAACTTTCTTTAACAGTCATGCAATTAAAAACCAAATCATCATCATTGTGTTGGAAGCAAGGTATAAAATATTGATGATATCGGAAATATCGGTAGTCCAAAAACATGGAAATATCGATGGAAATATCGGGATATTATCGATATCGATAAAAATAATATGGAAACCACGGAAATTGTAAGAAAAACTTGGAAATTTTTATTGAAACTTTGCATAATGTTTATTTAGTCAATTATCTATTAGTTTATCACAAAAAATTGGAAGGAAATGCATTGCATGATGGATTTAATTGATTTAAGTTGATTATATAGCGAGCTGGCAAACATTGTGAGTGTAGAAAATATGTAGTAATTAATGAGAGAAGTTTAAACACACCATAATCATTTATATATAATGAATTAGTACAATATTTTACACTTTATACATTGCATGGTAAGATACATGAGTGACTTAGTACCACTAGTACCACATAGAGTTCCTATAAGATTCAAAATTTTCACTACCTGCTAGCCCCAATAGTTTCTAGCTTATGTTCCAGAAAAATAGTTTCTATAACCTAAAGCGTTTTTAAGTAAAACCTAATTAGAAAAGCTTTTGATTGTTAACAATTCCATTAGCAAATTCCAAACAAGAGAATGATTTATATTGAATGAGTTAACTGCCAAATGAAATTTCGATCTAATATTGCATTACAATGTGTAAGTATTTTCAACATAACAATGTATTATTTGATCGAAATGTCACGACAAAGTTTTTTATGTAAGTTTTTCTCCCAAACAGACTCAATTTAACAAATAAAGCCCAGGATTTTGACAATACAGTGGATAACAATTAAAATATCGCGAACTAAAAAAACCGATATTATCGGCGAAATATCGCTGATAATATCGGCATTTCGTTATGAGTGGTCTTTGAGTGAAGGGCACTATCGTCAACGAGGGCTATCACTCGATACGGTTTTGAAGCTGGATGGTGACTGTCTAAAGAAGGCTATTAAATAACCCCACCCCCTGAAAAAAAATCACAAATATCATTATTATTTAACATATTTTTTGTGTAGAAGAGAAGGTGGTGCTGGTGACCTCCAGTTATTCTCCTACCCATCCCTTAAAGAAAACCTACCCCCATATCCTCTCTCTCTCTGCAAAACCCATCATTCAATATCCCCAATCAATATCTCTCCGACACCCAATTGTTTCTATGACCATCAGACTCTAAAAATCCCGATTCTTGGCCATGAGGAGGGGCAGAGGAGCCGCCACGAGAGCCGCAGCGCCGCCGGCCGAACCCATCGAATCCAGACCCAGTATTGGAAAAGAGGTCCGGTACCAAGGGGTGCGGAAAAGACCGTGGGGTCGGTTTGTTGCCGAGATCCGGGACCCGTGGAAGAAGACTCGGGTCTGGCTCGGCACCTTCGACTCGGCCGAAGACGCCGCCTGAGCTTATGATGCCGCCGCTCGAATCCTCCGCGGCCCCAAGGCCAAGACCAACTTCCCGATCTCATGTGCTTACCCGCCTTTTTACAACAACCCTACCGACCCAGCTATCGAGGCAAATCTTTTCGGGTCGGGTTACGGGTTTCAGGACAATCCGGTTGTAGATCCACAGAGACCAGCATCCAGCAGCCTGAGCTCCACCGTGGAGTCGTTCAGTGGGCCCTTGCCGCCGCCTTAATTTATGACGATGGCTGCCGAGTTGTTGCGGCCTAAACGACAGCCGAGGACTCCTCCGATGGTTCCCGAGAACTGCCACAGCGACTGCGACTCGTCGTCATCGGGGCGAGGCTGTGGGTGTCGACGAATTTCTGAACACCTCCGACCATTTCACGGCAAACAGAAGTTATTAAAACATTCCTCTCATCTTTTATTTCATTTTGATACCTAGATCGGAGTCTAGGGTGTTCTTCTACAGTCGGCATTCTTGTTCGATTAGCACAGTCCAAAATATCGCAATATTATCGGTAATATCGCGATCTTATCGATATTATCGATAATATTGCAATATTTGGACGAAAACTCATTGGATAACAATTAAAATATCGCGAACTGAAAAAACCGATATTATCGGCGAAATATCGCCGATAATATCGGCATTTCGAACCTTGGTTGGAAGGTACCTAAGACACAAACACACAAAAGCAACTCTAAAAACAACTCTTTTTGGGTTTTTCAAAACTTTTTTCAAATTTTTGTATTTTTACTTCATGCCACACTAAAACACTTCAAAGCACACTAAAAACACTTCAAAACAGTGAGTAACAACTCTAGAAGTGATAGGTGATACAATCCCACGAATTTGCATGAAAAACACTTTGTTTACCCCCGCCCCACACACACACACACACACTTAAACCAAACATTGTCCTCAATGTTTCAAATTAAGACTCACACACAAACTAGCAAATAACACAACTAACAAACATGACAAAGATAGCAAAGAAGCGTTTGCTTTAATGTCTTCCAGCCGGACGATACCTTCAATTAAGCTTTATTAGAACCCGCAACATGGAGGGGTATTTCCTCCACAACATGCTCTTCAAAACGGTCGTGTATTGGATCTATGAATGGAAAAGGATAATGATCCTTCCTGATTGTGGTATTGAGCTTCCAAAAGTCATTGCAAACACCCGCACAAGCATGGATTCGATTGGGCACTTGCACCATCGAAGGTAACAACCTATTAGTTGAAATGGGAATTAGAATTATAGGAGGAGACTCACCAATAGACTGCAATGAACACTCAAAAGCAGCTGCACTATCAACACTTTCAGAGGTGGTGCTCTCGGCCAGATTGGGTGTTTGGATTGTAGTGGCTTGTCCCTTGTGCTCTACTCCAATTTCTTTTTCAACGGTGGTTCTAGATTTATCATTCTTGATGGGTGCTGAATGTTCATGCCCTATATTTTCATTCACATTAATGAAAAAACAAGAACGAACATTATTAGGATACTCAACAGATTCATAAACATTAAAATTAATCACATCGCCATCAAACTCCATAGTTAACGCTCCCTTGGCCACATATATCTTGGTTTGAGCTGTTTTCATGAGAGGCTTCTAAGTAGGATCAGTAATGGGGGAGAATGAGCTGAATCTTCCATGTCGAGCACATAAAAATCCACTAGAAAAATCAAATGGTCTACCTGCACCAAAACATCTTCCAAAACTCCTTTCGGATATGCATTAGATCGACCAGCCAATTGAATAATGACACCATCATTTTTCAGCTCTCCTAAGTTCATAGATGCATAAACGGAATATGGAATGACATTAATGGATGCACCTAAGTCTAACATGGCATGTTTAAATCGAGTATTGCCAATAACACAAGGAATTGTAAAACTAACGGGATCTTTGCATTTAAGAGGCAGCTTCCTTTGCAACATTGCTGAAACATTCTCACTTACATGTACCACTTCTTTCTCCTGAATTCGTTTCTCTATTGTACAAAGCTTCTTCAAAAACTTAGCATACTTCGGAATTTGCTTTATTGCACCAAGAAGTGGAATATTGACTTGCACTTTCCTAAACGTCTCTAGAATGTCCTTTTCAGCCTCTTCTTCCTTTGATTGCATGAACCTGGGAGGAAAAGGTGCATTCGAAGGAATAACGTTAGAAGGAAGTGAATTTGGGACGTTCTTACTTGTGGTGGTTGGTTTAGAGGCCTTAGGGGGCTGCAGCAAGGGTTCTTCTACCCTTGCCGTGGGCTTATCTTGCCCCTCCTCTTCAATCAGCAACTTTTCATCCTCTTATGAACTTGATTTGGATGGTTGTGGGTCTGATCCAATCTCCTTGCCACTTCTTAATGTGATTGCTTTAGAGGTTTCAAATCCTTAATTCAGATTCACAATGGTAGAACTAGGTAGTTTGCCTTGTTCTTGAAACTGCCCCATGAATTCCACCATCTGCCCAAATTGTTTCTTCAAATCACCCAATTCTTTGGCTTGATTTTTTAGTCCCTGCGTCAACGAAGTTAGTAATTTAAGCGTTGCATCATCATTCATTAACGTACCTGAATTTGTTTGGGCATGTTATGTTTGAGGTTGAATTGGTGCGAATGGCTTTGGATAAAAACCCGAAGGTTGCTGTCTAAATCCTCCTTGTTGTTGAGGTTGTTGAGGCTCCCTCCACTTGAAGTTTGGGTGATCTCTAGCTCGGATTATAGGTGTTGGCGTATGGATCATTCCTTGGCTGATAATACACTGGAAAAGATTCTCCTTGGCTTTGTTGAATTCCACTAATCTTCTTCCTCAAAAGAATGACTCTCGAAGTGGGGAAGAATTTCTCTAAAAACGCTCTCTTCATGCTCTCCCAAGAAGTGACGGTTCCAGGTGCCAATTCGTACAACCAATCCTTAGCCTTTTCCAAAAGAGAGAATGGAAAGGCTTTCATTTTCAAAATGTTCCCATCTATGTTGATTGGAGTCATGCTTGAACATACCACTTCAAACTTCTTCAAGTGCTTGCTTGGATCTTCCATAGACAACCCATGGTACTTGGGAATGTGGTGTAGCAAGCTAAACTTCAATTCAAACTCATCGGTCTTGTCTTGAGCCGCCCTAGAATATTGAATGCATAAGGGCACGACATTGTCCAATCTCGAGGTAGAAAGCTCCTTGATTGTTCGATTATCCACAGCCATGGCTTGTTCTTCTTCCTCCTATTCTTCCTCCTCTAGTTCAGGTTCACAGCTAGAACTAGAAGGATGAGATTCTGGCTGCTTCTTCTTTCTTCTCAATGTTCGTTCAAAATAGTCCTCAAACTCCAAGATATGCTCACGAACAGGTTGAGAACTTCGAGTCATAAACTAGTACCTAAAACAAAGGAAACAAAACAAAACAAAATCAGAAATCAAACTAAAACACACAAACAGAAACAACGGTGCTAATCCCCAGTAACGGTACCAAAAATTTGATGTGTTACATAACAGCACTTAAACTTAAACCCTATTTTTGACAATTGTAGTAAACATGTAAGTAGAGATCTTTCTAGGTCGGGGATTAGTTAGGGATGCTAATCAACTCTAATTAAACTTAAAAACTGAAAACTAGACTCTAAAACAGAAAACTGGACTCTAATAACTCAAAACAAACTAGAATGACTCAAAATAGCACAAAACAAGCAAATTGGCTCAAAACAGAAACCAAAGAATGATTTGGAGGAAAATTGATTCTAACTTGACCCAAAACAATGGAAAGAAACCAAGTTGGATAGATTTTAACTAAAAGACACTAAATGTAAATGGGGGATTGCTTTTGGATGAATTTAAAACTTAAACTAAGCAAACTTTGTAAAAACAGATTAAAAGGCACGATTTGGGTGATTCAAAGGGTGAATGGCTAGCTAGAGGGTTCTTCTCCACACATGACACATATGCAACGCAAAATTGATTTCCAGTTATGATTTCGATAAACCATGAATGACAATGCCCCAAGTTAACAGTGAACTGCACAAATTAACCATTAGATTTCCCTAAATTCATTGAATTGGACGGACAACGCATCAACAACCAAATTATTCTTCAATAGTTCCCTTCACGAATTGCATAATAGAGATACATATCAAAGATCATTAAGTTCTATGGAAATTGAAACAACTCGTCTCGAATTTTACGGAACAAAAATGGTATTTTTGTATTTTCACCAAGTTTGGGAATACTTTCCTTTTAAAAATGATTTTTTTTGTCTTAATTGGCGAGCCCAGGGGGCCCACCCCTTGATCCTTGTCCCCCCGGTTCCCTCCCTCATTTCTTTCTTTTTCTGTTTTCTTTGTAACTCTCTGCAACTCTATTCTCTCTTCCTCGAGAAGCAAACACAAACACAAACACACACCCATGCCCACACCCAGCAACAATGACAGCATCACCACGTTAGCTCTCTCTCTCTCTCTTCATCTATGTGGGGCACATAAAAACTCCGGCGAGTTACAAAGAAACACATCGGGGAGACTTCCCCAGATTTTCAGCGAGAAATCGACGGCTTTTGAGCCAATTTCCGGCCAAACTGCGGCTAGTTGGCTAGCGTGCAAGGTATCAATCGCTTTGTCTCGTCGAGTACTACAACTTTCCTTTTTGTTTCACCCAATTTCGTTGAGTATTGAAAAAGTTATACTCATTTGAATCTTACCCAGTTTCCGGGGAGTCCGACGGCTTTTGAGGCATTTTCCGGCCAAACCACGACGAGTTAGATGTTGTGCAAGGTACCATTCTCTTCGTCTCTTCGAGAACTATAGCTTTTCTTCTTGAATCACTCGATTTCATTGATTTTTGACAAAGTTATAGATGTTTAAAATTAGCCCAATTTTTCGACGAAAACCTCAAATTCTGGTGTTCTTCTACGGTTGGCTCCGTTGAGTGCAACCTGTGAGTCTAATCGGGTCCTGGGCCAGGTTTGGCCTGCTAGTCCTAACCCAATTCTATACCCAACCCAAAATCTTGGGCCTTTGTAAACTAAGCCCAACCCACTAAATTAGAAACCCAAAACCCTTTAACCTTAATCCATTAGCCCTTTTACCAAAGCTTTGGGCCTAGGACATTTCGGCCCAAACTCACCAACCCAACCCATTTAATTATTTTAATTTTTTTTTTGAAATCCAAATGGCCTTTGGGCTGGGCTTTTAAGCCCTAACCCTAAACCCTTCTAAGCCCAAACCTTTAAACCCTAAACCCTTTGGACTAAGGCCTTGAGCCATTTTTGCTAGGGCCTTAAGCCCGTTAGCCACTAAACCCTTTAAACCTTGTAAACCCAAACCCCTTTTTAATTATTAAACCCCAAAGCCCTTTGAGGCCAAAACCCTAAACCCTAACCAGGCCAAACCTTTTATGGGGAATATTTCGTCAGGGAATGTTCTAGGAATATTCTATCGACTTTTACGAAATTTACCCAAGACCTTTCTTAGGGTAATTCGACGTCCGTTTTCCCAAATTCAATTTTTATAATAGAGTTTTATTAATTGGACCCTTTATGTGCTTAGGGGCAATTATTGGTGACGATTTATTGTTTGCTAGTTTGTGTGGCTCTTCGGCGGTTAAGTATTTGTGAGTGGACCCCTTCTAAAAATGCATGTTTTATTAGTAGAAATGCATACATGAGAAACATGATTTGATGATTACGTTTTATGAAACGTTTTGTGAGATAACATTCTTATTGAGGCTATTTTGAATTACTACTATTTTTCCTATAACCCGTATTCTTTATATAATATTTGCTGGATGATACAATATTTAGAATACGTTTTGAACACTTCTTTATAGTATAGATGCGGATGACTTTATACTATGAAGTTGCTTTCAATATGTATATGTTCAGTGGTTTCGTCCTACCTAATGGTCCCAATTTCTGCTACGGGACGTAGGGATAGATTTTGGTCCGTCCCGGGCGACGGGTGAAGTTGGCATAGGGCCTGGAATGTGTTTCCTCTGGCTATTTAGCATAGGGACGGGGAGCTGGCACGGCGCCTGAAGCGATTTTTTCCTCTGATTGTATACTCAGGGACAGGTAAATGGCATAGGGCCTGGAGGGATATGTGGACATTTGTCACTAGTGATTATTATATACGAGTTATGATTTGAGATATTTCACAGCATATTAGGTTTCGGAAAACCTATGATTATCATGATATATATGTGTTTTCATAAAACCTGGGGGTTAGTATGTTAATAACTGTTTTATATTATGTATATCAAATTGGTGCACTCATGTTTGTTTTGCGCCCTCTTCAGGGTTTAGAATTGATGCATACAATCCCGGTATCAAGGCACTTTTGCATCGACATCTTCGAGTCTTCTCGGTGTAGGACCCATTCTTTTTGTTTATTCAATTTTATATTGTTTCTTTTAGTATTTCAAATTAGTTGTATGCTTTGAACACGTTCCTTAAATGCCTATTTAATGTTCCATTAAATTCTTATTTCTCATTCTTATGCCTTCTAAATGGCTTTCGTCACCCCTTTGGTGTCGGCCAGCACGTGACCATCCCGATGTCCCCAGGACATCAGGATCGGGGCGTGTCAGAAATCATAAGCATTGACATGACATTCGTAACTATGAACTGCATGATACTCATGCCATGAATTTACTTAACACGATTGTGACTAGCAACCTTCACTACTTGTGAATATAAGTTCATAACGATTAGGTGAAACTCCCTTATGATTTAGCATCAAATTCGTGCATGCAAACTAAGTAGGCCTCCTTAATCAACATACAAGAATAAGTTCTGAATCAAACAGTTAACCAAATTGCATTCACAATTCATGAAACAATAATTGGAGGAAATCAATTCATATCACATATATGTTCATGGCTTTGAATCCACCTCTAGCTACAATGAATTTAGTTCCACATACTTGCAATTAAACAGAGACAATTGAATTTAAACATTGTAAAAAAAAGTAGAAGGCACCTAGAACGCTCCAAAACTTGAATGGCTTGGCACAGCTCCAAAGTACTCATCTCATTTCCCCTTGCAAAGCTGCGGCACCAAGGTGTGTGTGGTGTATGATGGGTGGAAGTATGTCTAGAATGAGTGGGGAAGGCTAAATGGTGCGGATGTATCATCTAAGAATATAGAATGGTGCGACAAAGGTGTTTATATAGAGTATAGGCCACGACAAGGAATATGAAAGGTTTAAAACTTAGCTATTCTATTCCACAATTAAAAAGGGTGAGTAAAAGTCAGAGATTAAAGAGAAATAGGTAAGGAAGGTGCGGCACAATATAGGAAAGGTAAATAAGAGTCAGAAATCAAGAAGAAAAAGAATGTAAAATGCGGCAAGGAAAGGGAAGGTGATCCCTTGTGCGGTAAGGAAGGGGGAACACCTAGGGTGGTGCGGCAAGGTATTTAGGGAATGTTTAAGACTTCTAGAACAAGTAATTAAGCATCCTAATATGTTTAGGACACCCCTTTGCAGCTAGAACTTAGGTGAATTAGGATTAGGAAAGGTTTAGGCCAAATAAGGAAACTTGGTTTACATTCCTTCTTTCTTTTGCTGAGCTCCTTGTTCTTCTTTTGTCTTGAATTCATTTCTTCATCTCTTTACTCATTTCTAGCCTCCTTTGGTCTTCAATTTTGTCCATCCACCTTGCTCCATGCATGTGCCATCCATTTCAAGCCCAAAATTGCTCCAAAATGTTCCAAATTGCACTTTCTTGCCTACTTTGTCAGTTGTACCTACAAACACACTAAAATAGCTTAAAACACTCTAATAAACAGAACTAACTAAGTAAATGCAAGGAAACAAGCTAACTAAGTCGTATAAATATGCTCTTATCATTTGGTTTACGATATATTTGAATTTTGGTAAATTTGGCTTCTTGGTACGCTTGAATTTTTTGGTACATTTAAATTTTTGGGTACATTTAGCTTTTGGTACATTTGAATTTTAGGAAAACTAATTAAAATGCTTAAAAACTTTGAGTTTTAATGATAAGAGCAAAATAAAAGGTAAAGTGAATAGTACTATGATTGCCTTTTTAGTGTAAAAATATAATTTTTCGTTAAAGTAAATAGTACTGTGAGTTTTTTTTATTAAATTTCACTTGAATTTTTGGTATGTTTGTTTTCAAACCTTAAGTTGTAGTACTTTTTTTTACTAATAATGAGGAACTACTTTAATAGTTTAATTAAAATTTTTTTTTATAGAAAGAGTCATTAAAATGTAGGAGTTTAAATTACTTTAATTAATTGTTTTTTTTTAATAGAAAGAGTCATTAAATCGTAGGAGTTTAAAAGGAAAAATTAAATTTTCTGGATTGTAGGTGACACACTCTGACCGGAATCGAGGCATGCTGGCTGTCACGTGAGGGTGACGTAGCCATGTGCGTAGTGTGGAAGTGATGGTAATATGAAACTCTGAGTAAATAAAAATCAAATTAACTAATTTATACTAGGAACAAATATATAGATATGTGTGAAGGTGTTTAAGGTGGTAGTACACATATCAGAGCATTTATGTTCTAGGAGCAGTCCAAAATGAAATATTAATTATACAGAACATGAAAGGAAGTTCCTACATATTTGCAGAGCTATCAAAACCGCTATGAGGTCCCCGTGAGCCACCAATTCGAACGTCTACCTAGAACTTGGAGGGGCACAAAATAGCAAACGTGAGTGGGCAAAAACGAAGGTTTGAAAACACATTTCTCTTTTCCAAATATAATAACCCCTCACCGTAAAACCCGTATAATTTCCCATAAAAATAATACTACATACGTATATGGAAATCGTTCTCAAAAGCAGTGGAAACCAAGTATATGCCATGTCTAGTCTCAGCCAACATAGAAATGTAAGCCAGGTGATACTAAATTAGTGTAAATGGTATGTCAGCCGGAGTCACCTAACGTGACTTGTACAGCTGAACCTATAGCTCATAATCTATTCCTACACAAGAGTCGGAACCACCTAATGTGGTCTGTATGATAGGGCTAAGTGTAAATATGTATGCTCAAGTGATACGATCACGTGAAGGCTGTGCGAATAATCATGGGTCACCTATGAGTCGGAACCACCTAATGTGGTCTGTACGATAGGGTTGTGCACCAAACTTGGATCTAAGGTGAGTGTCCGGTGTGGGAGGTGAACATCACGTGAAGGACTATGCCTTGGCCACGGGCGTGAGCACTAACACCAAGGTGCAGGATAATGAGCACTAATTATATCTCAACATAATCATACTCATCGTAATCACTATTGTCATGATGTACTCACCTGGAACTTACCTGGGCATCTGCAGCATCAATGATTAATATGCACATCTATTCTAATGCATGTACAAACATGTAATGCAATTAACATGGCAAATAATACGTAAATCCATTCAAAACAGTTCTTGGAAAATGTAACGCATATATACATAAATATATAGAAAACCAAAAGCCCACTGACTGGTATGTAGCAGGGTCGTAACCTCCGAGTCTTGCCTGGCTACGCTCGTCCTTTGGAACGTCTCACCTATATGTGAAACAACTGATTAAACGTTAATTATAATGCACATATACTAAACCTAGGATTAATTTCTTTTAAATTGCTCAAATGGGGTGTTTGAATATACCATCGTGACCTACTCAACACCATGAACATCCCCATATTTTTAAAATAATTTTTAGAAGTCCCACGCACCGGCCAAGGTACGGCCACACGCGCTAGCCGCATGTAAGCATGTGCCTGGCACATGGACGGAATCTTTAACGTCGTTAGGGAATATTCCGTCAACTTTCACGGAATATGCTTTGTCTTCTGCTGTGGTTCATAGGATTCCGGCGCCACTACGTCGCCGGTTTCTAGAAAAACTTAGAATCTTAATATTTTAGTCGCTTTTCAACCAAATTTCATGATTCTCATATCAAATCCTTGAACGAGAAGAACACATTCATATCTGTTTAAAACCCTAAATTCAACGAGAAGTGGTTAGAATTCTCTTCGACCTCACCGGCCAACTCTGCAACCTTAAAAATCAGTCTAAGCTGACGTCCAAATTTCACCAAAATGGCTCCAATAAGCTAGGGAAGTTGAGTTGAGTCCACTCCAAATCTTAAAATCGTGTAAATCCCCTTTAATCACTTTAAATCAAACTGAACCCTTTGCCGGAGTTCGAGTTCCTTGAGTTTCCGAGGTCTTTTCTTCGAACCAATGGTATGGATGTACTCGTAAAGCCACAAGAAGGATGATGATGCACTCCAATCACTCGATCCGTGAGTGATTTAATGATGTTGAGGTTTGACAGATTCAATTGTACGAACAAAGGAGAGAATTCGAGAAGAGAGGAGAGAGAGAAGGTTACGTGTGTGTGAGTGCGTGTGTGAGCTTGGTTGGCTCCCTAGGAGAGAAATGAGGAGATGGTTTTATTCACTCCCATCTAGATTGGGCAAGGAAATGGGTTGGTACTCAATTGATCTCCAAAAATAATTTTAAGCCCAAATGTTTAGTTGAATCCAAAAGTATAGGAACCTAAGGGATTGGTCTAAGTTTTAGTTTTCTTATTTTAGCCCAATAATATTCTAACGTTCGTAATTCTTTCGTTACGAACCCAAATCGATCCCAACTCGCGTCAACACGTTCGTGCCGTCGAGTACGACCTAATTATGTCAGCAAAAAAATAATTTCCTTCTATGTAGGCACATCCACGTCACTAAACCTCGAGGGCAATATCGTTATTTTACATACTCGGGGATTAAAATATACATAAATTTGGGACGGGCTGTAACAGTAGACAATTAGTTACAAGGTGAAGTGAATGTGCCTTTAAACTAATTATATGTAATTTAAAAAATAGAAAAATGTGATATGGCAAATGATCAAAGCCTCTTAATCAAATCTTAAAAAAGAACAATGTTTAATCTAAAAAGTATTGAAAAATGAAGGGAATTCTAATTTCTCCCACAATAATTTGCACTGTCGTTCACTGGTCTAGAACAAATGTACAAACATACCCATAGACCGTAATGTTAGAGTACCCTAGCCCACTCTTTACAAATCAAAGTTTATAGCAAAATTTAGTAAACTAGGAAAAAAAAACTACTAGGTAGAAACTCAAGAAAATTACACTCTAAATGTCATTTGTAATATCTAATCTAATTTACCCCCACTTCCAACATCAAATCCTATGTTCTATCTGTAATCGACTGCCACATTACACGGCGTCAATGCAAGAACAATCTGGTAAATACTAGAAGAAGAGCTTTGTACCAAAATTTTTGTAACTGATTGCACAGCCGTACCCTCATTTGATCCAAGAGAAATGAGATGAACGCGTCGTATGCAACACCTGTAAGACTAAACTTGTCGAAAACATAAGTTAAAAGATTAAGCTCATGAACCATAAATTTATACAAGCATTAAAATCACAGCACAATAACTAACCCACCCATGAAAGCCATAGAAGAAGAAGCCAAATCAGACTTCTAAACAATGCACCTTCTCCTCTCTTGCAAAATCAAAAGTACTCAAACTAACAATAGGTCTTAGTTCAATATTGAGCGTATATTTTGTGAGTAGTGGCCACTATTTATTATAGATTAATCCTAATAATTCTCCTATTAGAAACACCATAGGATACCAACTATGAATCCAAATCATATCTGAATTACAATCCTACAAGAATTAGGATAGTTTTAAGCTTTCTAGCAAGACTTTTCTATGTCAATTGAAACACTACAACCGGTTATAATATTCAGTTTCATACTCATGTTCTAACATTCTCCCACTTGAGTATGAAACATATTAATCACACAGTCTTTCATATTCATAGAAGTGATCGCCAAACCTTTTGGATAGCAAAAGCTTAACCTCACATACAACTTACCAATGCATTTTAAAGTATGAAACTTAAGAATCCTTTTTGTTACATCACAGAATTAACCATCACAACATACTTAATTTGTACTTTGTAATTATGTGAACGTTGTGTAGCAAAACCAAAACAATTTGCTCCCACTCATCTAGGCCATACTTAACACAACCAAATTAATTACAAGTTAATATCAACTGTATTAACTAACAAGCATTGCAATACACTGAATGACTTATCAGAATCAATACGCTGAATGACTTATCAGAATCAATACACTGAATGACTTATCAAAATCCACATAGGAAACCAAATTCGTGTAGTTTCAATCCTGTTCCTTAGCAATCTTATAATATTCTTATCATATGACCTATTCTAGTTTGAATCATACAAGCTGTCAAAAATCAATACCAACTTACTATCATGCTCATATCTTTATATCTTATAACACCTTCTCACTATAAAAGAGGTTCGTCTACATTATTAAAACCAAAAGGGTAAGCTTATTTGTAAATTCACAAGCTCAATTATTCCATGCTACAGTATGATAAAAATTGCAGTTGATCAAATGAATGGTTCCTACCGTCACCGTCATCTTCCATATTGTATTCTGATGCGATGTAAAACAACACACAAATTAAACCATCTTGTTGACAATTGTAGTATATATGCAAGTAGGGATCGTTCTAAACCGGTGATTAGGAGGGATTGCTAATCTATATAAAATAAACTTAGAAACACTAAATAAAACTTTAAAAACACAAATCTAAAATCAAAACACTTCACTAGATTCAAATGATTCCAACTAAACTAGAATAACTCAAAATAAAACTAACAAATAAACTAAAACAGATTCTAGGGTTGTTTTAGGACGTGAATTGAATTTAAAAGATTCAAATTATGAAAATTAACCAACTCTAAACTAAATTAACTCAAAGAACTCAAAAGAAATCAAATAAAGTAGATTCAAATCAAAGGACATAAATTGTAAAAGGGGGATTGGGTTGTGCTTTTTATTCCTTGAACGATGGTTGTTTCAAGGGCATCTCGATCCAATGATTCAAGAAATTCTTGCGCCAAAGATTCCAAAATATCAATAGGAAAACACGAATGATCATCAACAGGATATTTCATGGCTTTAGAAATATTAAAATCAATAACTTCCCCATCAAATTCCATTGACAATGTCCCTTTGAACACATCGATCTTTGTCCGGGCTGTTTTCATGAATGGTCGTCCAAGCAAGTTTGGCAATGGTGTAGTATGGACTGATTCATCCATCTCTAGAATGTAGAAATCAACCGGGAATACTAAATGATCCACCTGCACTAAAACATCTTCCAAAACTCCTTTTGGATAGGTGTTAGAGCGATCGGCTAATTGAATGATTACACCATCTTTTTTTAGTTCCCCTAAGTTCATAGATGCATAGATTGAGTATGGCATTACATTAATTGATGCACCTAAGTCTACCATGGCATGTTCGAATTTAGTATTGCCAATAACACAAGGAATCATAAAACTGCCCGGATCTTTACATTTAGGGGGTAGTTTCCTTTGTAAAACAGCGGAGACATTCTCACTTACCTAGATAACCTCCTTGTTCGAAATCTTCCTCTTTGTTGTGCATAGTTCCTTCAAAAACTTGGCGTACCTTGGAACTTGCTTAATTGCATCAAGGAGAGGGATATTGACTTGCACCTTTCTAAACGTCTCAAGAATGTCCTTCTCAGCTTCCTCCTTCTTCGATTGCATAAACCTGCGAGGGAAGGGCACATTTGGAGGAACGACGTTAGAAATAATAGAATTTGGAAGTCCCTTACCTGTGATGGACGGCATGGATGGCTTAGGGGACTTAGGTGGCTGCGGCAAGGTTTTGGATCCCTTTGCCGTGGCCTTTGCTTTTTCTTCCTCTTCAATTTGCATCATTTCATCCTCCTTGTGACCTATTTTTGATGATGTAGGACCTGCCCCAACTTCCTTGCCACTTCTTAGCATGATGGCCTGGGCAGATTCGAAGCCACCATTTGGATTTGCAATGGTTGAACTTGGAAGCTTCCCTTGGTCTCTAAATTGCCCTACAAACTCTGCAATTTGTCCAATTTGCTTCTCCAATTGATTTACCCTTTTGTCTTGGTTTTGCATGACCTTGGTTTGATTCTCTTGCCCCTGAGACAAATTGGTTAGCAATTTAAGAAGTGTATCATTATCGAGAGAATTACCTGAAGTGTTTTGGGCAGGTTATTGTTGGACTTGATTTGAGGCGTATGACTTGGTGTAGAACCCCGAAGTTTGCTGCCTAAAGCCTCCTTGCTGTTGGGATTGTTGGGGCTCCCTCCATTTGAAGTTGGGGTGGTCTCTCCACCCTGGATTGTACGTGTTTAAATATGGATCGTTTCGGGGCTGATTCTGATTTTGGAATCCAATGGCATTAGCGCTCTCCCATCCACCATTTTCAATCAATTGGGGACACTTTTCAGAGGAGTGTCCTTGGATGGAACACACGCCATAAACACTAGGTCCTTGCACTTTCATCCTCTCGGCCATCTGTGACACAATGGAAGTAAGATTAGCTAATTGGGTTTCAATATCAGATGAAGAGCTTACCTCATGAACTTGTTGTCGTGGTATGTCTCTTTGGCCAATTCCTTCACATTGTTGTGCATTTAATGCACGGTTTGGAATTAGTGTCTTGGCTGCCATGGGTGTTTTGTCCGCTAACGCACCTCCCGCCGAAGCATCTAGCATTTGCCTTTCGATCGGAAGAAGGCCTTCATAGAAGTATTGAAGGAAAAACTCTTCCTTCATTTGGTGTTGCGGACAAGAAGCAACAAGACTTTTAAAACGTTCATAATATGTTGGAAATGACTCGCCTTGGCTTTGTTGGATTCCACTAATCTTCTTCCTCAAGAGAATGAGTCTCGAAGTGGGGAAGAACTTTTCTAAGATTGCCTTCTTCATGCTCTCCCAAGAGGTGACAGTTCCAGGGGCTAATTCGTACAGCCAATCTTTAGCTTTTTCTAGAAGAGAGAATGGAAACGCTTTCATCTTCAAAATGTTTCCATCGACATTGATTAGGGTCATGCTTGAACACACCACTTTGAACTCCTTCAAGTGCTTGTTTGGATCTTCCATGGACAGCCCATGGAATTTAAGGATGTGGTGCAACAAGTTTGATTTCAATTCAAACTCGTCGATCTTGTTTTCAGCCGCCCTAGGGTATTGAATGCATAGGGGTGCGGTGTTCTCCAATCCCGAAGCTGAGAGCTCCTTGATTGTTCGGTTATCCGCCGCCATGACTTGTGGTTGCTCAACTCCTTGAGCCGTGGGCTCATTTTCCTCTTCTATTTTGTTCTCCTCAAGCTCAGGTTCAAGATTGGATGGTTGAGCCTCTTGCTGTTTCTTTGTCTTCCTCAAAGTTTGCTCTAAGTCGTTGTCAAAGTCCTTTGATAATAAGAAGTCCGAGTAACTTGGGGCGCAAGAAACCGACTTAAAACACTTGTTCTACATCTATAATGAGATAGTAGTGGCACACCTAAGCACTTAGTTTTGATTGTGAGCCTCAAGGCCTATACCTAAGGCCCCACAAAGGCACCTTTCAGAACTAACTATGTCTTGTTTTCCTTGCAAAAATAGCTTGCACACTTGTGTTTTCATGATTAAAATAGCTAGCAACACACATGCTTGGTCTTTGCAAGGTATCTTCTTCATTTTGATCAGATTTTAGCATGTGTTTGAAGCCCTTTCATGCACCAAAATGTCCATCCTTTATGCTCCCCATGCATGCAATCCATTCCACCCCAAAATAGCTCCAAATTGCACCAAAATGCACTTCTTTGCTAACTTTGTTATTAAAACCTATAAACACACGAAAATAGCTTAAAACATTCTAATAAGATGAAACTAATTAAGTAAATGCAAGGAAACAAACTAATAAAGTCACATAGTTAGTTCTGAAAGGTGCCTTTGTGGGGCCTTAAGTATAGGCCTTGAGGCTCACAATCAAAACTAAGTGCTTAGGCGTGCCACTACTATCTCATTATAGTAGATGTAGAACAAGTGTTTAAGTCGGTTTCTTGCGCCCTAAGTTGCTCGAACTTCTTATTATCAAAGGATTGTCATGGATGGATTAAATCCATATTAAGTTCTTTCTTGCCTCAAGATCGAGGACTTTTAGTTATGGTTTTGTATGCTTGAAGGAAGGGTGTCCATAACCCCTTAAGTCATTTGTTTAGTTCTAGATTGGTTTTATATGCAAGAAGATCCATAAAGATAACCGGATCTAGACATAAATGGAACTCTCAAAATAAAACACAAGTTGGAATGACTTGAATACATGCTGGACAAAATGTTAAATAACAAATCTATTAGTTTAGAAGACAAACAAAGAGCACCGGACAAGATTTCACCTTGTCCAGCAAGGTTGAACTTCTCGTAAACATTTCTCTTTGAGTTTGCAAAGGTTGAAAGCTTGAAAAGTAATGGATGGTAAACAAGTTTACCCAAGGGAATCAATACTACGATAGAGTAGCAGAACTTTAAACTAAAGAAAGATGAACTTTCTAGGTAGGCGATGCCTAACAGATTGGAGATATGGTCTGTTTATTGCTTTGGTTTGCAAATCTAGCTTGAGAGAAAAGTTTGTAAGTTTGTTTGTTTAATTGGTTGAGTGTCCTTGTCTCTGGAGCCAATTCCTTCTTTTATAAGTAGTTTAGCCCGACTGCAGTGCTTTGCTCCTTTGCCCGAAAGCATTCTTGAAGGCAGTGAGTCATTCCCTATTTTTTACTTAAATGCCACTGAAAAGTTCTTTTTGGCTGATAGTAAGTTAGTCTCCATCACTTGTCACTTCTATAGGCTATAGGCAAGCAAGTGGCCTATTTGTGGTTGAGAATGCTTCATCTCATCCTTGGGTTTTATGTTAGGCTTCAGATAAATCCCTTTTATTATCCTTGGGCTTCACTCAATTTGACCCAAAGGTCAGATATTAATCTAAACAATGCCTTCTTTAATTATTGTTGAGTTTTGCAGCCCAAGACACTAACAATGATTAAATTGGCGTTGCATGCTTTTCTCGAGTCTTGCACTAATTAAAATGGCCGGTTGCCTTTTGAGACCTTTGCGCTAACCCATGGATTCTATCATTAAGCATCCATTCGCTATATATTCCTCGCTTCATTCGTCAAGTATCCATCAGCTTCTTATTGATCCGAAGGTCGAGCTCAACCATGAAATCAACAATCCTAACTCAGTTTCTGCCCTTTAATTTTTCTATTCCACATAGAGACTTTGGTGCATTTATTCCACAGAGCGGCTTTGTGGATCTCATTGTATCGGATGAGCCAAGTAGATTCTCTGCACTTTCGTAGACAAGCCATCCTAGGATAGTAGCCTTTAATCAAAGATGTAAAACTTTCTAAGTTGATTCTCATGTAACTTCATCATTTAAATTCTTCAATTCACTTTAGCTTGTAATTCCTCTTTCGTAGCTCATTCGTGATAAAGATACAAATTGACTTTTAGATGCCTCATAATGCCTTAAACTTCTTCGATGTAGCAATCCCTAACATCCTATAAGGTTGGACAGTATTTTTTCAGAAACTTGGCATTAACTGAATGTTTCTACAAATTTCCTTCTAAATTGGTCAAGTAATAACCCCCCTTATCCAAAGCTTGGTGAATAATGAAAAGACCTTCGCACGTCGGGCTCCATTTCCCAAAGCCTCTTTCTCCCACTATTCTAAAAATCCTCGCCTAGCACCGCCTAGGCGCTAGGCCCCAATCCGCCGCCCCGATTAATGCTAAGGGCGCCTAGACTTGCTGAGGCGCTGCCTAGAACGCCTAGGCACCCGCTTAGACCACCTAGACCCGCCTAAACACTCGCCTAGGTCACAACTCACTAGACAAAAAATAGATAACTTTCATTTTGTATTTTATTATTATTTTTCAATAAATTGTAAGAGACTTGTTGCATACTTAAATGAACACACATTATATCCTTATTTCACATGTTTTCATTATGTTTCAATACTTCATAATATATATGAATTATATTTTGTAGTTTATGATGAAATTATAAATATTTCAAGTATAAGCTGACACTTATTTACACGAAATATGATTGATTTACTTAAATCCACCTAGTCCGCCTAGGCGCCCACCTAGCCACCTAGGCGTTAGGCCCTATCCCGCCGCCCAACTAGTGCATAGCGACTTTTAGAACCTTCCTAAGGGTAATATTACCTTCCACACAAGATCTTCTTTTCTGAAAGTCTTCAACTTTACCTTTTTGTTATATGCGCGGGCAACAACTCTCTTTCCTTCTTAAATCTTGTTTAGAGCTTCAATTTAGGTTACATTTAAGTCTTCAATTCCTTGACACATAGCTTGAATGTACTCATTACTATGTAAACCTAACTGATTCTGGATTCTGACAGAACTTACATTAATCTCCATGGGAAACGCAGCGTCTTGCCCGAAGGTCAGAGCATAAGGGGTAATCCCAGTTCCTACTCTCTTGGAAGTTCTATAAGCCCATAAAGTGCCTCCCAACCTCTCATGCCATTTTTTTGGATTATCGGCCACCATTCTTTTGATAACGTTTTCCAAGACCTTGTTGTTAGCTTCAGCTTGACCATTCGATTGAGGGTAGTAAGGACTAGACCGAACCATTTTTATCTTGAATTTATTTGCAAATTCCTCAACCTTTTTTGAAATAAAAGATGGCCATCGGTCAGTAACAATGGTCTCGGGCACCTCATATTTGTGTTAGATCTTGGTTTCAATGAACTTCTTGATGGCCGTTAAGGTGATGGTCTTCACAGCTAAGGCTTCCACCCACTTGGTGAAGTAATCCATGGTCACTATTATGAAGGTATGCCCTCTAAAAGGCCAAGGCTTGACCACTGGGTTCATACCTAGGGCACATGTTGGAGAGGTCTATGTCTATGATATTCTTCGTAACCTCGAGCATAAGATTTACTGTATTTTTCCATGTCGACCCAAAAATAACCATACCTCCTAAGCAACCACCTCATTTTGGTTCCAACCTGATAAGCCCCACATAATCCTTCATGAACTTCGCCCATTACTCTCATAGATTCTTCTTGGCCTAAGCATTTTAAAATAGCCGATCAGGAGTTTTCCTCAACAGGTTTTCTTCCCATAGGACATACCTAGTTGCTTGTTGCCTATTCTTCTTGCTCAAAGGGAAGGAAGGATCTTTCAAGTACTAAGTGATAGGTGATCTCCAGTTTATCCTCTCGATCTCCTTAGTTATTAAATCTAGGCTGAATCTTCTATCAAAGACATAGGAGAGATTCCTCTTTTGTACTTCCACTTCTATTTCGAATTTTCTTTCTTGGACTTGTGCTTCAGAGGCTAATTGTGCCATTTCACCAACCATTGCATTTGATTCCCTGGGGATATAGCAAACTGATATCTCCGTGCCCTAATAACTCAATAATTGCATGGCCACCAAGTAATAACCAGTCATACTAATGTGTTTGCACTTGTATTCTCCATTTAATTGATTAATCACCAACTTTGAATCGCCAAACACCTCAACCTCAGTTGCCCCCAACTCTATCAGGATTTCAAGACCAATTATCAACGCCTCATATTCTACTCAATTGTTAGTAGTTTCTTGATAGTCCAAGAGGACCGAATAACAATGATGAATTCCTTTGGGGTTAATGATGACAGTACTGACTCCAGCAGCATTCTAAGTGCACGAACCATCAAAATATAGTTTCCAAATAGTTACCCAGAGGCTGGTTATTCTTTTTATTTCCCCCTAGATCCACTTTTCCCTGCCCGAGAAGATCTTGTTTGGTGGGATCCACACACTAGCCACTTCTAGAGTTCTTGGGATGCTAACAATCTCATCGGGAGAGTCTTGATGCTCAGCCAAGAAATCTATTATTACTTCTCCTTTGACCGCTCTTTGAGGCACATATTAAAAACTGAATTACGATAATGCTAGAATCCACTTCCCAATCCTCCTATTAGCATTGGTTTCGACAGCATGTACTTGATTACATCTATCTTGGCGATGATGTGAAGATGACAAGGCAACGTGTAATACCTTATCTTGATGGCGGTGAAGTACAAGGCTAGGCACAATCTTTCCACTAGGTATATCTTGTTTCTACCTCAGTAAGGATTCTACTGAGGTAATATATTGCTTGCTCATTTCCTTCTTCATTATTTTGAGCTAGCAAGCTTCCCATTGACTTCTCCGAGGCAGAGATGTAAAGCTTCAAAGGCTTTCCCCTTTGAGGTGGCATGAGTATTAGTGGGGAGGCTAAGTAAGCTTTTATGTTGTCAAAAGCCTCTTGATGCAGCGGTCCCCACTCAAATTCTTCGTTCTCTTTTAATCTTAAAAGATGAGTCAGCGGTCGAATCTTGCCCACTAGGTCGGCAATGAATCTCCTCAAGAAGTTTATTTTGCCTAGCAACCTTTGAAGCTGTACTTTGTTGGTGGGTGGAGGTGTCTCCATTATTGCTCGAGTTTTATTTTTGTCAACTTCTACACCTCTTTGATGAACGAAGAATTCCAAAAAGTTGTCCGCTCTTACCCCGAACGCACATTTCTTTGGATTCATTTTTAACTTATGGACCCTCATTCTTGTCAAGGCTTGCTTGAGGTTTACAAGGTGTTGCTCTTCTTTTTTAGATTTCACCACGATGTCATCTATGTATACTTCCATGCTATGTCTAATTAGGTCGTGAAAGATGGCATTCATCGCCCTTTGATAGGTTGCGCCGGTATTCTTAAGCCCAAAGAGCATGACTAAGTATTCGTATGCTCCCGCATGGCCCAGGCACCTAAAAGTTGTTTTGTGTATATCATCCTTAGCCATATTTATCTTATTATACCTGGCATTGCCATCCATAAAAGACAAGATTTTGTGCTTTGCAATGACATCTATGGATAGGTCAGCTGTGGGCATGGGATATTCATCTTTAGGCGTGGCACCATTAATGTTTCTGTAGTCAACACAACACCGTACTGCTTTTGTTATGGCCTTTAGTACAGGCACAATGTTGGCCAACCACTCCACATATTTGGCAGGCCTAATAAATCTAGCTTTCACTAGCCTTTTAATTTCTTCATTGACCTTTTCTTCAATTTCTTTTAACATTCTTCGCGGTGCTTGTTTGACAGGTTTATATCCCTACTTGATAGGCATTCTGTGTTTCACCAAGGTTAAATCTAAACCTGGCATCTCCGTATAGTGCCAAGCAAAACAATCTTTATATTCGTGTAAAAGGTTAACAATTCTTGCCCGATCACCAATCTCCAACAAGCCACTGATCTATTTAGGCCTTGGATCCCTTTCAGTTCCCAAATCAATAATTTCCAACGGATCTTGCACATCTGGTGGTGGCTTGTCTGGTTCCGCACACAAAAACTCAACCAACTCTAGATTCTCAAGCTAGTCTTCTAGCTCATCTAGGTCATATATACACTCAGCCATTTGTATGGCTATTTCCAGTTCTTTCCCAGAAAACTTTTTTTCCTTTCTATTATGGATGCTCAAAGTTTCTTGCTGCCATTCCTTATTTTTTGTCAAGCTTTCCCACTTTTGCTTGTTTTCTCTCCCATACACCAACAACCTTTTGATTAAGGACCTGACTACAATGACTTGGTCCTTCCTTCGTTGTTCTGACATTATTGGTGTAGGGGTGTCGGGACAATGTGGGGTCTATCCTACTCCTCTTTTGTGAGGAACAACCTTTGTTCCAGAAGCTTTTGGGCCATCACCTTAGTCGGGCGGCCGTTCTCATCGGCTTTTGAACACTATAGAATCCCAATACTGGGATTGTAGAAATTAGCTTCTGCTACAATGGTTGTGGGAAGGAATGGCTGTGATTCTGCCTCCACCATTTCCCAAAATCCTATTTTTGTGGCCTTCTCTTCATGGTAAACTGCCACTTGTTGATGTAGGGTAGAGGGACCGGAAAGGCTCTGATAGATCCAATCCCTTCCTAGCAAGGCTCCGTAAGTAGAAGTATAATCCACCACAAAAAAGGCCAACATGATATCCTTGGACCCCAAATCTACCTCCAAAGTTAATATTTCATGGGTCCTGATGATGGCTCCAGAGAAGCTGGACACCATTCTTTTGATCTGCTTGTACGACAACACATTAAATGCAGTCCCTTCATCTATCAAAACCCTTTTAAAGGGTACTCTTTCCAAATGAGCAGTTAGATATATGGGTTTGAGATGATTAGCCAAGGTCATGTTTGGACGGTTGAAAATCATCTTGTCTGAATAGACTCTCTCGGGCAACTCTGTTTTGCCTGATTCTCCATCCCCTGCTTCTTCGACACTAACATGCACCATCATTGGTTCTGTAGCAAAATAATCACCCTCCATTGTGGTAGACTGATCAAGCTCGACACAGAACATGGCTGATAAAACATATGTCATGCTTACGTGGAAGTTGTTGGTCTAGGTAGCTCCTCCTTCTTGCCCTTAATATGACTTCAAAATTCGTCTAACCAGACTTGTGCCTCTTCTGGTAGCATCAATTTGGGCAGCCTTTCTTCCTAAGCCATACCAAATTTTGGCATTTGTTACAGAACCTCACAAAGATTATCGATTAACAAAGGTGAGGGTATTCTTCATTCAGGTGAAATGGTTCCAAAACAAACTAGCTCCAGGCTTTATACTAGCATTATGATCATCACCATGTTCTCATGTGCTATTCTCAAGATCTGATACTTCCCAAGATGAAGGTTTTGTTGCACATGGTCTCCCTTACCCTCGGTCTTGTTATTATCCCTTTCTACTTCTTTCTTACTTCTCCAGCGAAGTTGGCTCCTGCCTCCATAAGGTACTTCTTGAAACTTCACATTATCTGAAGCTTTAGATGTTGTAGGAATTTTTAGGGAGTTCATGTAGGCCTTGTGTTGTCTTTAGACTTTCCTAATCATAGAGGGTCTCATTTCTTTAACAGGTCTCCCATCTTTTCCAACCATATACCATTTTTGCCCGAGTCGGGCTAGATTCTTCCTTGTAACTGGATTTATGGTCAACTCTCTTCTCCTGATGTCTCCCCCTCCATAACTTAGGTGGGGAGGTCTTACGTCCCTTCATATTGGTGTCTTGGCCTCCTTGTCTTCCACTTTTTCAGAGGCTTCATGGTTTCTATAGACCTCTAATAGCTCTTTGGGTTGGGAATCTCCTCCCCATCTCTGGAAAACATTTCTGGACGTTGTCTCTCTTTCCGCTGCCCGCATTACATATATGCGGATCTCTAGCTCTTCTTTCTATTTCCTCTTGATCAACTATTGATCAATGATTGCTCCTGACGCTGGCATTTCTAGTTCGCATTCACACTGGCATTTACTGCACATCACCACTCATTTGACTATAGCTACTTTGGGCTTTTCGGGCAACTTGATAGCTCATTCTGTGAGCCTGTCAGCTGGTCACATTTCAGCTTTTACCTCCCAAGTAGCCTTTCCCTTTCCATTTTCTGCCCATGTTAAGTTGATCATGTTAATTGGGGCATCGAGGAAAATGTCTGCATCAATCATCATGTTAGTCGGGGGTTTCTCTAGTAGCAGTTTTCCTTTGACAATGAGATCTTGTATCCAATCTCTGAACTGGACATAGTTGGCTATGCAGTGGTTGAACGTGTAATGCAACTTGCAATATTTCTTCCCTCTCATCTCTTCTGGTTTGGGCAGCTTCTTGGTGCTGTCGGGTACAAATTACTCTTACCCGCACCAACTCATCGTAGATTTCAGCCGCCTTAGTCAAATCAAATGAGTAGCTCTGATATTTGGGAGGCTTTATAGGAAAAAATCTCCCATCATTCATTACCACCTTCTGGTCTTTAACCGGCTGAACCAATCCTTTCATCATTAAAGATTTGAAAGGAGTAGTCATCTTCACAATGCATATCTCTATTCATTCTCTCCCACGGCCCTCAACCTGCTCCGGCTTAACTCCTTCAAATTCTACATGGTGAATTGTGTCTTTGTTTTTATAAAAATGAGGTGCCTTGGGAGAGTGTTTCACTTATTGTTCCTTTAGCAATAACTTCTCATATTTTGTAGTGGCGATTACCAACTTTTGCAATTCATTGAACTGCACTTCATAAAATTTCTTCCTTAACAACAATCTCAACACTCTTTGAGCAATGGATATGAGCTGTGCGTGGTTAATGGAGAACTGGCACCTCATTCGTGTCCTTCTGTACCTGATCATAAAGTCCTCTGTGGACTCATGCTCATACTGCTTCACCTCCACCAAGTCATTAATGGACATCTCGGGCTCCACCCTATATAACTGCCCGTGGAAAGCCATCACCATTTACCCTTGATTTTCTATAGAATTAGGGGGTAACAGAGAGTACCACTGGGAAGCTAGACTGATCAATGAGTTCCTAAACAACCTTAACTTATAATTGGGATTGTCCTCGAAAGTCACACAATGATTAGAGAACTTGAAAATGTGATATCTCGAGGACACACTACTATCTTTCCCACTAAATGTTGAGAATGCAGGCATCTTGAAGTTCAAGAGAAACGGATTTTGGTCATTGACGTGCTTAGGGTAAGGCTTCTGGTAAGTTACTCTGACCAGCGGGCAAGCTTGTGGTTAGGCATTATAGACCACTATCTTTCTCAACTCAGCCATCTCATCCTTGAGTTGCTGGTTAACAATATTGTTAAGTGGGGTATAAAGAGGTTCCCACTTCGGGCTACGATCGTTGCCCGAGGTAATATCTTTTCTTGGTTCAGGCTTCCTCCATTTAGTCCCTTCTCCCTTATTGACCAATGGTGATAGCCTATAAGGGGGAGGTTTATCCACAGTGGTAGGCTCACTTTTCCCACTAGACTCTCCAATTATATGGGGCATCCCATACCTCTTTATGTTTTGCTCGCTTTACCCCCTATTATCTAGTGAATATAACAGGGGGTCGGGCAACTTTACTTCCGAGATCTGCTCCACTACTAGCTGATAGACTTCAGATCATTTTTTCGTCTTTCCCCTATTCTTTTCTTCCCCTAGTAAAGGAAAAAGGGGAGCCACTAGTTACTTCTCAGGACACGGTCGTCTTAACGCATCCCAGTGATCGCCCCTTGGGGTAGAAAACTCTAGATCTAGCCTTCTTTGCAAAGGAGCCAAGTTTGCTGACTTCTTCCCTGGTCTACAGCGAGATTTTCTCTATACTTCTCAAGACTTGCACCATAGTAGCTTGCAAATCTTCATTAGTGATTTTTCCTCCTGACTTCTCAGATGAAGTCAGGCTTTCTGAAATGGATGATCTTTGTAAGGAGGGTAGATCTTCTGGTCGATATGTTATATTTGATCTGAGTAAATCTTGGGGTGGCCCATATTTTGCACTCCACCTGAAAGTTTGTTCTTTTCTCTTCCTTGGCATACAAGACTTCTAGAATCCCACTGAGCATGCCAAAATTATGTTCGGGTGAAGATTTCCTCCGGCGGGAAGGGTCATCGGCACCTCGGCACAGCTCCCTAGGGGATTGGCATGTTGGTTTGAATGTGTTTGTTGGTCGGGCTCTTGCTAGTTCGTCCATTGCAAGAACAAGACATAGTTAGTTCTGAAAAGTGCCTTTGTGGGGCCTTAGATATAGGCCTTGAGGCTCACAATCAAAACTAACTAAGTGCTTAGGTGTGCCACTACTATCTCATTATAGTAGATGTAAAACAAGTGTTTAAGTCAGTTTCTTGTGCTTCAAGTTACTTGAACTTCTTGTTATCAAAGAATTGTCATGGATGGATGGGTTAAGTCCATATTAAGTTCTTTCTTACCTCAAGATCGAGGACTTTCAGTTATGGTTTTATATGCTTGAAAGAAGGGTATCCATAACTCCTTAAGTCATTTGTTTAGCTCTAGATTTGTTTTATATGCAAGAAGATCCATAAAGATAACAAGATCTAGACATAAATGGAACTCTCAAAGTAGAATACAAGTTGGAATGACTTGAATACATGCTGGACAATATGTTAAATGACAGATCTATTAGTTTAGAAGACAAACAAAGAGCACCGGGCAAGATTTCACCTTGTCCAGCAAGGTTGAACTTCTCGCAAATGCTTCTCTTTGAGTTTATAAAGGTTGAAAGCTTGAAAAGTAATGGATGGTAAACAAGTTTACATAAAGGAATCGATACTACGAGAGAGAGAGTAGTAGAGCATTAAACCAAAGAAAGAGTAATAAGGGCTTCATCTCATCCTTGGGCTTTATATTGGGCTTCAAATAAATTCCTTTTATTATCCCTGGGCTTCACCCAATTTGGCCTAAAGTTTAAATATTAACCCAAACACACATCATACAAGCATCTATGCAACTTTGCTAGTTTATTATCGAGTTCAAACATACCAGAACAAGAAAAATGCTCTCCAAAACATCAAATCAATAAGGAGAGTCTCTCCCCACCGAGAAAAAGAAAGGGAAAAACACATGCTCCATAGATTGCTTATTCCATTACTATGTGTAGACCTGGCATTCGTGTCGCGTTTCCCGTGTTCGTGTCGTTTTCGTGTCATACCCGATATCTTAACGGGTCGTGTCGTGTAACACCCGTTAAAATAAATGATAGGAGCATATTTATGCAACTTAGTAAGCTTGTTTTCTTGGATTTACGTTGTTAGTACTTAGTTATTTTAGTATTTTTAAGCTATTTTCGTGTGTTTGTAGGTCCAAAGGGTTAAAGTAGCAAGAAAGTACATTTTGGTGCATTTTGGAGTAGTTTTGGGCATTGGATGGTTAACTTATGCTTGGAGCCAAGTAGATGGACGAAATTGAAGATCAAAAGAGGCTAGAAGGGTGTTAGAAGTCAAAAGAAGTCAAATTGGAAGCTTGGAAGACAAGGAAATACACAAATCAAGCCTCTTCTACCAAGGTGGCGCCTTGTCCCCCCTCCCCCTTTGTCCCTTCCTTGTGCCTTCCTTGTGCAACATTTCCCCTTATCTTTTCCTTCTAAAAAACCTGAAAAACCCCTTTCCTACAAAGAAGGCGCCTTGTTCCCTGCTTGTCTCCCCCTTGTTTCTCCCTTTGCCGCACCTTTTAAACACCTTCCCTTTTATTTCTTCCTTGTCGCATAAGGGGAATTCCTTTCTTCCCTATGTTGTGTTTTAAATCACTTTCCCCTTTTCTTTTAAGCATTGCCACATAAACCACCCTTCTCCCTATAGGATTCTTACTTTAATTTCCTTTTTCTTGTGGATTTTGGATTAAAACATGTGAACCAAAATAAGTAAGGCTTTGTTTTCCAAAACCCTATACATAATCCACTCATTGCCGCATTCTAGACATCCTAACATACACTACACTTTCTGCCACACCACTCTACACATCCATTCATCATCATTCAACCTTTCAGCCATTCTCTCATACAATTCACACCCTAAACTCATCACCAACCCTTGTGCCGCAACAAAGAAGAAGAATGAGGACCTTGGGACGTGTTTGGCATTCAAGTTGGATTGCTAGAGCATTCTTAGGTGTAATCCATCTTGTGTTTTTCAATGTTTAAGTTTGTTTATCTTTGTTTTGCGAACATGAGGAACTAAAACCCTTTTTAGCTAGGGGAAATTCAATACCATGAACATATTTGCAATATGAATTGATTACTTCCAGTTGTGATTTTATGAATCGTGAATGCAATTTACTTAACTGTTTGATTCAAAACTTATTCTTGTTTGTTGATTAAGGGAAGGGTGCACACTTAGTTTGCATGCATGAATCTGATGCTAGAATGTAAGGGAGTTTCACCTAATAGTTACAAACTTATATTCACAAGTAGTGGAGGTTGCTAGTCACAATCGCGTTAGGTAGATTCCTAGCAGGAGTATCATGCTATTCACAGTTACGAATGTCTTGTCAATACTTATAGTTTTCACAAAGCTTAATGATCTTTGATTGTATCTCTATTATGCTGTTCATGTAGGGAACTTTTGAAGAATAATTTGGTTGACGATGCATATCCCATCCAATTCAACGACTTAAGGAAAACTTGAGGGTTAATTAGTGTTGTTCATGGTTAATATGGGGTGTTGAGATTCATGGTTTATTGAAAAAGCAACTAGAGATCAATTTGTATGCAAGTGTGTCATGTGTGGAGAAAAACCCTCTAGCTAGTCCATCATCCATCCAATTTTACCCAATTTTGTGCCAAATCTGTTTTAGTCTTTAATTTACTTGTTTTTACTTTAAATTCGTCAAAACCCAACCCCCCTTTTATAACTTGTGTCTTTTAGTTAGAATCTGCCCTAATTGGTTTCTTTTGAGTCTTTTGAGTCAATATAGGTTAAAATTGGTTTGTTTTCATTGTTTTGAGTTTTTATATTTCAAAATTCGTCCAAAATCATCCCTAGAGTCTGTTTTGAGTTATTTGACTCTAGTTAAGTGTCTTTAGCCTAGTTTTGTGTTTTTAAGTCTTGTTTAGTATTTTAAAGTCAGTTTTGCATAGATTAGTAATCCCCGGTCTAGAATGATCCCTACTTGCATCTTTACTACAATTGTCAACAAGAGGGTTTAATTTGAGTGTTAGTTTATTTCACACCAATAAACGGGTAAAATGCCCCGACCCGATAATATTAGTAGGTAATATGACCCGACCCGTTACCCGTTAAGGAAAATATATTTTAAACCAATAAATAATCAAATGAAAAACATTATACTAAATAAGTATATAAATACCATATTATCATATTCAAAACATAAAAACACATTTGTCTTTCAAGCATTACATATTTACATACCCAAAATAAGAGCATAATAAAAAATAAAAAAAAATATTAGAACATTACAAAATATCAAATATTCAAAAGATTTGCCAAATTAAGGGAGTTATGTTTCAAGGTTTGGAACCTTGCACATTTTCTTACAATCAAACTCTTCAATTTTCATCAATCACCCTAGGAAACGGTATTGGAACTTTAGCTTGATATATTGTCTTCAAGACTTATATTGATGATATTTTCAGTGAGGCTTTCTACATTAGCACTCTCTTCTCATTTATCCTATGCTATTGTTTAAGTAAAGTCTTTAATAGTTTTTTAATTAATGTAGAAGTGTGAAAAATATAGAAAAATATAGAAAAGAATATAAACGCTTGTAATGACAAGCTTTGCAACTTTCATAAAAGGCTTAACTTTGAAATGTGCCACTATAATCATATAAATCATAGATCAAAATTTAACCGTCGATTGTTGTTTACATTTATACTTCATTTTTCTCACCAAATTTTGTATTTTTCAAATTTTATTTTTTGAAAACAGGATCTATTAAAGGATATAGGAAGATGAACGGTTCGGGTCGTTAATATTATGTTCGGAGTTTTACCATTAGTGAAAATATTGCTTGGTGTTTATAAAGTCTCTACAAACTATATAACATCGATTCATATTTAATTAACCGTAAATATGGGGACGTGATATCAAAGATCCGAACCTTTCATCTTCCTACATCCCCCAGAAGATTATGTTTTCAAAAAACAAAATTTAATAAATGAAATTCAATATAAAGAATAAAGCCTAAACAACAATCGACGGTTAAATATAAATTTAAGGTTAATGGATTATAGTGTCAGCTTTCGAAGTTGACTCCTTCACAAAAGTTGTAAAGCTTGTCATTGTATATTTTTTTTATACATTTCTTACATTTCTACAATAATTATTATTAATTTTATTACTTTTACACTCAAATAAAAAATACTATTCATGATGGTTTGGAGGGTTTTAAAAATCTAAATGATAATGTAAGTGTAACCATTGTTTACTTGTGGAAGGATGATGAATCACGAGTATTTATATATTCTTTCACATTTTTCATACTTGCAGGGATATCTTATTGCCTATATTAATACTATACTAGTTGATTTTAATTTTGAACAACATGTTAAGTAAAATTTATCCTATTAATGATAATAAGAAACTTTCATAATAAAAATAAATAAATGAATAAAACTTAATTTTTTTAAAACTTATTTAGAATAATAATACTAAAACATATATATTTAATATAGAATATACCAATATATACAATATGACTATTGTATTTTATAATAATTTTTTAATAATTAAACTTTAAAATTATAATTTATTTTTCTTAACGGGTCGAAACAGGTTACCCATGTGACAGCATGTCCCGAAATTCTATTTTTCGAGGATGTGAATTGACAATTTTGTCCTTGAGCGTTGAGGTACGTTTGTGGAATTAATTAATTTTTGGTCCAATTGTATTAATTCCTACATTCTAGGGACCAATTGGAAACTAGGAAATTGGAACTTGTGATTGGTGGCTTTTGGTCCACACACACAAACCAACATCCTCACTTTCTCTCCCTCACTCCTGTACTCCCTTCTCTCTCTCGAACTCATTCTCTCTCTCTTCCTTTTTGGTACGGACGCACCCAAAACCCATTCAAACTTTGCAGATCGAAGGATCCAAGGTTACCATTGGATTGCTTGGGACCTCACGAGTTCATCGACATCAGTTTCAGGTAAGGATTGATTCGTTTTCACGTCGAACTATTAACCTCCGACTTTGGTACTATTCATCAACTTTCATGTGTGACGTTTTCAGTGAATTCTAAGCTCACAGGGAGCTTTGTGAGGTCCTCTAGAAGCTCGGAGAAGTTCGTTGGGCAAATTTGGACGTCGGGAAGCCCCAAATCGGAGTTTGGCCGATTTTTCTATAAATTTCACGGCAAGATCCTATGAGTTTTAGGTCCTAAAACAGGTATAACGTCGTTCTACTCATCTCAAGATTTCCATTGGTACAAATTTCAAAGAAAATGGTGAAGAAATGAATGAGATATAGCGATTGGAAAAATTCCCAGTTTTCCAGCGACGGCGACGGCGATGGTCGCCGGAGCTGAAGGTAGAAGATGAGAGAATATTCCGTTAAGTCTAACGGAATATTCTAATGGCGTTAGGTCACGCCGTTAAGTTTTATTAAAGGACAAACGGAATATTCCTGATGGCGTCAACTGGCGCCGTCAGTGTGCAAGTCACATGACCGCGTGTGGGGGTGCGTAGGTCCGTGCACTCGCCGGCGCGTGGCAAGTAGGACACGTTGGTATATTCAAATGTCAAAATTGATCAACGTATGAGAAGTTATTTCTAAAGTTTCGTTTATGTACGTTAAATAACGTTTATTCAGTTACTTCTCATATAGGCGAGGCTTATCCCGAGGACGAGCGTAGCCAGGCTAGACATAGGGGCTACGACCCGACTATTTATCAATGAGTGGGTAGTTTGTTTTCCGTACATACTTATATATATTGCTATTTTCTCAAAAAATGAATTTAAACGATGAAATGATTTGAGATGTCTTGCAAGTATCTATTTATTTTAACTATGCATTAGTACTTGCATATAATTGTGACGGTGTTGCGGACGCACATGTAAGTATCAGGTAAGATTCTATACTAGTTATGATGAGAATGAAATGATGTGATGTGATACAAATGAATGAAATGATGTGATTTGAGCTCATACACCTGCACATTTATATTAGTGCTCCCGCCCAGAGTTAGGGGCACAGTCATTCACGTGTCGTTCACCTCCCACACCGCATGCTCGCCTTGGATCGAAGTAAGTGAACAGTGTTGTCGTATAGACCACTATAGGTGGGTTGGACTCGTAGGTGACCCGCGAATCATTCGCACAGTCTTCACGTGATTGTAGCACTAGAGCATTCTTATATTGATACAGTGATGTGATAGTGACCTCATGAGGATATTGATGTATGTGCAGAGTATATATATGATGAGATTGAGATGTTATGAGCTATATATATATGCAGCCGAGGACTAAGATGATTATCAGATACTATTCGCATCACAGATTTACAATATGAGCATACAGTTAAGATATTAGTTATGATACTTTTGCATGGCATATCTACAGATATTTCCACCATGATTTTGAGATATACATGTATATGAGTATATTTTATTTCTGGGTGTGTCAGTTTGGTATCAGAGCCTAGTTTGGCAGTCCTGCATAGCTTGTGAATATTCAATCATCATAGTGTTTCTGTCAGAACTATGCCGCCTCGTAGAGAGCCACGTCGTTCAGATGAGCCTAGTTTCCCTGATATAGCTCAGTTAGCAAAAGCTATTGTTAGTGTTATTCAGTCTGTAATTCGCCTCCTCAGCGGACTCCTTGGAGTGAGAGTATAATCTAAAGTTGCTTACCTTTAGGGGTAATGAAGGCCATGAGGGGTTTGAGCGTTGGCTCAATCAGATTAAGAATACTTTTAGGCTGATGTGGAGCCATGGGAGTTTTCCCGATGATAAGTGGATAGAGACCACTGTTTGGCTTTTGGACGCATAATCGGCATCCTAATGGAAACAAGAAACTTACGGGTGGAAGCCCAAGGAGATTCCCGACTGATAGAATTTTTAACGGTCATTCTATAAGAGATTTATATCCCAGCATATCTAAATCGTAAGAACAGGAGTTCACAGATTTGAAACAAGGGAATTTGTCTTTTAATGAGTATTAAAGGATGTTTACTGATTTGTCTCGTTATGGTTTAGAAACTGCTACTATTTCAGTTGAGATGCTTAGACGCTTTAAGCTGGGTATTAAGAAGAAATGGCGTTCGATGGCGACCATTTACCCTTATGATACTTATCAGGAATTCTACGAGACTTTGTTGAGGAATGCGAACTCTGAGAACATGCCTAGTAATAGTGAGAATGAAGAAGGAAAAGATAGTAATCAGAATAAGGATAAGGATAAAAGTATTGGGTAATCATCTCAGAGATCTCGCTAGACTCAGGATTTTAAGAGATACGGAGCTAGTTCTAATTCTTCCAGCGAAGGTTTTAGCTCCACAGGTCAGAGAGGACTTGGTAGGCTTTTTAGGAGGTTTCAGATCCCAGAGGCAGGGGAATTCTGGTAGAGAAAATGCACCCTTGTGTCGTAGGTGAAATAATCGACATTTTGGAGTGCGTCGAAGAGGTAGTAGTAGGTGTTATACCTATGGTCAGGACAGAGGCGTAATTCTCAAGCATGAAGAGTTCACGCCAACAGAGTTAGAGGAAGACAACAAGCCCAGGAACGTGTTAACCACATATCACTGCAAGATGGTAATATTACACCCTCGGGAATTATTACTTACTTATCGATACAACCGTGAGTTATCAGTATTGCGGGCTGCAGACCGTAATATTAGTAACTTATTCGTTGAATTCGTTAAGCAAGTAACAGGTAAGTCATTCGATGTTAGTATGGTGTTTTTCATGGTGCCCAGTGATTGTGGAAGATATAGTTATGTCAGCAAATCTTACCCCGTTAGATATAGTGGACTTCGATGTTATTCTAGACACAGATTGGTTGCAGTATAATCGTACCGATATCGATTGCTACGGGAATTAGTTACTTTCCATCGTCTTGGATTACCAGAGGTTACTTAGGTTGGTGAGCGTAGTGGAGTCAGGCATGGAATCATTTCAGCAGTGAGAACCAAAAAGTTATTAAAGAAAGGTTGTTATGAGTACTTGACTCACGTAGGTACTAAATGATGATGCTTCCGTTAGCGTGGAGAAACGTTAAGGTGGTCAGACATTTTTCTGACGTTCTTCCTGATGATCTACCTGGATTTACCGCCAGATCGCGATGTAGAGTTCACCTTTGATTGTTACTAGGTACTAATCATATTTCTTTAACTCTTTATCGTATGACTTCTGCCAAGTTAAGAAGATTGAAGACATAGTTACAGGAATTGGTTGATAAAGGTTTCATTCAACCTATTACTACACATTGGGGAGCCCCAGTCCTATTTGTTCGGAAGAAAGACGGTACCTTGAGATTGTGTATTGATTACATGCCAATGAATCGGGCAACGCATATATACGATCCTGTTGATCAACTTTGAGGTGCTTATGTGTTTTCCGAGATCGATTTGAGGTCGGGTTGCTATCAGTTGAAGATCAAGAGTGACGACATTCCTAAAATTGCTTTTAGGACTTGTTATGGTCACTATGAGTTTCTTGTGATGCTCCTCGGATTGACGAATACACCAGTAGCTTTCGTAGGATTGATGAATAAGGTATTTTAGTAGTATTTGGACAGATTCGTCATTGTCTTCATTGATGACATTCTGGTGTTCGACATCTTACTTTGGTGTTAAAGAAGCTGAAGGAACACAGATTGTATGCTAAGTTCAGTAAGTGCCAATTCTGGCTACGTCAAGTTGCATTCTTAGGGCACGTTGTTTCAGCTTAAGGTATTCAGGTAGACCCTCAGAAGATAGCAGCAGTGGAGAATTGGGAATAGCCGCGAACCGCCACTGATATGTTGAGTTTTCTTGGCTTAGCAGGTTATTACCAACGATTGTTAAGATTTCTTAATTATGGCTTTACCACTAATGAGATTAACCAGGAAGGAAGTTAAGTTCGAGTGGGATGATAATTGTGAGCAAAGTTTCCAGCAGCTGAAGTATTATCTCACTCATGCTCCTGTTTTAGCTCTTCCTGATGATGATGGTAACTTCAAGATTTACGGTGATGCTTCATTGAATGGCCTGCGTTACGTTTTGATGCAGCATGGTAGGGTGATTGCTTACGCTTCGCGTCAGTTAAGGCCTCACGAGATGAATTACCCTACACATGATTTAGAGTTGGCAGCCGTTATATTTGCTTTGAAGATTTGGAGACATTACCTTTACGATGAGAAATGCAAGATCTTCTCAGATCATAAAAGTCTCCAGTACCTGTTCACTTAGAAAGATTTGAATCTTCGTCAGTGGAGATGGATAGAATTGCTAAGTGACTATGATTGCACGATTCAGTATCAACCTGGTCGTGCAAATGTGGTAACTGATACTCTTAGTAGGAAGCCTCGAGGCAGAGTTAACACTTTCCATGCGAGCCGTGTTCCTCTTCTTGCAGAGTTGAGATCGACAGAGTACAGCTAGAGTTGAGAAATTATGTGGTAGATGATCGAGAAAATGCATTACTTGCTAGTTTCCAAGTTAGATTGATCTTGATTGATCGTATTCTTGAGGCCCAAATGAGTGATGAAGATACTCAGAAGCTTATTCGTTTACGAAATGATGGTAAAAAGAAAGACCTCCGAATTAGAGAATCAGATGGTGTACTTATGTAATAAGGTAGGATGTACGTACCTGATAATGTAGAGTTAAAGAAAGGTATCTTGGACGAAGCGCATATTTCTACTTATGCGATGCATCCCGGAGGAACTAAAATGTATCATACCATTCGACCGTTTTACTTTTGGCCGGGTATGAAAAGAGATATTGCTAAGTATGTCAAAAAGTCAAAGCCGAAATGAAGAAGCCATTTGGAGTGATGCAGCAGCTTCCCGTTCCACAGTAGAAGTGGGAAAATATTATTATGGATTTTATGTACAAGCTTCCTCGTACACAGAATGGATATGATGGAGTTTGGGTGATTGTTGATCGACTCACTAAGTCGGCGCATTTCATTCCTGCGAGGGAGACGTTTTCCTTGAATCGATTGGCTGAGTTATTCATAGCGAAGATTGTAAAGTATCATGGCGTTCCAGTTAGTATTATCTCAGATCGTGATCCTCGTTTCACTTCTAAGTTCTGGATAGCATTCTAGGAAGTTTTTGGTACGAGATTACCTTGCAGTACGGCATATCACCCCCAAACAGACGGTCAATCAGAGATGACGATTCTGACATTGGAGGATATACTGAGATCTTCGGTTTTGCAGTTTAGCGACTCATGGCATCATCGTTTAGATTTGATGGAGTTTGCCTATAATAACAGCTTTCATTCGAGTATTGGTATGGCACCGTTCGAGGCACTTTATGGCTGGCCTTGTCATACACCCTTGTGTTGGTCAGAGGTTGGCGAAAGAGTTTTAGTAGGCCTTGAGATAGTAGAGGAGACTACCCAGAATGTTCAGGTTATTAGGGCTAACGTAAAAGCGTCCCAAGATTGCCAAATGAGTTTAGTAGATAGGCCTGCAACTGACCGAGTGTACAAGTTAGGTGATTGGGTATTTTTGAAGTTATCGCCGTGGCAAGGTGTTGTACGATTTGGAAAGAAAGGAAAGTTGATCATAGGTACATTGAGTCCTAGGTACATCGGACCTTATTTGATTACCAAGCGAGTCGGTGAGGTGGCTTACAGGCTTGAGTTGCCATCAGAGTTGTCTAAGGTACACGATATGTTTCATGTTTTGATGCTTCGACATTATGTTTCAGACCCGTCACATGTGATTCCTCATCAACCCTTATATATCAGTTCAGATTTGACTTACGATGAGGAGCGGGTAACGATACTTGATTGGAAAGATAAGGTGTTCAAGAACAAGACAGTGCATTTGGTAAAGGTCTTATGAAGAACTCACGCATCAGAAGAAGCGACTTGGGAGACCGAGGACAGGATGAGAGAGATGTATCTGAGGTTGTTTTATGGATACTGAAGGTAGAATATGAGAGAATATTTCGTTAAGTCTAACAGAATATTCTAACGGTGTTAGGTCACGCCGTTAAGTTTTATTAAAGGACAAATGGAATATTTCGAGGAATATTCCTGACAGCGTCAACTGGCGCCGTTAGTGTGCAAGTCACATGACCGCGCGTAGGGGTGCGTAGGTCCGTGCACTCGCCGACGCGTAGAAGCCGAAAAAATTATTTTGAAAATTTATGGGTGTTCGTGATGTCGAGGTATATTCAAATGTCAAAATTGATCAACGTATGAGAAGTTATTTCTAAAGTTTCGTTTATGTACGTTAAATAACGTTTATTTAGTTACTTCTCATATAGGCGAGGCCTATCCTAAGGACGAGCGTAGCCAGGCTAGACGTGCGGGCTACGACCCGACTATTTATCAGTGAGTGGGCAATTTGTTTTCTGGCCATACCTATATATATTGCTATTTTCCCAAAAAATGAATTTAAACGATGAAATGATTTGAGATGCCATGCAATTATCTATTTATTTTAATTAGGCATTAGTACTTGCATATAATTGTGACGGTGTTGCGGACGCACAGGTAAGTATCAGGTAAGATTCTATATTAGTTATGATGAGAATGAAATGATGTGATGTGATACGAATGAATGAAATGATGTGATTTGAGCTCATACACCTGCACATTTATATTAGTGCTCCCGCCCAGAGTTAGGGGCACAGTCTTTCACGTGTTGTTCACCTCCCGCACCGCATGCTCGCCTTGGATCCAAGTAGGTGCACACTCCTATCGTATAGACCACTATAGGTGGGTTCGACTCGTAGGTGACCCGCGAATCATTCGCACAGTCTTCACGTGATTGTAGCACTAGAGCCATCTTATATTATTAATACAGTGATGTGATAGTGACCTCATGAGGATATTGTTGTATGTGCAGAGTATATATATGATGAGATTGAGATGTTATGAGCTATATATATATGCAGCCGAGGGCTGAGATGATTATCAGATACTATTCAAATCACAGATTTACGATATGAGCATACAGTTGAGATATTAGTTATGATACTTTTGCATGGCATATCTACAGATATTTCCACCATGATTTTGAGATATATATGTATATGAGTATATTTTATTTATGGGAAATTATACAGGTTTTACGGAAAGGGGTTACAGTGATTTGAGGACAAAATTGTTTTGAAAAAGATTTGTTTTACTGACCCACTCAACTTTGTTTTTCGCCCCTCTAGGTATTAAGTAGTGTTCGTTGGTGGCATACGAGGATCTCCTGGACGTTCTGACAGAATTCACTCATGTAGGATCACTTGTGGGTGTTAATTCCATTTATTACTTTCTGCTTGACTGCATGTAGGCCATTTATGCTCTGGTTTTGTAAAAGCACCTTAACTCTCGCACTAGCACACTCTCTTTTATTGGATTGCTAGTGGCTTGGTTTTAGTTGGTTCGTATCTTTCTAATCAATCTCGTTTCCGCACTGCGCACATGGTTACGTCACGCTCACGTGTAGGCCAACACGACCCACTTTCGGGTCGGGGCGTGTCAAACCACGTGTTACCCGTGTGTATACCCGTTCTTAACGGGTCACACAATAATGACCCGATTAGGTATCGTGTTTAGGCCTGGCAATTCCTGACACGACCTGATAACCCGATACGACACGAAATTAACACGTGTTCGGGTCGACATGATAACGAATCGGGTCGTTATCGGGTAACCCGATAAGCATCTGTTAAGATAACGGGTTGATTCGGATATACATGTGGGTAACACGATACACAATAAGCAGAATATTAATTTTATAATTTTATAACCCTAAACAAATACTATAATAATTATATATATTAATTTAACAATTTTATACCCCTAAAAACTATAATAAATAAATATATATATATATATATATTAAATTAACTATAATAATTATAATAAAGGGTCTTTTGATATGGGTCCAAAATTGGACCTAAATCAAAAGTAAGTACACAATTTTAGGCTACAAAAATTGGAGCTAAATCAAAAGTAACTAAAAGTAATTTTGGGTGTATTTAAAAATTTCTTATTTTCTTTAAACCTCATAAGGTCGAAATTGTCATTGCATAGTAGGTTACATAAGCTACTTAATATTAAATTTTAATGTGAAGTGCATTCCACATTATGTGGGGTGCTAATAAAAAAGTCATAAAAATAATTTTTTTTCATATCAATTTTGAACTAATCTTTCTGATTAGGAAAATTTAAAAGTTTTATTAAAAAATATATAAAAAATTTATTCTCTCTAGTTAAAAATAAATAAAAGAATAAAAGTTTTACTAAAAATAATTAGCATATAAATTAAATTAGTTTAAATAAGGAAACTTTAGTAATTACATTAGTTATCATTCCGATTCGTGTGAATTGGTAAACTGTTTATATAGATCAATGTCATTCCTACTCCGATTCTAGACAATTTTAGTGAATAATTCTAACGAGAATTTGATTATGATTGCACCTTATTTTATTTCCTCCTCAGTTTAATTCTTCCCAATCTGATTAAATCCATCCGACCATTCAAAGGATTGACTTGCAACCTCGAGGAAGCAACATAACAACCTTATCCATACTAACAAAAAAAAAAGAGAGAGACCTAAATTACGAATTGAATCACCAAAAAAAAGAGACCTATTGAATCACCCAAATTGCATAACCCCAATTTTATAAAGGTAGAAAACTTAAATCAGCTAAACGGAGAATTTAAACCTAAAATTCAAAATCCCAATTTAAAAAATGCAGAAAAGTTGATGAGATACCTACCATTACGATTGGAGTGGATGAAGTCTAGCGATGGAGCAACGCTGCAGCAGACGGAGATCGAATTGGGGGTTGATTGGATGGCGGTTTGAGGAGAATGGAGAGAACGATGGTGGTGGTGGAGGAACAATGGAGGACGGCGTTGTGGGAGACAGAGAGAGAAGAGATCGAGTGGAGGGGTGAAAGAAAAGGGAAACATCGGGTGGTAGAGTTTGAGTTCAAATCATGTAAACCCAAAACCCTGCATGGCCTTTATGTGACCTATCTTTGATAAAATCGATGGCCAATTATCCCTCAAAGTAGGTAAGTAGCAACAAGGCCACATAGTATTTCCAACTCAACCACGTGGTTCAAAAAAAAAAAATTGGTTCAATTCGGTTCGGCATATAGTGAACCCTTACAGTTTTCAGTTTTGTATCGAAACTAAAAAAAATTAAATAAAATCGAATCGACTAGTTTTTTCCGGTTCAAGCCAGGTTCAATTTCAATTCCCAGTTTATTTTGCCTAGGCCTAAATGCTACCCAAACTATTAATGTGGATGCAAATTTCCGCCGCTTTCTTTTTTGACAAAATTGCACCTACAAAACAATTAACACATTTGGGTATTTTTTGGGGTGTAATGGGTGATTTAATTGGTGATTAATGGGTTAATTAGGAATTAATCCATTAATTACCCAATTAATCTCCATTTATATGGAATAATTTGTAGGTTAACATGGATGAATGTGTAGGTTATGAAGTAATTACTTAAGATGAGGATGGATGAGATAATTTGGAATTGGTTACCTTTTTTGGACACTTTTAACTTGGTTGAGGGATGATTGCTCGCTGCTCGCGCGTAGGAATATTAGTATGCCTCAAGGGTATTTTTGTCTTCTTTTATCTAAAAATCCACGTGTCGCCTTGTGATTATTTTTGGCTCCACACCTGTTGGGCTGCTCGTAGGAAAGGGCAGCATGTGTAGAGATTTTCTTGTTTTAGGAAACTTAAGACTGCTTCCTATTTTGATGTAGATTCCTTTTTTAATAGGAAATTAGATCCTTCTATGAAAGGGAAATAAATTTCTCTCAAAGCCTATTTAAGTCCACCTTAAGTGGGTTATTAAATCAACTTTGGAAAACGATTTATTCTACCCTACAAGAGAGAGAGAGCTTAGAGGATATTTGTTCCCCTTTTAGCAGTCTTTTACATTTTACCCGTGCAAAGTACCGTCTTTCGTTACTTTCTTCGTCTTCTCCGTGCTGCACTGATGTAATTTTTCTTGTCTTCTTCTTGGATAGTGCTATTGCGGGGTAGCTGTCAGGGTGGTACGACACGTCAGCTGGCAAGGGACAGGAATCGGCTCGGCATAAGCCGAGGAGGTGTTGTGGCAGAGACCACTACTTTAGGCTGCTCGGTTTGGCTAGAGCCAAGGGCAGCTTGTGCAGCTGGGGTCACGGATTATGGCTTTAGGGCGCAATGTTAGGCGAGTCGCACAGCTCATATCCTTTGGACTCTTGAACTTGACACGGGTTAGGCCGACAATTGGCAAAAATGAAGAAGTCGCAGGCCTCATGAGCTACTAGAATGCTGGGCATGCATGCTTCTTACCTGCTAGTCTGAGAGAAAAAATGAGAGAAAAACCAATATAGGTTGAGCTCCCCTGCTGAGTACCATGAATAACGTTGGCTGCTTAGTTATCTTCGCTGGGAAAAAAGTGGGCTGCTCCCGAGAGATGAGATGAATAGGATTAAGGCGGATGCATTAGCTCGCCCAACCGCTGTTGTGGATCCCGCTGCAAGTGAATGTGGGAAAAAAGATCTTCCCTGCCTACTCAAGAGATGTCGACTGAGAAAAAACCAAAGACTTCTACCGCTACTTGCAAAGGTTCGTCGGCTGCCCCCAAGCTTGTGATTGACTTAACTTTTTCCAAGGGACGAAAGATGGGGTTGCTAGAACTAAGCCAGTGACGGCTGACATGCCAAAGATGGTTAGTTCGATTGCTGATAGGGTTGCTCAGCGTAGAGGTCATGTCATGCCTCTAGTGCCAAAGTCTGTACCAATATGTCCGTCAGGAGCTAAGTCTGGTTCACCTTTAGAAATGCTTGGTATTATAAAGAGCGATAAGGTGGACAATGCTGCTGAAGTGGCCCCAAGGCCCACTCATCTTGCTACTGAGACTGAATCGCCTGTTGGGAAGGAAGAGACTGCTCGCATGGGCAGCTACTAGAAATCCACTAAGCCTGCTTCTGGGGAGGCTGCTGAGATCTATGCGTTTTTGAAACTAAATCCGCTTGAAGACATAGACGCTTGTGCCAGGTTTATCGATGAGATCAAAGGGTTTGTTGGCCCGAGTTTCTTTGCAAAGCATACAACCGAGTATAGGAGGACTGCTCTGCTAGCCATGATGCAGAAAATGGAGATTCTGGCAGCCAAGTCTATGTTCCTTGATCAAGAGGATACCAAGGCTGCCAAGGAGGTGGCAAAGGCTATGGCAGCTGAAGCTTATTCTTCTGCCAAGAAGATCAAAATGGTCTAATGTTTCTACCCCCACTTCTCTACAGCTTGAGATCGCTCACCAAGAGGTCGTAGACTTGAAGACTAGACTTCACGCGATCCAACTTAAAGTATGAAACTGCAGAGAAGAAGATCAAATGTCACATACCTCAGATTCAAGATCTTGAGCATGCCATTTTTTAGCGTTGTTCCGCTGCTTATGCAAAGGATGAAGAGTTGATTGCTGTTTATAACCAAGTGATCCACTTCAACAAGGTTGTTGATAGGTTTGAACCCCAAGTGTTGGAACTCTAAGGTACACTGAAGATCAATGAAAGTTTGAAGAAAGAAGCGGATGAGCTGTAGCGCGTCTGTCTGCTCGAGGAGATTGGGTAGCTGAAAGGTGAGAAGGCTGGGCTCGAGGCTCCGCTTGTTCAGAGTGAGGCCGATTTCTAATGGCTACGTTATGTAGATCATCTCTTTGGTAGGCCATCTGACTCCGAGTCTACTAGGAGAGACTTCGAAACCTTCTCTATTTCTTCGGAAGACTTACTTGTCTTTACTTTTGAGGCCTCCATTGGTGAAGTAGTCGGAGATGCTGGTGCCTAGGCTGGAATAGCCGGGGGTGAAGTGTTGGATGATGCCACTGCTAAGAGCGTCGCCGCTCTTGAAGCTGCGGTGACCACGTAGTTATGGGATGTCCAAGCTGTTGAAGTGTAATATTGTAGGTAACCTTTAGGATTTTCTTTGTTTTTCCTTGTAGCTCTTGTTTTGCTTGAACTACTTCGGCCTTTGCTAGTTGTTTATAAACATGTTTCCTTTGCTTTTCTTCATCTTCGCTTCTTTTATTCATGCCCTAACCTTTAGACTTTATAGACCAATGGCAAGCGTGCTACTTTTCTATAAGCAGACAGACTCGCGTAACCGATGCAGCTGTAGGTGTTGGTGTAGAACTTGGCAAAGTTATTAGCCATAGGGTCGGCAGCCGGATACCTTACTTATAGAAGCAGGCAAGTCTACGTGACCACTAGGCTGTTAACTTTGGCTTTCTCCAATTACATAGGTTAAATAGCAAATACCACAACATTTTAGGAATTGGTGTAGATTTTTTTGCGCTTGGCAGAGGTGAAGCTTATCAATTACGTAGCATGTCGGCAGTGAATAAAGCTTCGTATATGCGCACTAGCTTATTTAACCTTTCACAAGAATGTGTGGTTATATAAGTCTAGCCCGACTTTACTGCTCAAAGGGCAAGCCGTAGACAGTCTTCTAGAAACCGTAGGCTACCTTAGTGCACTCGGTAGCAGCTTTAGGGTTCCAAGGTAGCCGTTTCTAGGGCATACTGTGTAATGTGCCCCTTCCGTCTCTAGGGCTCGATTCCCTGCAGGTTAGGCCAAGAAACCCAAAATCCTTAAGTTAGTTAAGCCTTGAAAAAGACCATTGTGGCTACTTTTAGGAATTCCCACTTTAGAGAGCAAACCCATGTGGGTGTCGGGGAATTTGTTTACCCTCTCGCACTGGAGAACATGGTTGGTCCCTCGGGGAGGGGTGCAATTCCTGCGATGAGTCCCTAAGAAAGGCGTGGTCTTCTTTTGAAATGCAAGGATGATCAGTTGTTGTAGGCATGTAGTTGAGCCAAGTTGCAAATTACTTATGAATTCCTCATTAAAAAAATGAGTGAAAATTACTTATGAATTCCTCATTAAAAAAATGAGTGAAACGAACAAATAACTTAGCTATAAAAGACCGCATAACAACTGGATAGTCCTCAGCTTGCGAGGTGGTGCCCGTTGACCTGCTTGAGTCTTCGGGTCTTGATATAGTAGGAGGTTACACATAGTACTTCCTCAGGTTGTAGGTATTCCATTGCTTCTCGATCTCTTTGTCATTTCATGGTGGCGAGGGTGTAATTGCCCTTACTACCTACTTTGCTGATTTTGTACGGACCTTCCCAGATGGGATCCATCTTTTTGGAGCCTTCTCTACGGGCAGTGATGAAGGCTTTTCTTAGGACTAGATCTTCGGGCTAGAACTGCCGGATCTTGGCCCTTTTGTTGTAGCTGGAGAGAAGCTGCTGCTGGTAGGCTGTGATGTGAATGATAGTCTGCTAACGATTCTTCTCTACCAGATTTAAACTTTTGGCCATCTCCTTACTGTTCTACTCAATGCTTGGTAGTAGAGCGATGATACTTTGCTTGATGACATTGGGATGAATGATTGCTTTTGAGCCAAATGCCAAAAAGAAAAGAGTCTCATCGGTTGCTCATTTTTTGGTGGCATGATATGCCCATAGACATCCAAGGAGTTCGTCTGGCCGTTTTCTTTCTTGTTGGTGAGGGATTTCTTGAGGCAGTCTAGGATCATTTTGATGGATGTTTCGGCCTGCCCATTACCTTGGAGATGTCTCGGCGTGGATGCACTACTTGATACCATACTTTTGGAAGAACTTTGTCAATCCTTTGCCCACGAATTGCAAGCTGTTGTTAGTGACAATGGACTGAGGGATGCCAAATTGGCAAATGATGTTCCTCCATATGAAGCACTCTATGTCTGTTTGAGTTGTGGTTGTCATGGGCTCTAGTTCTACCTATTTGGTGCAGTAATCAATTGCCACAATCATCATGCCTCTGCCCTTAGCAGCAGGAGGCATAGGTCCCACTAAGTCGATTGCCCATTGCATGAATGGCTATGGACTCGTTTGCAAGTATAGTTTACTAGTAGGCAGTGCTGGTATTGGCTTGAAGTGTTGGCAACGGTCGTACTTTTGGGCTAAGGAGTTAGCATCTTAGTGCATGGTGGACCAATAGTAGCCTGCGTTAAGAGCTTTTTGTGCTAAAGATCAACCTCTAGAATGATTTCCACAAACGCCTTCATGGATTGAGCTTAAAACCTTCAAGTCATCAGGAAGTGCTAAGCAATGGAGATGTGGACTGGTGTAAGATCTTCGGAGAGAATGCCGTTCTACATATAGTAGCATGCTGTCTTTACTTGGAGCTTTCTAGACTCCAATCTTTCCAAAGGGAGTTGTAATAACCTGTGACACCTCGGCTACTAGTTTTGCCTCTATCTTTGGCTTGTCTAAATACCCCACCAGAATAGAGCGTTTAAGTTGATGGTCGAGGGCGGAGCCTAGGCAGGCTAGTGCATCTACGTGGACATTGTCTGCCGGCGGAACTTGAATAAGGTGTAAGTTTGAAATGCCTTAAGTTGTTTGCGTACCTTTTCTAGGTATTGTGTTGCTTGCGTACCTTTTCTAGGTATTGTGCCATCCTTGGATGTTTTACCGTGTACTCCCTAGTATTCTGGCTGGTGATTAGCTAAGAATTGGAATGAATTACAAGCTTCTTCATCGCCAGATCTTTTGCCATTAGGAGGCCTACTAATAGGGCCTCATACTCCTCTTCATTGTTGAATGCTTTGAAGGCTAGAGTGATCGACTACTCGGGCATTGAGCCGTCTGGGGTGAAAATGACCACTCATACTCCTAACCTTTGTAGTTTGATGCGCCATCAATATGCAAATGCCAGAAGTCTCCATGGAGTGGAACAGGTGCGGCTGGGGCGTGCTCGACTTGTTAGGCCACTTTGTTGTGTCACCTAGGCTTGGCGTGAATGTACGGTAGAGAGTCGTGGAGCTCGGCCATGTAACACGTAGCAGGAGATGCTCAACTGCCAGTATTGGGCCACTCTTAAGTTGAATCATAGAACAGGGGTCGGTTGGGACAGTGTGACACGTAACAGAATGTGGTGTTCAACCGTCAGTACATGTTGCTCCTAAGTAGAATCTTTTGGGGCGACGATGACAAAACTTACTTCCGACTGTGTCATTCTAGTGTTCTTCTGCCGTTGGAGCGCCTTTTGGGCCGAGTTGTTGCGTTTGTCAAAAAACTTTGCATCCACTAGTGTCTATGCATTTATCATTGCGCGTCTAGATTGGGCGAAATAGTGCGTCATAAGGATGACTGCTTGCGTCTGAAGGTAAAACTTGAGCTCCCGGGTTGCAACAACTATTGCCAAAATTAGCTTTTGAATTTCTAGTAGCATCGAGAAAAGCTTTTGAACTGTAGAATACAGGTAGTCGGGCATCCAGCTCTTCTCGTATGATGGTAGAGCTTATTACTGCTTCAGATACCATCAAACATGCGAATTGGTCCTCCACTGTTTTCGATTTATAGTAGGGAGGTGATGTCAAGTTTTTCCTCAAGTCCTTGAATGTGCATTGGCGAGCCTCATCCTAAAGTGCATGTTTCTCTGCCAGAGTGAAAAAGTTTACCAGAGTTAGTTGTTCTTTCATGATCAATTTTTCGAACAACGAGTGGTCTACTGGAAGTCCTTTTTGGAAGACTGCTCTTCTTATCGAATCATTGCATCTGACTATCATTTCCTTCTCTACTTTAAACCTCTTCACATAGTCGCGAAGCGACTCTTTTGGGTTCTTCTTGACGTTGAACAAATGGTCGGATTTCTTCTTGATCGACCAATAGGATGAACATTTTTTTGTCAAAACCAAAGAAAGTTCATCGAAACCCCGGATGGATTGTGGCAGCAGGGTGTAGAACAAATCTTGCACCTCACCTTGTAGAGTGGTGGCGAATATCTTGCACATGAGATCGTCGTTGTTTTGATAGAGGATCATTGTGCTTCAGTAATGTTTTAAGTGTCTCTCCATGTCTTCTTCCCATTTGAAAGATGTGAAATATGGCATGATGAACTCATGTGGAGGCTTTGTCTGCTCGATCTCATCCGTGAAGGGTGACCTTCTTATGTTGGTCATGTTTTGTCGTAATACTTTTTTCTGAATTTTCCTTTGTTGGGGTAGCGAAGCTCTCGGCTGCCCCCAGTCATGACTTGTTGGTCCAGGCTGCTTTTCTATATGTTTGGCTTATCTATGCCGCGGATGCGATGCTTGTGGTGCGTTCCTAGCAGGTGAGCAAGTTCTTCGCAAACTGTCAGTTGAACTTGAGCCGGATTAAATGACTACTTCTCTCTGTCCGTCGTGCTGCCTACTCCAATGTGAGGTGCGGGATGCTCCTTGCGGGCTTAAATGCAAATGAACATTTCACCTAGAAGGTTGCTCATGTTGAGTATCGAAATGTGACACCAATCGTGAATGTTTGTTCGTCCTTGGGCCTAGTCGAGAGTGCACACTTGGGCCTAGTCGAGGGCCTAATCGGGAGTGTACACTGCCCAAACACTCGGTTGTTGTTTGGTCAAGTGACTACTTACCGGGACGCTACTGGAGAGGTTCTGCGACTGCCTTTATCGTACTTCGGGCCACCTCATCTAGGGCATGTTGCATCTTGGTGCGCTGCAAGAGCTGGTTCACCAAGGTCGTCTGTTATGCGAGGGCGCTCGTCAACTCTATGACTTGTCGAGACAAGTGTTGTTCTCCATTTAGGTTGGAAGAGCTTGGAAGGAATGTATCTCCTTGAGCAGTGGAAGTGTGGTAAACTCCAGGTGCAAGATTTGAGTTGGGAAATGTCAAATCCACGAAAAAATGTGATAAAAATGCTCCGGTTGGATCGTGGATCTCGAAACTTGGAATCGGGACTGTTGTGCTACTTTTGAGCCGACTTAAGCTACTTGGGAAACCAAGGGAACAGGCTGGGCCGCGGGAGCAGGCTAGGCCGCAAGAGCAGGCTGGGTTTCGTGAGCAGGCTGGGCTGCAGAAGCAGGCAGGGCCACAGGAGCAGGCAGGGCCGCGAGAACAGGCTGGGCCACGGGAGCAGGCAGGGCTGCGGGAGTGGGTTGCTCGGCGGGAACAGGTTGCTTAATGCGTGATGCATGAGAGTTGGCTCGGGCCCGTGCAAGCTTGGATGGCACGGCTTGGGCTATGGTGGTGGTGCCATAGATCTCGCCGTGGGTGGTTACCATTGTGGAAGCTCGTGGTGGTGCCACTCCACCTTTGACCACATTTAGCCTCGTGGATCGCCGCGGTCCCATTTCTTGAATATTGGAATTTTCACTTGTGAAATTTTCTAAATTTCTAACCATTGTATTCCACTTTTACGTTTTATCAAAGAATCTTTGCAAATAAAAAATTCTAATAATAAGAACGTATGAAAAATACAAGTGGACTAGAAAATAGAGAAAATAGAGAAAAACAAAACCTTGTTATGTGCTACAAGTGTGGATTTCAACTCTCAATAAAAGTACCAATTTATGGATGCAAATTTCCGCCGCTTTCTTCTCGGACAAAATTGCACTACAAAACAATTAACACTTTTGGTCAAGGCCAAGAGCCTCACGCTTCCACGATGAATTGGTAGGGGCTTTGGCGGAAGAACCTCCGATGCCAAAGTTAGAATTTAGAGAGAAAAAAGTGTTAAAAGAATTTTTGGGAGTTTTGCAAGAGTGTGGACCTTCTTTTTTAGAGAAAATGGAGTTCTATTTATAGAGCATGACCGGCCCTTTATGGAAGAAAGAGTGGCCGGCCATTGGGTATTTATTGGGGTGTAATGGGTGATTTAATTGGTGATTAATGGTTAATTAGGAATTAATCCATTAATTACCCAATTAATCTCCATTTATATGGAATAATTTGTAGGTTAACCATTTATATGGAATAATGTATAGGTTATGAAGTAATTACCTAAGATGAGGATGGATGAGATAATTTGGAATTGGTTACCTTTTTTGGACACTTTTGACTCGGTTGAGGGATGATTGCCCACTGCTTGCGCGTAGGAATATTAGTATGTCTCAAGGGTATTTTTGTCCTCTTCTATCTAAAAATCCACGTGTCGCCTTATGATTATTTTTGGCTCCACAACTAAGGTTGTGCAAAAATACCAATCAAATAAAAAATCATGCCAATTAACGAGCCAAACTTATGTTCAAGCGTGAACATACATCTTCGTTATCTTTTGTTAAAATTTTGTGAAAACACATGATCTACAATGCATTTGACGTATCCTATGCTTCCTCGAAGACAAGTTGTGGTAAACATAAATACTACTACAAGTCATATATCATAATGCGTGAAAACACCCTTGAAAAAGTGTTTAACATAGGTGGTATATCAGTGAGAATCTGAGACTTTTTACCTTCACATCTTCACATTATTAAGATAAATTTTTAGTGATAAATTGGCAAAAGTTTTGTTTGAATTGTACGTGTATGCCTCTAATAATTATTATAACTATTATATTATTGTCAAACTGCATCTTCAATTCTCCCATGCATGGTTTAAATGAGAATCGAGATTATGAGAAGATAAGAGAGGTGGAAACCTAGAAGAATTCAACGTGATACTATGCCTAAACCGTATGCTAGCCTTTAAATTCAACGTGACACTTGTTAGAGTAAACAGGTAATATGATCCGACTTGTACTCAATTTGTTAAATTTAACGGATAATGATCCAATCCGTTACTCGTTAAAAAAACATATTTTACTTCAATAAATAATCAAATAAAAACGTCATACTAAATTAGTAAATATCTACATACCACATTGTCACTAAATTAATACCTATATATTGTCATTAAATTAGTATCTACATACCCTAAACCCTATTATCCAAAGAACGATGTAATCATTAACAAAGTGTACAAGATACGATCATGAGTGTTGGCATAATTTTTTCACATTTTTTGCACTTGTAAATTAATTATTATTGACACACCCCGACCTGGAGGGTCTAAGCATGCTGGCTATCACTGTGAAGTGACGTAACCATAAGGGTAAGTGATGTGTCGATAGTCTATAATAGGTTTAGTTGTGTTTATAGGTGGCAATCCCATTTCCTGGTCCTCCAAGAAGCATAATACAGTGTCACGATCCTCTACCAAGGCTGAATATCGGGCTATGTATTCCAGTTCCGTAGAACTTGATTGGATACAACAACTTCTTGATTTTCTGCACATCAAACTTCCTACAGCGCATGTTCTTTTCTGTGACAATTTGTCTACCATCGCACTGTCTTTTAATCCTGTTCAACATCAGCACATGAAACACATTGAGATAGATGTTCACTTTGTGCTTGAACGGGTTGCCAAACAATGACTCATGGTTTAGTTTGTCTCTTCCAGTGAGCAATTTGTCAATATTTTAACTAAAGAGCTTAGTTCTCCTTTGTTTCGGCCTTATTGCAACAATCTCATGCTTGGTTCATCACAACATGAGATTAAGGGGGGATGTTAGGATATATTAGGGTATATTAGTGTTATGAGATTTTGACACTTGTCAACAAATTGTATAGTTAGTTAGTTAGTTACATGTGTTATGGCTTCTATATAAACCTAAGTGTAATGTCTTCCTGAGTAAGAAATCAATACAACAGTATATTCATCTCTCTCTCTATCTTCTTACTTTCTCTCTCTAGTTCTTGATATTTCTCTCTGATATATCTGCATACATATTAATAGAGGAAGAAGACACATGCATTTTAGTGGGGCTACTCTAGAGAAAGATTAATCCGATAAAGATTTCACGCATTAGAGAGTTGTTTGGGTCGTTTTAGTTACACATGGCTAGAAAGAGAAAACAAGGCTTAAATGTTAAAATAGTCCCTGTGTTTTAGTCATTGGGTCAATTTAGTCTCTGTGTTTTCAATTTGACCAATTTGGTCATTGTGTTTATCTCCGCTAGCCAATTAAGGACATTTCCATCTAATTCTATAAACTTTTTTATAAAATTATTTATTTGAATTAAATATTTAAAAATTAAATAAAATTAAAAGAAAAATTATTCTCCTCCCCAACATTACCCCATATTTTTTCTATATCACAACCTTAATCATTTTTCAGATTGGAAGTTTTATCTCTTATACGTGTTATTCATTGATTTTCATTTTTCTGTAAGATAAAAGATAATTATCTCATATAATTTTTCTCTAAGATAAAGTATAATTATATTTCATATAATTTTTCCTACAGATTTTTTAAAAGAGATTGAATGAAATGTCCTTAATTGGCTAACATAGACAAACATGGGGACTAAATTAGCCAAATCGAAAACACGAGAACTAAATTGGGCATACGACTATAACACATAGACCATTTTGACATTTAAGCCAGATAACAAAGGAGGAAGATATGGACTTCCATTTCAAAAAATATTTGAATTGGTGGGTACGTTTAAATAATTTTGCAAACTGCATGCCACAATGGATAAGATGCTATTAGTTATCCACCCAACTACTTTTGAGAAAAATGTTTCAGCCAAGAGAAGAGTTTTCATATTCTTCGACAACACAACCAATGCATACGTGAGTGGTAAAATGCCATACAAAGACATGATTTTTCTCCTTGCTCTATGTATTGAGTAAACATACAAACATCACAGCCAAAAACATTCTTCATCTTCAATTAATATCACAATCCCCATTTTGCCCAAAGCATTTATGGCTTAGATAATCATTTTTGTCCTCTATTCAATATCGATTCTTACATGATTATTATAATTTTGTATATTTTGGGTTGTGAATGTTCATATTATAAATCTCAATCATAAGAAGGTTGACTTTATTTTTACATTTGTAATCGGCTTTATTTTCTTCCCAATTGCATGAGACTTCACTGTATAATTTATGTTGCTTAGATCTATATATTGAAAATTCAGATATATGCCAAAGGCTTCATATATGTTTCCTGCCAATTGGTTCCCATCAAACCAAACTCTGATCATGGTCTTTGCACATAACATGGAAGTTTAGTTTGTTTCCCACAATCCACAACACAACTCCACTAAAAAAATCTACAACATCAATTACCACTAAATCCGAAATTGCTTTAAAAAAAACAAAAAAAAACATAAAATAAAATTCATCCCCGACCCCAAGTACAAAAAGCACCACAAACATCATATTTTTCTACTCTCCCACATTTTATTTCACCTTTGTTCTAATTTTGGTAAACAATATTTTCTCTTATTAACATAGTCCTTCAGCAAACATAGACAATAACTCATAAGTATGTCCTTTGTCCTCTACAACAATACATTGAGGTCTTCACATCATCATGATCCTTTCACTAAAAAAAAAATGTAGTCATTATCGACGAAGATTTTTCGAGGGCCCAAATAAAAGATCGTAAAAAGCACATTTTGCAACCATAAAATATGGGTCGTCGGTAACATGGCATGAAACAAATTTTTATTAGCAAAGTACAAAATTTACTCATAAAAAGTCTCAAGTTTCATCGGAAATGCACTTTCGTTTGGCGGGGAGAATTAGTGCCAGTTGTATTAACGATGAGTAAAGTTCTTATCGAAAATAGAATGATTATTTCCAAAGGTTTACTCATGTTGACGAAATTTATTTAGTATTTTCAAGGGAAAAAAGTCCTCTCAGTAATGTTTTTATATTTTTTAGGGAAAAAAGTCCTCTTGGTAATGCTTTTATATTTTCGAGGGTGATTAGTTGTTGTCAGAAGTAATCATATTTTTTCCGACAAAATTTTTTCTTTGTCAAAATAAATTTTTAGGGCATATTGTTTTGTTGGAATCAATTATTTACCAATGGTCACATGTGTCATTGGAATATTCTTGAAATAATTTTGATGCTTAATTTAAATTCTACAATAAATAGATCATATAACTTAGAATATATATATGGAGAAGATTGGACCATAAAATTAAAATAAAACCGTTGACCAAAAAGGTGTATATAATTTAACGTAGTATTCCATGATAAAGAAATAATTTGCATGCCTTTGTTAACTCATAACATTTGTCCTGGACATTGAACAAAGTATAACCACATCACTTCCACAACTAAATTGTGAGTTTTCGTTTATAACCGTCAAAAGGCTTTGTCTCGTTACCTAATATCTAAATATATGTTTTTTGAGATTTTTTACATATGCGATCTTGGTTTATCAATTAACTCTTTTTATTTGATTTTTAATTTTCTTACTATCATTTGTAGATTGGCAATGAAAATATGAAGCATCAATCGTGAATAAATGGGTGGAAATTCCAGCATTGATGTCAATATGTAAACTTTCTTTTCAAAAGAAACGGTGACATATCGACTTTATGGGTATTGTCAATAATATAGATATTGTGATGTAGGTTTTATATTTTGACATTTAAGTTGCTTTGTATTTTACTACGAGTACTTAATATTTTCACCTACTCTTTTTTTTATTTATATCTACTTACTATTGTTCATGGACTTCAGGTAGGAATTTGCATCTAAAATCGCATGTTGTTTGACAATTGCATGGATAACATTTAAATCATTACTTTACGCAAAGTGAAAACAAAAAATATGACAACTTTTTAGGACATGCATGGTAAATAAAAAGAACCTCTTTGCACAATACATTTAAAATATATCTTGACAACTACAATGAAGAAAAAAAAACACTAACACAATACACTTTTAGGGGCGCGTAGCACCCGTGATGTCAAAATGTCTCTCGCACGCACGTTAGTGCATGCAAATAGGCTAGTAAGGAGGAAAATTAATGAAAATAGATTGAAAACTTTGAGTTTTAATGATAAGAACAAAATAAAGGGTAAAGTAAATAGTACCATAATTGACTTTTTAGTGTAAAAATGTAATTTTTCATTAAAGTGAATAATACCAAAAGTTTTTCGTTAAAATTCCCTTTATAAAGGCTAGAGCTGCTCCATCTCTTTCAAGGTTTTTGGTTAAACCATCTCTTTCAAGTTTTCAATCAAATCTAATTAAATATTAAAAAATAAAAGAGAAATCAAAGCAATCATTCCTTATCAATATCTCCAGTGCCGGCCCTGAGGGTGTGCAAAAGGTGCCACCACACAGGGCCCCCGATTCGAAAGGGCCCCAAATTTTCATTACATGTCCCCATGTGCTGGGTTCGAATCCCCTTGATATTGTTTTTCTAATTTTTTTTAGCTTTTGCAAATTTGTACATAAAAAGGAGATAACAAAAACGCATCCAACGTGCATCGAACTCAAGACCTTTGAAGGTAAGTAAAAAAGCCTGCCCAATCAAAACAACTTATTTTTGTCACAGTAGCTTGTAATATTTTAGTTTTATACATGAAAAAATAATAATAAAGAAATATAACATAAAAAAGAACTGAAGGCCTCCATCTAAGTTTTGCACAGGGCCCCTAAATACTCAGGGCCGGCCCTGAATATCTCTGGATATGTTTGGGTTCAGGACTGCAAGTTTTTAGTACTGGAACACTTGAAGTGATTTCTATCACTTTTCAATCATACCCCATCTGATTTTAGAATTTGCGATTTTTTTATAGTTGGCCTTTTTTCTTACGAAAGTTTATAACATAAATTACATACAGTTGTTGCGCAAACTCCTAAGACCATCTTCAACTGAAGGAAGACTAGATGGTTCGTTGTAACCTCTTCAAGAAATTAATATTTTAATAAACAATGCCAAACCATATTTCTTACCATCTTCAACCAAGGGGCTAGAGGGCCATAGGCCAAACATAGCCCTGTGACAGAAAACCATCTCCAACCGAATGGGCCAAAGGATCATAGGGCCAAACATAATTTATTATTTTAATTTAAATACTACAACAACTTCAATTTAAAAACTACAAAAATTTAAATTTAAGGTCTATAATCATCTTCATCATCATCATCTGCCATTGTAGGATTATAGTCGGAGATAAACAATTGCCGTCAGGCCATAATTTTCCTCTTTTTCCTATCAAAATATGCCTTACTTATTAGAGCGTAATCCGAAGTGTTCCTTTTCATATTCCTATCATCCATCTCTTCTTGTATTTGTTTGGCCTGTTCTTCATGCCTACGGTTCCTTTCTTCCGCAGCAATGGCATTTTGCTCTGCCATTAATCGCAAATAGGCCGCCATTTCTTGTTGAAAGGCGATATCATCCTTTGCCTTGCCATTTTCCTTCAATTTTCGGACCTTATTTTGTCCCATAGCCCTAGGTATGGAACCTTCACCACAGATTTTCTACCCTTGTTTCTTGAATGGTAAGAAATCTATCTTCATCCCCATCTACAGCTGATGATGCAATTCCGAACACTGGCATAGAGCCTATTATATGTTGAGGTGGATCTTCAAATAACACGCACCATTTCCCAACAACCGTCATGCTGAAAGGGTTTCGAGTTGTCCTCCATATACAATTCCTCTGCTTGGCGGACCTAGAAAATATAATTACAAAATTAAAGGAAATTAGTTTATGAAGTTAAATTTAATATAATTAACTATTTAAAATAAATTGTGAAAACACTTACTTCGTCATAGTAGTTGGCGCTGCTTTCAGGTCTACTTGTGGCTGTTAACAGTGCTTGATGTCATTTATTCAATCTTGGATGAAGAAGTTTCTTCCATCTTGAAGAACAACTCTCGTGGTTTCGGGTATTCGGTGGAGTAGTGCCTTCGTATAACACATAGTATTTTTTTGGACGTACGAGTCCAAGCACCTTCACTTGTTTGACAACTCCCTATCACACTATCTTCCAAGACCCATCTATAAGCTCTACAAAGAGCTTCATCTTCTTTTCGGGTCCAAGCCCTACCTTTCGTTGCAGATGTGGCCATTTGAAAATTACTGAAAAAATTGAAGGAAAGATTATTGGAAAAGGCAAGAAAATACAATGTGAAGAATTGAAATAGAATGAAGTGAGATAGTATGGAATGATGAAAATTATGTGAGAAATGGTGTAGGAATGGCTTAGGTATTTATAGGGAAAAAATGGAATTTTTTTTTAATTTGGCTGAAAAAATATCAAATCCAACGGTTAACTAACGTCAGCTAGCCGTTGGTTTTAAAATTTTGGGCCAGCTCGAGGCTAGCTAGCTGCTCTTTTGGGCCAGCCGGTTGGCCTGATTCCTCTTTTTAGCTCGGTGCGGCCCACGTGCCATTTGGCGTAGCTCTCAGTTGGAGACGGTTTTCGTGTCATTTCGGCCTATTTTCCCCCCTGGCCCTCTGATCGGTTGGAGATGGCCTAAGGTTATGCAAAAATACCAAGTAAAAAATAAATCTTATCAATTTACGACTCGAACTTATGTTCTAATGTGAATGTACCATCTTCATTATTTTTTGTTAAAATTTTGTCAAAACATATGATCTACAATGCGTGGGACGTATCTTATGCTTCCTCAAAGAAAAATTGATTGTTTTTTTTTTTTAACAAATGATATTATCTATACTAAAGGATGGAGGAGTGTACTTAATCTCACAATAGGCTAGCAATAATATGGTTCAAATTCGCGTTTGGCGATAATCAAACTAAGACCTCTCACTTACAAGTGAAGATGAATACCACTAAATCATAGTACTAAGTGACAAGAAAAATTGTATTAAACATATATAATTTCTACTCCAAGTCAGATATAGGAGTTGTGTAAACACTAAAGCGGCATATTTGTATGAATGTGAGACTCTTTGCCTTCACATCTTTACAATATCAAAATATGGAATCTTGGTGATAAATTAGCAAGTTTTTTGTTTGATTGTATATGTAAACCTCTAATAAATTATCTGGTGTTTGGAAAATTTCCCTATTCCGTTATAAAATCCATTAAGTCCATTGTAGAAATGATTATAACTGTTATATTATCAAACTGCATCTTCCATTCTCCTTTTAATGAGTTATGTGAGAAGAGAATCGAGAATATGAGAAGAGAATAGAGGTGGAAACGTAGTAGAGTTCAACGTGATACTTATGCCTAAACCCTCTGGATTTTAGGAATTTCAGACTAACGTTTCATCCCAAATTCTGCAATGCTTAAACACACTATTTTATTCATGCAATATCACTGGAAATGAGGATTATGTCTCGTCAATGCTTTGTATGATTATGGAAAGTTAGGCAGGCTGCTTAGCCATGGATCCAGTCTTAAACCCTATTGTACAGAGGATAATTAGAAGCTTGAAAATTGGTACTGTGTTCAGTCTACACTAACTCGAAATTTTCTTTTCTTTTTGCAAAAAGCCAACTCAAATTTACTTCAAGGAGAACCTCCCAATTTTTTGACTTTGTTCCAATCCTTGACACGAGTAGTCATTTATTGTTTAAGAAATTGAATGGTTCCATGATGATAACTCTACAATAAAAATGCAAGTATTATCCTTAATTACTCTCCTAGATCCATTATTCTAGTCAGATTACATTCGTAATTTTCACAAATAAAATGAAACTTTTACTAGAGTATTATTTAAGATTTTTAAACTAACGCCATACATATATTATTTCGAAAGTTCTCACAAATAGATTGAAGAGAGTACAGTTGAATATCAAAGTGTACGACGAACAAGACTACAAAATAATAAGAATTTTATTGAACAAATGAGAATGCCGAAACGGCTACAAAACCCTAAGAGACTACATTGTGAATAACTTCATTCTCAAACTAAATTACAAGCAATATTTAGAGAACTGAACCTAAGAAACCCTAACTCGGATGGGCAACCCAAATATTAAAATAAACCTAAGTACTAATATTTTCCAACACCCCCGTCAAACTCATGGCAGTACACGACATGAGTTTGCCAACCGACGTTGTGGATGCAAGCTTGTTATGCTAATTTCTAATGCCAATTCCAATACAAAATTTCATCGGTGCAAGTGCAAGATTCCGAATGCCAATGCAAATGCCAAGACCAATGTCAGTGCCAATGCCAATGCAAATTCCAACTTCCGAACAAACAAATAAAAAATCCAATTCACCATCTACCCAACGTCACTCTAGTGGTTGCCAGTCCAAACACTTGAGTAATCGTTGTAGAAGGCAACGACAAGCTACAGAAACAAGCCCAAATAGCAGCATCATGTAGGCCCCAAACCGCAAAACACAACAACCATTTTTTTCCTTCCTTCTTTTTCCTTTTTTCTTCCTTCTTTTTCCTTTACTAGTTCTTTTTTTTTCTCTTTCATTTTTTTTTCCTTGCAAACAATCAATACCAACTAACAAATCTAAAACAAACAAAGACAAAGGCAAACAAATTGATACCAACGAGAACGGATTGAACACTAAGGATCAAACCTGCTCTGATACCAAGTTGAACGACGAACAAGACTACAAAATAATAATAATTTTATTGAACAAATGAGAATGCCGAAACGGCTACAAAACCCTAAGAGACTACATTGTGAGTAACTTCATTCTCAAACTAAATTACAAGCAATATTTAGAGAACTAAATCTAAGAAACCCTAACTCGGATGAGTTCGGCCCAAATCCTAAATTAACAAGCAAAACCCAAATATTAAAATAAACCTAAGTACTAATATTTTTCAACATTCCCAAGGTGATTAGTCAGCATCAATCGACTTTTGTGGCGGGAAGGCAAATTTCTGATAATATTTTAGTGGTGCTTGAACTCCTACATTCTATGCAGCAGGAAAATGAGGATGGGGTTAATTTTATGGCAATGAAACTGGATATGGCAAAGGCTTATGATCGGGTTGAATGGTCTTTCTTGAATGCTATGATGCATAAATTGGGATTCGCTGATAATTTTTGTCAGTGGGTGATGGAGTCTGTGCAAATGGTATCTTACAATGTGGTGATTAATGGTGAGACCACGGGTTACATTATGCCCAGTAGGGGAATACGACAAAGGGACCCCTTATCACCTTTTCTCTTCCTTATATTTGTGCTGAGGGTTTTTCATCACTAATCCATAATGAGGAAAGGGTTGGTTGGATTAGGGGTATGTCTGTTAATGCTTTTGATGAGTCTATTTCTCATGTCTTTTTTGCTGATGATTCAGTTTTATTTTGCCGAGCTATGGAGAGTGAGGCTTAAAATATTTGGTCTTTGCTCCAACAGTATGCGGAAGAGTCTGGTCAATTTATTAATTTGGATAAAAGCTTGGTACATTTTAGTGTGGGGTGTTCACAAGTGTGTAAGGCTCAATTATCACAAATCTTGGAGATACGGCATAAGGAGGGCTTTGGAAAGTATCTGAGGATTCAATCAGATTTTGGGGCTTCAAAGAAAAAGGTGTTCAAGGAAGTATGGAATAGATTGGATAAGAGGATTAATGGATGGGCGGAGCAATTTTCGTTGGTTGCCGGAAAGGAAGCGTTGATTAAAAGTGTTGCCGCTGCCCTTCCTATTTATTCTATGTCATGTTTTCAATTGCCAATCCAATTGGCAAAGGAGATTGAATAAGTTATAGCTCGATTTTGGTGACGGGATCAGAAGACAAAGAAGGGCGTTCATTGGGTTACCTAGATTAAAGTTGCAAAAACAAAGGCTTCTAGAGGGCTCGAGTTCCAAGAGATTATCGATTTTAATTTAGCTTTGTTGCCTAAGGTGGGATGGTGTCTCTTATGTGATCCGAACTCACTTTTGGCTAAAGTCCTTCAAGCCAAATATTACCCTTCTTTGACATTTATGGATGCACCGGTGGGCAAGAGTACTTCTTGGGGTTGGAAGGGAATCTTAAAGGGTAGAAAAATATTGAAAGCTGGTTTACGTTGGTGGGTTGGTGATGGTAGGAGTATTCAGATTAAGCAGGATCCTTGGTTGCCTATACCGCAGATGTTTCGACCTATTTCACAACATGTGGAGATGCCCGGTATGGTTGCTGATTTGATAGATCGATGGGGTTAATGGAAGCGGGAGATTATTGAACAGTTCTTTAATACAAAGGAAGCCCATACTATTTTAAGCATACCGCTTAGTTAGTTTGGTTGTCCAGATCATAAGATATGGTATTATACGCGCAATAGGATTTATTCGGCGAAAACTGGGTATATGGTGGCTCAAGAAACGAACCGGAATGGGGAGCTTGGAAGGAAATGAGTGAGTCAAGCGAGTATAGCCGATAGTATGGATACGGTATGGCGTGATATATGGAGATTGAAGGTCTGGCCAAAGTTGTGTCATTTTGTTTGGAAGGGGTGTCCAAACATCCTTGATGTGTGTACAAATTTGCAGTGTAAGGGTATTCAGTTGGAGAATTGTTGCCCGCTATGTAAAGGTGAAGTGGAAACACAGGTACACATATTCTTTCGGTGCCCTTTTGCTCGGGTTTTTTGGTTTGGTTCTCCACTTCAACTAGATGTTACCTTGGTGGTGGGTGAGGATTTCTTGGCATGTTGGAAATGGTTATGTGCAAAATATGGTGGAGAGGGGGAGGCTAAGGACCTTATGCAATGGGTAGTTTGTGGGTTATGGAGGATTTGGAAGTGTCGTAATAGTTTGGTGTTTGAGAAGACTGCGGTAGACCCTATAATTTCCTTGAATTTATTAAAGCAACATTGGGCAGAGATGGCAGTGTGTGATGGGGAGCTGCTCTAACAACTAGGTCGTGGGTAGCAGGGGAGGCGGACGGATCTGCAAGGGTGGTTGAGGCCACCTTTTGGAACAATTAAAATTAATTGTGATGGAGCATGTTGTAATCGTACGGGTAGGGGTGGTTTTGGATAGGTTGAAAGGGATTTTGCAGGCATTTTTAAAGGGGCTGGAGGTGTGGGCAATATAATGTGTGTGTCGAGTGTTATGGCGGAAGCAGAAGCAGTGAGGTTGGTTTTGATGTGGTGTGTGGATGGTGCTTTGGAGACGGTGCAGTTGGAAATTGATTCTCAGGTTCTTGTTGACATGATTTGTGGGAATTTGGAGCCAGAGGCAATCTTGGATGGTATCTTATGGGATATTGCTCTTCTGAAACAACAATTATGTGTTGTGGAGTTTTTTTATGCTCCTTGTGCTTGTAATGAGGACGCGCATCTGGTGGCATCTTATGTCACATGCATGGGGGTGTTCATTCTTGGGGTGATCTTGAACTAGGGTGGTTTTTTAATACTCTGGCGTTTGATGTAAACATTTCGATTTGGCTTTAATAATATTCAACATTTCGACCAAAAAAAAAAAACAAAACAAAAAAAAACTAACGACATACATAAGGTCATACATGCTAACATTTTCTTTCACGTAACCACCACAGGCGAAGACACCAATTAATCCCCTTTTTAAAAAGAAAAAAAACATTTTCCTTCATGTGTTGTTAAATATTGAATATAATATGAGAATGATAAGCATACAATTAAAATCTTGCCATTGAGATGTAAAATATTATAGATTTATACTTTAAAAAGTTATCATGAACTTCTTTAAAAAACAATTTAAACAAAAAACACTATAATTTCTCTCATGTGTTAACTTTTTTATAACACTAATAACAACTTATAAGTTTTCCAAAAAAAAAAAATAACAACTTATAAAAGTATTATTTTGATAGAGACAACGAATCACATTATCAATATATTCTCCAATAAATATTGGTCCAACATTCGATGACAGTGCCCAGATCTATTAAATTGTGTTTTTTTAAGATGAAGTACGATATACATTCATGAAAGATTAAAAACATACAAAGGTAAGAATATGATGCTAATAATGGGTCTCAATGAAAACTTTGTCGGAAATTTTAACTCCGACTAAGGGAAAAAGAGCGTCTCACACTAAGCAATTTTTTAATCGTTGTTATCCTAAAAAAAATATATCAGAAAGTATATCCCGAGGTTCTTCTAAATAAGTTACTTGTTTTTTTTTTTGAAAGGGTCAGATCAAATCACAAAAAAAAGACAGAAGGCAAAGGTTACACGGAAATCCAGCAACCAGCCAGCAAGGGTCCAAAGCCATGAGGACAGAGAGAACAAACGACACCGCCACAAGAGGCAAGAGTGTCACCCTCTCCTCACACAAAAACTAAGTTGGGGGGGCAAGGAAAGCCATCTTTATTTAGAATTCTTACAAATGAAGATGGGGGCGTATTTACCCAAACAAAGTCGCGCATCTCCGGAACCTGATCCGACGCAACAAAATCCGCCACTTCATTTCCTGATCTTGGAATCCAAGACCACCTGCATGAGTGCAGTGAGGCACCTATGTCTAACACTCGGGTTAGCACGGGGAAAGCCTCCCAAGTTACTTGTTATTAAGTGTCGAACTTAACCTTGCTAGCGGATGAGCAGCCTTGTTCATTTCACGACGACCATACGACAGGGAAAAATAATCTCAGAATCATGCGAACATCCTCAAAAACATGTCCATACGAGCCATCGTTAGTACCTTCTGCCTTTTGTAGCTCTGCAATAATCATTAGAGCATCCCTTCCAATTCAAAATTTTCTCCCGCTACTACCGCATAAAGCAAGCTGCTTCTTGTGCAGCCAATAATTCAGCCAGAAGCGGAGAATCAACCCCATTAAATCTCTTCCCCAAGGCAGCCATGAACTCGCCTTTCTATCTTTTCGCCAAGGCAGCCACGAACTCACCTTTCTCGTCTCTTACCACCACCTGATGCCTCCCACCACGCCGTTATCGTCCCAAAGCCGTCAAAATTGCATTTCAACCACCCATTCTCAGGTTTCCTCCATTTTTTGGGGAACGGCAGTTGTTTCACTTCCTTTTATCTCATGCCATTTCTTGTATTCTGTCAACCATGCTTGAGCGTGATACTGAATGTCCACCGGATTCTATTTGTCATACTCTTCCACAAGAACGAGTTGCGGTTTTGCCATAAACAATGATAAATTGCAAATACTACAAGTAGAATACTGAAGTTTCCAATCTTTTGGTATAGCTTTTAGCAACTGCCGTATGTGGTGATAAATTGACTTCACCAAAAACATACAAATTAATTACGACACTGATATAGGGAATAATTAATTTCCACAGTCGTAGGAATGTACTCACTTTTGATTAGTTGCCTATAACAGGAAAAAAAAAACACTAAGATCTAAATGAGGAAAATGGAACAATTAATTAAACAAGACTTTGAAAAGCGGTGGGCGAAATAAATCCAGAGTCGCAATTTTCCTACCAAGTTTCCCAAATATGTTCATTTACAATTAACCCGACGAATGCCATAGTAATTACATTACCAACTTTGTTTCCCAATCATTGAGAAAGTAGTTGATGCAGTTTTAAATAACGATCGATCGTATGCCCTAAAGTAATAGACTTGGTCATAACAAACAATACCGTTACTTAGTACTACGTAATATTTTTCTTTGCTTGTAACTATGAGATTTTAAGTTTGATTCTTACAAAAAACAAATTTGAACTATATAATTACTAGTCAAATGTGAGGCTATGCCCCCTCTTTTTAGTATAAATAATATTGTTTGTTAAAAAACACAATATATACGTACACCCTTTAATTTGCCTGATCAGTTTTTCCGTCAACCCCTTCCTTATCCCAGTAGGATACTACAAGTAGTATACACGATGGGGCGGTGTGAGATGAATTCATGCATAATAAATTGAGATTTAATTTAAAAGAATATTTTACATTTTTTTTTTATCTTGGCTGAAAAGCTCTTCCACGAGGAATTGTAAATTATCGATTTTCGATAGAATTTGTAAATAAAAATGTATATTTCTATCTTTTTTTTATATATGTTTTTTAAAGGTGGGTTCTGCTAGTCAAATAAAGAAAAAAATGAGTTGCAAATTTCACCTCTTTATTGGAAGAAATTTTTCAATGTGCTAAGAATACAATCTGGCACACCAATTGTCCTAATACAAATTGTTAAATACTTAATAATAAAAAATTCCAACCATTTGTATTATAGCACTTGGTGTATTAGAGTTTGTTCTCAACACACTGAAAATTTTCTTTTTCATTGGGGTAAAACTCATATTACATTTCCAAAAATATAAATATAATTTTTACATCTCAAATTTACATCTGTCTGTTGGAAATGTGATGTGATATAAAATAGCACACAAATTTAAACCCTTTTTTTATAGTTGTAGTATGCGTAAGTATGGATCGTTCTAGGCCGGGGATTAGGAGGGATGCTAATCTACACAAATTTAACCCTAAATCACTAAACTAGACTCAAAAACAGAAAACTAGACTCTAATGACTCAAAACAAGCTAAACTGACTCAAAACACACAAACTAAGTTAAATTGACTCAAAACTAGCACTAAGGAATGTTTTGGACGAAAATTGAAGTAAATTGACACTAAATACTAAAGGGGGGGGTTTGATTTGGACGAAATTTAACTAAAACAAAGTAAATACAACAATTAAATTGAATTGTGGGTGAAATATGGGTGAAAGGCTAGCTAGATGATTCTTCTCCACACATGATGACACACCCCGACCCGAAAGTGGGGCGTGCTGGTTGTCACGTGAGTATGACGTAGCCAAGTGCGCCGTGCGGAAGTAAGAATCATTAACAGAATACGAACTAATTAAAACCAATCCACTAGCAACCTAAAAGAGAGAGTGCTGGAGTAATAAAATAGTACTTATACAGAACCAGAGCGTACTAAGTCAAAGTGCAGTCAAGCATGCATAATTAAATTCGAATAACACCAACGGGTGTCCTACATAAGAAGGAGTCTGTCAAAATTGCTGAAGGGTCCTCGCTAGCCACCAAAGATACTCTAGCTATCTAGAACCTGGATGGGCGAAAAACAAAATTGAGTGGGTCAGCAAAACAAATCTTTTCAAAATCATTCTTTTCTCAAAAGCATAACCTATCACCGTAAAACCTGTATAAATTCCCAGAAAATAATACGTACATATATATATCTCAAACATGCTCAGCATTACTCATTATCAAATGTATCTCATAATACGCCATGCAATGCATTTCAATATCATTCTGAATCTCAAAAACCATGTCATGCGATGCATTTCGATAACCATAAAGCTACTAGGCATCAATTCAGCCCTCGGTCGTACATATAGCTCATAACATCTCAATCTCATCATATATATACTCTACACATGCATCAATATCCTCATGAGGTCATTATCACATCACTGTATCAATATAAGAATGCTCTAGTGATACAATCACGTGAAGACTGGGCGAATAATCGCGGGTCACCTACGAGTCGAACCTACTCAGAGGTGGTCTATACGACAGGACTGTGCACCTAACTTGGATCCAAGGCGAGCATGCGGTGCGGGAGGTGAACAACACGTGAAAGACTGTGCCCCTAACTCTGGGCGTGAGCACTAACAATATGTGCAGGTTTATGAGCTAACATATCACATCATATCACATCGTATCTCGTCTGTTCTTTCTTAACAATGCATGCACCTACTTGGTACTTACCTGGCATCCTCGGCACCAACATATACATGAAATGTATATATGAATACTCTTGCGTAAATACTAATTTGTATGCATGGCGATAAAAACATACTTTTCATTTAAAAGCTGATTTTGGGAAAATCATTATATATATATATATATATATATATATATATATATATATATATATAGGTTTATAAGAAAAAATAGCTGCCTACTCACTGATAAGTCGCCGGGTCGTAGCCCTCACGTCTAGCCTGGCTACACTCGTCCTCGAAATAAGTCTCACCTATATGAGAAATTACTAAAAATAAGTTATTTAAGCACATATACGCAATTACGGAAATAACTTCTCATACATAGCTCAATTTTGGCATACGAATATACCAACGCGACCTACTCGACGTCACGGACGTCAACATATTTTTAAAACAATTTTTAGGTGGCCCACGCGCCTGCCAGGGCACGGTGCAACGCGCCCCCTACGCGCGGCATGTGCCTGGCACGTGTCATCCCCTAGCTCCAGCTTGTCAGAAAATTTTGCCGGTGCCAGGAACCTGCAACTCGAGTTTTCTCACTCAGTTTTGCACCATTTTATCCCATTTTTCTTCCTACATGCTCAAAATCAAATGAGGAACAAGTCTATACCTTCAAAAACCTCGTAAACGCCTGAAATCTCGTCGGGAAATTCTCCAAAAACCAGCCAAGCCTGTGCAGGGCTATCCCGACGTCCAAGCTGTGCAAACGATGGTCTTCGAGCCTCGTGGGGACCTTCTAAGGCTCGTGGTGAGCTTGGTTTTGCCTAAAAATCAACCAATAAAAACTTAATGAACAGTTCTAATGTCGGTGCTCAGATTTTCAACGTGAAAATGAAAGAGTTCTCACCTGAAATTGGTACCACTGTGCTCGCAAGGACCTCAGGAGTATGAATATGGTCTTGGTTGCTTTGATCTGTGAAGTTTTGCAAGGGTTATAGGGATGCAGTACGTAAATGGTAGAGAAAGGGAGAGATAGCTCGAGAGTGAAGAGAGAGAGAAAGGGTTTCTGAAATGAGAGAGAGACAGGACACGGGATGGTGATAGGTGGATGAGAGATTATGTGGTTTAAAAGCCACCAATAATAATACACAATTCTATAGTTTCTCATAGGTCCCTATAATGTAGGGTGTCAATTAATTGGCCAGAACATAACCAATAAATGATACACACCCGTCATTTAAGGGTATATAAGTCATTTCACATCGTCAATATGGATTTTTCAGGACGGGTTGTCACACATGACACATATGCAACACAAATCGATTTCCAGTTATTCTTTCTATAGACCATGAATGACAATACCCCAAGTTAACCGTGAACTGCACAAATTAACCATCCGATTTTCGTAAATTCATTGAATTGGACTCAGCGACGCAACCAAATTATTCTTATCAAGTTCCCTACATGAACTGTATAATAGAGATACATAACAAAGATCATTAAGTTCTATGAAAATCATAAGCATTGACATGGCATTCGTAACTATGAAAAGCATGATACTTCTGCCAGGAATTTACTTAACGCGATAGTGACTAGCAACCTCCACTACTTGTGAATATAAGTTCATAACGATTAGGTGAAACTCCCTTATATTCTAGCATCAAATTCATGCATGCAAACTAAGTAGGCCTCCTTAATCGACATACAAGAATAAGTTCTCAATCAAACAGCTAACTAAATTGCATTCACGATTTATGAAACAATAACTGAAGGAAATCAATTCATATCACATATATGTTCATGGCTTTGAATTCACCTCTAGCTAAAACGAATTTAGTTCCTCATGTTTGCAATTAAACCAAGACAATTGAATTTAAACATTTAAAACAAAAGATAGACTACACCTAGAATGCTCCAACAATCCAAAGGTCTTAAATGGCAAGCACGACTCAAGCTTCTTCTTCTCCTTCTTTGCAAAGTTGCGGCACAAGGTTATTTTTCTGAGTTTAGGCTCTTGTGTGTGTGTAAGTCTGAATGGTGCGGCATTGAGTGTTATTTATAAGGCTAGGGCACGGCACTAAGAGTGTTTTGGGGAAGGATTTTCGCTTTCCAAATCCACAAGGAAAAGACTAACTAAAAATCAGAAATCAAGGAGAATCAGGAAATGGATACTTGGCAGATTCCTTGAAGAAAGGGTAAGGTGCAGCACCTTTTTAGGGAAAGGAATAGGGCTTCTACAACCAAGTTTTTAGGTGTCCTAATCTAAAAATAATCCCCCCCCCCTTACAGCTAGAATTAAGGTAGGATAGAATTAGGAAAAGATAAGATTGGGTAAGATTTGGTGAAAATTTCCTTCTTTTTAGCTGATTCCTTATCTTCCAAATCTTGAATTAATTCATCCAGATATCTTTAGCATATTCCTAGCTTATTTTGAATTTAAAAAACATCCATCCATCATGCTCCATGCATGTGCTATCCATTCCAAACCCAAAACTGCTCTAAAATGCTCCAAAATGCACTTCCTTGCCAACTTTGCCATTTAGACCTACAAACACATGAAAATAGCTTTAAACATTCTAATAAACAGAAACTACCTAAGTAAATGCAAAGAAACAAGCTAACTAAGTCACATAAATATGCTCTTATCAAAATGCCATAATCATCCCGACTACTACACTATATTTAAGAAATTATTGTTACCCCCATCAAATAATTTATCATTACGTGCCTTTTTTTTTTTACTTATAATGGCTCACTTTTGTTTTGTGTTTTTTTTTTTTTGAAACACTATAATGGCTCGCTTTTATAATGAACACATGGGTGTGGCTTTCCATCAAACCGAAATTGACTTTAACTATCATCTAAGCTCTATTTTTATAGGATAGTAACTTCAACGTACTATTTTTTATTTTGTGCACATTCTTTATTAATTGTGACCGCTAATTTTACTTGAACTGTTTATAACGGTTACACCTAGAAAGGTGTCTATGAGGTGAGAAATGGTTCGTAAAAAGAATTAGCCTTTTTTTATATTTATTATAGAATTATTATGTACACTTCAAAATAGTTATTACACACATTCTGACCACTTTGCACACCACTTTATTAATACATTTGAGTCTCACTTGTATAAATAAAACGCACGTCTCTAAACCTCCGTTAGAGAGGTGACCAACAAATGTAATTCCAATATTATTTGTCAAAGAAAATAATCAAGGGATATGACTTCTATTATAATAACAATTCTGCTTTCTTTTCCATATATTTGACATGATGAGACCTATAAACTACAAGAAACACGTAGGAGCTAGAACTGGCATTCGTGTCGTGTTTTTCGTGTTCGTGTCATACCCGATATCTTAACGGGCCGTGTCATGTAATACCCATTAAAGTAAACGGGTAATAGGACCCGACTCAAAATCGACCTGTTATTATTATCAAGTAATATGATCCGACCTGTTACCCGTTAAAGAAATATTTTTTAAAACAATAAATAATGAAAATGAAAAACATAATTTGACCCCAAAAAAATAGAAAACATAATTATTACTCCAAAACATACCAAAAAAAATATATTTGTCTTTCAAGTATTATATACTCTAAAATAAGAGCCTAATGAAAAAATATTAGTACATTACTATAAAATACCAAATGTTCAAGGATATGCAAAATGAAGAGAGTTGTGTTTCAAGATTAAGAAACCTTTTGCATGTTTATATATGCTTTCACATTTTTTAGACTTGTACATTAATGATTATGAATTTTATTTATTTTGAACTCCCTTCAAAATAATATTCATGAGGGTTTGTATGATTTTAAAATTCAAACGACGTTGTACCCGTACTCATAGCATAGAGGATGCGATCACAAGCCTTTGCATTTTTTTTTCATATTTTTCGCACTTGTAGATTAATTATTATAATTTTTATAATGTGTTTGATATTTTAAATTACTTGATAGTTTTATTTTAACGTGTTTTATAAATTTTTTAATCTCACTCTTTTCCTATAGTATAATATAAAAAGGGGTGTGATATTTACACACCTCTTTTTACTTCTCTCACACCCTTTTGGATTTCGGCCGTCGGATCGGATGAATTGAAGAAGATCTAACGGACAGAAAGTAATAGGGGTGTGTGAGAAGTAAAAAAAGGGTGTGTGGATAGCACACCCCTATAAAAATAAATAAATAAATAAAATTTAAATTTTTTAAATTTATACATAATAATAATACAATAATACATATTTAATATACAATATATATACATATACACTATGGCTATTGTATTTATGGTAAGTTTTCTTAGTAGTTTAAAAAATGAAAATCATCAAAATATCACTTTTCTTAACGTGTCAAAACAGGTTACTCGTGTGTCACTTTCGTGTAAACCTGTTAAGGACCCGTTATTAACGGGTTCTTATTGTATAACCCAATAACGACTCGAAACCAGTTATTTTCGTTTCGTATAAAAATTTGCCAGGTCTAGTGTGAGCTAAGTTTTTAATGGACTGACTTTGTAGGAACTAGGTTCTAAGGAAAAAGATCTAATTTATAAGTAAGGCTGAGTTTTAGTGAACCCATTCTTGTTACTTCAGAGCATCTCCAATGACTCAAAATTCATATTTGAGTTCAAATATAAGGTAAAGTATCTCAAATGCATATGAGATTTGGTTTCGAGGCAAAGTGATATCCAAATTTGAGTTTCAATATGAAATGGGTGGTTAGTAGAGCCATGCTAACAAGAAAAAAAATTATTAAAAAAATTAGGATTTGAGTAATGATTTTAACCATCTCCAATGCATACTCAAATTTTGAGTATTGAGTCCATTGTTTTCTCTTCCAATGCCAAACCTCAAATCTTAAAACTCAAAATGAGTCTAAGGCCTTCCACAGTGGGACAAGTGAGTGTGATTATTACATATAGGAATCAAATATTCTAAGTTGATTGCTATAACACCATTGCAGAGCCGGCCCTGAGGGGTGCAAGTGGTGCCACTGCACAGGGCCCCCAAATTGGAGGGGCCCTCGATTTTTCAATTTTGCATGCATATACATATATATAATATTATGTGTAGAATAAAGCAAACTTGAGTCTTAGCGCAAGTGGTATTATTGCATCATTACATCACCCTAGGGGATAGGTTCAAAACTCGTATCCATCATTTTTTTTAGTTTATTTTTATTAAATACATAAGCTTCCACAAAATAATATAAAAATTCCACACAATAACATAAAAATTTGAACCCTCACTTTCACACAGGGCCCCTGAAATCTCAAGATCGGCCCTGCACTATTGTTACACTAGTGTGAGTTCAATATATTAGTACCACATTCATGAGTTTGATATATTGAATTCCTGAGGTTGATATATTGGTACATCACTCAAATTTTCCAAACTACTATAGAAGTGTAATTCCTATATGAGTTTAATATATTGGTATCACACTCATTTTTTTGGGTCTACTATAGTAGACTTTTAAGTCTTTACATTGGAGAAGAAAACCAAAATACATAAATCCACTACCTTTTTTAGACTGAATATAAGAGTTTAGGTTTAAAATCTGAGTCCTTGCATTGAAGATGCTCTTAATTTTACACACAAAATTGAACTTAGTTTCAATGGTTCTATATATTTAGTTTTCATACATAATTTAGTTTTTTTTTTCCTTAACAAATAATATTATCTATACTAAAAGGGTGAGGGATGGTGTTAAGCCTCACAATAGGCTAGCAATAATGTGAATCAAATTCTCCTTTGACACTAAATTGTAGTACTCAGAGCATCTCCAGTGGAGTCCCTAAATAGGAACAACCACCGTATAAAATGGGTATAAAACAAATATAGGGACAAAATGAATCTCCAATGGATCGGAAAGTAAGTCCCTAAAGTATAGGGACACACCGAATACAATCTTGATTGTAACTTTTAATTAATTAAAAAATGGTTAACATAAACAACAAAATGAGCACTTTTAGTGGAAAATGGGACTCACAATCTTAATTGAAGATTTTGCTTTTAATGTCTTTAATTTCAATGCATTTAATTAATTAAAAAAAAAAGGTTAACATAAGTAAAAAAATTTGCACCTAATTAAATTATCACGTAAAAATATAAAAACTTCAAATTTAGGAATTACTATAAGAACTCTACTGTTAGATCCCACATCGCCCAGATGAGTGATCCTTATATGTACATTCTCACCTCCAATTAGCACGAGACTTTTTGGGAGCTCACTGGCTTCGAAGTTCATCGGAACTCCGAAGTTAAGCGAGTAGCGCACGAGAGCACTCCCATGATGGGTGACCCACTGGGAAGTTGCTCGTGAGTTCCCAGAAACAAAACTGTGAGGGCGTGGTTGAGACCCAAAGCGGACAATATCGTGCTACGGTGGAGGTCGGGCCCGGGATGTGGTGGAGCCCGGGCCGGGATGTGACAATTTAGTATTAGAGCCAAACCCTGGCCGTGGTGTGCCGACGAGGACGTCGGGCCCCTAAGGGGGGTGGATTGTTAGATCCCACATCACCCATGGGAGTGATCCTTATATGTACATTTTCACCTCCAATTAGCACGAGGCATTTTGGGAGCTCACTGGCTTCGGAGTTCATCGAAACTTCGAAGTTAAGCGAGTAGCGCACAAGAGCACTCGCATGATGGGTGACCCACTGGGAAGTTGCTCGTGAGTTCCCAAAAACAAAACCGTGAGGGCGTGGTCGGGGCCCAAAGTGGACAATATCGTGTTACGGCGGAGGTCGGGCCCGGGATGTGGTGGACCCCAAGTCGAGATGTGACACTCTACCATTGGAGTTAATATTCCTTTAAGGACACAAAGATTTCTTTTAAGTCCTTAACTAAGTACTCAAAAGTGATGACGTGAGTCTCTAAATAGGAACCTCCATGGCAGATGCTATGGCTATATAACCTAGATTTTATATGAGAGACTTTTTGGGTGTAATTATTTTTATATGAATCAGCCGAGGTGCCATTTAAAGGTAGACAAAAAAATAAACGAAAACCCAAATCGTAAAACAGTTGGGTTGGATTTGGTTCATATCCCAGGCCCCCTATGTATAATACACTCAAAGTCTAGTAAAATTCTCTTTGAATTATGAAAGTGAAAGGAAAAAAAAAAATTCGCAAATTACGAATTTCATAATATATAAAAATACGACAAAAAAAATAGGGAAGATAATTAAATTATTAATTTTGATAATTGTAAATAATCGTCTAAATGGAATGGATTTGGGAATGAAAATATTATTAGGTTATGGCGAACAACTGAAAAATATTATTCGGTTATGGTTTCGAATATGGTTACAGGAGTTCCCGATTTATATTCATCCCCGAATCCGATCCGAAAAATACTTATTATATATAATATAATTTATTCATAATAAATGTAAGGGTAAATTACACTTTATCACCTCAAGTTTGGGGTCGATTTTAATTTCTTACAATATCTTTAAAATATTTCAATTTCATACCTCAAGTACTATTTTATTTCAATATAATACATCCGTTACATTTTCCATCCATTGATCTGTTAAGAGTTGACATGGCTGCCAAATGTGTGCTATGTGGCAAAAAAAATAATTTTTTAATTTAAAAAAAAAATCTTAATGTTCTCAAAAAAAAAAAAAATGAAAAACGCAAAACCCACCCCCATCTCCCCTTCAACCCCTCCCCACTCCTCTTTTCACTCTCGAGCCTCCCAACCACCTCATTCTCCTTACTTCTCTCAATCTCACACTCCACCTCACCGCCTCCTTGATCCTCGCCCTTCGCCTTCACCCACCTCTTCCACAGCTGCTCCAACTCCAAAGACGACCTCAGTGCCTATACTGTGCACTTGGGGCACATGAACGTGGTGAAAGAATCAGTCCTCCTTGTCTGCAACGACATGATGGCCGTCGACTGGGTTGCTGACGACCTCCAGGGCCCTACGATCCCACCGTCGGGATCTGCAATCCACCTTACGTTCTTGAAACTGAAGGAGTGTTTGGGGGAGGAGTCAAAATCGGAGGTGAAGAGAGTGGAGGAGCGGGAGGTGGTTGGGAGGCTCAAGATGGAGAAGAAGGGTGAGGAGGGGTTGCGAGGGAGGTGGGGGTGGGTTCTGTGTTTTCATTTTTTTTTTTAGAAGATTCAGGTTTAAAAAAAAACGTTTCACACATTTGGCAGCCACGTGGCACAAATGTGGGAGCCACATCAGCTCTTAACAGATTAATGGATGGAAAGTGTAACATATATATTATATCGAAATAAAATAATACTTGAGGTATGAAATTGAAATGTTTTAAAGATGTTGTAAGAAATTGAAATCGACCCCAAACGTAAGGTGGTAAAGTGTAATTTACCCTAAATGTAATATTGTATAATCTAATATATATATATATATATATATATATATATATATATATCTGTGTGTATGTGTATGTATATTCACCGAACTCATTACTTTGAGAATTACAAAAGTTGCATTTTGTGGGAAAATTCGAAAGTTTTGAATTAAAACGAATGATAATTTAATGCTGCTTATGAGAGAGATCAACGATCATCCATCATCATTAATGTATTCATTAGGGGTACAACTCAGGCAGGCTGGAAGGTCAACCCAATCCTACCCCAACTTTTACAGTTCGGGCTCGGGTTTGGGTTGGGTTTCATTCGGGTTCATTTAGGCACATGTTTAATTGGGTTGGGGTTGGGTTGCCCAACTTTTTCAAGTTTAATCTTGTAACAACTTAGTTTCCAAGAATTCCTAAAAATATTAAGCCAAGTAGCATCAAAGCTAGCTTACTCTAATTTCATAAATCAATCTACTATAAAGCTTTAGGATTTAAAGACTACGAATATGGCCTGATTAATCAAAGCCTTTTATTCCCCACAAGCTTAAGTAATTATAAAAGATAATTTATTTTAAAAATTTGTTTTTCAACGAGTTTCTTCATGCTACCACTGGGAAGAGCATTTTTTGACCTCCCCTCTCCGAGCTAGTTTTTTCTTGGTTCATGGAGATTAAAGTCGACGGCTTCGAGGACACCCGGCGGCGAATCCGCCTTTCTTGCAACATTTGTCATCGACCCCACCATCAAACAATTTCCCTTGAGCTCAAGAATAATACCCAATCATTGGTTGGAGTGTTGGAGTCAATTTGAGGACGAACCAAGAAACACCCAATTTTAGGGTTGCCACGGATTAATGTTGATTTCAAGCATTTCTCGGTCGAATTGGACTTCGGCCCAAGTATGAAAATTGCTCCCCTCACTGAGATCTACTTGCCTGTAAAATTTGGTAATTTTTAGAAATAGTTGAATTTTTTAGCGAGTTGGGGCAGCCGACCACCACCTACAGCGGCGTGTGGCCAGGGGGCTACTGATGCTATTTTGCACTAAATTGATATCTTGATCTCATATTTGATGCCTGTAGTATGTGATTTGATTATTATGAACCTAGTTTTATTAAGGTGCATTACTTGATCATTATTTGAATTGACAGTTCGACAGTTGGATCATCATCAAATTCTAGCATTATATAACGTAATATTTAAGGATATTCGGAATTGACGGATCAGAAATCTGACGTACAGATCTTTCCGAATTGGATTTCTAAGTTTGTAAAATAAATTATCGACCGCCACCTAATCCTAATAATTGGCGAAGATCCAACCGTTAGATCGCGGTGAGAATTTAGTATGTTGTTCTATAAGTATAAAGTGGACCTGAGGAAGTTACATATCTGAAATTCGATGGGCAGATTTTTTGAATCGAATTACGTAGGGTTGTGGACCCTACCGTTGATCAGGAGTTGACTTTTGGTCAACATGGCTTGTAACGTTCTGAATATTAAATTTAGTACTACGGGATACTAAGTGAAGTCTTATGGGCCTATATTGGTTAGAGAGTGACTTGAATTTTAGTGATATGTTTATTACCTTGATTTCTTACATTAATATCGTTTGTGAATATGAAATGGTTATATAAATGTGATTTTTATATAATCGAATTTGATTTATGGCGGTTAATAGAATACTAATTAACCATGAGTTTATTTTGGACCTATTACCGTGAATAGTTTTCATACAGAATTTATGGGGCGTTATAATACCCATTTGGTGTGATTCGATTGGGGAAGCTAATGTTGAATATTTCCTTTACTAGAATATTTTTAGAAATGGATAAAAAAAAATGAATAGTGAACTAAAAAGGGCTTGATCCCGCTCAAGAGTACGTATGCAATCTAATAGGAGTTAGATGCAGCCCTAAATAATCGAGAATTAATCTTTTGTTGAGAAGTTGTTTTAATAGAAGAAATTTGGGGATTAAAGTGATAATTTAATTGTATGTTTTGATAATTAAAATATGGATATATTTTGGAAGGAATTAAGGAATTGAAGTAAGGAATCATGATTAATGGTAGTAAATTAAACACGAGTTTAAATTGGGCCTATTATTGATATTATTTTTCGAAATAAATATTTCAGGGTTTTACAAATTGAGTTGGGTTTGGGCAGGTTATAACTATAAAAAAAACTCGCTTGTTCGTGTTTAAAGTCAGGATGGACATGGGCGGGTTTGGATTGGTCCAACCCAAGTTGCACCCCTAGTATTCATTATATTATAATGACAAAATTATTATCTATTATATTGTAATACATCAATTGAACGAATATATTTTTTATATTAACAGAGATGAATATAACGGTTAACCGATGACAAATTCGTTATCTAGTGAATATGCTTATGAATAACATTCGATAATTAATTTACAGTTATAAATATGATTAAGTTTTTATAATTATGAAAATAGATATAATATTTTCGTCTTTAAATTGAACCATTGTCATTCTAAACGCAAATTTCACAATAATATTTAAAATAATAAAATTATAATTACTGTTCTTATTTTCAAACATTTTACCTTCTCGGTGCTTTCGCCCTTAGTTTAATGCACAGAAAAAGCAACCCTCTGCAAGCACAAAATCATGAAAGTCCCTCTCTGTCTATCTTTCTCTTTCCGGCTCTCTCTTCCCTTTGGGCCTCTGGTTCTCTGACATCTTTGTTTCAGAGAAGAAATTTTTAGTTGTAATACAACTGTTACACTAAGTTTTTAATAAAAATTATTAAAAACTTTATTTTTTAAATTATTAATATTTTTGTACACATATTCCATTATTTGTTGAACTCTCTATATCTCTGTCTCAATGTTACGCCGCCAATGCCAAATGAGATTTGTTTTGTATTATTGCATTGGCCGAGAACATTTAATGCATGAGCCATGACTAGTATACGTGAAGTTCAATTTTCACCATTTCAGAGATCCCATATCCAGATACATGAAAACAAAACCCTAATCTCTTCTTCAATCCCCACCGTTGAATTCATTGGTTCCCTTCTACCTTATATACACCCCACTCTTCCTCCATTTTTAGCTCACTCAAATCCGAAAAAATCTCGTTCCTCTTTTCTCAGTTTTTCAATGGGTTCTAAAGCTCTAAATCCTAAGGCTCAGCCTTTTTTCTTGAACCGTTTTCAGACGCCTTATCTTCCCGCTCGGCCTGTATGCGCATATCGAATCGCTCACCAGCCCAGATCCTTTTTTTGCCAACTGAACTTGGTCCAACCCAACCCAACTACAAAAAGTTTGCCAAGAAAGAGTGTTAAGAGTAAGAGGAATTTTGCTCCACCAAGGTCCAGAAACCTTTTGAAGAAGCTTGAAGATGAGAACCATGTAGTGGGTGCTCCTAGGGTTCTCGCCTGGGTACCCAAGAAAGATATGCCGGCTGGGAAGAGTTATACAGCGTCGTATCGGCAGATGAAGAAAGATACTGTGCGCGGCTGTGATGATGGCGGTGGCGGTAGTGGTGTAATTCCGTTTCCTGCAAGTCCTGATCTGGAAAATAGCTCCGGTCCTACCACGATCATGATAAAAAACATCCCAAACCAATTTCAGTAAAAACTCTTTTATGTTCCTGGTTTTTTTGTTGGTTAAATTACTGTTCTTGGTTTTGTTTTTATTTTTCATTGGGTATTTTCCGTACATGCAGTAACTTTAGTGTTCGGATTTAACGTTAAGGTTCAGTTCTTTTTACTTTATCATAGCTTGTAAGAAGTAACTGTTTTGTCTTCCTTTCCTTGAACCCTTTTGTCTCTATTTCCCTTTTCTGTTAGAAACAAGACGCAAGTTTTTTTCTGAGGGAACATGAAACATAGACATAAGTTTATGTACTGTTTTTTTTTTTTTTTTTTTTAATTTTGTAAATCTGGTCGTACAGAAAAGCTACTAATATATAAACTGTGCAGGAGGTGTGATTTGCTTACCGTCCTGAGAAATCACTGCCGTGATGAGAACCTACAGGCTTGCACTGAAGGTGTTGCCACGAAATCTGAGTTCGATTTTGTTTATCTTCCAATGGATTTTAAGTAAGTTTAAAATGTTCGGCAACTGTCATTTTACGTAAGTTTAAAATGTTCAGAAACTGTGTTTTAATTAATTAAATTGTAAAATAATTGCTAATGTGTCATTTTATCCCTGTAGGCAATTTTGGAACCACAAGAGGACTGCCAATCTGGGCTATGCCTTTGTTAATTTCACCAGTTTTACTGCTGCAAAGAGATTTTACAAGAAGTTTCACAATGAACAATGGAAGGTCCGCAGCAACAAGAAAACATGTGAAATCACTTGCGCTAAGGTTCAGGTTGACGTTCTACTCTTTTACTGGACCGGTTTTATTTTTTGTAGTTTCGAATGTTTTATCTGATGGTTTGAAATTGACTAATGTTATTGAGCTTTGATCTTTTTTGGTTTTGACGTGTTGTAGGGGCTGGAAGCACTGAAGAAGAACTTTGAGAGTAAAGTGTTTAGGTGCCACACGGTGGAGTATTTGCCTGCGGTGGTGGAACCTCCATGTGACGGTGTTCTGCAGCAACCCAAAGTCACTCCGGTGGGGACACGTGTAGGGTTGCCCTTTGTAGATTATTGATAGGGTGAGAAGTGAGAGATGTGATGGTAGAGTGTGAGGAGAGAGTAGATGGGATGACCTGTGTTTTCACTCTCCCTAGCTTGAGTACTCTAGCACTTCTGATTTGGTTGCAATATCTAGGGTGAAGTGAAAACATAGGGTTTATGATCATGACTAGTCTTGTTTAGTAGTTTTTTTCTTCTCTTAAGCTAAGTTTTAATTAGCATGCATGTGTAATGTTAATCTCGGATTTGCTTAATAAATTTTTCTGAGTTTCATGTTTCATGTAGTTAAATAGTTTCTTAAATTTTCTTAATCTCGTGTCTTTTCAGACATTTTAAGGAATAAGTTCTAAAATTAATTGAATTATAAAGGAGAGAAGGGTAGGTTGAAATTTGAGCCTTCTTCCCTCGATGGCATGCATATTTCCCACAGAAAAATTAAGGTCAGAAGACAAGAGAGCTATCATTCCTTAGTACGGCACCCTAAACTGGAGTGAAGCAAATTTGGGTAAGCTTGGCCTTGAGCTTGTTGCAAGAAATACCAATATGCTATAAGGTAAAAAAATAAAAACCCTGCAAAAGAAAACTGACATGAACTTGACCGCATACTCTACTCCGGCGACTAGGAGCTATATATATAGATATGCAAATTTGGGTAAGCTTGACCTTGAGCTTGTTGCAAGAAATACCAATATGCTATAAGATAAAAAATAAAAACCCTGCAAAAGAAAGCTGACATGAACTTGACCGCATACTCTATATATATATATATATATATATATATCTGTTTTTGAGATTTTGGGAGTTTTGTGTAAAATTTATAAAAAGGCCCATTTTTAAGATAGTTTTTGAAAAAAAGTTGAACAATCTTTTGACACTAGAAAACAATTATTTAAATCAAAATAAAGTTTAGTACTCATTGATTGCAAATTTTAAAATGTCATTATTAATAGGTAAAAAGAGTTACAAACATAACGTTCATTAAATGATCAAAAGCAGTTCAATCTTAAACAACCAAACATAAAAAAGAAACTTCAAAACTCTAACATTAAAGTTTCACTTGAATATATAACATTATTATAAATAAAATTGAAGAAAAAAAAAACCTTTTTAAGGTGTTCACCTTTGACACACCCGTACCCGAAAGTAGGGCATGCTGGCCGTCACGTGAGTGTGACGTAGCCATGTGCGCTGTGCGGAAGCGAAGATCGATGACGAAGTACGAATGAATTAAAACCGAAGTCTAGCAACCCAGAAATGAATGTGTGCTAGAAGTATTACAATACTTATACATATTCAGAGCGTACTAGGTCGACTGCAGTCAAGCATGAATAAAAGAGTTATTTACACCATCGGTGCCCAACATATGTCAAATCTGTCAGAAAGGCCGAAGGATCCTCGATGTGCCTAACTCGGAAATTCAAGCTATCTAGAACCTGGAGGGGCGAAAAACAAAGGGAGTGGGTCAGCAAAAACAAATCCTTTTTAAAATCATTTCTTTTCTCAAAATTCTAGCCCCTCTCCGTAAAACCTGTATAATTCCCAGAAAATAATACGTACATATATATCTCAATCTTTCTCAGCATAAAACATTTTCAAAGTATCTCAAATATATGTTGTGCAATGCATTTCAAGGCCATCTGAATCTCATCAACAATGCCATACTATGCATTATCATAATCATATCGCTATTATATATCCTCTCAGCCATCGGCTGTAATATAGCTCATAACATCTCTCTATCTCATCATCATATATATATACACTGCACATACATCAATATCATCATCATATCATCATCATTAACAGCGATGTATCAATAATAAATGCTCTAGTACTACAATCACGTGAAGACTGTGCGAATGAATGCGGGTCACCTACATGTCGTACCCACTCAAAAGTGGTCTATACGACAAGACTGTGCACCTAACTTGGATCCAAGGCGAGCATGCGGTGCGGGAAGTGAACGACACGTGAAAGACTGTGCCCCTATCTCTGGGCGTGAGCACTAACAGTATGTGCAGGTCTATGAGCTAACAATTCATGATATCTCATCATTTCACATCATATCTCATCGTTATTCGTTCTCAACTATGCATGTACCTACCTGGTACTTACCTGGCGTCCTCGGCACCAACATATGCATGAAATGTATAATTAAATACTCATGCATAAAAATCAAGTAATATGCAAGTCGATAAAACGTATTTTCCATTTCAAAAGTGATTCTGGGAAATCATTAAATATAAATAGGTTATACGGAAAATAATACTGCCCACTCACAGATACGTAGTCGAGACGAAGCCTCCTAGCTTGGCTCAATCACATACGTCCTCGGAATACGTTTCCCTATACGTGAAATTTCTAATTAACTTAGTTTAATAACACATAAACGGAAACGTAAATAAAATCTTCATAGATTGTCCAAATATAGGGTTTAAATATATGAAATCGATCTACTCGACGTCACGAACGTCGCTATATTTTTAGAACAATTTTAGGAGGTCCCACGCGCCCTCACGAGCCAGGACAAGGCACGGGCTACGCGCCCCCACGCGCACCGCGCGTGTGCCCCACGCGCACCGCGCGTGTGCCCCACGCGCACCGCGCGTGTGCCCCACGCGCCCCTGTCATTGGTCCTCGCCGGACTGGTTTTTCCGGTGACCGGAAAACTTCCGTGTGTGATTTCTCACTCGTTTCTCAACCATTCTTCATGAAATTTTCACCAAAATGTTCTAAATTGAGAGTAGAACAAGTCTATACCTTCAAAAATCTCGAAAACTAACGAGAAACTCGTCGGGAAATCTCCAAGAATCCGGCCATCTCCGTTCTACGTGATCCCGACGTCCAAACACTTCCAACGCACCACTTCGAGCCTCCTTGGGACCTCACAAAGGTCGCTGTGATCTCAGATTCTCCTAAAACGCAACGTAGAAAAAGTTGATGAATAGTGCCATTTACAAAACTTGAATTTTGGACGTGAAATCGTCGTAATTCTTACCTGAAAATGGTACCACTGAGTTCGTATGGACGTCACGATCAAGAATATGTAATTTGTTTTGTCGATCAATGAAGTTTTGAAAATGGGTGTGGGTGTGCCGTGTGAATGCTACGGGAGAGAGAGAGATCGTGAGGTAGAGAGAGAGAAGGTCTGAGGGACTGAGAGAGAGAAAAGGTGTCGGTGGACCTGAACCACCAATCACAAAATTATTTTCTTAACTTCCTCATTGGCCCCCAGAAGTTTGGAAAACACATAGTTGGCCCAAATTTAATAAACTCAATATATATTCGGGACGGGTTGTTACAATCTACCCACCTTATAAAAATTTCGTCCCGAAATTTCATACAACACATAAACTAGTATCCATAAAACAACCTCGGATACAACTCTCTCATCCTGTCCTCAGTCTCCCAGGTAGCTTCCTCAGCTAAGTGGTTCCTCCACAAAACCTTCACTAAACGTACTGTCTTGTTCCTGAGCACCATATCTTTCCAATCAAGTATCGTCACCAGTTCCTCATCATAGGTCAAATATGGGTTAATCTCTAAAGGTTGCAGAGGAATCACATGCGACGGGTCTGAAACGTAATGTCGAAGCATCGAACCATGAAATATATTATGAACTCTGGATAACTCTGAAGGCAACTCAAGCCTGTAAGCCACTTCACCGACTCGCTCGGTGATCCGATAAGGTCCAATGTACCTAGGACTCAACTTACCTTTCTTTCTTAATCGAACCACACCTCTCCAAGGCGATAACTTAAGAAACACCCAATCATCAACATTATACACTCGGTCAGTGGCATATCTGTCTGCTAAACTCTTTTGGCGATCTTGGGCGGTTTTCAGGTTAGCCTTAATAACCTGAACATTCTGAGTAGTCTCCTCTACTATCTCAGGGCCCACTAAAACTTTTTCGCCAACCTCTGACCAACACAAGGGTGTACGACAAGGTTTCCTATAAAGTGCCTCAAACGGTGCCATTCCGATACTAGAATGAAAACTATTATTATAAGCGAACTCCATCAAATCCAAACGCTGATGCCATGAGTCGCCAAACTGCAAAACTGGGGATCTCAGCATATACTCCAAAGTCTAAATAGTTCTCTCATATTGACCGTCCGTCTGAGGATGATAAGCCGTGTTGTACAAAAGTCTCGTACCCAACGCCTCCTGGAAAGCAATCCAGAACTTAGAGGTGAATCGAGGATCGCGATCAGAGACAATACTTACTGGAACACCATGATACTTCACGATCTTCGATATGAATAACTCGGCCAACCGATTTAACGAAAACTTTTCCCTGATTGGAATAAAATGCGCTGACTTCGTGAGTCAATCGACAATCACCCAAATTCCGTCATATCCGTTCCGAGTACGAGGGAGCTTGTACACAAAATTCCTGGTAACATTTTCCCATTTCCACTGTGGAACGGAAAGTGGTTACATCAACCCAAATGGTTTCTTCCTTTCGACTTTGACTTGCCGACATACTTTACAATTTCTCTTTTCATACCCGACCAAAAGTAAAACGATCGAATGGTATGATACATCACACTTCCTTACATAAGAATACCATTTGATTCTCAAATTCGTAGGTCTTTCATTTTCTCATCGTTCCGTAATTAAATAAGTTCTTGGGTTTCTTCATCATTAAACTGGCCTCTAGTATACGATCAATCAAACTGGCCTAACTTGAAAACTAACAAGTAAAGCATTTCCTCGATCATCTACTACCGAATTTCTCAACTCTAGCTGTACTCCGTCGATCTCAACTCTGTAAGAAGCGGAATACGGCTCGCATGGAACGCGTTAATTTTGCCCTGGGAGTTCCTGCTAAGAGCATCAGTTACCACATTTGCACGACCAGGGTGGTACTCAATCGTGCAATCGTAGTCGATCAATAATTCAATCCATCGACGCAGGCGAATGTTTAAATCTTCCTGGGTGAAGAGGTACTGGAGACTCATATGACCTGAGAAGATCCTCCATTTCTCATCATAGAGGTAGTGTCTCCAAATCTTCAAAGCAAAGATAATGGCAGCCAATTCCAGGTCGTGTGTAGGGTAATTCTTCTCGTAAGGTTTAACTGGCGTGAAGCGTAAGCAATCACCCTACCATGCTGCATCAAAACGCAACCCAAGCCATTCAACGACGCATCACTGTAGATCTCGAAATTACCATCGTCGCCAAGAAGTGTCAAGACAGGAGCATGAGTGAGACAATACTTCAACTGGTGAAAGCTCTGCTCACAATCATCATCCCACTCGAACTTAACGTCTTTCCTGGTCAACTTCGTCAATGGTAGCGCCATAATCGAAAAGTCTTTAACGAACCGCCGATAGTAACCTGCCAACCCAAGGAAACTCCGAACCTCGGTGATGGTTCGTGGTTGTTCCCAATTCTCCACAGCCGCAATCTTCTGAGTGTCAACCTGAATACCCTGAGCTGAAACTACTTGCCTCAAAAATGCTACTTCGCTCAACCATGACTGGCACTTGCTGAACTTGGCATACAATCGATGCCCTCTTAATTTCTTCAACACCAACGAAAGATGTTGAACATGATCCTCTTTTGACTTAGAATACACCAGAATGTCATCAATGAAGACAATGACGAATCTGTCCAAATACTACTAAAATACCTTATTCATCAACCCCACGAAAGCTATTGGTGTATTCGTCAATCCAAATAGTATCACAAGAACTCATAGTGACCATAACAAGTCCTAAAACGGTTTTAGGAACATCTTCACTGCTAATCTTCGATTGGTAATAACCATACTTCAAGTCAATCTTGGAATACACACTGGCACCTCTAGGCCGATCAATCGTTCATCAACACGTGGCAACGAATAACAGTGCTCAATCATTGCCCGATTCGACTTCTTATAATCAATGCATCACTTTACAACCCCGACTTCATTCTTTCAACAAAACCGATTTTTCCAAGACGATGTACTAGATTAAATGAAACCCTTATCAACCAATTCTTACAACTGAGTTATCAATTCTCTTAATTCAGCCGAAGCTATAAGATAAGGAGTTAAGGAACTAGGATTAGTACTTGGTAACAATCAGGGGTGAACTCCACGTCGCGATCTGGCAGCAATCCAAGTAAATCATTAGTAAAAACGTCAGAAAAAGTCTGATCACCCTAACATTCTCCACGCTAACAGGAGCCTCATCATTCAAAACCACGTGAGTCAAGTACTCATAACAACCTTTCTTTAATAACTTTTGGCTCTCACTGCTGAAATGATTCCATGCCTGACTCCACTACGCTCACCAATCAAAGTAACCTCTGGTAATCCAAAACGATGGAAAGTAACTGATTCCGTAATAATCGACATCGGTACGGTCATACTGCGACCAATTTGAGTCTAGAATAACATTGAAGTCTACTATATCTAACGGGATAAGATTCTCTGGCATAACTATATCTTCTACCAGCACTGGGCACCATGAAAAACACCATACTATCATGAAATGACTTACCTGTTTACTTGCTTAACGAATCCAAAGAATAAGTTATTAATATTACGGTCTGCAGCCCGCAATACTGATAATTTACTGTCGTCTAGGTAAGTAAGCAACAACTCTTGAGGGTGCAATATTACCATCTTGCCCCCTATTGAGAAATACATATACACGCCTCGATCGTGCTCATTCACTACTTTCTTTGGCAACATCGTCAATAATGTAAAATTTCTGCATCACTATCCATCGAGACTCTAGCAAGTGACTAAAATGTTTAGCGTACCCATAATCAAGTTCGAATAATCCTGAGCATCATGTAGTGATACGTGGTTAACACATTCCTGGGCTTGCTGTCTTCTTCTAACTCTGTTGGCGTGAACTCCTCGTCCTTGAGAATTACGCCCCTGACCTGACCATAGGTATAACACCTACCATTACTTCTTCGACGTACTCCAAAACGTCAATCGTTGCACATACGACACAAGGTGAATTTCCACTATCAGAATTCCCCTGCCTCTGGAATCTGAAACCTTCGAGAAATCTAACAAGTCCCCTATGACCTGTAAAGCTAAAAATATTTGCTGGAAAAACTAGAACTGGTTTCGTATCTCTTAAAATCCTGAGTCTAGCGAAGTCTCTGAGACGATTACCCAATACTTTTATTCTTATCCTTATTCTGATTACTATCTTTTCCTTCTTCTTTCTCACTATTACCAGACACGTCCTTAGAGTTCGCAATCTTCAACACAGTCTCGTAGAATTTCCCGATAAGCATTATAAGGGTAAATGGTCGCCATCGAACGCCATTTCTTCCTAATATCCAGCTTAAGCGTCTAAGCATCTCAACTGAAATAATAGCAATTTCTAAGTCATAACGAGACAATTTAGTAAACTTCCTTTAGTACTCGTTAAAAGATAACTTCTCCTGTTTCGAATCTGCTAACTCTTGCGTCTTACGATCTAGGTATGCTGGGATATGAATCTCTTAAAGAATGTCCGTTTAAACAATCTATCAGTCTGTAATCTCCTCGGGCTTTCACCCGTAAGTTTCCTATTCCCAATATGATGCCGATTTAGCGTCCAAAAGCTAAACAGTGGTTTCTATCCACTTATCGTCGGGAAAACTCCCCTGGCTCTACATCAGCCTAAAGTATTCTCAATCTAATTGAGTCAACGCTCAAAACCCTTCATGGCCTTCATTACCCCTAAAGGTAAGCAATTTTAGATTATACTCTGACTCCAAAGAGTTCGCTGGAAAGGCGAATTACAGACTGATCGATACTAACGATAGTTCCCCCCCAACTGAGCTATATAGGGAAACTAAATTCATCTGAACGGTATGGCTCTCTATGAGGCGGCATAGTTCTGACAGAAGACATCAAGTCATTAGAAAATCCACAAAATATGCAAGACTGCAACCTAGGGCTCTGATACCAAGTTGACACACCCGTACCCGAAAGTAGGGCACGCTGGCCATCACGTGAGTGTGACGTAGCCATGTGCGCTGTGCGGAAGCGAAGATCGATGACGAAGTACGAATGAATTAAAACCGAAGTCTAGCAACCCATAAATGAATGTGTGCTAGAAGTATTACAATACTTATACATATTCAGAGCGTACTAGGTCGACTGCAGTCAAGCATGAATAAAAGAGTTATTTACACCATCGGTGCCCAACATATGTCAAATCTGTCAGAAAGGCCGAAGGATCCTCGATGTGCCCAACTCGGAAATTCAAGCTATCTAGAACCTGGAGGGGCGAAAAACAAAGGGAGTGGGTCAGCAAAAACAAATCCTTTTTAAAATCATTTCTTTTCTCAAAATTCTAGCCCCTCTCTGTAAAACCTGTATAATTCCCAGAAAATAATACGTACATATATATCTCAATCTTTCTCAGCATAAAACATTTTCAAAGTATCTCAAATATATGCTGTGCAATGCATTTCAAGGCCATCTGAATCTCATCAACAATGCCATACTATGCATTATCATAATCATATCGCTATTATATATCCTCTCAGCCCTCGGCTGTAATATAGCTCATAACATCTCTCTATCTCATCATCATATATATATACACTGCACATACATCAATATCATCATCATATCATCATCATTAACAGCGATGTATCAATAATAAATGCTCTAGTGCTACAATCACGTGAAGACTGTGCGAATGAATGCGGGTCACCTACATGTCGTACCCACTCAAAAGTGGTCTATACGACAAGACTGTGCACCTAACTTGGATCCAAGGCGAGCATGCGGTGCGGGAAGTGAACGACACGTGAAAGACTGTGCCCCTATCTCTTGGCGTGAGCACTAACAGTATGTGCAGGTCTATGAGCTAACAATTCATGATATCTCATCATTTCACATCATATCTCATCGTTATTCGTTCTCAACTATGCATGTACCTACCTGGTACTTACCTGGCGTCCTCGGCACCAACATATGCATGAAATGTATAATTAAATACTCATGCATAAAAATCAAGTAATATGCAAGTCGATAAAACGTATTTTCCATTTCAAAAGTGATTCTGGGAAATCATTAAATATAAATAGGTTATACGGAAAATAATACTGCCCACTCACAGATACGTAGTCGAGACGAAGCCTCCTAGCTTGGCTCAATCACATACGTCCTCGGAATACGTTTCCCTATACGTGAAATTTCTAATTAACTTAGTTTAATAACACATAAACGGAAACGTAAATAAAATCTTCATAGATTGTCCAAATATAGGGTTTAAATATATGAAATCGATCTACTCGACGTCACGAACGTCGCTATATTTTTAGAACAATTTTAGGAGGTCCCACGCGCCCTCACGAGCCAGGACAAGGCACGGGCTACGCGCCCCCACGCGCACCGCGCGTGTGCCCCACGCGCCCCTGTCATTGGTCCTCGCCGGACTGGTTTTTCCGGTGACCGGAAAACTTCCGTGTGTGATTTCTCACTCGTTTCTCAACCATTCTTCATGAAATTTTCACCAAAATGTTCTAAATTGAGAGTAGAACAAGTCTATACCTTCAAAAATCTCGAAAACTAACGAGAAACTCGTCGGGAAATCTCCAAGAATCCGGCCATCTCCGTTCTACGTGATCCCGACGTCCAAACACTTCCAACGCACCACTTCGAGCCTCCTTGGGACCTCACAAAGGTCGCTGTGATCTCAGATTCTCCTAAAACGCAACGTAGAAAAAGTTGATGAATAGTGCCATTTACAAAACTTGAATTTTGGACGTGAAATCGTCGTAATTCTTACCTGAAAATGGTACCACTGAGTTCGTATGGACGTCACGATCAAGAATATGTAATTTGTTTTGTCGATCTATGAAGTTTTGAAAATGGGTGTGGGTGTGCCGTGTGAATGCTACGGGAGAGAGAGAGATCGTGAGGTAGAGAGAGAGAAGGTCTAAGGGACTGAGAGAGAGAAAAGGTGTCGGTGGACCTAAACCACCAATCACAAAATTATTTTCTTAACTTCCTCATTGGCCCCCAGAAGTTTGGAAAACACATAATTGGCCCAAATTTAATAAACTCAATATATATTCGGGACGGGTTGTTACAACTTTATTATTGCCACTCAAAATATCTAATTGTATTCCAAATTTTTATATTTAGAAAGGAAAAAAATTACGCTTATAAGAAGTGCACGATGATATTGTAAACTGCTAATTAAAATAATTTTTAAATATTGAACATTTTATTATATATAAATATTAGACGACAAAAATTATGGGGCTCGTTCAAATTTGGAATCCTGTGCGACTGCACCTTTCACTCCCCCTCAACGCCCCGCTCTGATATGCGCATATACTGTGTTTTGGGCATTGGGAACAAAGTAGGATTCTCTCCTCTCTTTTTTTCTTTCCCGTTCCCCCTTCCTATTTTAACGGTCACGGTTAAGCCATGTCAACACCTTATATTAATTTTTTTTATAGAAAGAGAAAGACAAAATAGAGAATGTGAGAGGAGGGGATTGAAAAAGGCGGGGAGAGAATCCTAGTCCATTGGGAACAATGGGGAGGAAGGAAGCAAGTATTTCCTTTTCTTTCCGAATAAGTGTTACAATGGCATGCATATATAATTTACACGTGTCTTGTGAATGTTTATCCATTGTCATAACCGTGATGAGCCCGTGCCCAGCCTAAATTTGAAGGGACCAGACAGGACTCGAGTTTAAAAGAAAAGGGTCAGGCCGGGTATAGCAAATTTCAATACAGGAACCGGACCTAATCATGCTCGTTTGAAACGGGCTGGTCCGGGCTGGGTCCACCAGTCCTTTTTTTTGGGAAAAAAAAAACTGAATTTTTACACAGATTCACATATTGAAGTTGTAGTTGCACAGATTCATAGCTTAGTTGGAATAATTACATCACATAACAGTTACACAGTAGCTGCATAGATTGAAGGAAACAAAAAAAAAACAACAGCACAGCTGATTTTCAACATTAGCACATACAAATAACACCACATAAAGCGATTCAGCTGTAGTTTCAATTCCTATTGAACAACTCCAAGGTTTCTTCATGGTGGCCACAACGAGTATGACTTGACAATAATGATGTCCAAGTCACAGGGTTCGGCACAAACCCTTCTAAATTCATCCTGCTAAACATCTTAGTAGCACCATCGCAGTCATAATTAAAGGCATAACTAGTGACCATAGTATAACATGACCCATTTTCCCATTTATTACCAACAAGTCGTTTACAACATGAAGATGATTCTGAAAATTCATATGTATAACATGACCATGCACACTCCCTAATAACCAAAGGAAATGTAAACCCATCTCCCCAAACCCCCAGTTTACGCATTTTGTCATATAGTTGGAGTGCTTCTTCATAAAACCCATGAGAGATATACAAATCCAATTTGCACTCAAATCTAGTTTACATAATCTAATTAAAAATACCCAACAAAATATTCAAATTCAATTAAACAAAACATTTGAAATTGGAACAGAATAAAAGTCAAGATTCAAGAACCCAACAAAATCCCTAAATCCCAATTTAATTTTCAATCCTAAATCCCTAAAACATAATACCTTGAAATTGAAAAAGACTGTCAGCAGAGCTTAGCTTCCATGCAAATCTGAGTCAGATAGAGGAGATGATTGATTCATCGTTTCGAGTTGTTCGTCCCCTCGAGTTGGACAGAGAGAGACTGACTTAGTCGTCCATACCTTCGAGTTCGACAGAGAGAGACTGAAAATCAAGATGGATGAGAGTGATCGAGAGGGAGGACTCTAGGAGAGAGCGATCGAGAAGGAGGACTATGGGAGAGAAAGATCGAGAGGGAGGACTGAGGAAAAGAGTTTCAGTTCGAGAGTGTGTGTGTGTGTGTGTGTGTGTGTGTGTGTGTGTGTGTGTGTGTGTGTGTGTGTGTGTGTGTGTGTGTGTGTGTGAAAGAGATTTGAGTGTGTGTTTACGACATACGGTTCAGGTCGAGGGCCTGTGTATTTAGAAAACTGGATCCGCCCCACCCCTATGTTTACTTGGACCCGCCCCACCCCACCCCGCCCCGCCCGTTTTGTATGTAAAATAATATGGACCCGCCTCGAACTGCAAATACCAGACCCTACCCGCAGGCCCAAGGCCCATTTGCCCACCCCTAGTGATGAGCACAATTATCCTTGTAAATTTGGTCTGCCATGCAGCGTACCATATATAACAGTTATCATGTATAAGGCATTTCAACCCATATGGTCTCTAATTGCATTTGCAAGACTCTTATTTCTACTGCAAATGATGTGTTTATACCCAATTTTGCACTCGGCCAATAGGTTTGGAACTGTTAGATTAAAAGAAAGTTACGATGATTTTCAATAACTTTTTTTAGATATTATTATGGTTTTGATAATCACAGTATTGTCTGAAGGGTTATTGATAATTCTCTTTAAAGTACTTGAAGACCAGGATTGGCTTTTGGATGGAGGTCGAATTAAATTGTATAATAGGACTTGGTTCATAATTCTAACTTGAGTAAAAAAATGCAAGGCTTGATGATGGAGTTTTGTGCGAGAATAATTTTGAATATATTTAGAGAATATGTCGAGAAATTGGAATATTATCAGTATTTTACCATTTGGCAAACTTGGTATCAAAGAATTCGTCTCTATAAATACAAGGAGATTTGCAACGTAGAGAGACCTTTAACTTAACACCAAAAGTTCTACATAAAACCTTGCTGTTTGGGAGCCCTTCTCACATTCTAAGAAATTACTAATTGACCTAACTTCACCCATCACCTCTTTAGTTTGGAGTAACAACATTGTGTTAACAATTGGCGACATCTTTATTTTGGATTAACAATACTGGAGTTGTAGAATCAGGTGATCGAAAAGTATCTTTAGTTTGGATTAACAACACTAATTCAAGTTCGATTGGTTATCTATCCAAGTCTTTGCCAGTGAGGAGTCTTTGATTCTCTCACTAAAAGAAGTCATCTCATTAGTCTTCTAGACGAAGTGAGGTGTTACCAGGTTATTTAATGTTAGGCACATTGAAAGCCAAACCTTATTTGAACTTCGCAGTGACTAACAACTTTGTCTTTACGTTCTAAACCCAAGGTCGAGCACGTACTTTCCTCGACCTTGATCACTTGAGCATAGACGTCAGTAGCGTATTCGACACCATCACCACATCTATTCTACTTGCCTGACTGCGCTTGGTCGTTGGTCGCTAGTTGGCATGGCTGCAAACACCATAGGGACATAGTCAGCTTATTAATTGCTCGGCCTGTTTGCCACATAAGTCTTAAGGGTCAACATTTTGGCACACCTGGTGGTACCTAGTGTTAAAACTACGAAGTTCATATGATATTTCAATATTCCAATCCGGCTCACTCAGCCAATTAGACAAAATCAAAGCGCAACTAGAGAAACACATTGAAAATTGTGAGGAAAATAAAGAGCATAGGAAGCAAAAAAAAAATATTGATGCCCATAAAGAAAGGCAAAAATCCTTCGCTCACATTTTGAAATGAAATATCCTGGTGCCTTACAAGAGTAGTGGGTGAACGAAGATAGGGCTTGATTTAATACATGCCTAGATGAAAAAATTGTTTCTTACATCTAGAATACAAATATGTAGATTATCAATCTGGTCGAGGAAAAAGTTAGGCCACCTGTTCGTTTGCCTAAAAGGGAAAATATGGTTGGCTTGGAAAAAAAAAATTCAAGTTTCTAAGCTTAATACAAAAATTGACTTAGAAGATGATTCGTTAGAAGAGTGCTTTAATGACGAACAAGGCTGAAACACGGCCTCAGATTAAAAAACCATGTCAATTAATATTATTATTTGAAATAAAGTCGATATGGAGCAATCCCGTTCAACTGAATTGGAGTCAAAGCCAATGTTGGCAAAGTGATTATGCTCGAGGGGCATAATAACCCAAAGCATTTGGCGGTGGGGAATCGACAATATTTAGATGAATTAAAAATATTCAGAGATGGTCCTTTTTCGGCCTGGAGCAAAATCAAATGGAAGATAATGATATAAAAAAATCTCAACTCGAATTGTTGTGGTCAATTTTGTTTTTGTTTTTTAATAATTTTTTGTTTCTTAGTCATTCAATTGTTTAACCGATGCTTGAGAAAATAAAGGAGCAAAAAGTCGCTGTTTGCAAAAGAATAAAAAACACAAAAGAAATGCAATTTTAATGGCCACCCATTTCAGTTTGTAGGCCTTCATGTGGACCGGTTAGTTAGTTCAGCCGAAGGTTCATACCTAGTTTTGACCGAAAAGTCTTGTATCATTGTCTAGTTGAGTTCGACGGTATCTTATATTTGGTCTTGTACTTCTTGACCGAGAAACTTGAGGAAGACAACAGTCAAAGGATTACTTTCTTTAACCATTGGATGCGTGGACCGAAGCTCAAGGAAATTGAAGGGCAATGTTTTTACTCGATATTGCACTTGGCCCATAAGTTTGGAGTCATCAGATAAAAGGAAGGCCAAGATAATTTTCTCACTTTTTTAGATATTATTATGGTACGTTTTGATAATTATAGTATTATCTGAAGGTTTATTGACAATTATCTTGAAAGTGCTTGAAGATCAGGATTGGCTTCTAGATGGTGTTTGAATTAAATTGTATAATAGGCAAGGCTTGATGATGATGTTTCAGCCGAGAATAATTTGAGTATATTCAGAGAATATACTAAGGTATCGAAATATTATCAGAATTTTACCACTTGGTAGATTTGCGTATCAAGGAATTCGTCTCTCTGAATACACGGGGATTTGCTACATAGGGAGAACCTTTAACTTAACGCGCAAACATTCTACACAAAAACTCACTCTACTCGAGCCCTTCTCATTTTCTGAGAAATCATTGGCTCTCCTAACTAGGGGTGGGCCCGGTTTGATTTGGTGTGGTTTTGAGTGAAATCAAAACCAAAACCGCAAGTTTTTGCGGTTTGCTTCGGTGCGGTTTTGAAGCTAAAACCAAAATGAAACCAAACCATTTGGTTCGGTTCGGTGCGGTTTCAAATGGTTTCGGTTTGGTTTTTAAGAAAAAATGTACAATTTGTAATTTAACATATTAATAAGCATTTCCCAATAGTAATAGGAAAAAGACATTTGTTATGTAAACAATTAGTATGTTGCATGCAGTTATGATGTTAAAATATGTTTGTGCAACAAAAGGGTGTCACTTACAATGTTTTTCATAAAACAAGTTGAATAAATTTGAAATCATTAAACGTGAGTGAAACTTACCATACTAGAATATGTGATATCATGCTTCAAGTGAGTGGACTTCATTACATCATTGTTTGACTCTTGATAACAAGATTAGTCCACCCTTGTATATATATGTGTGTGTATGATGGTATAAAATAACAAAGGTCCCTCAAGTTAATGAACGAAAGAAAGTGATGAATGATGATATTCTAGTGTTAAGTGTATGAATTCTAACAAATGACCAATTAAAACATGAAATCTAATATGGACATTTAATTAAATGTTTATTAATATTTGCGGTGCGGTTCGGTTTCGGTGCGGTTTTCAAAAGCCAAAACCGAAACCAAACCATTTTCTATGTTAAACCGAAACCGTTTCAAAAGCGCAAAACCAAACCGTTTGGTGCAGTTCAATTTGATTCGTGTTTTGGCTTCGGTTTTCGGTTCTAAGTGCCCACCCCTACTCCTAACTTTGTCAACATATCTTCAGTTTGGAGTAACAATATTGCATTGGTAACTGACGACATCTTCTGCTTAGATTAATAGCACTAGAGCCATAGAATCAAGCGATTGAGAAGTATATTCAATTTAGATTAACATCACTATTGCAAGCTTGAATGATTATTTATCCAAGTCATAATCGGTGAGGAGTTTTTTATTCTTTCGCTGAACGAAGTCACTTCATTTAGCTTCCCCGCCGAGTGAGGTGTCCTTGATTGGTTACTCTTAGGTGCACTTTAGAATTCGGCATTCTGATGACTAAACAACATTTACCATCAAGACGCTTATCTCTTTTGAGTATTTGTGTCCTTACATCTTGATATCGATTCTGCGCACCTATATTTTTCATGAATATAGTTGAGGCAGCCAAATCTGGTGTAGAATATCTTGAACTTCGCAGTGACTACCCAAGGACCTTCCTTGGTCGTGATTGCTCAGATTTAGAAGTTGACAGTCCATTCAACACCACCATCACATCAATTTTACTCGCCGACTGAGCTTAGTTGCGAGTTGGCACGCTCGCATTCACCAAAAGGACGTAGTTAGTTTATTAATTTCTTGGCATGCGCGTCACGTTGGCTTGATAGTTTTAAGGTCAAAATGATGTTAAAGATTAAAAAAATATATATATTGCAAATGACATTCATGAAATATTCCAATTGTAATATTATTTTCAAAATATCCTATAATATTATTTTTCAATGCGTTACTTTTATTTTGGGTGAATGGGTAAAGCCCAAACTAGAGATCGAGACCGAGCCCGATCAAATAGTTCAATCACCAGATCTCTAAGTTGAGGAAGTTGGCATGTTTGATTTGTCAGATCTATTGTTAAAAAATGTTTTAGGATCAGGAGGAGATTTTTTTTTTTTCTCTTTCTTTTCTAACAAACGATATTTTGGTTAAATTTTACAATGAGTTAGTAATAATGTAATTTAAATTATTCGACTTTGGCGACAATCGCATTTAAGACATTTTACTTATAAGTGAAGAGAAATATAAAAAAACAATAATACTAAGTAACTAGATCAGGAGGAGATTGATTTGAAAACATGTGTGACCTTCTTGGAATTACCCTTGAGGAAGTTGAGCAAATTTATATGCCCTTAGACTTGCACGTAGTTCCGACGTGGTCGAGGAACGATCAACATTGATGAAATTCAAATGAAATTTCAAATTGGCTTGATATATAGAAGAGGGAGGCTATAGAAAGACAGAATATATAGATTAACTCTTATTTTCGGGTTTTGCATACATTGAAGTAAACTTTACAAAACAGCCATTGCAGCCTTAGGGATTTTGGAGCTTCTGTATCTTTACAGCAGGGCCCATTTGTGCGCTAAAAAATATTAAAAACTGATGCGTACAGCAAATTCTTCGTGTTTTGCTTGCTGCTTACTGTGGGAACTCAGATACCAGTTGCTTTGTTTCGACTGTAAATGTAGGAGTTGGTCAAAACCCATGCAAAAATCCGAAAGGCCCGTCTTTCTCTCGTACACATGCATTGAATGCCTATATGCAGCTCCATCGCTTTCAATCACTCTCTCTGTCTCTCTGAAGTGCCCTTCTGCTTCTGGGTTCAAGGCTGTCAATTACGGACCCTTTCTTTTCTGCAACCAGGCTCAAATCTTAGCTAGGTTATAGTTACGAAACTTCCTAGCTAATACATTAGCCTTCCCCTTACAATCTGAATTTCTATACAATGTGTTTTTTTTTTTATCTTAAACTTGTTCATTGATATTTATATTTAATTATATATATTTTTGTAGTTGTGATTGTTTGAGGATTTTACATAGAGTATTGTGATTGTTTGAGGATTGTGATTGTCACATGCAGTATTGTGATTGTTTGAGGATTTTACATTCGTTTATATTTTCTTTAGCTATTATAGGATAATATATATAATTCTCATCATACTACTACTGGCCCTAAAAATTATCAAGCTTACGTGGTGCGCAAGCCGAATAACTAATGAGCTAATTACGTCCTTCAATTATGTGTAGGGCCTGCCAACTCGTCGGCTGAGCTCGGCCAAGGAGTAAAATGTGTTGCGTGGCGTTGGGCGCACTGCTGACTTCTCGAACTTGAGACTGCGGCCGAGGAAGGAACACATCTCAGCCTTTGGATTCTAAAGCTTGAAGACAAGGCTGTTATTTCTGCGAAGTTCACAAATCGTCAGCACCGATTCGGTCACAGTGATTGTATTCGTGAGGGTGAACTTACGCCGAATCAACACCAAAGTATAGGGGCACAAGAACTCAAAGTCGATGTACGTCTTAACCGTGAACGTGGTTCAGCCATCAGGATGCTGAACTCTAAATCCCACCCGTGAGTATCTGATCGGATCATATTTATATATATTTTTATATCAAATTCACTCGTCTTTTCTTAGTTAGTTCGTTATATTTTGAGCTATTTACGTTATTTTTATGTTTTATAAGTTTTTCAAGAAAAGAAAATAAAAATAGAATAAATGAAGTATTAAGTAATAATTTCGTTTAAGCTATCTTGCTTGTTGAATAAAACTTATCATTTGGAAAATAAAAAATATATATATATTATATATATATATTTATATATTTATATTTATTTATATATATATATTTATAATTTTATTTATATATATATATTTATATATTAATTTATGTGTTTGTGTGTTATAGCTGGCAAGCATGGAGGAATAAACAAGGAAGCATGCACTCGGTGGAGATAAAATAGAAAACAAAAGGCAGCTTGAAGCTACCAACCGTGAGCACCGAAGGAAGAAAACAGAAAATAAAAAATGAAAAGCGGCAGCGTGGGCTTTAAAAAAAGAGGAGAAGAAGTCGCAGGAAGGAGGGGAGGGAGCTGGGAAGCTCCTCGGGAGAGAACGGAAAGACTGGGGGGAGTCCATTGTTATCACGGAGGGGGGAGAGAAGCTGCGCAAGCAGCTGGGAAGAATAAAACCACAGAGGCAGCTTGGAGCTGCCAACTCTGGCAGCGTGCTAGAAAAAAGAAAAAAAAAGAAAAAAATAAATAAAAGAAACTGCCTTCTGGCAGTTTGAAAGGGAGGCGCAAAAAACTGGGGGCCTTGGGGATTACATACTGAAGGCCTTTCTGGCAGCTGGCGAGAAGAATCAGGGAGGAGTCTGTTTGGCGGTGGGAGCTGCCCACTTGGCAGCCAGGTGAGAAGCGCACAGGCGCGGTGAGAGGCGCAGATTTAAATCACAAGCAAGGCGCCTTGAAGGCAGCAGCACCGTAGAAAAACAGGAGCACAGAAAACCTTTATTCCAATTTCGGTTTAATTTCTCCAACTTCAGTTTTATTTTTATTTAATTTATAATAATGTGTAATTAATTATTTTGGCTAGAGGATAATTCGAAACCATGATTATATTTGTAATTTTAATTTGATTTACTCCAGTTATGAATTTATGAATGTTGGATGTGATTTACTTTTCTGTGTTGATTAAGAACTTGTTTATGTATGTGGGTTAAGGGTCGACACTTAATTTGCATGCTTAGACTTGATGCTAGGATATAAGGGAATTTCACCTAATCGTTATGAACTTATATTCACAAGTAGTAAAGGTTGTTGATCACAATCGTGTTAAGTAAATTCTTGGCATAAGTTTCATGCAATTCATAGTAACAAGTGCCTCGTCAATGCTTATGGTTTTCATAGAACTTAATGATTCTTGCTTGTATCTCTATTATGCAATTCATGTAGGGAACTTGTGGGGAATGTTTTGGGTTGTCGTATGCAATCATCCAATCTAATGACTTTAGGAAAATCTGAAAGTTAATTTAAGCGGACCTAATTAACTTGGAGCATTGTCATTCATTCGTTTGTTGAATTCATAACTGGGAATCAATTTAGGTTGCATTTGTGTCATGTGTGGAGAAAAACCCTCTAGCCAATCCGTCGTCTATCCATTTCACTTTTATTTTATGTTTTTGTCAATTTTGTAATTTATTTAAGTTTAATTTACGTTTCTTCAAAAATCAATCCCCCCATTATTAAAATATTATATTATTTAGTTAGTTTTTATTAGTTTTTATCTTTTAATTTAATTTCCGTCTAATTAATTTCCTAGTTTTTATTTTAAATTGTTTTCATTATTTTGAGTCATTTTTAGTGTGTTTCGAGTTTTTAGCTTAGTTTGTATTTTCTAGAGTCTTGAGTTGTTTTGAGTCTTTTGATTTGTTTTAGTTTATTTGTTAGTTTTATTTTGAGTTATTTTAGTTAAGTGTTTTTATTTTTAGTTTAGTGTTTTAAACTTTGTTTTTACGTTTTTAAATTATTTTAGAGGTTTTAGCAAGCCCTCCTAATCCCCGGCCTAGAACGATACCCTACTTACATCTATACTACATCTTTCAAAAAGAGGGTTAAATTTGTGCGGTTTAAAATCCCATCAGTATCCAATCATAAAATAACTCGACGTTCAGTGTGCCGAGCCCAATAATCTATAACACCTCACTTCGTCGAAAAGGTTAATGAGATGACCTCTACTTCGCCGAGAAGGATAAGCAGATGTACGTCTTAATCGTGAACGTGGTTCAGCCATCAGAATGCTGAATTCTAAATCCCACATGCGAGTATCCAATCATAAAATAACTTGGCGTTCAGTGTGCCGAGCCCAGTGTGCCGAGCCCAATAATCTATAACACCTCACTTCGCTGAGAAGGCTAATGAAATGACCTCTACCAACAAGGATTTAAAAACCCTTGTTGACTGAGACTTGGATAGATAACCAGTCAGCCTCGACGTAAACTGAAGGTGCTCTGAGATCGGCTAATTCTACGGCGATAACGCTGTTTATCCAAACTGAAAGTCTAATTGCTTGTCTTCACAGTGCTGTTTATACAAACTGAAGGTGTGTCGGCGAAAAGGAAAACAAAAAAAAATCTCAAGGTTGTTGAGAGGTTTCGCGTAGAGCGAGAGTTTGTGCATGGCATATTTGTGTGTTGAATTGAAGGGGGCTTGAATGGTGCACTTCCCCCTTCTATTTATAGCAACAATCCTTTAATCTGATCTAATTAAAACTATGCTTGGATTAGGACTCCTTATTCTGATCCAAAGTTATCTTGATAAGTTCTACTTCCAATAGAACTTTGAACTCAGCCTTTTACTAGGCCGCATTCACTTCAATGTTTTAGCGTCCTCATCTGGCCGAGAACCTTTATCGCATTAGGACTTTACTCCCCCAACCATCCATCTTACAATAGGACTTGCCCACCTCATCCTTATCTGAACTACTCCATTTCCTGGTAGGACCTGGCAAGCATTGGCTAGGCGGCCTACGAATCGAATGTCTCACAGCTACCCTTGAACTAAGGGCTTCTTGGTCGAGACCAATTATAAACTCGGGCCAAGCCAATCATTTCAGGCCCAAACATTGCTCCTTCACTTCTGAGGCTGTCGACTTACAATCCTTGGTCGAGCTTCGGCCTTGAAAAAGCGAAACCATTCTCTGGCACATCCTCTGAAAACATTTAATCATCTCGAAAACCTTAATCATGCACATTTATGAAGCATGATTATTTGTCTTCATTCTTCTTAACTTTCTGCCATGTGGCGACGCCCTAGCTCACTCAACAGCCCTTAATGATGTCCCTTAAAACGTGCGGCCATTGAAATGTCTTTTCATCATTACTCGCCACCATATACAATCATGCGTCTTCAATTCGCGAGACCCTTGGTCTTTTCACCTAGATTCCCTCGAATATCCATAATGATTAGCAATTTTCCCAGTCAATTCTATCCCAATTTTTGAAAATCAAACGTTTGACCTTCCCTCCAAAACGTCTATAAATACTCGGATCCATTTCATTCACACTCTACGCTTCCAAAACTCCTGAAATTTCTCTCCCCTTTTGCTCTCAAAAACCCAGAAATCCCACAAGCTCTCAACCCAGAAATCCTTCCTTCACCCCCAGAAAACCTTTAACACTTCATCCATGGCTTCATTCATCTCCAAGCTCTCTGTTGAATGCAACCAGTGCAAGGATTTTATTGATCGAAGCGTTATCAAGACTATGCGCTTTGAGAGCGATATGAGCGCCACTCATCAAATCCTTGGGCCACTTTTCAAGGATGTAGTGCCATCATCCATCACCAACCTCTTCAAGGCTCATTGCCTAACACCCTTGTTGCAAGGGTTTGAATGGTCGAAGTGGGACTCGGCGAAGCCTCAAGGATCCTGGCCTTCGACACTGCAACCTAGGTAGCCTAGGTTGAACTAATGGAAAAATTTGTTCAGTGTATGTGCTGGAAATTGGCCAAGAACTCGAGCTTCACATATATGCTGAAACCTAGCCTTTATTGATGGATCGGCGATATTTTGGATAATTTGTTCAGCGTCAGAGTAAGTTAAGGCTAGGTTGAGGGCTTCTTAGGCCGTATAAGTTGTTAATAGAATACTTCTTATGAAACTCCCGCATGTATTCTAGGGCCTTACCGAGAAATGGAGGGTGCAAATTTTGTCGTACTTTAATTAATGGCTCTGGTCGTGGCAACAAAGGGAGCTTGCTTTCTGCCTCTTTTTTGAAATGCTCAAAGTGACCTTTCATTTCCCCGGCTCAAAGTTACGATCAATCACCTTTTTGCCTCAAAGTAATTCGGTCATGATAACCGAGGGTTGTCGGTCATCTCCACTTTCCACTGTCTATTTCGGCTGCCATTTGGGAGCCAAAGTAGCTTGTGCTGTATGTCATCGAGCCATGCAGTTTATTCGCTGGCAGCGACGTTTCTAAGATTTAGATAGTGCAGTGTACACACCAGTTAGAGAGTTGTAACTGTACCATCATTGGTTATGTGGTTTAGAAGACTTGAATGTCTTTTGGTTCGTCGATGAACTAGAACTGCTAGAATTTCACGAATAGTAATCCTCATTGTAAAAATGCGCATCAAAGTCAAGGCGTCGTCTGGCCGAGGATGATCCATCAGTTCGTATTTGAGGGCCAAGTCTATCGAACACCTTTTGATGCTGACCTGCGTCGAGTATTTTTTGAGGTGTTATTGCGGTCGAGGGTGGCTGCCGAGGTGCTGGAACTTGAAGGGGCTTCTCATTTGACTCGGTTAAAACCACTTATGCTTTACAACGGCTGCACAAAACCATCGGCCCATCAGACTCTTATTTGCTAAAACCTTACATAGCTTCAACTATAGTCGGTCTTGAAAATTTTATAGGTGGCTCGTTCAAAAATAAGTCAATCTTGAGTCACGACCGAGAATTTTGTTTTATGACATGTTGCATTGGAACAAACTCAGCCTTCCCTTTCTCTTTGCTTTTGGGCAAGTGAGTGAGCATCTACCATGCCGACTGCCCCCGACGGGAAGGGATTAGCGTAGACGACCATCTGTTTTTCAGGAAATTTCAGGTTGCCTTTATCAATCCAACTTTGAATAGCATCACGGAATATGACACAGTTGTTTGTCGTATGTTTATTCGAGTTGTGATATTTGCAATATGTTTTGTCTTTCAACTCTTCAACCTTAGGAATGTTATGTCCTGGCCGAAGCTTGATAATCTTTGCCAGTAACAACTAGTCGAAAATTGCGTCGGCCTTGGTGATATCAAAAGTATAGACTTTTGATGCTTTGATTATAGCTTCTTCAAGGGCCTAGTGAGTTTTGACATCTTTGGAGTTGGGATAAGCCAAGGCCTTGCATATGTATAGCTTATCGATTACAATCTTAGCCGCTTCTATATTGTGATATCTTCTCTTCTTGGGTTGGGGACTTTGATATCTTCTCTTTTCGGAGCAAATAGTCATATTGCTCAAGTTGAGCCAGTTCGTACATATCCCGAAAGCTTGCCCTCTAGAACTTTTTTTTGTACTTTACGTCCAAACCATTCAAGGCGATTGTCACGAACTCGACTTCAGGGAGAGGTACTTGACACCAATTTCTGGTTGACTTAAACTTCGTTAAGTACTCCACTGGTGACTCATCAGATGCCTGAGCCATTCTAGCCAATGAAGACATCGACATCTCCATTCCCGGGCGATAGAACTGCTTGTGGAATTTCTCGACAAGTTTTTCCCAACTTTAGATGGAATTGGGGGGAAGATTAATGTACCACACGAATGCCGAGCCTGTTAACGAAAAGTCAAATAGTCGTAACTTATGAAAGTCACTATTAACATCTCCGCATTGCGTGGTGAAACGAGCCACATGTACTAGAGAAGACAGAGACGATTCTCTAATGAAAAGGCTGAAATCTAGGATTTTAAAGCCCTTCGAATTCTTGAATTGCTCTACATAAGCTGGGTATGGGTGAATGAATTTTGGAAATTTCGGCCCATTTTTTAAGGCCGAATCAATCATCTTTTGAATTTCAACCAAACCAACAAATGGCGTTTCTGCCTCAAATTCACTCGTTTTGTTACTTGACCCGCTCTTCTTTTCTAATTCAACCGATTTAAGCCGAGCAGACTTTGCTTTGATTATTGATGCTGGTATTTTATTATTCTTTGGAATGGATTGTCTCTACCGATCGACAAATCCCATATTCTGGGTATTATTAACTAAGACTTCGAGCAATCTGGTGTGTACGGTGCTGTAACCGAGTACTTCCTCTAGTATCCTTTTTATTTCTCGGCCGATCGTTTGCTCGAACTGCCGAGATTGTTCCTCAAGTCGTTTTCTGAAGAACGACGTGGTTGGTGGATCAGAGGCTTCACCACCGTCCTCATCACAATCCTTTAATGCCCCTTAGACATGACATCCTTTTGTAGCCTTGGTGAGGACTCTTATATCACGAAGTGGCTCGTCAAGAATGACTTCCCTTTCTCGACATGGATCGGGTGTCACGGCAGCAATAGTCTGTGCCTATGATAAGCTTTCTGGACTCGTGTTCTGGGTCATAGGTGTAGCAGTCAATTTTCTCATTACTGTCTTCTTCTTCATTTACCGTGTTTTGACGGGTATGAACTTCGTAGTTTTAGCACTGAGTCCCATTGGACATGCCAAAATGTTGACCCTAAAAATTACCAAGCTTATGTGGCGCGCATGCCAAGTAACTAATGAGCTAACTATGTTCTTCAATTATGTGTGGGGCGTGCCAATTCATTGGCTAAGGAGTAAAATGTGTTGCGTGGCGTTCAGTGCGCTACTGACTTCTCGATCTTACCACTGCGGCCAATGAAGGAACACATCTCGGCCTTTGGATTCTAAAGCCTGAAGACAAGGTTGCTATTTCTGCGAAGTTCACAAATCATTAGCGCCGGATTTGGTCACAGTGATTGTATTCGTGAGGGTGAACTCACGCCGAATCGACACTAAAGTATAAGGGCATAAGTACTCAAAGCAGATGTACGTCTTAATCGTGAACGTGGTTCGGCCGTCGGAATGCCGAACTCTAAATCCCATCTGTGAGTATCCAATCATAAAATAACTCGGCGTTCAATGTGCCGAGCCCAATAATCTGTAACACCTCAGTTCGCCAAGAAGGCTAATGAGATAACCTCTACCAACAAGGATTCGAAAACCCTTGTCGACCGAAACTTGGATAGATAACCGGTTGGCCTCGATACAGTGCTGTTTATCCAAACTGAAGGTGCTCCGAGGTCGGCTGATTCTACGACGATAATGTTATTTATCCAAATTGAAGGTGTCATCAGTTGCCTTCACAGTGCTGTTTATCCAAACTGAAGGTGTGTCGACGAAAAGGAAAACAAAAAAAAATCTAGGTTGTTGAGAGGTTTCGAGTAGAGCGAGAGTTTGCGCAGGGTAGATTTGTGTGTTAAATTGGTAGGGGCTTGAATGGTGCACTTCCTCGTCTATTTATAGTAACAATGTCAGCATGAGTAATCGAGAGCGACTTCGATGAGGTGGTTATGGGGTTACACCTTCTAGATATGATGCCCAAACATATGTCAGCATGAGTAATCGAGAGCTTAGAGACTGACTACAAAATGTCGAAGGAAAATTGCGGGAAGTGTTTGATCTTGTGTTGGCTAAGCAACAAAATGAGGTAATTATATATGCAACTTTGTATATACTTATAAAAATGATAAAAGATTTATGGCATATCGCTGCAGGGAAATATATTCTAACTTCTAATCATATCGCTGTAGGGAAATGGTAAAGAAACTAATACCAATGATGCAATTAAAGTCTCCACAAATACGCCTCAGGTAAAAATGTGTCATTAGTAAATATTGGTATTTTGTTGAATCTGAAACTGATCAACTTCTATTTCTTACGTATTCACTAGTTGCAGGGAAGCAGTATAGCTCTCCAAAGAACTAAGAATGGTGTAAAACAGGTTCCCAATTCAAGTTACCAGGTTTCCAAATCATCTCCCCAGGTATGAAACTGATTTTGTTTAACTTGTCTTGATGTCTTCATTATTAGATAGAAAGAAAATAGTGAACATGTTCACTTTCAAGCTTAGTTAGTCTATGCAGCTAATAGTTTATTTGCATCTATCTTGTTATCAGTTGTTTCACTTGATTTTGATTATTTGCATTTATCTTTTTATCAGTTACAATGTAATAACAAAAATGCAGCAGAGGCTAACGATGGTTCTAGACACTCTTCAAAAGCTAGTTCTCAGGTACATATATGATCCCAAGTATAGCATGGTGGAATTTATAAAAAAATTTATATAAGTCAACCAAACTTAGCTTCTTCTAGGTTTGATTGTCTCAAAGAGTTAGTACATGTCATATGCCCATTAGATGTTTATAAACCATGTAGAGCTTATGACTTGGGAAACCAAGTAAACCAAGTAGAGCTTATGACTTGGGAAAGTTTGAGGAGGATGCTTACATGTCATATGCCCCATTAGATGTTAATAAACTTGATGATTGTGTAGGTGATGAAGATGAAGGTTATGTTTGAGCAGATTGTGAGGCCATTCCTGTGTATAACTAGACCATTATTGAATGAAAACATTTTTCACGAATTTCTCTACCTTTTTCTGGATCTCTTCTTAGGAAAACTAATATCTTCTATAAGATGTATGTGCGTGGCTCTGTAAGATGTATGTGTATGGTTTTTTTTCTTCAAATCAAAATTAAATAAAAACGAAAAACTTCTCACCATAAAGTCCCCAGTATGTATTGTTCCCATCTCCACCAATTAACCATTCTCTAATCCCAGTTGTTTCACTATGTATTCTTTTGTTCAGCCAATTTCCTTCTTTGTGGCTCCATTGCCGACAGAGCAAATTTCTATTTTGTCATTAGATAATTAGATTATTTTTGTTTTGTGAGGTCATTCCTCTGTACATATACTAAGACATAGCAGACGTTGATAATTAGATTGTTTTTGTTTTGTTATTAGATACAATGTGATAGAAGAAGTGCACGAGAAGCTGACGATGCTTCTAGACAAGCTTCCAAATCTAGTTCCCAGACATACGAGAACAAGTACTAAATAGTTAGCTTATGAAACTTATGAGATTTGGATATAAACTGATCGAATTTTGTGTATTCCATGTTTGGTTGTCATAAAGAAGTAGTCCACACGTAAAAAAAGACAACATTAGGAGAAAAGAAGGTTCTAAAGCCACTTATCAAGTAGTAACACACGCTTGATAATAATTGTTAAATAGTTTGATAACTTAATAATTTAAAATTGATGTTCTTATATGATTTCTTTATGCTAGTTACAACCTGCTGTTATTTTACGAGGGTCTTCATGCAAGTTACTAAATTGGCTTGGAAATGGACAAGTTGTTGCAACTGGAGAAATAGAATCAACAAATCCTGAGGCAAAAGTTCATCACATAGTGTTTGGTCTTGATTGCTGGAAAGTTTAGGTATTGTTGCCAGAGTGGAGAATACATCTTTGTACAGCCCTACAAGTGAATTTTGTGTCCTGGAGGATGCTATATCTAGTACAATTGCCTAGCCATCAAAATACGTCCAAGTTGGAGAGTAATTTTAGTTTGTACTTAAGAATAGAAAATGGTAATTTGGCACAACATGGATAGTACTTTATGACTTCCGTTGTTTATGTATTTATTTGGAAACTCAAGTATTTTTAAACACTAAAAGAAAAAAGCTCACCTACCACGGTGATGCCAGTGATAAATTGCAATCTACCACGGGCATCGTGTCCGTTAGTATTCTAGATGTGATGATAAGTCTTTGTTTCTACCACGGGCTATGCCCGTTGTCAAATGCAGTGTAACCACGAATTATGCCCGTTATAGATTGATAGCTAACACCACGTGCTATGGCCATTGTGGATTACAAATTGATCATGGCTAGTGCTTGTTATTTAAAAAAAAAATATATATATATATATATATAAAATAAAAAATTTATTTAATAAATATATATATAATAAAGATATCTATTTACAAAATTGCACATTTACACAAAATCACTAAGTTATACTTTACATTTATGTACCAAAACATGTATAGACTTTGTTTCACACTCCAAAACAAAACTCAAGTTCTAGTTCCAACCTTGATCCTCCAATGATATTCATCTTCTCTGTAATCGTTTCTTCAAGAAGACACACATTTCCAGCAAGCCAATCACACTTCAAATTTGCAGGTACATGTAAATGTAGTAGTTGATATGAGTTATAAATCCTCATGAATTAGAACCACCAACCACCTATGAGACACAAGGAGAAATGTCAAGCTTAGAAATCAAAACTCATCACTCAAGGACATTCAATCATGGTCCAAGCGAGTACATGGTGACTGTAAAAAATAAATGATCGCTAGAATTCAAGGCTCCTTTTTTATTTCAAACCAACTGCCATAGATTGACTTTCTTACTAGAAGAGTATTGTGACATGAAAACAATAGTGAAAATCTAGAAAGTGAGACACAAAGTGACCTCATGTATTAGTATCAAGCCTATGAATATCAATGTGCATGCTTTCCTCTATGTTTGTGAGAGAGCGAGAGAGGAGAGATGACAGTTTCCATGGGGCTTACATTCCAGTAATTAAGCAGTGGCCATTTACCATTAATATGTTCTTAGTTAGAGTAATAGCACTTAATTCAATATAGCGTCAAACCATCTCCAAACTTCAATATGCCAAACATTTAAGGAAACACTTCAATGTCCCAATTTTTATAATCTTGTCATGTTCGATTTATGTCAAATTGTCAATCCCCTGCTTATTTTACACATGAAAGATTATATTCACACACCCCAAATTACTTTTCTCACACTTTTTTAATTTTTTAATATTTTCTACACACCACTAACACTTGATAGAAAAATATTAAAAAATTAAAAATGTGTGGGAGAAGTAATTTGGGGTGTGTGAATATAATATCCCTTTACACATATATCAAGTAAAAAAAGTGAACTTGATTAATTCATGATTGGAGACAAAAGCAATACAGAACACTAGGCCCACTAACAAACACTAGCCAAAATTTCAACAAGTTTTGTTTCAGTTCATAAATATAGAAGCTTCACTAACAAAACCTAGCCTATCTGCACATGCAGATTAAAGCCTCTACAAGATAGTATTGCCAGGTTTCTCATTGAGGCATACACATAGTACTCAATACTGGACAAAATAACCAAAAGATTAAGGTGACAAGCAAAGAGATATAAAGTGATAAGTTTTCATTAGATTGTTAACTATAAAATCTTAACTCCATTCAAGAAGTTTTCAAAACCAAATGCATATTATTCTATCACCAACCAGATAAGAATGTAAACCGTAACCCCTTTCTCCTTTTGAAACCAAATCAAATATCATTTATTGGATTCTACTAACCCAACATCGATCTTTAGTAAGTTATAATTAGAGATATTAAAGCAATATATAGTTTGAAACCGACATACCAGAATCAAGAGGCACAAAAAAAACCATAATCAAGACTATATAGTTTGAAACCGAGATTCCAACCTGAGAGAGAGAGAGAGAGACAATCCAAATCAAATTCACTGAGAGAAAGAGACAGTGAGACGGCTGAGAGCTTGAGAGATCGTGAGAGTATTGCAAAAGAGCCAAAAGCAACTACAAGACCACTCAATTCATACCAAATTTATAGAGAGAGATCGGTGAATAATCTTTTGCGTCCTAGAAAAAAAGAACGATGTGAAGAGAAGGATTGAGGGGATAACCAAATATAACTGCAAGCGACTGGTGGGAACTTGAATGACAATTTCTTCGCTTCGTGGATTTTTAATTAAGTTTCCTTTCCGATAAAAAATATATTAACTTTTATTATATGTTAGTTGTTTTACAATTATATCATCATTGGAACTCTATTATAGCCATAAAACTAAAAGTATATTGGGACTCTGATATAGCGCAACACCTATTAATGGGTTAATAAATTTAAATAAAATTATATATATCAGTTTTTATGTTGTAATTATGGTAAAAATTTGATATCTTAAATTTTACATATATAGTTCTATTTGTTGCAGTCCTATTTAGAATAGGAATGTGATTGTGTAAATCCTAGTAGATTAGGAATGTATCTTATATTCCTATTAGGAGTAGATTACTTATTAAGTATTGTAATCCTTATGGGAAAGGGTTTGCCCTTTCTACTACTATAAATAGAGGCACAATGGGGTGAATAAAACACACCTCACAATTACACATCTCTCTTCTCCTCTCTATTGCCGCACCCCTCTCTCAATCTAGGCCTCCATAATTGTCCAGTAAATTATACCTACAACACGTTATCAGCACGCTCTTGACGCTACGCTAACAAGAGAGTTTATTCTTCAATTAGGGGAGTATTACGTTTTAATTATTCTTTTTGAGATTAATTTATTATTATTTTGAATTGATCTACATGCTATTGATTCAATTTAATTTTTCTTTGTTGAACATGATACACCGCATTGGAGACGCAATTTTGGCTTTCTGAGAAGGATCTTCTACAAATTCAAAGGCTTTTATTTGTTTTCTGCCAATCAGGTACGCTTAAAATAAAGTAAGATATTTGAAACGACCTTGAAGCATGAAAACATTCCCCATGATGCATGAACCCCCTACATTTATATTTACCTTCCGATATATATATATATTGTATATGTTCATATATTTGTCAATATATATATTTGTTTAATGCATTACGCAATTATAAATCGCTATGTGGAATTTGTGAGTCAAAGAATCGAAAAAAAATTATAAGCAATTTAGGGTTTTCGAACCCTAATTATGTCGAAAAAATACATGGGCACTTACGGCACCACTACCACGGCCACCTTGGACCTATCATGGCAGCAGCCCTAGGGCTTTGTTGCGCTAACCCAGACCACTGGGCCTTTCGGTCTACCCCTGTTTATAGGACCTGCAGTCCATAAACCCAAAACCAGTAGATTTTGGCTCATTGTCTGGCGTCCCTTGTCCTGTGAACTCACTGGGCTTCGCCCCAGTCTCGACCCGCTTGCTAGCAACTTTGGCTGCTGGGCTTCGGTTGTCTCGGACCCAACACATTGAAACCCAGTTGCGGCTGGGCTTCTCAAACCCAACCCTGGCCAGTATTTTTCTGCTGGGCCTACATCTGTGCCTCTCCCTCGGCCCATTTAACCAAGCAGTTTGTTGCTGGGCCTTTGTCCCTCTTGGTCTATGGCCTGCAGCCACCGTAGGCTGCTCTCATGCAGCCAACCCGTGCCCTTACTCATGGCACCAAGCCCAAATATTTTTGGGGCTCTATTTTTCGACCTAATGCTATTATTTTAGCATTCTAAATAATTTTAACCCGTATGTTATAATTATTTTTGCTTCTACAATCGACCCCGAATGGTCCCGACCTATTGAATTAATTAAAAGTGACCTGCAGTCCATTAATCTGATAATAAATCCAAAATTATTGACTTGAAGATTACTTTTGGACATTAACGATTCAATAATTTATTTCTCTTCTTTGAACCGTTGACTCACTTTCATAGTCCCGAAGCACTCACACTTGAGTTCCCGAAGAACCTCAAAATCCACTACACTTAGTTGTATATTGCATTATGTGTTCTTGCAGGAACCTCTCTTTTATGAACTAAACGTTCATAAACTAAATCGAACCTGTAGTTTCGAATTTAGTGCCTTTGAAACCCGAAGTTTTTCATAAAACAATACACCCATGAAAACCCGACATTTTTCATGACACCATGTCTTAGAACTCGAATGTTCTAACTTTGATGCATATGGATGATTCCTTCCCATAGCACCAATCACAATCTTGTTCCCTCCAAATTCAGTGGATTGTCGAACCGTCACAAGTTTGATTTTCCTGATTTGGACGTTTCTAATAGAAACCACTTTATGTGGGGTACAAGACGTGAATCTCCACTTGACTATCAAGAAGTTGAGCAACCATTGAAGCCAACAATGGCATGGAAGAGCTGAATAAGCCTCCGCCATGATCTTCATTCGAAGACTTATGCCCGAAGCATTACAAATGGAAATACCTCCGACGGAGGATTCCATGGCTCTTTGGCTCGCTTCTACGGACTGTTTAATCATGAAAGATATTGCCCGAAGCATACCATGATTACGTCCATGAATGAGTACAATTCTGAAGTTTATAAATCCGATTGAATTTTGACTAGAGAATACTTTTCTCGTCATTCCTTGTTTATAACTTGCTCTTGAAGCAGCAGTGTAGAAAGTGGAAGTCTACCAAATTCTCGGATCTGATTACTACCACAAACGTGAGAGAAAGGTATAGACCCAGTTCGGCTGGAGTCTACCGAATGGTATAGACTCAGTTCGGCTGGAGTCTACCAAATGGCTCGACCCAGTTAGGTCAAAGACTACCAAATGGTGATGCACTGCTTCGGCAGAGATACACCGAATGGCATACCTTCTCACAATCCAATTTTGAGTTTGTTTTTACAACATATGGTAGAATCAGGGCCTGCCAAGGTGTGGCATCATGCCCGAAGCGTGATCCTTGGCACCTAAGACCTAAAACTACAAGAATAAGGGATAGTATTCCCGAACCTTAACCCTGCAGAATCTACTTTCGTCTCGATGGAATAGATCATTGGTTATGCACCTGTTCGTGCCCCTACCAATGTTGTTAAGGCGTACCATTCTCGTAGTCAATATGTGATATTAATTTTGCTCCACCAAACTCCGTTGGAAGAGCATAATTTTGACATGGATGGCCTTATTGGCCGAATCCCCTTAGTAAACTATTTACTTTGTGAACATTTTTCCATGTTCTTGGATTCAAGTTTGGTGTATGTTTTACTTATGGATAATCTTATTGATATTGTCCTCGAATATGAGTTAATTGAATCATGTTTCTTAGTACATGTGACCGATTCAATTAAACACGTGATTAGGTAGGAATGTGGGAAAGTTAGTTGTCTGGACGAATGCGTACTACGCACACTAACTTTACACCTAAATCACATCTCTAACAACGACTTCAGGTCTATCCAACCTGATTAAGAGCATTGGCACGCTCCTCGTTGTATGAATGGTACTGCATCACCATTTAAGGGACCTTGAATTCTCCCTGACGTTGAGTTTTTAAGGATATTCAAGATGACAATGATCATAAATGAAACCACTGAAGAAAATAGAGTGAAATATCTTTGCACCACCTCCAAAAATGAGCATGAAGCTTTGATTTGGGGCCAATGGGTTGTTTCCCAACTGGGAATACACCACATGTGGCCGGCCTAGAGCTGGGTGATTGAGCAGTTTCCTTACTTTGGCATGACCTTTTGGGACACTTAGGTCGAACAATGATGCTACGACGCATCTCCTTACCCGAAGTAAGGATCTTGTGCCTACAAGCACACTTTGCCAAGCCTGCTCATTAAGGAAATTGATTTTCTATATCATTCCTCGCAAAGATACGAAATCACCTCTTTTCCATAAGTGGATTCAAGGGAATATATGTGGACTAATCCAATCAAAATGCGGACCATATAAAGACTTATGGTTTTGATTGATGAATCGACAAACTGGTCACATGTTTGTCCACACACACATTACTGCTAAACCTCTTGGCCGATTATAGGTTCACCACCCTACTTATCCCTTAAGGTCCTGGAGACTGGATAATGCCAGAGAGTTTATATCGACGGTTTTCGATAAAGTATTGCATGTTGTTTTGGGTTTCTAATTGAACATTGAATTCCCATGTTCACCCCAAATAGCCTGGCCTAGTGATCATAAAGCGCAATTTAAATGATCGCCCGAATTTTGGTGAACATACCAAGTTTTCGGTTTCTGCCTAGGGCTATGCAATCCTTGTACGCAGTTATGTTGGTCCGCCTTGAGGCCCATTGCCACCCAACCTATATGACGTCACAGTTGGTTACTGGGTACGAACCTGACGATTTTCGTATTTACGCATTTGGGTAAGCATTCCATGTGCCAAGTTGCACCGCCGCAACGTACCACCATGGGTCCTCAAAGAAGGATGTGTATCTTTTGTCGATCATGATTCTCCTTCACACTAGCTCTCTTTGAGCCCTTGCATGCGATCTCTTTACCGCTTATTTGCGGGTTGTCACTTTAATGAGACAATCTTCCCACCGTTAGGGGGAGATAAGAACGTCAACGTTCCTGTAGAACGGCGCGAAGTTGCGTGGACGTTGCCCACTATGTCTCATCTCGATCCCCATACCGCACAAGTGTGATAAGCAAGTGCGATGAATTCTAGATTTCAGAATGTTGCTCCAGACGCATTCCTCTGATCTAGCTAAAGTGACGAGATCATATACCAGCTGCAAACATACCTGCAAGGATAGACGTACTTAACGGACGTCGAGTCAACATCCCTGAAGGGTGTACCGCCCCTGTTGGACGGTTTGGACGCCCCTGTTGGACGGTCCGGTACAACGGCGGATAGCCAATCAATCTGTCTTGGCCTGGAGCACGACAGATCATTCGGTTCGTAGGATTCACTTCCCTAGAAGAGGAAGACACGGCACAACTATGAATCTAAACTCGATCGCTGTCTCAAATCATTTCCATCTCATGAGATTAATCCGGATTACTCCCGAGACATGAAGTTCTTGGTCCAGTATACTAGTTTAGATGAGAAAAATGGAATTGAAATGAGATTATCATCGATGATGTTTTCACTTATATGGTAGCTACCGACATAAATGAAAAGCGACGATATCGAACCGTGTTCTGTTGATTAAGTGACAACGTAGAACTGATTGGACAATTGAGATTACAATCTAGGTCAAATTCCTTACCAAAGTGTGTATTGGACCTGTCGTTCCTACACTGCCCAAGGTAACCCTATTGTGTTACAAGTGGGAAAGGAAGCGTTATGAGATGAATGAAATAGTGCGACGTGATGCACGCCTTACGGCGCAAGGTTTCTCTCAAACGTCCTGTGATTGATAGCAGCATTATAAAATGTGGTTAGTGTTTTCTCCATGGGGATATAGATACGGAGATTTACATGTAAGTTCCCGAAGAATTACATGGACTGGTTCAAAAAAGTTCCAAAACCACGGAACACCCTCTTAACTTGTTTTGAGGCGTTCACTTAAAACTGACGGATGTGGTATACCTGTCGAAGTGATTGTTTGATCAGTCAGGGATATGAATTATGCCCTTGCGTGTTAAACTATGAAGTCTTATTCCAAATTGCTAGAGTTACAGTTTATGTCGTTAACACGAATCTCACTAAGACTCTGGAAGAGCTTGAGAAAACTGCCTCGCACCCGAAGATGGAATTTGAGATGAAGGATCTTAGGAAAACTCGTTTATGCATTGACCTGAAGTTCAAAGCGTTGTTCTGACGATACCTTGGTCTACTAGTCAAACTACACTTCAAATGTGTTACCTTTGAGTATACCTTTGATCGTCCATACGTTATATGCAAATGAGACCCTTGAAGAGGTTATGGAATCTGAAATTCCATATCTAAGTTCAACTTTGCGCTTCGTTGTACTTAGCTCATTGTATTTAGACAGGACATCTCCTTCGCTGTTGATCTTGGTAAAGATGCAGCACCGCGCCTACACGCAACCACTGAATTGGTATTAAAAGACGTACCCTGAAGGTATTACGAGGGCAAATCCCAAGGCATCTTAGCGGATTCAACCCCCCTGATCCTCGAAATGATGCTTGCCTTGTTGTTATGCTGATGCTGGTTACTTATCAAACCCGCACAAGGCAAAATCCCTAAATGGTTATGTCTTTACCCTTAGGGACATCGCAATATCTTGGAGGTCCATGATATGACCTTAGTTGCGAAATCTTCGAATCATTCCAAGACTCACCTCACTTCACTACACCACAAGTGAGACATGGTTAGGAGTTCTTGTTGAGCATGTTCGTAGTACTTGCTGTGTTTTCATCCATCGTTGAGTCCTGACAACGATCCATGAAGACTATGCCGCATGTATCAACCCGACCAAGCCATGATACATCAACAAAGTCAACGCCAAGACATATTGCGACTACATCTACATCAGCAAAGCATCAGGAGATTGAAGTCATGCAAGCCGATCCCAGACAACCTTACTGACCTCTACACGACGTCACTGCCGAAGTCAACCTTCCAGAAGCTTGTCCAAGGAATTGGTATGCCTAACTATTATATGCAATGCTTGTAGTTCTCATTTGGAAGTTATGTCAAACTCAGGGGGAGTATCCAGAAGTATACTCACTTGATCTTAATGTACTCTTTTTCCCTACGATTAGGAGCATTTTTCCCACTGGGTTTTTGCTACCTAACTAGGTTTTAACGAGGCACCCATCCTGGGCTGATCATACCCTTGTGAGCTCTTCTACTTGAGTCCAAAAGACGTATAGTCTTGACTTAATGCAACTTCTCACTTTTCTCCTTAGACTATGGGTTTTCCCCACCTTGGGTTTTACCATAGCGAGGTTTTGTGAGTTTTACTTTTTATGCATTCTTCCGTTGATTTGAGACTTGCATTCGCCCATTGTGCCGACGACTTCATCAACTGTACCTGCTTCATCACTGAAGACCTGATGCGCCATTTACTTGAGTATTTACACACTCATGGGGGAGTGTTGCAGTCCTATTTAGAATAGGAATGTGATTGTGTAAATCCTAGTAGATTAGGAATGTATCTTATATTCCTATTAGGAGTAGATTACTTATTAAGTATTGTAATCCTTATGGGAAAGGGTTTGCCCTTTCTACTACTATAAATAGAGGCACAATGGGGTGAATAAAACACACCTCACAATTACACATCTCTCTCATCTTCTCTCTATGTGCCGCACCTCCCTCTCTCTCTAGGCCTCCATAATTGTTCAGTAAATTATGCCTACAACACTATTTTTATTTTACATAGTTCTTGAATTGTAATTATCACTTTTTATTTGTTTTGGTCAAATTGCAATGAAGACAAACCAAATTTGGGTGTTCTGGGTAGTCAAGAAAGCAATGGAGGTCTCCTTGCCTCCCTCCCACATTTTGTAGATTTTATTTATCATTATTTGTAACATTCATGTCATTTATTGATTGAAATTCTCCGCATCACTTTTAGTTAGGACTATTGGATGTTATCAGATTTAAAGGTTAAACAGAAGTGTAGTATTTCAAATATAATAATAAATAATAAATTACAAAAGATATATTTTGTTGCAATCAATAATCAATATAGTAATAAATAATAAGTAATATAATGATTCTAAATATTTTTTTTAACATAAAAACGTCCACCACGGGCGATGGCGTGGTGAATTTTCAAAAAGCAGTTTTCATATTCCATCACGGGATTAAAAACCGTCGTAGATTATTCACTTTTAACAACAGGCCGGAATCTAACCGTGGTGGATTAATGTTATCTACCACGAGCTACATTTGACCGTGGTAATTGAATAGTTTCTACCACGAGCTGTTGATACCCGTTGTGGAGCCAAAAATAATCACAAGGCGACATGTGGATTTTTGGGTGAAGATGACAAATCTACCCTCAAGGCACACCGGGTCTCCTACACACGAGCAGTGGAGAATCATCCCTCAACCAAGTCAAAAGTGCCCAAAATAGGTAACAATTCAAAACCTATCTCATCAAATCCCTTCTACAAGGTAACTCCCAAAACCTATTCCATTCCATATATTTTTTACCTCATTTTTCCTTATTCAATTAGCCATTTATTTCAAAAATTCCATAACCTTCAAAAACATTTCATAACATCCCTTTTTATTATGATTAATCAGCCAATTAATATATTTATTTCTAATCAATATATTAAAGGCTAATTACATCATCAAATAACACCCAAAAATACACCCTAATGGCCGGCCACTCTTTCTCCAAAGAGGACCGGCCTATCCATATTAATAGGCTCCTATTTTCACCAAAAGATCATTCCAACACTCTTGCAAAAATCCCAAAATTCTTTAAACACTATTTCTCTCTAAATTCTAACTTTGGCATCGGAGGTTCTTCGGCCAAAGGCCCCCCCATTCATCGTGGGCGTGTGAGGCTCTTGGCCTTGACCAAAGGTGTTGATTGTTTTGTAGGTGCAATTTTGTCAAAGAAGGAGAAGACGAAAATTTGCACCCACACCCGTGATGGCATTGATGTGGTAAATATGTTGTTATGTACTAGTGAAATTATGTTATAATATTATCAAGTATTTTTTATGTAGTTATTATATTGTAGTAAATATGCAATTTTGTTGATTATTCTGTACTAAAATATATAAATACAGATATATATATATATATATATATATATATTTGTTAAATATTTTTTTTAATTTTGAAAAATAATTTATAACAGGCATTAGTTGTGGTCAATTAGTAATCGATAACGATCATAGCATATGGTATTAGATCACAATCTACCACGGGTATAATTCGTGGTTATAATGCATCTGACAACAGGCAATTAGTAATCGACAACGGTCATAGCATGTGGTGTTTGATCACAATCTACTCGAGTAAAATCCGTGGTTATATTGCATTTGATAACAGGCATAGCCCATAGTAGGAACTGAGACTTTTTATCACATCCAAAATACTAACGGGCACAATATCAGTGGTGCATTGCAATTTACCACGGGCATTCACCATATAATTATCCAAGTTATTCTTAGAAAAATATTTGTGTGATTGGTGGTCTTGGTCCACCGACACTCTCCCTATCTCTCTCATCTCACGCTTCACACACTCTCTCTCTCATCTCAAGGTTCACACACTCTCTCTCTCGACGATACACGTACGGACGACACACAAACTCATCAAAAACTTGTAGATCGAAGAAACAAATTACATATTCATGCTTGTGAAGTCCATACGAACTCAACCATACCATTTTCAAGTAAGAATTACAACGATTTTACGTCCAAAACTCAAGGTTTATAATTAGCACTATTCATCAACTTCTTATACGTTGCGTTTTAGGAAAATCTGAGATCATATGAGTGTTTGTTGGGTCCTCTAGAGGTTCGGAGACTTTCGTTTGCTAAGCTTTGACGTCGGGATCGTCGAGAACAAGGGAGGCCGAATCTTTGGAGATTTTCCGACGAGATTCTCGTTGGTGTTTGAAGTTTTTGAAGGTATAGACTTGTTCTACTCTCAATTTAGAAATTTTTGGTGAAAATTTCATGAAGAATGGTTGAGAAACGAGTGAGAAATCACACACGGAAGTTTTCCGGTCACCGGAAAAACCAGTCCGGCGAAGGGTGACAGGGATGACGCGTGACGCGCATGCGCCGCGCGTGGGGGGCGCGTAGCCCCGTGGCCTTCCTAGCGCGTGGGGGCGCGTGCGAGCTCCATAATTTTTTCTAAAAATACCACGACGTCCGTGACGTTGTGTAGGTCGCGTTGGTATATTTGTATGCCAAAATTGAGCTATGTATGAGAATTTATTTCCGTATTTGCGTGTATGTGCTTAAATGACATATTTTTAGTAATTTCTCATATAGGTGAAACGTATTCTGAGGACGACCGTAGCCAGGCTCGACGCGGGGGCTACGATCCAGCGACTTACCAGTGAGTGGGCAGTATTATTTTCCGTATAACCTATATATATAATGATTTTCCCAGAATCACATTTTTAAATGAAAATGACGTTTTTAACGATATACATATGACTTGATTTTGATGCATGAGTATTCATATATACATTTCATGCATATGTTGGTGCCGAGGACGCCAGGTGAGTACCATGTAGGTACATGCATAGTTGAGAACGAACAGTTGATACATATGAGATACGATGAGATATGATATGATATGTCAGCTCATAAACCTGGACATACTGTTAGTGCTCACGCCCAGAGTTAGGGGCACAGTCTTTCACGTGTCGTTCACCTCCCGCACCGCATGCTCGCCTTGGATCCAAGTATGTGCATAGTCTTGTCGTATAGACCACTTTTGAGTGGGTACGACATGTAGGTGACCCGCGTTCATTCGCACAGTCTTCACGTGATTGTAGCACTAGAGCATTTATTATTGATACAGTGATGATGATGATGATGATATGATGAGATATTGATGTATGTGCAGAGTACTTATGATTATGAGATTGAGATGTTATGAGTTATATTTACAGCCGAGGGATGAGATGACATATAGTAGCGATATGATTATTGAAATGCATAGCATGGCATTACTTATGAGATTCAGATGGCATTGGAATTCATTGCACGGCATACATTGAGATACTTTGATAACGTTTTATGCTGAGAAAAATTGAGATATATATGTACGTATTATTTTCTGGGAAACTATACATGTTTTACGGAGATGGGCTAGACTTTTGAGAAAATATTGATTTTGAAAAGAATTGTTTTTACTGACCCACTCCCTTTTGTTTTTTCGCCCTCCAGGTCCTAGATAGCTTGAATTCTTGGTTTGGCACTTCGAGGATCTTCCGGCCTTTTCTGACAGATTTGACATATGTAGAGCACCGATGGTGTAATTAAACTCTTTTATTCATGCTTGACTGCACTGACTTAGTACACTCTGAATATGTATAAGTATTGTAATATCTCTAGCACACATTCTTATTTAGGTTGCTAGATTTCGGTTTGAATTAATTCGTACTTCGTTATCGATCCTTGCTTCCGCACGCACTTGGCTACGTCACACTCACGTGACGGCCAGCATGCCCTACTTTCGGGTATGGGTGTGTCATAAGTACTATATCTACACTTGAAAATAAGAGCCTAATAAAAAAAATATTACATACACTACTAATCTATTACAAATATTAAATGTGCAAGGATATGCAAAATGAAAGAGTTTTTGTTTGGGTAAATTACAAAAAACTACCTCAACTATGGGTGTCACGACACTTTCATACCTCATCTTAAAAACGTGACAATGTCATACCGCATCTTACGAATTTGTGACAATGTCATACCTCCGTCAATTTTTCTATTAGTTTTTCTGTTAAGTGCTGACGTGGCAAGATATGGGGACCACTCACTAATACAGCTGGATTAAAAAATAATTAAATATATTTTTAATAATTAAAAATTAAAAAAATTATTTTTTTTATTTTTATATTAAATCTCTCTCTCTCTCTCTTCTCTCTCCTTCTTCTTCTTCTGGGCCGAAACTGATTTCACTTTTTTTTTTCGTTCTTCTTCTCTCTCCTTCTTCTTCTTCTTCTTCTTCTTTTTCTTCTTCTTCTTCTTCTCTTCTGGGCCGAAACTGTTTTCACTTTTTTTTTCCTTCTTCTTCTCTCTCTCTCTCTCTCTCTCTCTCTCCTCTCTCCTTCTTCTTCTTCTTCTTCTTCTTCTTCTTCTGGGCCGAAACTGATTTCACTTTTTTTTTCCATTCTTCTTCTCTCTCTCTCTCTTTCTCGCCTCTCTCTCTTCTCTCTTCTTCTTCTTCTTCTTCTTCTTCTGGGCCGAATCCAAAACTGATTTCACTTTTTTTTTTTTTTTGTTTCTGGGTTGCAAGTAAAGGGAAAAGGGGATGAAGATGAAGATGGAGAGGAGACAGAGAGGGTTCTGGGCAGAGAAGAGAGAGAGGCGAAAGAGGGAGATATGGAGAGAGAGAGAGATTTAATATAAAAAAAATTTTAAAAAAATAATTTTTAATTATTAAAAATATATTTAATTATTTTTTAATCCAGCTGTATTAGTGAGTGGTCCCTATATCTTGTCAGATCAGCACTTAACAGAAAAACTAACAGAAAAATTGACAGAGGTATGACATTGTCACAAATTCGTAAGATGCGGTATCACATTGTCACGTTGTAAGTCTTTCTCAAAAGTTTAAACCTCAATTTACAAAATCTTCAATTTACATCGATCATCATGAAACTGTATTGGAACTTTGGCTTGATCTATTGCCTTCAACTTCAAGAGTTATTTTAAATTGAAGATCGAATTCATTCATTGTATTCATATAGGGTCAAGGAGTGTAGCTGTACAAAAAATCATCAAAATCAGAGTTAAAATAACCGTTAAATCATGATTTTTTCTTTACAACCGTCGAAAAGCTTTGTCCCATTACTTGATCTCTGAATGTTTGTTTTTTGTGATTTGTTGTTGATGTGATCTCGAAACATATACAACCAAGTTTGACGGTTAGGATCGTTGAAATTAGTTTTGGAGAATTCGTATTTCATTAAAACGATAGATTCACTAACACTTAGAGTTTCTTTATATTTTCATTAAGTATAATATAAGATTTTGTGGTATCCACTTGTGTAAATATTTTAAATTGAAGATCGAATTCATTCATTGTATTCATATAGGGTCAAGGAGTGTAGCTATAAAAAATCATCAAAATTGGAGTTAAAATAACCGTTAAATCATGATCTCTGAATAATCGTCGAAAAGCTTTGTCCCGTTACTTGATCTCTGAATGTTTTTTTTTTTTGCGATTTTTTGCTGATGTGATCTCGAAGCATATACAAACAAGTTTAACGGTTGGGATCGTTGAAATTAGTTTCAAAAAATTTGTATCCCATCAAGTTCAATTGTGTGTGTATATATATATATATATATATATATATATATTTATTTATTTATTTATTAAGTAGATTTAAATCTATTTATTTTGAATGTATAATTAATCGGTACACGGAGTAGTACATCACGTTATGTGTCATTATAAAAATAGTGGGATATGTCATATGTGTGATAAAAAGTTAATAACTTAAAACAAATAAAATTTCTCACCACTTCTATTAATTTTTATTTTTTCCTCTCTTTTTTGTTTCATTTTCAACTTTTCTTATAATTTTCATTTTTTTCTCCGGTAGCCTACTCATCTTTTCCTAATTCCCTCTCTTTTTTGTTTTCTTTTCAACTTGTCTTATCATTTTCATTTTGCCTCCCTTTTTCTTCAAAAAGGGTGGCACTGAGAATGAAATGGAATCAAATCAATGGATTATGACACACCCCGACCCAGAGGTTGAAGCGTGCTGGGCGTCACGTGTGAGTGACGTAGCCAAAATGTCAGCGGAAGAGTAATTATGCATGAAGTGCAGCAGTGAGAGTCAAAGTCGATAATGTACATACGATAAAGAGTAAGGTAGGACGAAAGTGAAGTAGTTAAGTATCACAGAGCCAACCTTAAGTGCAGTTTGAATTAAACAAAACGCTATAATAACAGAAGAAACCCTACATAGGTGGTGGTCTGTCAGAACTGCCTCAGTGCCTCGATAGCCATCCATGTTGTCGCTACCTAGAACCTGGAGGGCGCAAAACAGAAAACGTGAGTGGGCAAAAACAAATACTTTCCAAAACCATTTCACAAAATCCGTATATAACCTCTCACTGTAAATCCAGTATAATTTCTCAAAAAATAATACGTATATATACTCATGTACGAAAACATCGTCCGGAAAACAAAACTCATCATCAAATCTCATAAATAAGCCATGTCGATATACCAACTCAAAAGCAAACAATATCAGACAGGTGAGATAAATCAATATGCATCAATATTATCATGTCAGCCGGAGTCACCTCTAGTGACCTGTACGGCTGAATCTATAGCTCATCAATCACAATCCATCACTATCCTGCACACGAGTCGGAACCACCTTTAGTGGTCTGTATGACAGGCTAGGTGTATAAGATTATGCTCAGTGCTACGATCACGTGAAGGCTGTGCGACGAATCGCGGGTCACCTACGAGTCGGAACCACCTATAGTGGTCTGTACGACAGGCTGTGCACCTGCCTTGGATCCAAGGTGAGCGTACGGTGCGGGAGGTGAACGATCACGTGAAGGCTAGGCCCTACTTTGGCGGAGCACAAACACCCGATGTGCAGGTAATAGAGCTATATCACAATCCATCATCATCTCAACTACTAACTATCATACTCACTTGACTTACTTGGCCGTCCACAGTGCCGGAGCATAATGAATGCAATCATACTCATAATTATAAAATATAATTGGCATACGACATGGCAATTCAATTATGAAATCAATTTAATTCATAGACCATTCAATTCACGTTTCTGGGAAAAATGGCAGTCATATATATATATATATATATATATATATATATATATATATATGTACTGAAAACAAAAGCCCACTCACTCGTAAGTCGACGGGTCGTATCCCCCGAGCCTAGCGTGGCTGCGCTCGTCCTCTAGATACGTCTCACCTATATGTGAAACAACTGTAAAACCGTTATTTAAAGTACATAACCGAACTATGGAAATAACTTCTCATACGAAGGTCAATTTTGGTATATGAATATACCAACGCGACCTACACGACGTCACGAACGTCGTGGTTTTTTTTTTAAAAAAAATTATGAGGTGGCACGCGCCGGGAAACCCACGCGCAGACGCGCCCCCACGTGAGTCATCCCCTACCTCGCGTCGCCGGAAAACTCACCGGCGCCGGGAAACCTGCAACTTGGCATTTCTCTCTCGTTTCTTCACCTTTTCACTCGTTTTTCTTCCTACATACTCTAATTTTAGTAAAGAAGAAGGCTATACCTTCAGAAACCTTGAAAAACGGCTGGAAATTCCTCGGGGAATTTCTCCAAAACCGGCCAAACTTAGAACCGGCGATCCCGACGTCCAAACCATGCAACCGAGGTACTCCGAGCCTCATGGGAACCTCTAGAGTGTCGCTATAATCTTGTTTTTCCCTAAAACACAACCATGAAGGAGTTGATGATAGTACTCAAGTGATAGCTTACGGTTTAAGCATGTTTTCGAAGGTTCCCAGTCCTAGAATCAACATATCTACACTCAACAAGTCTCAGGGATCATGTACATACTTACCTTAGCTTCGATCCGAGTCGAGATGGCGTGGTATGTGTGTGTCCGTACAAAGGTATGTCGAGGGGAGGACGAGAGAGTTCGAGAGAGAGAGAAGAAAGAAACAGAACTGATGCACGTGTACATGCATGGTGCGTGTGTGCGAGTATATAATTCCAACCATCATCAGCCCAAACTATTGGGCTTGCTACTTAAGACACCCAAGCCCAAAATAAAACCACAACGTACCCGTTAGCGTATAAATCAAGGGTAGAATAGTCCTTTCACGTCGCCAATATTATAAAAATCGAGACGGAATGTTACAGATTATGGATACATATTATTAATTAATAATTATTATAGTTTTTATAAAATTTAATTCAAAATTTAATATATATATATATATAATTATTATCGATAGTTAATATTTTGGGAGTATAATTATTATAGTTTATATAATTATTATAATTATTATAGTTAATTTAATATATATATCTATATATTATAGTTTTTAGGGGTATAAATGACACACCCCGACCCAGGGGTCGAAGCGTGCTGGCCGTCACGTGCGAGTGACGTAGCCAAAACGTCAGCGGAAGGTAATTATTCATGAAATGTAGTAGTGAAGGTCAAGATGATAATATACATATGATAAAGAGTGACATAGAACGAAAGTATAATAGTGAAGGGTCACAGAGCCGATCCTAGGTGCAGTCATTTAAAAACAAAATGATACGACTACAGTAGAAATCCTACATCAGTGGTGGTCTGTCAGAACTGCCTTGATGCCTCGATAGCCGTCCACGTCGTCGCTACCTAAAACCTGGAGGGGCGCAAAATAGAAAATGTGAGTGGGCAAAAACAAATATTTTCCAAAATCATTTCAGAAATCCGTATATAACCCCTCGCTGTAAATCAATATAATTTTCCCAGAAAAATAATACGTATATAAACTTATATACGAAAACTCGTCTCAGAATCAAAATTCGTTATCAAAACTCAATGATAGGCCATGTCGATATACCAACTCAGAAAATCATCATCATCAGGCAAGTAATATAAATCTAGGGTGTCCCTAGTGTCATATCAGCCGGAGTCACCTCTAGTGACCTGTACGGCTGAACCTATAGCTCATCCATCATACTCAATCACTATCAATTATTATCCTGCACACGAGTCGGAACCACCTATAGTGGTCTGTACGACAGGCTATGTGTATAATATTACGCTCAGTGCTACGATCACGTGAAGGCTGTGCGACGAATCACGGGTCACCTATGAGTCGGAACCACCTATAGTGGTCTGTACGATAGGCTAGGCACCTGCCTTGGATCCAAGGTGAGCGTACAGTGCGTGAGGTGAACGATCACGTGAAGGCTAGGCCCTACTCTGGCGGAGCACTAACACCCGAGGTGCAGGTGATGAGCTAAATCACTATCTATCATCATCTCAAGCACTATAACCATACTTACCTGACTTACCTGGCCGTCCTCGGCGTCGGAGCGTAGCAAATGCAAACATAATCATATTTATAAAATATAATTGGCATACGACATGGCAATATAATTATAAAACCAATTCCGTCTATAAATCATGAAATTTGCGTTTCTGGAAAAAACGCCAATTATATATATATATATATATATATATAAAAGCCCACTCACTAGTATGTCGACGGGTCGTATCCCCCGAGCCTAGAATGAATGCGCTCGTCCTCTGGGTACGTCTCACCTATATGTGAAACAACTGCAAAACCGTCATTAACAGTACATAACCGAGCTACGTAAATAACTTTTCATACGAAGGTCAATTTTGGTATTTAAATATACCAACGCGACCTACACGACGTCACGAACACATAGAAATTTTCAGGTAGATTTTTGGACCCCGAACGCGCCGCCACGCGCCGGCCAAGGCACGGACAGACGCGCCGGCCACGCGCGGCACGTGTGACGGAACCCTAACGGCTCAGGAATATTCCGTTATCTTCTAACGGATTCCGTTAGAACTAACTAACGGCGTGAGGAATATTCCGTCAACTTTGACGGAATATTTCGTCACCCCCAACCTCCAGCTCCGGCGACCGTCGCCGGCGCCGGACTGGTTTTTCCGGCGAAACTTCAAACTCTCATATCTCACTCATTTTTCATCCTTTTTCCACGATTTTTCTTCCTACATGCTCAAATTTTAGTGTAGAACAAGTATATACCTTCAAATCCTGCGAAAAACGTCTAGAATCTCGATGAACAATTCCTCCAAAATCGGCCACTCTCGAAACCCACGATCCCGACGTCCCACAAGTGCAAACGAGGTGCTCCGAGGTTCGTGGGAAGATCCTAAGTCTCGCTGTGATCTTAGTTTCGTCTAAAACGCCCTGAAATCGAAGTACATGAACAGTGCTTCGTTATTAGCCTAGGGTTTTCTAACCTAAAACCACTATATAAATACTCAGGAAGTCTCAAGGGTTATGAATATGCATACCTTAGCCTCGATCCGAGTCGACGGAATGGTATATGTGTGTGTCCGTACAATGGAATTGAGAGAGAGAGAGTGAGATGGTTCGAGAGAGAGAGAGAGAGAAGGGAAAACAGAAACAATGCACATGTGTGCATGCTGCGTACGTGTGTGTGTGTTTAAAATATCAGCCCAATCTTTGGGCTTAAATAATTAGGGCACCCAAGCCCAAAACCAAACCCAAAACCATAACCGTTCCCGTGTATTCGAGGGCAATATTGTCATTTCACGTCGAAACTATATTGAAAAATCGGGACGGGATGTCACAATAAAATTGTTAAATTAATATATATAATTATTATAGTATTTTTTTAGGGTTATAAAATTATAAAATTAATATTCTGCTTATCATGTATCGTGTTACCCACGTGTATACCCGAATCAACCCGTTATATTAACAGGTGCTTATCGGGTTACCCGATAACGACCCGATTCATTATCGTGTCGACCCGAACACCTGTTAATTTCGTGTCGTGTCGTGTCAAGTTATCGGGTCGTGTCAGGAATTGTCAAGCCTAAGCGGGAGCGAACCCATCTCACGCGTGACTTCAGTGTCCTAGTGGACTTTCTGTGTCGGGGTGTGTCATTGTTGGGTTTCCGAAAATGCCTAGCGCATAGGCGAGTAGGGAATGGGCAGTGAGCTTCACAACCCCGGTTTCAGTCTCATTTGTTGGGGTCCACTTTGCTTTGTGGCCTAAAGTTGGGCCGGAATTTGACCCCCATTTAGGTTTTAGGTTCTAGGTTAATTTTAGGTCATGGGTTGGAGTGGATTTTTTTTGTTGGGGGGAGAACAGGGAGGAGAATTATAGGTTTTAGCCCATAGTTGGAGTGGGTCTAATGCAATGTCTTAAATTTTAAAATTCATAATGACTCTTAGACATTGGAGAAGAAAGTTGATATATAAATTTACTATTTTTTTAGAAGGAAGTGTTATTGGTACTCAAAAAATCTCATTCTACATTCTTGACAAGTGTATTTTTATTTCATAATATAAAAAATTTAGAATGCTGAATAAGATTTTTAGAATGCTAATAATAATTCTCTTTTTAGAACTCAAATATAAAAATTTAGTTCCAAAATATGAGTCCTTGCATTTACCAAAAAATAAACGAACACCTAAATCATGAAACTGTTGGGTGTGATTCGGTTCGTATTCATATCCCATCCCCTTATAAAAACCCAAGCACTTTTAGCCAAGACTGGCACCATAGTTAGCTGCACGCCACCCAAGGATTCCAAACGTTTTACCTTCTAGGTGCTTTGAGATTATTGCAGATATAAAGCAACCCTCTGCAAGCACTAAATCATGAAACTCTCTCTCTTCCCTCTGGCTCTCTGATATTTCTGTCTCCATGTTACGCCGCCAATGCAAAACCGGATTTAAGCCATGATGAGTATAACGCGAATTTCAATTTTCATCATTTCAGGGATCCGTATCCATACCCCCACCGTTTGTTTGATTCCTCCCCACATTTATTTTATAAACTCCCCTTCTTCCTCGGGTTTTCGGCTCACTCAAGTTCACATTTCTCAGTTATTTTGTCAATGGGTTCCAAACCTCTAAACCCTATGGCTGAGCCATTTTTCTTGAACCGTTTTCAGACACTCTATTTTCCTGCTCAGCCTGTTTGCGCTTATTCAATCGTTCACCAACCCAGGTACTTTTTTCGCCAAATGAACCCGGTACAACCTGCGCCAACTACAAATAAGACGCGGAGAAAGAGTGTTAAGGGAAAGAGGAGCTTTGCTCCACCGAGGCCCAGAAACCCTTTGAAGAAGCTTGGTGATGAGACCCATGTGGTGGGTGCTCCTAGGGTTGTCGCATGCGTGACCAAGAAAGATCTGCCGGCTGGGACGACTTATGCGGCGTCTTATCGGCAGATGAAGAAAGGCTCTGTGCGCGGCTGTGGTGGCGGCGGCGGTGGTGGTGTAATTCCGTTTCCTGCAAGTCCTGATCTGGAAAATAGCTCCGGTCCTACAACGATCATGATAAAAAACATCCCAAACCAATTTCAGTATACTCTCTCTGTTCATGGTTTTTTGTTGGTCAAATTACTGTTCTTTGGTTATTTTTCGTACATGCAATGACTGTAGGGTTTGGATTTAACATAAAGGTTCAGTTTTTTTTTTTAATATTTTATTTTTTTTACTTTATCAGAGCTTGTAAGAAGGAATTAAGTAACTGTTTTGTCTTCCTTTCTTTGAACCCTTCTGTCTCTATTCCCCTTTTGTGTTAGAAAGGAGAAAAAGTTTTTTTTTTTTCTATTTCTGAGGGAACATGAAACATAGATATAAGTTTATCTACTGTATTTTTTTTCTTTCAATTTTATAAAATAGAAAATTTTATTTTAGTCCTTGAGAAAGATTATTTTTTATTAAAATCATGAGCAAGATCGAAATTTAATTTTAGTCTCTTGATACATTAATAACCTCATTTATTAATTATATTTTGATTTTTTAATTATTTATCTTTTTCTTTTCTAATTTTTAATGTATTAATTTTATTTCATTATAATTTTTATTTTCATTTCATTCATTGTAATATATTTTTGTTGTGAATATTTAGATAAATTAATTTTTGTTATACAATATATTTCGATGTACTGTAATTTCTTCATTTAGGTATATTAAATTCATTATAATACATTTTGGTGCATACATTTAGGTATACACATTTTGGTGCATACATTTAGGTATACACATTTTGGTGCATACATTTAGGTATACACATTTTGGGGCATACATTTTGGTACACACATTTCGGTGCATGCATTTAGGTGCATACATTTAGGTGCATACATTTCGGTACTAACATTTCAGTGCATACATTTCGGTACACACATTTAGGTACATTAATTTAATATTAATACATTTCAGGGCATATATTTAGGTACATACATTTCGGTTTATATATTTAGATACATACATTTTGGTGCATATATTAGTTTCATATATTTATGTACATACATTTCGGTGCATATATTTAGGTACACACATTTCGGTGCATATATTTAGGTACACACGTTTAGGTACATTAATTTAATATTAATACATTTCGGTACTAACATTTAAATATATTAGTTCAATATAATATATTGTGATACATTTCGGTACTAACATTTAGGTACATTAATTGAGTCTTTCAAGTTTGAAGAATGTTAAATAAAATTAATAAATTAAAAAACTCTTTTTTGGTCAAAAAATAAATTAAAATTTGTGTATTAATAAATTTAAATATTTAATGAGAGATATTAAATAAAATACACATTAATTATTTTGCATTAAGGACACATTAGGGACTAAAAATCAATATTTAATCTAACACTAGGTTTTTTTAAAATTTTAATCTTTTTGAAGGATTAAAATTCAAAAACCCCTTTATAAAATCTGTTCATACAGAAAAATTAATAGTAAAATGTGCAGGAGGTGTGATTTGCTGACTGTCCTGAGAAATCACTGCCGTGATGAGAACCTACGGGCTTGCAGAGAAGGCGTTTCCACGAAATCTGAGTTCGATTTTATTTATCTGCCAATGGATTATAAGTAAGTTTAAAATTTTCAGAAACTGTTTAGATTAGATTGTAAAAATTGCTAATGTAGGTTATTTTATTGAGTCCAATTTAATGTTCTCTTTGGATCCGTGTAGGCAATTTTGGAACCACAAGAGGACTGCCAATCTGGGCTATGCCTTTGTTAATTTCACCAGTTTTACCGGCGCAAACAGATTTTACAAGAAGTTCCACAATGAACAATGGAAGGTACGCAGCAACAAGAAAACATGTGAAATTACTTCCGCTAAGATTCAGGTTAAAGTTCTACTCTTTTACTGGACGGGTTTTTGGTTTCGAATTTTTTTCATTGATATTTTGAACTTGACCGGTTACTTTTTGGTTTTGACATGTTGTAGGGGCTGGAAGCTCTGAAGAAGAACTTTGAGAGTAAAGTGTTTTGGTGCCACACGGAGGAGTATTTGCCTGCGGTGGTGGAACCTCGAAGCGACGGTGTCCTGCAGCAGCCCAAAGTCACTCCGGTGGGGACACGTGTAGGGTTGCCGTTCGTGGACTATAGAGAGATTAAGTGAGAGATCTGATGGCAGTGTGCTGAGGTGACTTGTGTTTTCATTCTCTCCCTAGCTGGAGTAGTCTAATCAGCACTTGGTTTGGTTGCAATATCTAGGGTGAAGTGCAAACACAGGGTTTAAGATCATGACTAGTCTTGTCTAGTAGGTTTTTTCTTTTAATCTAGTTTTGATTAGCATGCATGTGTAATGTTAATCTCGGATTTGCTTAATTATGGTTTTCTGCGTTTTCATGTTTTATGTGCCATGGTGCCGACTGCTGATGTTGTTAAATTAATCTAATGTCCTTTCAATTTCAAGCATATTTGAAGGATCAACTTATGAAATTCAATTAAAAAGGAGAGGTGGGTAGGTTGAAATTTGAGCCTTCTTCCCTTCGATGGCATGCATATTTTCCATCAGATAAAGTTCAGAAGACGAGAGCCATCATTCCTTAGTAATGGGAAGCAAAGGGAGTGTCAGACATGGCGTCCCAAACTGGAGTAATACAAATTTGGGTAAGCTTGACCTTAGCTTGTTGCAAGAATTACTAATTTACTATAAAATATAAAATAAAAAACCTGCAAAAGAATTGACATTTAGACTTTTTCCGACCAACCTGACCACATACTCTACTCCGGTGACTAGGAGCTATATAAATTTGGATTCCGGATTCAAATTGCCAAGATTCTAAGAATTTTCACATTTTAATATTTTATTATGAATCTTGCGATTAGAAATAATTTGATTATTTTAATTTAAAATTAAATATAAATTATATCTAACGATGTACAATAAGATTCTTACAAAGTGAATTTAGAGAGGATCTTCTTCCCACTTATATATATAGGAGTGCTATTCACATACTTTATTTTACTTTTCACACTTCTTGATAATTTTTATCTATTGATTTTTTTTAATTTATCCGATCCGACGGTTGAAAATTAAAAATGTGTGTGAGAAGTAAAATAAGATCTATGAATATTATACCCTTATACACATGCAGTTGTAGATTTTTTTTGGAGGAAGAGTAGGATTTTTTCTTTTCCTAATTTCTTTCATCTTCTATTCTCTCTTATTTAAATAATTACTATCACGTCACGTTTATATTTTTATTTTTTTTAATTTTTTATATAGAGAAAAGACAAAAAAGAGTGAGATGAGGGGATAGATAATGATGGTAATTTGAGGGGTAGAATCTTACCGGAATAATGGAGAGGAAGGAAACAAAGAATGTAACCATGATGGGCACATTTGTCCTTGTACATTTGGTCTGCCGTGCACTGCGCCATGGCAATTTTCACACGAGGCATTTCAACCCACATTGTCCCTAATTCCATGGGCGACTTTGTCATCCCTATTGCAAAAACTAAATAACTAGCTAGAGATCGAGGCCAAACTCTCGATCAAATAGGTCAATGAACAATTTCAAAGTTGAGAATGTTGAGCTGTTTGATTTGTTGGAAGAATGTTTTAAATCAGGAGGAGATTAATTTGAACACATATGTATCCTTCTCGAAATTATCCCTTGTTGAAGTTGAGCGACATTATATTCCCTTCCACTTGTAGGTACTTCCTATATCTCCATTGGGTCAAATTTGTGTTTTATTGTCATGTTCTTCATATCTTTTGTTTGCAAAGGTTATCCTTATGCACGAAGATAATTGATGAGTAGATTTTATATTATATATTTAACCCTATTCTTAATATATTTTGGTTAATATTTTGGAAGAATTTTGATACATTGAATTGTATTTCCAATATAGGACTTTCGACTTCATCTAGAGCAAAACATGGTCAAACGGATGAATTTTGGAATAATTCCAGTTAGAGAATATTTGTGGGTCACTTAGCTTGATTGTATCAAAATATCAGATTTTTCTATCAAGCGATGATTTTCTGGTGACAAAATAAAGGAGCAATGCGCAGTGCTGGAAAAGTGACATTTTGGGCTTAAAGTGCGTTTTTGGAGCCCAGGATGACCTCGAATGGGTTCGTGGCCTTCTGGAGATGTGTTCGGAACGTCCTGATCTTCAAAACAAGCTCTCTTGGGCCGGATTTGGAGGAGATCTGAGGCTAAAACGTGGCTGAACAGTTCCCTTTCAGATTTCCTAGTCTAATTAGGAGTTTATTTTCTAAGATATTTTTATTTATTATTTGGTTTCCTATTTGGAAATAAAGACTATGTTCTAGGGTTTGGCGTTGAATTCTTAAAGAGGTTTATAAGGCTTTTTCCGTGCCTAACTTTGGGGGGGGGGGGGGGGGGATGCAACATTGGAGGAGAAGAACGCACAACTTTTGGATTCAAGTTTATTTTATAGGTGTTTTCTATCCTTATTTTTAATAATATTTTATTTATGGTTGTTCGTAACTAATTTCCGTTTGCTAGGGCGAAACCTTGAGCCTTAGCATGAATATGTAGTTTTTATTCAATTGTTTATGATATTATGTATGTTTACTTTGAATTATTAATCACCGTTTTAAACTGTCTCTATATCTTAATGCTTAGCTGCCATTAGGATGTTTAGATAAGTAATCAGATGCAATTCGGTCGGAATATCACCGGAGGATTGAGTATTGCTTCTTGTGATTGATAATTGTAAGGCGAATATCACGCTCTTAGGGGTTGCATGGTTTTTCAAAGAGTTTTCACAAAACTTAATGAGTCTTGCATATTCATATTTGATTTGAATATCACAAACTGATTGTATGTTAGATATACGTTCTTGCCTGAATATCACGAGAAGAATATGCATAAGGAAAACCTAACATTCAAAGTGGCATGTGTAATTCATAAGTAATTGGTAAATCTACGTATGATTGTTAAGGGAAAAGCAGAACCCTAGGCTTTTAACTTTATTTTCAAAACTATTTCCTTTAGCTTATCTTTGTCAATTTATTTAGTTGCTTTTATTAAATTCGTTTTTATTATTTAAAATTCCAAAATCACTATTTTCCAAATCTTGTTTTAAAATAGTTAATTAAGAATTAGTTTAAATATAAATTATTCATTCAATCTCTGTGGAAAACGACCTTACTTGAGTTGCTATACTACGACTACCTTGTTCTCTTGCAAGTATTTTTAAGTGTTTTTATCTCTACTTTTGCAGGTGGTAAAATCCCTATCAATAATCAATTTGGTTTTTCTTCTCCATTGTCAAGTTATGGAACGAGAATAAGGAACCAAAAAGAAAATATTAGCAACAACTAGTTTTATTGTGGATAATATCATGGTGTTCATATAGATTTATTGTAAGCCTCTCTTGAGGTTGTGCTCTTCATATAGCTAATTAATCTGTATACATTTGTCACTTAATGAAATTTGCATGTCTCATTGACAACATATATAGGAGAGAATTTATCATTTTCCACATTTCTTTTTCTTTTCTTAACTATTTGGAAGCTCTATTTACAATTACAATTTCAATAATTATATATGTCAATCAATCATAATCGTTTTTGTTAACTGCGACGTGCATATTAATTAAATAACACTACAAAATGAAAATTATTTAAGGGAGCTTTAATGAAAAGGACTTGGACTAACTTTAATTTAACCAAAAACCACATAATAACTTTATTTAATAAAAAGGACATTAATTTTAATGAAAAAGGACACAAACTATAAGAAACACAAGCCTAACTAAAGAGCCCACGAGCTGGAAGCAAGGCCAGCGTGCAAAACATTTTTTTTTCCAATCCTTGCCCTTGACAGAACACCACTTCCGTTAGCAATTGGACATGGAGTTATCATTATTTCATGTGCAATTGTCTTGTTGTCTTATTGTCTTGCAATTGCACGTGCAATTGCATGTGTAATTCCATGTAATTTGTCTTATTGTCTTGCAATTGCATGTGCAATTGGGCATGGGGTCATCATTATTTCATACATCAAATTATATTTCTTCTGTTATTATTGCTACTGTTGTCCTACTCACTTTCTAAATTATTTTTTCCACTAAATTATTCAACCATCCACTATAGGATAGTTTTTCGATTAATTTTATCTTTTTATAGACAACTAGTAATGTAAACTGCCATCAAATTAAAATTACATAACAGTAATATCCCATTAAATTATGATATACAACAACAAATTAATTGTCTTGGATTGCAGCTTTACAAAGTAGCCTTGTTGTCTTAGCAACAACCTGAAACGAAATGAACCAAAAATGCATCAAAATTACTAAAAATTTGATATTCGCGATTCTTCGAGTAAAAAAAAATGAGCTTTAATGAAAAGGGATTGGACTAACTTTAATTTAACCAAAAAGCACCTTAAACTATTCTTTAACCAAAATGGCCTAAAATTTAACCATAAAGACACAAGCTGAATAAAAGACATAGGTTGAATTAAAACCCAACATGCTTTTACACTAGTTTTTTAAGATCAAAAAATAGTTCTAAGTCTAGAAATAATGTATTTTGCACTCCTTCTCTAAAAAAAATAAAAAATAAATAAATAACTAGTTAACATAAATAGTGTGAGTTATTTTGGTTCTGTTTCATAAATAATATGTAATTTTGCTCTTCTCCGTCCAACATCAACATATCAATCAGGAAAATAAATTCCAGATATCAATTCAAATTTTTTTGTACATGTCATATGGGGATTTTGGTTAGTTTTGGTAGAAGTTGAAGCATCATAAAACCCACAAGTACTATCACTATTTACAAAGGGTGGGCTAGGTTCTGTTTAAGAAATAGTCAGTACTATCACTGTTTCGCAAGAAATAGTCAGTGTTTAGTTTACGAAACAGTGATAGTACTACTGTGCCGTTTAAGAAATAGTCAGTGTTTAGTTTACGAATTAGTTTACGAAATAGTGATAGTACTAGTGTTCGTTTGATAAATAGTCAATGTTTAGTTTTCGAAATAGTGACAGTACTTGTGTTCAGTTTATGAAATAGTGATAGTACTAATGTTCGGTTTAAGATATAGTTAGTGTTTAAATTAAGAAATAGTGTTCATTTTAAGAAGTAGTCAATATTCAATTAAGAAATAGTGATAGTACTAGTGTTCCGTTTGAGAAATAATCAGTGTTTCTCAGTGTTTAGTTTACGAAACAGTGATAGTACTAGTGTTCCGTTTAATAAATAGTCAGTGTTTAGTTTATGAAATAGTGATAGTACTAGTGTTCGTTTGATAAATAGTCAGTGTTGAGTTTTCAAAATAGTGACAGTACTTGTGTTCAATTTATGAAATAGTGATAGTACTAATGTTCAGTTTAAGATATAGTCAGTGTTTATTTTAAGAAGTAGTCACTGTTCAGTTAAGAAATAGTGATAGTACTAGTGTTCCATTTGAGAAATAATCAGTGTTTAGTTTATGAAACAATGATAGTACTAGTGTTCCATTTAATAAATAGTCAGTGCTTAGTGTACGAAACAGTGATAGTACTAGTGTTCCGTTTAAGAAATAGTCCATGTTTAGTTTACGAAACAGTGATAGTACTAGTGTTCGTTTGATAAATAGTCAGTGTTTAGTTTTCGAAATAGTGACAGTACTTGTGTTCAGTATATGAAATAGTGCTAGTGTTTTGTTTAAGAAATAGTCAGTGTTTAGTTTACGAAACAGTGATAGTACTAGTGTTCCGTTTAAGAAATAGTCAGCGTTTAGTTTACGAAATAGTGATAGCACTAGTGTTCGGTTTAATAAATAGTCAATGTTTAGTTTACGAAACAGTGATAGTATTAGTGTTCCGTTTATGAAATAATGATAGTACTAGTGTTTGTTTGATAAATAGTCAGTGCTTAGTTTTCGAAATAGTGACATTACTTGTGTTCAATTTATGAAATAGTGATCGTACTAATATTCGGTTTAAGATATAGTCAGTGTTTAATTTAAGAAATAGTGTTCATTTTAAGAAGTAGTCAATGTTTAGTTAAGAAATAGTGATAGTACTAGTATTCTGTTTAAGAAATAGTCAGTGTTTAGTTTACGAAATAGTGATAGTATTAGTGTTCGTTTGATAAATAGTCAATGTTCGTTTAAGAAAATAAAAGAATAATAATAATAATTAAGCATCTTGCTCTTAATCAACAAGCATATGATAATAATTGATCATATTGTAAGTAGGGTCAACATAATCAAGAAATGACTTTACAGGGACCCTCGTTCCATTCAGCTCAACCTTCACTGTCTTTCCAAGGCATTGTTTCGCACCGAGCTTATTTCAACCCAGCTGAAAGTACTCACATCAACGTTTATGATTTGTTTTTTTTTTTTTTGGAAACTAGTTTATGATTATGTTTGAAAGTCGCATGCAATTGCCTTGGATCTATCTCATTATAAAATTGAACTCATGTGTGTGTGTGCATAGTGTTCTGTTTGAGAAATAATCAGTGTTTAGTTTACGAAACAGTGATAGTACTAGTGTTCCGTTTAATAAATAATCAATGTTTAGTTTACGAAACAGTGATAGTACTAGTGTTCGTTTGATAAATAGTCAGTATTTAGTTTACGAAATAGTGATAGTACTTGTGTTCAGTTTATGAAATTAGAGGCCAATACAAACCTTGTATAATCTATTAAATTAGAGGCCAATATCAGTGTGACATGAGTGGTTATCCAATTCAATTTTTTTCTTAAAACTGAGCACTAACTAATTCTTAAAACTGAACACTAGTACTACACTATTTCTAGAACTGAACATGGGTACTATCACTATTTCTTAAACAGAACACTAGTACTATTACTATTTCTTAAACTAAACGCTGACTATTTATGAAACTAAACACGAGTACTACACTATTTCTAGAAGTGAAAATGGATACTATCACTATTTTTTAAACTGAACACTCATATTATTACTATTTCTTAAACTGAACACTGACTATTTAAGAAACTAAACACTAGTACTACATTATTTATGAAACTAACTATTTCTGAAACTGAACACCAGTACTACACTATTTTTGATACCTAATTCCCGTACTATCACTATTTCTTAAACTAAACATTAACTATTTCTTAAACTAAACACGAGTGCTACACTGTTTCTGAAACTCAACACTGGTACTATTACTATTTATTAAACTGAACACTGAGTATTTCTAGAACTAAATAAGGATAATATCACTATTTCTTAAACTGAATATTAACTATTTCTATAACAATTTGGGTTCATGATGAGAGGATACAGAGGTTATGAAGATACAAAAAGCTAAGGTTTCCTGTGGGGAGCTTGAAAAATTAAAAAATAATGGTTTGAAAAATAAAAAAACGGTTATTTAACCAAAAGATCAAAAATAGATCCCACTGATTGTATATGGGCTTATTAATTTCACATATCCTTCCTTCACACACATGAATTAAAATATATAGTGGAAGCCATCAGAGAGCTTAAACAATTGAATATATTGTAATCCACTATCCACATATGACCTGCTATTGATTTGCTACCAATCTTTTTTCATTAAGTTCATATGTTGTCCCAAGGCAACAATCATATGCTACAGTACCTTGTCAGGAATGATCACCGCACTACGAACAATTATATATCAACAATCTGCGCGCACATTTATTGATGAGCAGGAGGTTTGTATGAAAATGCAGAGCAAACCCGGGATGAAGAACACCATCTCCAGCTCTCTGGAGTAGAAAGACTCGAATAGATATTATTTAACCAAAAGATCATAAATATCCCGCCGATTGGGGAAAAGAGCGTGAAAAATATCTTCAAAACATACAAAAAACAGAAAGAATTCGAAAGAAAAAAATCATAAATGAATGATTTACCATGGGGAACTCGAAGGGATAAAATTGTTCGTAACGCGGTTGGAGTCGGCCAGCCGTTTGTGGGGGTTGGGTTTTATGCAGTTTTGGCAGTGCATTAATCTGGGTTTTTGTTTGCTTTGCTTGCGACCGTTTGGTCTGTTTCACGAAAAAACTATCGGAAGGTCAAGGGTAAAATTGGAAACACATTAGGTTATTTCAGTTGGGCCATGTTAATTGGACTCATTAAGTGTTGGGCTTTGTCCTAACCATTAAATAAACTTATTAGATGGTTTTTGGTTAAAATTCAAAGTTTTAGAGCCCTTATCATTAATTTTCCTATTATTTAAACATGTTGAATATTAGACTTATTTTAAAATCTTATGTTAACCTTTTGTTACTTAGACATTTTCTCCAACATAATAAACTTACAAACTTAAAATATCACTTAAGGCAAAAGCAAGAATAATAAGTGAGAGGCTGTAAATCAAAGTGATGAAACAAAGAGAATATATTGATTAATTCTTATTTTCTGGTTTTCCATATATTAAAGTAAAACTTTACAAAGCATTCATTGCAGCCTGCGAGATTTTGGAGCACTGATATCTTTACAGCAAAGGCTCGTTTGTGTGCTCAAAACAGGCATTGCAGCCTTTTAGATTTTGGAGCTCCGATATCTTTACAGGAGGGCTCGTTTGTGAGGAGGTAAGATTCTCTATTCTCCTATTTTTATTTTTTTTATGTCCTCTTCTCATATATTATTTTTATCTTATTATTTTTATAAAAAATAAATATAAAATGTTAATATGACTTAATTGTGACTATTTAAATAGAAGGGCACGGAAGAGTACAAAGATTAAGATGATAGAGAATTTTACTACGTTTGAGAACTAAAAAATAGTAAAAACTGATACAACAAATCCTTCATGTTTTGCTTGCTGCACGTACTATGGAAACTCATATACCAATTGCTTTGGAGTTGATCAAAGCCCATGCATGCATAAACGAAAGGATGGGGATTGTCTGCTCTCTTACTTCTCATCTCTTACCCATTATTTTCTATTTGTACGGTCACGGTTAAATTACGTCAATATTTTATATTGATTTTTTTATAGAGATAATAAAACAAAAAATAATAAGAATATAAAATATTAACGTGATTTAACCGTGACTGCCTAAACAAAAAAAAAGAAATGAAATGAAAAGTGGGAGGGCAGACAACTCTTCTCCTTAAACAAAAGGCCATCATTCTCTCGTACACAAACATTAAATGCTAAATGCATCTCTCTCTCTCAAACCTCATTGTCTGTCCAAAGTGCCCTTCTACTTCTGGGTTCAAAGCTGTCAATTACGGCCCTTTTTCTACAACCAGACGCAAATCAAGTCGACGGGCCGAGGATCTCACTTTAATGGTATTGATATTATTTTTAATTTGATAATTACTATTTGTATAATTTTTCATGTGTGGGATATTACCACAAAAAGTCTCGATGTTAGTTAAAATGGGATAATCCTATTTAAACTCTTATTCTTCTTTCCCTTTAGCCAATGTGGGATTCAACACGCCCTCACACATGAGACCTCAATTAGTGGCTCACACATGGAGATCCACATATCAGCAATCACGTGGAGCCAATTCAGGACTTACCCACCCAACACATGGTGCCAAAGAAAACCCACCCAATCCCGTGACAATAAAGGCCTACGTAGAGCCAAGTCAAGACTCACCCATCGTGCAGACCCACCAAATCACGTGGCAATACAAGCTCGTCCCCTAACTCTAATACCATGTTGAATTTTTAAGGTCGACGGGTCAGGGGTCCCACTTAATAACATCGATATTGTCCTTAATTTGGTAATTACCAAATGCTCAATTCGTTAGGTGTGTGGTTTTATAAAAAAAAAACATTGGTATTAATTAGAGTGGGTAATCCTATTTAAACTCTTATTCTTCTTTCCCTTTGGCTGATGTGGGATTCGACAGTTTTAGCATTTTCTACAACCACATATTTGGTGGTTATTAGGTGGAAGAGAGATGATTTTCATGCAGCATTTTAACTTCTCACATACCTTCTATTTATTTTAGTTGTCTGATAGAATAAATCGTATGTGAACACCAAACAAGCTTGTGTTTGAGGATATAAAAAATTTATTTCTAATTTCGTAGTTGCAAGATCCATCGATGTCAAGTTCGCAAAAAAGAAAAGCCAAAACAACTAGGGCCAGCCAAAGACCTTATATATCTCCTAAGCTATCCACACAATTTAAATTTAAAATTTATTACTTATAAGTAAACATGATTATCACTAAAACGTACGTAAATGACCAAAGGGAAATTTTGTTTAAACCCCACTATCTTATTTTCAAACCCAACTTAAATATTTTTGCTATTATATTCTCTATTTTGCCCCAACGTTATTTAGAAAGTAAAAAATAAATTAAAAATAACATGAACCCACATATCTGCCCACCACTTTTCGGCGTCTCTTAACCACCTCCTTTTTTGTATTATCTCCCTCCTCATTTGTCCTTCTCCCTCCTCTATTTCTCACACTCTTCAATCATAAAACTGGATTCGGAGGCCTACAAGCATAGTCAAAGCTACGTGAGGGTGAGGATTGGCAGCCGCCCCTCCTTTCGCCAGAAAACATGCCTAGGACTGCTTCAATTGAAGCTTGCACAGGTGGTGTGTCGTGATAGTCCTTGGCTGAGATGGTGCTCCTTCCTGCAACTTCCATGTCAGGGCGTTTGGCATACGTTGACAAGTGTGGTGCCTCTGTTGCCGTTCAAATACTTTAAGCTACGTTTGCCGCAACTCATTCAAACAGCCAGATATGTGAAAATGAAGAGCAAGAAGCCAAAGCACAATGCTTGATAATGCAGAGGAGAAGGAGATTGAGAAAACCCAAGTGTAGAACTTCCTCTCTAGTTACAAGTTTCTAAGTGGTACAGAGCTGACAATGCAGAAAACCACAAATGTCTATGGCCGAGAAGGGATGGCAGAGTCATCGATGAGGAAGGTGTTGAGCCAAAGAGGGGTCATTTATCTTGTATGGACAATTCGAAGTTAAAACTTGTGCAAACTGAATGGTGTGCCATATAAGGCTGTTGTGATGCTAAAAGAATTTGAATTGAAGTTGCCATGGAGAATCGCTGGTGAATCTTTCATGGGGTTTAAGGTGGAAGAGAACCATTGGGTGTGGAAAGAGATTTCAGTTTTGTTTATTTATTTTTATTTTCCAGCTTTAATCAAAGGGTGAATTAGGAATTTTACGAAAATATTTTTTGTATTGGGTGTAGAAAGAGGTTAAATGGATTCCAATAAAATTTCACATGACCAAATGGCAAACAATTACAAATTTAGACGTGAAGAAAGACATCAAATTGGAGACAGCTAATTCGATGCCCATTATTTATTGGCTATTGCGGCATATCTCTCTAAAATTTTGATATAATCACATTAGGTTAGTTGATAAGGTTCGTACCTTTTGTACCATATCTTGTAAACCACATTATGTGGTTGATGGTACTTCTTTAAACATTAAAAAAAGAATCCAATCACTAATTATCGTGTTATATAGTCTACAAAATATGCTTAAAGTAGATGATTCCTTTAGAATCACCTAGAAAAAAAAAGGCCCCGTGCATGCACCATGCAGTTGCAGTAGAAAAGTGTGCTAGAAGAAATAGTACAATTTACTCACAAGGGATTGGACATATTACATACTTGACTACGCACGACACTAGTATAATTATATTTTTGATCATACAACACTAGAAATCTCAGAGTGAGTTGACTATTAGTTTGAAGTCATCATAGCTAACAGCCCCATCCCCATCTATATCAATTGAAGCAATAATCCCCTGGCAATCCTCAAGTGTCAGTTCAAACCCCAAATCATCTCCCATAACCTCATAAAGCTCCTCTGCAGTCACAATCTCATCCCCTTTGACATCCAACGCCTCAAAGGCGTTCTTGAGAACATTAACGAGTCCCCCGAATTCCATATTCTTCGTGTTCATTTCCAAAAACTCCTCGATGCTCAGAAACCCATCGTTGTTCGTGTCCCCTTGCTGCATCATTGCCCTCACATCTTCTTCACTAGGGTTGTACCCAAGTGACCCTAAAATCCCACCAAGCTCCGCAGCAGTAATTTTGCCATCATTGTCTGCATCAAAAGCTCTAAATGCTTCTACTAGGCCTAGCACTTGGCTCAATGTCTCAGTTTCTGCTGAGAGGGAGATGTGCTGAGCCATGGAATAAGGTTGATGATCAAGGACTTGTATTTAGTTTTTGCAATTATATTGGCACACCCCCAGCTATATGTATGTGTGTGTGTAGGGAACAAGGGGATGAATTCCCTTGATTATTTTTGGGGTTGTTGATATAAAGTTTGGAAAGAAACAAAAGGTAAGAATATATTCTTATGCTTGTGAATTATTAGAGTTATCGCATTTTGTTACGATAAGATTATTCTGGCCGAGTGCTCATGGAATGATCTTGGCAAAGTTGTTTTGTTTGATTCTGCAAAAGTGATTCCCATTAGGAAAAAAATTGCTTTCGGATAATTAGAAGTATTTTCAGAGAGCACCGTTCGCAAAAAAGAAAAACAAAGGGGGTTCAAAAGTGTTTTTGGATTGTAAACTCTTTAATATTATTTGAAAAATCAGAATAGTGGTATAGATATTATGTTAAAATGTGATTGTGTAAATTTCATATAACATTTGATACTTTTTATTAACTATTAGGATTGTATTCCTTCGAGGAGAAGAATTTTTGTCTCCTTTATTATTATATATAAATAAAGGCATTGCATAATATTAATAATACAAACCCTAGAAACACATCTCTCTTTACTCTCTTCGCCGTGCCCTGTCTCTCTCCCTTGTCAGATTAAATAACCCACAACATGTTATCAACACGTTCATATCGCTGCACTTAAGAATCTGATGTGGAAATTATTCATCTTCAATCAGGAGAGTATTACGTTTCAATTATTTCTTAATTGACTAAATTTTGATTTTATTGAATTCATATATTTTATTGATTCAATTTATTTTTCTTGTGTTGAACGTGTACCAGCTTTGGAATGAAAAGCCGAAATTGAAGAAAGAATTTTCTGCATCAAACTAGTTAATAAATATCAACATGTAATTGGGTTCTTTTCAAACAACAATTTTTTTCAAGATATTTTTGCAATCCTGATAGCATGAACATTCACCATAATGCATGACCAAATTTTACGTTTTAAGAATTTTAAATTCTACATCAATTGCGTATGCATTATAATCATAATGTTTTTGAATTATGTGAATTGATATTGTGATATTGCTGTGAATTATTATATCTGCAATTGAATTAAAAATTGAAAAAAAAATTTATTATGGTTTCGAAAACCCAACCCAACAAGCTGTAGACTTTGAGCTGCGTCACCACGCGAGACACGGAGCTGCAATGCATCGGAGCACAACTCTGCTATGTTGAAAACCCAAAAAACGATTTGGTGTCACCCCTAGCCTAGAAAACCTAGCCTCGCCGGAAGCTGAGTCCACAGCTTTGCAGTTCTTTTTCTGGACGTCGCGACCACCGTCCTTTCCGACGACGTCCCTTGTATTTCCCATTGAAATCGAGGATTCCTTGAATCGAATCCTCTCGGTTCTACCCTTTCCCGAAGTCAAGGATCCTCCTCCGTCGTTGAGACTGGTTCTTCGACGAACCACCATGCATCGCGACTCACTCTCGAGGTTTCCCGACCAAGACAGTTGCCAGAAGTGACGGCTTCGGCATTCTTCTCCGGTGAAGCTGCCTAGCACGGCTAGGATTCTTGATTGGACCAAAAACCACGGCCTGCAGTAGAGTTTTCTTTGGGCCTGCATTCGCGACTTGCCGCTTCTCGCGCTCAGCCAACACGACCAAAACCCAATTGGGCGTTAGTGTTCCCGTGCCTGGCGCCGCAGTGGAACCTAGCTCGCTTGGCTATTGTGGATTCCCTGCACCGGACCATACTGGATCTTAGCCTTTGTGCTGGTGCATCGGTGTACGCGATGGACAGGATTGACGCCCTCTTTTGGGCCTCTGCCATCTAGGCCTGTTTCTGGAGCCCACCCTGTGCACATAGGTTTATTGCCCTAGCTTGGCACGCCTCATGTCTAGCCTAAATTTGGGCTTGGACCCGACGACAACAATTTTTAAGCCCACCCATTGGCTTTGGTCCTTAGTTGGGCCATATAGCCTTTTTTACCTTTTTGGCCTTTTTTAGGCCTTAAAGGGTGTTTAATTTTTTCACCTAACCTTTAATTCTGGCTCGAAGTCCAAATATTGAATTCAATTATAATCATAGGCCCCGAAAACCTACTTGTATATATTTGTTACATATTTATGTATATATTTGCATTCGTTTGCACGTACTATGAACTTGAAGTTCATAAACTTTTCTCGAAACAAAAAGTAATTGAATGGATTTAAGCTTTCATATGCATGTGACTGATTCAAATATTTTATTTCTAGGTATGACTAGTGGGAAAGTTAGTTCTCTGAAAGACAGTGCAACCACGCACACCATTTTGCATGAACGTATCTATTTCACTAACTTCGTACCTAAGAATGCACCTCTGACAACCCTTTCAGGTCTATCCAAGCTGATCGAAGGATATAGAAAGACACGTATAATGTTGTCCAGTGGCATTATTTTGACCATTCAAAAGGCACTTTATTCTCCGCTTTCCGGAAGAATGTTGTTGAGTTTTTAAAGATATTCGAGACAATAATTAGACAATAACCATCACGTTGAAACCTATGTAGAAAATGGAGTTGTGCATCACTTCCTACGAATATGACCAGAATCGTATTCTAGAAAATATGGAGTGTATCCTGAGTGGTTGGTATACTACAACCATAGCCCTATAAAGAGCCATTATGTGGCCGGCCCTACCTCATGGACTGCACACGAAATTACACTTTGGCATGATCGTTTGGGACACCTTAGACGAACAGCAATGCGCTGTATCCTCAAATCCTCTCACAGGCATCCACTAACCCAAAGTTTAGGTTCGATTCAAGGACTTGCATGTCAAACCTGCTCTATGGGAAAACTTATCATTAAGCCTTCTTATGACAAGATTATTTCGAATCCTTCTACTTTTCTACAAAAAATTTTGAGGGACATTTGTGGACTGATTCAACCTTCTTGTAGACCATTTAGATATTTTATGGTATTGGTTGATGCCTCCACATGTTGGTCACACGTGTGCATGTTATCTACAAGAAACGATGCCTCCCCAACCTGGTGGTTCAGATTAACAAGCTCAGGGCTCACCACCCTATTTATCTGATCAAATCAATTGGATAATGTTGGAGAATTAACATTGAAAACTTTTGATGACTATTGCATGTCGATTGGGGTTGAAGTTCAACATCCAATACTTTATGTTCACACACAGAACGACCCAAAAAAGGCATTCATTAAGCACTTATAAATGATTGCTCGATCGTTAGTCATACGTACCAAGCTCATAATCACTGCTTGTGGCCATGTAATATTGCACATAGCCATGTTGGTCCGCTTGAGGCTCGTCCCCTTAACTATATAACGCCTTTCCATTGGTTATCAGATATGTACCTGACATATTGCATCTGTGTGTTTTTAGTTGTGCGATCTATGTGCTAATTGCGCCGCCTTTACGTACCAAAATGGGTCCTCAGAGAAGGATGAGAATCTATTTCAGTTATGAATCTCTTTTTATTATTTGTTACTTAGAATCTTTGACAAGCGAGTTTTTATTGCTCATTTCGCAAATTGTCAATCCTATGAAAGAGCCTTCCTATTGTTATGGAGAGATAATAACGTCTCCGTTCTTGAAGAGTGACGCGAATTATCGTGGACGACTTCCACTTTATCCCATTTAGATCCCCGCACTGCTCAGTCCGAAACTGAAGTGCAATGCATATTAGATCTTCAGAGCGTAACTTAGAGCATGTCAAATACTTTCACAGATCTAGCAAAAGTGACAAGATCACACATAGTAACTACAAATGTACTTGCAAAGATGGATCTACCAAATGTACGAAGAACTTCCCTCATAGAGGCCCGGGACGCCCTAGTGGCTGATCTACGTACAATAGTGGCTAGCCAATCCTTTGCTCCTATGCAAAAGTGTAGCAGACTTTTTAGTTCAAAAGATTCATAATTGTGAAAAAAGTAACAAGATCACACATACTAACTGCAAATGTACTTGCAAAGATGGTTGTACCAAATGTACGAAGAACTTCCCTCCTAGAGGCCCAGGACGCCCTAGTGGCTTATCTATGTACAATAGTGGCTAGCCAATCCTTTGCTCCTACGCAAAAGTGTAGCAGACTTTTTAATTCAAAAGATTCATAACTGTGAAAGAGGAAACTTATGCATATGCTATTGAGCCTACCGTGAATCCAACCATCGCCTACTCATTCTATCCAACTTATGAGGAAATTCTAGATTATGAAAGTGTCCTAGAAGAGATGAATCCACCTCCTAAGAATCGAGAGAGATTTCGGTCCATTATGCTAACTTAGATGATGTTTAGTGTAAAAATGAGATGATAATTGACGATGCTTTAGCATATGTAATAGCTATTGATATCACGCTAAGCGATGACATTGAACCCAGTTCCGTTAATGAATGTTCACGTAGAACTGATTGGTCAAACTAAAAATAAACAATCCAAGTCGAACTTGATTTGCTTGGAAATGTAAGGTATTTGGGCCTGTAGCTTCTACTTATCCACATATGAAGCCTGTTGGCTACAAGTAGGTTTTTGTTTGGAAGCATAATGAGAAGAACGAAATTGTGCGTTACAAAGCTCGTCTTGCTGCGCAAGACTTCTCACAATGGCCTCGGATTGACTATGACAAAACTTATTCACCCATTATAAATGTGATTACTTTTTGCTACCTTATCAGTTTGATAGTTTTAAAAAAACTGAGTATGCAGCTTATGAACGTAGTAACCAAGTATCTCTATAGGAATCGTGATAAGAATTTTTTTATGAAAGTTCCCAAATGACTTACATTAACTGGATCAAATAGTTTTAGACCACGGAACACGCTTTCCATTATGCTGGAGCATTCACTCTACGATTTGAAGCAATCTAGAAAAATGTGGTGTAACCGCCTAAGTGAGCATTTGCGATTGTTGTATTTTATGTCGATGGATGACATGAATCTTATCAAAATTTATGAAGAGCTCGAAACAACTGCCGCGTACCTGAAGTCAAAATTTGAGATGAAAGATCATAGGAAAACTCGTTACTGTCACCGTTTGAGGCATCACAATATCTTGGAGGTTAACCAAACAAACCTTAGTTGCCACTTTGTCTACCCATGCTGAAATACTCGCCTTAGATAAAGCTATTTGGGAATGCTTCTGGCTGAGAGCAATTGTGGGCCACATCCGAAACTCTTGCGATCTTTAACCCGTCATTGAAATTCCTACGATGATCTATGAAGATAACACAGCTTGCATCGAATAGCTGAAGAAGGGTTACATCAAGTGATAAAACACCAAGCACATTGCGCCAAAATTCTTCTTCTCATATCAACAACAAGAGCATCAAAAGATTGAAGTTACGCAAATCCGTTCACAAGACAACCTGGCGGACCTCTTCACCATGTCACTACATTAGTATGCGTAAACTTTCTAAGTTGTAACATAGTTCCAAAGGGAATTGTGTCAAACTCAGGAGAAGTATCCTGAAGTACCTACGATTCGGATCATTTTTCCCTTTTGGTTTTTGCTACCTAACAAGGTTTTGACGAGGCACCCACCTTGGGTTGATCATATCCCTGATGACATCACGTATTTTTTTCTTAGGCGTGTCCCTACGCGGGTTTTACCATAGCCATTGGGTTTTTTGTGAGACTTAGTTACATAGGCAAGTTCCTTATGTTTAAGACTAACGTATTCCCAGAATCAGTGCCGATAAGTCGAATTCCTCAACTCTACTTGATGACAAATCTACTTGAGTAATTTACACACTCAAAGGCAAGTGTTATAGATATTATGTTAAAGTGTGATTGTGTAAACCCTAGATTAAATTTGATACTAGTTATTCTTCCCCATTAGGATTGTATTCCTTAGAGGGGAAGAATTCTTCCCTCTCATATTACTATAAATAAATGCAATACGTACAGAGAAAAATACAAACTCTACAAACACATCTCAGTCTCTACTCTCTCTGTCGCTCCCCCTCTCCCTTATTAGATTAAATAAGCTACAACAAATAGAAGTGTTTCTTATGTAAGCATTTCAAAATAATTGTAAAAATCCAGCGATAGCCAACTGACCAGTGGATCCAAACCCGATCAAGTTGGTTTATCCGTCCTTAACTCCAATCATTGGTCTAGGTATCACCCAAGTTCTGTGACTATGTAAAGGGCTTGTAAGTTCTTTCGATTCCAAGGTCTTCCATCATCTACTGGAGACCATTGGGCTTATTTATTTCATATTCTGATATGGCATGCGGTTGATGGAAGATAATTAACAAGGATGACCTGTATGCATGTTTCACGTCGCCCACGAAATTGTAATTTACAAAGTTGGGAGTATAATTATTAGAAATAAATGTTTGACAAAAAACAAGAGGGTTATCTCATAGCCAGCCCTAAAAGTGTGCAAAAGGTGCCACCGCACAGGGCACTGGATTAAGAAAGGCCCTCGAATTTTCTTTACATGTAAACAGATACATAATATATACTTAAATCTGCAAGATAATAATAAATACCGTACAAATGCTATTGGTGTAGGCCTTCAATTTTCTTGTACATGGCTTGGGTATAAGTTTTACACAAAAAATCATGCAACATATTTTGAACTGCAGACCTTTCAAGACAGGAAACACTCTTGTCCATTCAAATAATACTTATAATTTGGTGCTCTAATTTGTAGTATTTAAAATTTAATAAGTTTTACACAAAAAACTAGGCCTGGCAAACGGGTCGTGTCTGTCGTGTTAGTGTCATTTTCGTGTAACACCTGTTATCTTAACGGGTCGTGTCGTGTCACACCCGTTATCTTAACAGATCTTTAACAGGTCGGGTCACTTTACCCAACCCATTATGACCCGATATGACCCGTTAAGAAAAATATATATTTTTTCTTAAATTTGCACATACCATACATTGCCACATAAATATTACTTCAAAACATTAAAATACATTTGTCGTTTAAGTATTACATCTACACTCGAAAATAAGAACCTAATAAACAAACATCCATACACTACTAGTCTATTACAAAATATTAAATGTGCAAGTATATGCAAAATGAAAGATTTTTTGTTTTCAAGGTTGTGAAGCCTTTCTCAAAAGTTTAAACCTTGTCAATGGAACTCAAAGCTTGCATATTAGTCCTTTTACAAAATCCTCAATTTTCATTGATCATCATGACATAAGATATATGGTATCCACTTGTGTAAATATTTTAAATTGACGATCAAATTAGTTCATTGTATTTATATAGGATCAAGGAGTGTAGCTATAAAAAAATCATCAAAATCGGAGTTAAAATAACCGTTAAATCGTGATTTTTCGTTTATAACGGTAAAAAGGTTTTGTCCTGTTACTTGATCTTTGAATGTTTGTTTTTTGCAATTTTTGGCGTATGCGATCTCCAAGTTTATACAAACATGTTTGACGGTTGGATCGTTGAAACTAGTTTCGTACAATGCATATCCCATCAAAACAATAGATTCACTAACACTTAAGAGTTTATTCATACTTTCATTAAGTATAAATCCACTAGTGTAAATATTTTAAATTGAAGATCGAGTCCATTCATTGTATTCATACAAGATCAAGGAGTGTAGCTGTAAAAAATCATTAAAATCGGAGTTAAAATAGTCGTTAAATCGTGATTTTTCGTTGATAACCATCGAAAAGTTTTGTCCAGTTACTTGATATCTGACGGTTGGATCGTTAAATTAAAATTAGTTTTGTAGAATGCGTATTCCATCAAAACAATTGATTCTCTAACACTTGAGTTATTTATACTTTCATTAAGTATAACATAATATTTTGTGGTATCCGCTAGTGTAAATATTTTAAATTGAAGATCGAATTCATTCATTGTATTCATATAGGATTAAGGAGTGAAGCTATAAAAAAATAATCAAAATCGGAGTTAAAATAACCGTTAAATCGTGATTTTTTGTTTTATAACCATCGAAAAGTTTTGTTCGGTTACTTGATCTTTGAATGTTTGTTTTTTGAGATTTTTTGCTAATGCGATCTCGAAGCATATACAAACAAGTTTGACGGTTTGATCGTTGAAATTAGTTTCGTATAATTTGTATCCCATCAAGTTCAATGATGTGTGTGTGTGTGTATGACACACCCCGACCCGGAATGTCCAGTAGGATGTCGAATTGAGCTGTGCTGGCCGACACCTGGAAGGTGATGAAGCCATAAAGTATGGTGATGTGGGAAATGTGAGTAAATTTAAACCTAAAAGTGCCTAATTACCAGAGTATACTGGTGAGCGGGAGCGGACCCATCTCACACGTGAGGACAGAGCATAAGTAAAGTAAAGTAAAATGGGTAAGAATTATACCCCCAAATATAGCCACCAATCTTCAGTTTTGCCAAGAATCCTCATCGATAAGAACTTCGGCAACTAAAACCTGGAGGCAAAACAAATCTTTTCAAAATCATTCTTTTCTCAAAAGTTATAACCCCTCTCCGTAAAACCTGTATAGTTTCCCAGAATCAAAGTATATACTCGTATATATATAAATCTCGAAATCATGCTGGAAAGTATGAATGTATGCCATGCCAAAGTATCATAACTAAAATCTCAATCATAAACTCTGTGGATGTGATTAAATGTCAGGTAATCATCTCGGCCCTCGGCCGTATATATAACTCATAATCAATCTCAATATCAACTCAGCCCTCGGCTGTATAATAAGCTCATAATCAACTCATCATATCATGTATATCAATCCTACACACATATCAATATCACCACTAGTGGTCTACTCATTATCACTGAATATATATAAGTATGCTCTAGTACTACAATCACGTGAAGACTGTGCGAAGGATTCGCGGGTCACCTACGAGTCGAACCCACTTATAGTGGTCTATACGACAAGACTATGCACCTAACTTGGATCCAAGGTGAGCATGCGGTGCAGGAGGTGAAGAACACGTGAAAGACTGTGCCCTTATCTCTGGGCGTGAGCACTAATATCAATGTGCAGGTATATGAGCTCTAATCACATCACATCACATCATTCGTTCTCATTCTCATTATAACCATTATCTAAACTTACCTGACACTTACCTGTGCGTCCGCAGCACCATCATACAATATGCAATCACTAATGCAGCATTTAAAGTAAATGAATACTTTGCATGGCATTTCAATTCACATAAACGTTCATTTTCATTTTCTGAGAAAAATAGTAATATATAGGTATATACGGAAAAATAGCTGCCCACTCACCTGGAGTCCACGCCAACTCCCTAGCACAACCATTGAGCCGTCAAAATGATCGGCGCCTAGAACAATTATTAAATCAAATCTTAGAATTTGAATCGATAAAATATACAATTTACGTATAACGCTTTCCTACAAAATTAGATCTGGAAGATCCGTATATCAGATTTCCGATCCGCCACTTCTACAAATACACATTATGTCTCTAGGACATTATCCTAAAGTTTCATCACGATCCAACGGTTGGATCTCCGCCAATTGCCAAAACCAAATGGCGATTAACATTTTATTTTTCTAACTTACAAACCCAATTCAAGAAGATTTGTACGTCGGATTACCAATCCGTAAGTTTCTACATTCTTCAAATATTACGTGTCACAACATATCAAAGTTTGGTGACGATCCAACAGTCGGATCGTCGATTCATATCATCGCCTATTAACGTATCATAACTAGTTTAGGCTCTAACGTTCAATCTACGTCATTCAATTATCAAAACTAAACTCAAGGCATTTAATATCACCTAAAAACAGCGTTGGCAGCCCTCAGGCCACGCGCCGCCACACGTGCCGCCGCGGGTGGCGGTCGGCCACCCGGCTCGCCGGAAAATTCAACTTTCTCCAAAAATTCCCAAAATTTGCAGAATTAAAGATCTCAATGAGTAGAACAACTTTCATACCTTCGAGAAAGTCCAATTTAGACTGGAAAGCCTTCAATTTCGTCAAACCCGCCAAGAACCCTAGAAATGGGTGTGTTCCAATTCGACCTCCAAGTCAACTCCGATGCTCCATCCATTGCTTGGGCTTTGTTCCTGGGTTCTAAGGAAGTCTAGTGGTGTAGGTAATTGCATGAAATTGTTTCAAAATTGATGGATTTCGTCTACAACCCGCCACTCACCCACGGGTGTGCTTGTCCCCATTTCAAGACCAAATTCCATGATTTAAGGGGTGAAATGAGAAGAAGGAAGGTTATGGAGGGGTTTCTAGGTGGTGGTTCGGTCCAATTCGAGGGAAATCCGGTGGAAAACCACCGGAAAGTATGAAGAAACGGGTCAAGGGGAAACCCGATTTCCCCCCTTTTTCTCTCATTTCCTCTTTTCTCTCCTCCCTCATTGGTCCACTCCTTCTCTCTCTTCTCCTAATTGCTCCATTTATCTCCTTTATTCTCCTAATTTCCTTTTCATCCCAACCATCCATTTTATTTGCCTTTAAATTTGGGCCACACATGTGGGCACCCCAGATTTTTCTCCCCAAAATCTGAACCTCTCCAAAAATAATTAAATTACTAAAATGTCCCCAAATTAAAATGTTAATAACTCCTTCGTTATAGCTCCAAATTACGTTCCGTTTGCGCCCACGCGTCCGTAGTGACGAGTACTTCGAGAATATGCCAAGAAGACGAACCTCACATGTCACTACAAGGCGGTCAACAAGTCAAACTCCACGTCTCAAGGGAAATAACGTAAATTCACTTATTAAAACTATAAAAATCATAATTTTTTATGGACGGGCTGTCACAATCTACCATCCTTAAAAAAAATTTCGTCCCCGAAATTTAAAATCATTTGCTTGACCAAAATTAGTGAAAAGATAGTAGAAAAATAAATACGTGAAGGAGATATCAAATTAGAGCGGTTGCATAAAAAAGAATGCCATTCCGTCGCGATCGGAGTGCAGTGATTCCTCTTTCATGCCTTCAAGCTCAACTTTCTTTCTCCTTTTAGTATTCTACTAAAATCCAATACTTTTATAAAATAACACAATATCAAAAATAACATATGAAAACATAATGTTCAAATATGTATGAAAGCATACCGTCCAAATACATATATGTAAAACTGCCAAAAATAGTTTTACTGAAATCAAACTTAATATAGAAAAATCTTTGTCTACGACTCGTAGCGTATCATACTCCGAAGGTATGCAAGCAATACTGAAAGATCGAGTCCAACCCTTAAATATGTAAGTACATAATACATAAGTAACTAATTAAATGATTATGCTAGCGTGAAACAAGTAGAGAATTCCTGAGGGTGCAATATCACCATTTTGCCCCTCATTGGAAATACACATACATCACCTAAACAAAGCCTCGATCAAGCTCACATACTACCTTCTCAAGCACGATCATCAATATCATAAATTTTCCCATGTCATACTCATCATAACTCAAATACCTTTTTGCAATACTCTTCTGCAAATCACTAACTGCGCATAAATATCTGTACCATTCCTCAAGCAATGCCATGCTCAAAATCAGGAGTGTAACCATCGTTACACACAACCCTAACAAGGGTAAGTAGTGTTTACTAATTATGCACCATGCATAAAATCTCTGCATATTAGCTCTAATGATGACGTAGCGAAACCAGAATTGTAACCATAGTTACAAGTAACCAAAATGGAGGTAACAGTATCTCACAACCATACTATTTATGGGATGAACAACCTGCAACACATCTCTTAAGATCTGAATAGCTCATCTCAGGCTAATCCTTAGTCTCGAGGTGGTAATGTGATGCTAGACAAAATCTAGTACTCATAACCCTCGGAAAGACTTCCCAAAGCTTGGAAGCGAAACGTATACCACGATGAAATATTAATACGTCAAAATGATAATCCAGTCTGATTTCTGTTTGCCTGAACCAACAGAGAAGTTCAGAAGCAGCTCTCTCATAATGCCATCATCCTCTGAAAGTAGCTCCAAAATAACTGTGGTCGTCTAGAAAATTCGGACTTTACTTCCTCAACCATCCTTTCTATTCTAACCAAAGACGGAATGCGCATAAACTGAAAATTCTCTTCAAACGCATCAAATGAAGCCTCAATTTTTATTCCTTTCACATCTCTACATTTGATCATATCACGCACGAGAACTTTTAGATCACACCATGTGGATAAGTTAGCAACATCCCACTTCTATCTTAGTTGGCTTCACAAGTGTCTTGTTATAGAAATTTCATCGCCCCTTTCAAGGTAAGAATTCATCGCCATTACCAACTTTAAGCTTCAGAATTTGAAGAATACGACCTTCTACTTAAGTAAAGCTACTAAAAAGCTGAACATCATCTGAGCGTAGCATTTACTCAGTACCACAGCCATCGATTTTTCACATCCTCCACACATACCAAATATCCCGTACTGAGTGTGTGTGTGTAATACTGTTTCCCAACTCCATTCATTTCCAGAAAATGGTTATGACTATTTAAACGATTTCTTGAAAGTCCAAAAATAATGCCAAATCAAAGGTGGTGAACATCAACGGAACTGGAATAGAGATGGCTGAGAATGCTCAGGGACAATGAGTATATGTCTTCCAAATTCTTTCACCGTCGCAATCAAATATCAAATTCTTTTCAGATGAATCTATAATTGAGAATCTTAGGCCTATAAATATTTTGGACACTTTCTCCACAGAGAAATGTCACACAAATTTTCAAACTAAAATGGCAAATGTTGACTGTAAGTCATGGATAAGATGTCTCCTTCCTAATGGTTCTACACATCGAGAATATAGGTGCTAATCCATCATGCTGCCTTTACGCCGCTGAATCATTCAAGAACACGTCATCATGAATTTTCAAAGAACCAATGTCATCGAAGAGTGCAAAACAATAATGAAATAAGACAACAACTCAGTTGTCAGAAACTTTATTCATCCAGCTTTTCACACTAAGCTAACTTCCTTGGCCGAAAAGTGAAGGAGGATACTATCGCTGGGAAATCACTAACGGCTTGTTAATAAAATTGATAAGACTAAGAATATCTCAAATTCTACAAAATTTTGTAAGGATGTCAACTTTCTTCTACTACGACCTTTAGGAAAGGAAAATAAAAGAATCTCGACCGTGGAGATCACGTCTTCCAAAATGAGTATCGATTTAATCAAAGTTTACAGTCGAAGATCTGGACAAGGCTGGCTAATAAAGCTTTGAGGATTTAATCTCACTGCCGAGGTAGATAAGAAGATCATCGATACGATTACTATGGATTTGTCAGACCATGGAAGCAAACTCAGATTACAAAGGTTGGTTAACTAGACCAACTGTTTGAAATAGTGAATAACGGTCTTTAATCATCATTCAATCAAGTGGCTAAAGTTTAGGTACAAACCTAAAGTTCAATCTTCTGCTTTCATGAATAGGTTTGAAATTCCCCTAGATAGAGTGTTTAATTGGGTAACTCCCTAATCGGTGAGCTTAATAGCTAAGTTCTCAAAAGGGAGTGGAACTCGCTCAAAAGCCACAAAGAAACTTATCTAAGAGTGGTTCAATAAGAAATATGGAGAATAACTGTGGTAATAACAAGGTAAATCACTGGTGTATTCCACTTCTTGCACTTGGTGACATCCCATGTAAGATTTCAAGAAAAGATGCCAAATGCATACATCTTCGCAACGTACTAAATTACCTACCAAATCTACAGTACGATCTAAAGAATCTTCACAATTTTCTCGACACTCCTAACATGCTAACAGTGAGATACCACTTCGTAATTTGATTTTACTGCCTACCTGTGGAAGTGATCGATAGGGGACTAGTCAAAGAAGTTTTAATTATCTAAATAGGTAATATGGTTCCCAATCCCATGAGTTTACTATCTTGAAATGAGATATGCCACTTAGTTTCCTCGAGTTAATTTATTCAGCTCAAATAGTCACTTCTAAATTCTAGTATGTGTCCTGTCTCGAAAATCATACCGCCAGAATATTGATTAGCAACTTTTGGATATCGAACAGTATCGTCAATCAGTAGTGCCACCATAAGATGATTACAGGTTAGAGCCTGCTTGGATAGTTGACTTTAGATAATAGGTAATGAACTAGTCCTAGGATGTGATTCATCGATTCTAGGAAAATACTTTCCACTTCGGGGATTTCCACTAACCTCAGACGTAAAAACTCGTACACCTGTACCGTTGCTCAGCGAAATGACAAGTATAACAACAAAAGAAAACTCGGGGACTAGGGTTGGATAGAATGTTTTAAGACCAAAGAAAGGATTAATGCTATTAGGGACCAAAAGTGATTGTCCCAAGATATTCTCCCATCGAGTGCTGCCCTTGTAGCATCACATTGTCACTCAGACATTCCTGGAGTCTTATAAGTGTAGACTTTGAAGAAATTCCAATAGGTAATATTCTAACGAACTCTGCCAAGGAACCAAAACTACTTTCGATTTCCAATCTCAAAACGTTTAGTAATGATGGCCAAAGAATAAGGATGGAATTGATTTATTAATCCCTAATGGTACGCCGATATTGAAGCATTAACCTTTCCTTAAGGCCATCAACTCACCTCATGTCCACATTTTTCCTTGGTAGGAAAATTCTTCTCGCTTTAAATCTAAAAATATTCGCCAAAGAAATTTTCTGAAATGTTGACAAGTCGCCAAAACTGCCCAAAACTCAAGAAAAACAAAAATATTTTCGTATTCGACGAGGTGGCAAGATTAAAAAATTTAGGCTCAAGAGCCTAGAATGCTCACATCACGCGTACGATGGATGCAATAATGTCCAACTTATGCTCTGATACCAAACTAACACACCCCGACCCGAAATGTCCAGTAGGACGCCGAATCGAGCTGTGCTGGCCGACACCTGGAAGGTGACGAAGCCATAAAGTATGGTGATGTGGGAAATGAGAGTAAATTTAAACCTAAAAGTGCCTAATTACCAGAGTATACTGGTGAGCGGGAGCGGACCTATCTCACACGTGAGGACAGAACATAAGTAAAGTACAGTAAAGTGGGTATGAATTATACCCTCAGAGATAGCCACCAATCTTCAGTTTTGCCAAGAATCCTCGTCGATAAGAACTTCGGTAACTAAAACCTGGAGGGGCGAAAAACAAAGTTGAGTAGGTCAGCAAAACAAATCTTTTCAAAATCATTATTTTCTCAAAAGTTATAACCCCTCTCCGTAAAACCTGTATAGTTTCCCAGAATCAAAGTATATACTCGTATATATATAAATCTCGAAATCATGCTGGAAAGTATGAATGTATGTCATGCCAAAGTATCATAACTAAAATCTCAACCATAAACTCTGTGGATGTGATTAAATGTCAGGTAATCATCTTAGCCCTCGGATGTATATATAACTCATAATCAATCTCAATATCAACTCAGCCCTTGGCTGTATAATAAGCTCATAATCAACTCATCATATCATGTATATCAATCCTACACACATATCAATATAACCATTAGTGGTCTACTCATCATCACTGAATATATATAAGTATGCTCTAGTGCTGCAATCACGTGAAGACTGTGCGAAGAATTCGCAGGTCACCTACGAGTCGAACCCACTTATAGTGGTCTATACGACAGGACTGTGCACCTAACTTGGATCCAAGGCGAGCATGAAGTGCGGGAGGTGAACAACACGTAAAAGACTGTGCCCCTATCTTTGGGCGTGAGCACTAATATCAATGTGCAGGTATATGAGCTCTAATCACATCACATCACATCATTCGTTCTCATTCTCATTATAACCATTATCTAAACTTACCTGACACTTACCTGTGCGTCTGCAGCACCATTATACAATATGCAATCACTAATGCAGCATTTAAAATAAATGAATACTTTGCATGGCATTTCAATTCACATAAACGTTCATTTTCATTTTCTGGGAAAAATAGTAATATATAGGTATATACGGAAAAATAGCTGCCCACTCACCTGGAGTCCACGCCAACTCCCTAGCACAACCATTGAGCCGTCAAAATGATCGGCGCCTAGAACAATTATTAAATCAAATCTTAGAATTTGAATCGATAAAATATACAATTTACGTATAACGCTTTCCTACAAAATTAGATTCGGAAGATCCGTATATCAGATTTCTGATCCCCCACTTCTACAAATACACATTATGTCTCTAGGACATTATCCTAAAGTTTCATCACGATCCAACGGTTGGATCTCCACGAATTGCGAAAACCAAATAGCAATTAACATTTTGTTTTTCTAACTTAGAAACCCAATTCAGGAAGATCCGTACGTCGGATTGCCAATCCGTAAGTTCCTACATTCTTCAAATATTACGTGTCACAACATATCAAAGTTTGGTTACGATCCAATGGTCGGATCGTCGATTCATATCATCGCCTATTAACGTATCATAACTAGTTTAGGCTCTAACGTTCAATCTACGTCATTCAATTATCAAAACTAAACTCAAGGCATTTAATATCACCTAAAAACAGCGTTGGCAGCCCTCAGGCCACGCGCCGCCGCACGTGCCGCCGCGGGTGGCGGTCGGCCACCCGGCTCGCCGGAAAATTCAACTTTCTCCAAAAATTCCCAAAATTTTCAGAATTAAAGATATCAATGAGTAGAACAACTTTCATACCTTTGAGAAAGTCCAATTTGGACTGGAAAGCCTTCAATTTCGTCAAACCCGCCAAGAACCCTAGAAATGGGTGTGTTCCAATTCGACCTCCAAGTCAACTCCGATGCTCCATCCATTGCTTGGGCTTTGTTCTTGGGGTTCTAAGGGAGTCTATTGGTGTAGGTAATTGCATGAAATAGTTTCAAAATTGATGGATTTCGTCTACAAACCGTCACTCACCCACGAGTGTGCTTGTCCCCATTTCAAGACCAAATTCCATGATTTAAGGGGTGAAATGAGAAGAAGGAAGGTTATGGAGGGGTTTCTAGGTGGTGGTTCGGTCCAATTCGAGGGAAATCCGGTGGAAAACCACCAGAAAGTATGAAGAAACGGGTCAAATTCGCGGGTCAAGGGGAAACCCGATTTCCCCCCCTTTTTCTCCCTTTTCTATTTTCTCTCCTTCCTCATTGGTCCACTCCTTCTCTCTCTTCTCCTAATTGCTCCATTTATCTCCCTTATTCTCCTAATTTCCTTTTCATCCCAACCATCCATTTTATTTGCCTTTAAATCTGGGCCACACATGTGGGCACCCCAGATTTTTCTCCCCAAAATCTGAAACTCTCCAAAAATAATTAAATTACTAAAATGTCCCCAACTTCAAACGTTAATAACTCTTTTGTTATAGCTCCAAATTACGTTCCGTCTGCGCCCACGCGTCCGTAGCGATGAGTACTTCGAGAATATACCAAGAAGACGAACCTCATATGTCACTACAAGGCGGTTAACAAGTCAAACTCCACGTCTCAAGGGCAATAACGTAAATTCACTTATTAAAATTTTTTAGGGACGGGCTGTCACAGTGTATATATATATAAAGTAGATTTAAATACATTTATTTTGTATGTATAATTGACCGGTACACGGAGTAGTACATCGTGTCATTATAAAAATAGTGGGATATGTTTGATATAAAGTTAATAACATAAAAAATAAAATTTCTCACCAATTCTATTAAAACACATGGTGTACTATTTGTGTTCCTGTTACAATGAAAAATTTCTCAAGAAAAAAGGAGAGAGAGAGGTAAATGACGTACACATCTTAGGAACACAGCTGTTGGATCTTATCCTAACAAGCGCACACTTGAGAGTTGAGAGACCACGGTGGAAAAACCCGCCCTACTGCACACTAGTAGCAAGCAAAATACCACTACAATACACCCATCTTTCCCTCTCTTTTTTGTTTCCTTTTCTTATAATTTTCTTTTTTCCCTCCCTTATTTTCCATTTTCCCTCCCTTTTTCTTCAAAAGGTGGATGCATATTAATTATTATAAGTTTTAGGGGTATAAAATTTAATATATATATATATATATATAGTTATTATAGTTAATATTTTGGGGGTATAATTATTATAGTATATATAATTATTATAGTTAACTTAATATATATATATATATATAATTATTATAGTTTTTGTGGGTATAAAATTGTTAAATTAATATATATATATATAATTATTATATTATTTTTTTAGGGTTATAAAATTATTAAATTAATATTATGCTTATCGTGTATCGTCTATCGTGTTATCCACTTGTATACCGAAACTAACCCGTTATCTGAACAGGTGCTTATCGGGTTACCCGATTCGTTATCGTGTCGACCAGAACACCTGTTTCAAGACAGGAAACACTCTTGTCCATTCAAGTAATACTTATAATTTGGTGATCTAATTTGTAGTATTTAAATTTTATAGATACAAATTGGAAAAAAAATAACAAAGAAAATACAATATTAAAAAAGATGAAGGACTTCCATTTAAATCTTGCACAGAGCTCCTAAATTTTCTAGACCGGCTCTGGGTGATCTATAGTTGGAAATCAAGAAAACATTCAACCCGCTTATAAAAATGTTTGACAAAAACGTCAAAAACACTTCGCACTTAAAAGTGTTTTTTTGGAGAAGTATATGCACGTCCAAAGCTAGTGCTTTCCAAAACACTTGGATTTACTAAAAGTTTCGATGTGTTCTTTATAAATACACTCATATCCTATCACAAGTCAATATTTATTCAAAGGTACCAAATAATTTAGTGTTTATACAAATGGGCAAAACCCAATATTTTACATGAAAAATAAAATTAGAAAATTGAAAATATGTACCTTAAGAAACGTTTGATAACCATTTAATATTTAGTTTTATTTTTTTATTTTTAAAAAAACTAAAAACTGTTGTAAGGCCTATTACTGGAGAGAGAGAGAGAGAGAGAGAGAGAGAGAGAGAGAGAGAGAGAGAGAGAGAGAGACAAGCATAAAGAGATTTAGGTGAATTTTGAGGTGTGATTTCTCACCCTATTGTGTCTTTATTTATAATAGTAGAGAAGGTAAATTCCTTACCCAGTAGGTATTACAACTTAAATAGGATACTTTCTAAACGATATGGTAGAATCCCATAAAGATTTTTCTAGGATTTACACAATCACATTCCTAATATAATTAGTGTTGAGATAAAAAAAAAAAGACCGCCATCAATCAACAGCTCGTAGCCTTAATTGTTTATGGACGTAAAGAAACGAGCAACATTTGTTGAGTAAAAAAAGGGGGGGGGGGGTTCTGATGCATGAAAAAATAATGGTCATACATATGGCTTACAAATTATAATTGTCATGCAACATGGTCATATACAAGTCATGCATGATGACTTACGGAAAGGCCAAGTCCAAATATCAAAAAAAAAATAATTGATCAAAAGAAATGCAAAAGGGTTTTATTTATCTAAAGCCACTAAAATAGGAGAATTTAAATTCTCTGTTAACTAGCATGAGATAAACCTTTAAAATAAAATAAAATAAAATAAATAAACAAAAGAAGTTTGCATCAAACAAACTTCTCAAAAGAAAGTGTTGCCCACGTGAAATTTTTTAGTTACATGGAGAAATCAACGTGGAACAAGGGGCTGCCTTGTCTCTCTGCAGAACGTGGATTGCACAACAGTTAAAAGCATGTGGCGGAAGACATGGCCACTATCTCCCCCACGTAAAGGCTCTGGAGGTTTCCTACGATGCCTATAAATAGACATCAGTCGCACAAAAAGGGGGGAGAAAAAAATAGAGGAGCAGACTCTGCAGATATTAAGAGAGAAATCAAAGAAACAAGCGAAGTGCTGCGGAAGTTCCAAGAGACGTTGAGAGGAGAAGACAAAGAAAAAAAGTGAATAAGGCAGCAACAACAAAGAATACGCTAGCAGCAGTCACTGCTATCGACTCCACAATGACCAGTCGGTTGCCTTTGTCCCTCTCTGCCCAGCGAGAGTGCCATTCGTAAGCCCAGAGATTGCAACGTGCACCCTCGTCTCGGTCGATAACAACCGAAATGCAACAGCAAAGTGGTGACATTCGGAGACCGTGAACCCACCGCAGTTCTATCTCTACTTCTCTTGGACTCTCCTAGCCCTTCCTTCCTCGTATAACGCTGCAACTTCCGACCGACGACAGAGGAAGCTACAACAAAGCAATGATCTCACCAAGCCATTATTGACCCTGCAGCGGATGAAGATAAAAGGAAATTCGTCCCCGCTGTCTATGCTCGCACATGCAGCAACCCCTCAACTGATGCTCTCCAAAATCATAACGTCACGATCCCTCCCGGTGATAGCAGTGGTTTGGCATGGAAGAACAAAAAAGGTGGTCTTTGCCTATTAGAGAAATACCGAAGATGTTTGGAGAGTTTGCATCGAATCCTACGAAGGAAGATGGTGCATCAGAAGCAAAGTAAAACACCTGCAAAGCAAGGACTTAAAGCATATCAGGAAGACTTCCCACTAACGAGCCATTTTTTTTAAAGAAAGTAATGATAAGCTTCAAGTGTGGAGGAAGAAGGTCGCAGAGAAGGAATCCTTCTTAAGCCCAGCATGGTTACCCCAGGGGCTGAACACAAGGAGAAGGCTACTCCAAAAAGCCATTGCAAAAGCTACCCTTACAGTGCTTAAATGGAAGGCTCTACAGGGGAAGAAAATGTTGCTGCTGTTACGTTCTAAAAAAAATCAACAAAAAAGAACTAAGGACATTACGTCATGAAGAAGGAAGGGACAAAAAGTATAAAACAAAGTCTGCCTCTTTGAAGAATTCCACTTACGTGGACAATTAGAACATGCCTCCCCATGTGATTGATGTCTTCCAAACAAAAAATCCCTTCCCACAACAAAGGGGAGAAATGAATTTAAAAAGCTCACAAGAAAAGAAAGGTTCCAGCCAAAAGTACAAGGGGTATTCATTACATCAAAAGTAAAATTAAAATATTGATGTAGCTTCCTTCCTTGGTAAAAAGAAAGCCACTCACGTGATGAACAATTAAGAAAGTCATGGTTCCCCACCATGACATAAACTGACAAGTTGACAAGAGAAAGTAAAGCAAAGAAAAAGAATGGGCACCAAACGTAAAGGAAAAGGTTGGAGAGAAATGATGGGGCACCAAGACAAGTCAAAGGCACCATCCAGTTCCTAATAAAAAAAATTGAGCAAATGTAACATGGCTTTCAAATATTGGACGTGATTATGAATTATGATTGATCATCTTCTACCTGCAGCAAAACAATTCTCTCAATTTAAGATGGGGATACTATCCACATGGAACTGAGAGAAAAAGAAGGAGAGTAGCAACCAGTCGCATGGGTGTCCAAAGAAGTTTTTGAAGTATGATCGGCATGAAGGAGCAGATACTGGAGCAAAGGAGATCTCAAAATGGGTTTTGTGCGTCCCACGTGGGACTAGAAGTCCTATTTTCTTCTGAAGGAAAAGACAAGGGCTCTATTTCACATTTAAAAAATGGCTGTGCTCAAAGTCCCATTTTCTTTAAATGGCGTTTGAAAAGTAAAAAGAAAAAAAAGAAAAGTCTAAATGGGTTTTGAATATAAGTTATGGGAATTGGCTCAAAAGTCCCAAAGCTGACAAGTCACAAAGCTGACAAAAGTCCCAATTAAAACAAGGGAGTTTTAACGAAAAGCCCGCGGTACTGTTCACTTTAACGAAAAACCACATTTTTACACTAAAAAGTCAAACCTGGTACTATTCACTTTACTCTTTATTTTGTCCTTATCGTTAAAACTCAAAGTTTTCAAGCCCTTTTCATTAGTTTTCCTTTAAAACAAAGGTCCCAGGCTAACTTATGGGAATTGGCTCACGTGGAGAGCAAAAGAGAGAAATTGCCCCTATCTAAGTTATGGGCTTTGTTTAGAATTTAAGTATGGAGACATGTTGACAAACGTCCCAGAAAAGCAAAGAAAAATGGACAACCCATCTCATGACACCAAATAATCAAAAAAATAGGACAAAAGAAGTGCAGCAAGACAAGTGAGTGTGGCGTGACTTGAAAACATTAGTCACGATTATGACTAGTTTTTTTAACTTGTTACAATACAATTCTCCCAAATTAAATGGGAATACTACCTGCATGGAACTTGGAGAGAAAAGAAAGAAGGAGTAGCTTGTCTATATGATTCATGTGGGTATTTTTACTTTGGCAAACATGTGTGTCAAACAAGAGTTCGCTATTCTATTACGAAGGCACTGAGTTCAAACGGTTAAAGAAAAACATTGGAGACAACTTTTAACTATGGATTGCAAACCATTTCAACTGCAGTAGACGCGAACCATCTCGAGTTACAAAATTTGATGGACTCCCCACTTCAAATTGGTGAAACTCACGCTATGGATCAAATTCCCTTTAATTACCAAAGTGGCTAAATGGCACAAAGCCTCTACAAGTGGCTAAGCGGCATGAATTCATGTCAAAATTCAAATGGCACGAAGCCGAAGAAAAGTCTCAAATGGCATGAGGCCATGTCAAGACGCACGTGGCACGAAGCCGTATCAAATCCCAAAGGCATGAAACCACATCAAGTATCAAAGGGCAGGAAGCTGCATAAGACTTAAAAAGGCACGAAGCCATGACAAGTTTCAAATGGCAGGAAGCCGTGTTAAAATTCAAATAGCATGAAGCTACTACAAATGGTACAAAGCCACATCAAAAAAACCGCTACAAAAATGGCACGAAGCTGCATCAAACTTCAGAGGCACAAAGCCACATCGAATGCTCCAATTGACTCAAAGTCTTTGCTTGCAAGAGCCTAAACTGCATAGAGCATTAAAAGCTCCAATGGCTCAAAGTCCTCGCCTGCAAGAGCCTAAACTGCACAAGACATCACATGCTCATCGCCTGCACGAGCTGAAACTGCACAAGGCAACAAACACCGATTCAAGGAACTACGAGTGACTTGATCCCTTAGTGAGGGTACGTAGGTAACCGAGGGTTTTACCTAGGTGCAGTCACAACATCAAATAAAATAACCAAATCCCCAAGTTACGATTTATTCAAATTGGAATCAAAGGGTGTCCCTTTCCCAAAAGAAGGGTTGTAATTAATAGGCGCGTAGCCTAGAATGGGTCGAACTCAAGTTAATAAAACCCTCTTCGGAAAAATGAACGAGGGTGAAATTATGTCGAGTAAATTACTTCTTTACATGTTATGTACAATTTTTGCTCAACAATTAGGATTGCAACATTTCCCCTTAAGTGTGTAAATACTCAAGTAAATGGCACATCAAGTCTTCAACAATGAGCGAATGCAAGACTCAAACCAACGGAAGAATGCATAAAAACATAAAACACAAAATCTTGCTGTAGAAAAACCCAAGGTGGGATAAAAACCCCTAGTCAAAGGACGAACGTGAGACATTTGTATTAAGTTAAAACTATACGTCTTCCAGATGAAAGTAGAAAAGACCATAAGGGTATGACTAGCCCAAAATGGGTGCCTCGTTAAAACCTAGTTAGGTAGCAAAAAACCAGTGGATACTTTCCCTGGGTTTGACAAAAATTTCAAATGAAAACTACAAGCATTGCAGATGAGATATTTATGCATAACAACTCATCGGACAAGTTCTTGGAAGGCAGACTTCGACAGTGACATAATTAAGAGGTCGGTAAGGTTGTTTGGGATCAGATTACTTGACTTCAATCTCTTGATGCTTTGCTGATGTGATGTTGATGCAATATGTCTTGGTGTTGACTTCGTTGATGTATCATCTCTTGGTTTGGTTGCTAGATGCAACAAGTACTTTGAATATGCTCAACAAAAGCTCTCAATCATGTCTCACATGTGTTGTAGTGAGGGTGAGTCTTGGAACGATTCAAAGATTTCGCAACTAAGGTCATATCGTGGACCTCCAAGGTATTGCAATATCACTAACGGTAAAGACATAACCATTTGGAAATGTGCCTTGTGTGGGTTGGATAAGTAACATACATCAACATAACAAACATGTCAAGCTTCATTTCAAGGATCAAGGGGTCAAATCCGCTCCGGATATATAGGGATAAGCCTAAATCAGTAGGGTAATAGAAAAATGTCTTTAGTACCAATTCAGTGGCCTCATATAGACACAGTGTTGCATCTTTATGAACAGATTAAAAACAAATGAGATGTCATGTCTAACATAATGAGTTAAGTACAATAAAGCTCAAAGTTTAACTCAAATATGAAACTTTGGATTCCATAACCTCTTCAAGGTCTCATTTGCATATAATATATGGAAGATCATAGGTATACTAAAAGGTAACACCTTTAGGGTGTAGTTCGTCTAGTGGACCAAAATGCTGTTAAAATAATGCTTGAACTTCAAGTCAAGGCATAAACAAGGTTTCCAAAGATCATTTATCTCTAATTTCATATTCAGGTGCAATGTAGTTTTCTCAAGCTTTTCAGAGTCTTAGTGAGATTCATGTCACAGGTATAAACTGCAACTTTAGCAATTTTGAATACGACTTCTTACTTTAATAAGCAAAGGCATAATTTCATATATTCGACTGATTAAATAATCACTTAGATAGGTATAACACATCCGCTCTGATTACTTCAATTTGTAAAGTGAACGCCTGAAACGAGTTAAGAAGGTGCTCCGTGGTTTGGAACTATTTGAACCAGTCCATAAATTTTTTCAAGAACTTACATATAAATCTCCGTATCAATATCCCTATAAACAAGCACTAACCACATTCATAGTGTTACAATTAATAATAGGGTGTTTGAGAGAAACCTTGCGCCTTAAGGCATGCATTACATTGCATTATTTCATTCATCTCATTACGCTTTTTTGCCCACTAGTAACACAACATAGTTACCTTGGGCAGTGTAAGGACGACATATCCAAACACACTTTGGTAAGGAATTAAACCTAGATTGTAATTTTAGTTGTCCAATTAGTTCACGTTGTCACTAATCAACGGAAGGCTTGTTATCATAAATTTTCATTTATTTTGGTAGCTACTATATAAATGGAAACATCATTGATGATAATTCATTCTAATTCCTTATCTCATCTAAACTAGTATACTAGACCAAGAACTTCAAGTCTCGTCATGAGATGGAAATGATTGAGACATCCATCAAATATGGATTCGTTTTGTGCCTTATCCTTCCACTTTTAGGAAAGTGAATCTTATGAATTAAGTGATATGTCTCATTTCAGGCCAAAGACAGATTGATTGGCTAGTAGCCGATATACCAGACCATCAAACAGAGGTGGCCAACCTGTTCTTTAGGGGCGGCACACCCTTTGGTAATGTTAACTCAACGTCCATTAAGTACTTTTATCCTTGTAGGCATGTTTGCAGCTGGTACATGATCTTGTCACTTTAGCTAGATTAGAAGAATAGGTTTGGAGCAACATTCTGAAAGTTATAATTCGTCGCACTTGCTTATAGCCCTTTTACGGTACAGAGATTGAGATGAGACATAGTTGGCAACGTCCATGCAAATTCGTGCCGTTCTTTAGGAATGTTGACATTCTTATCTCCCCCTAACAATGGGAAAACCATTTCATTGAAGTGACAATCTGTAAAATGAGCAATAAAGAGATCGCTTGCAAGGGCTCTAAAAAGATCGTGCGAGGAGAATCATAATAAACAAAGATTCAAAGCTTTATTTGAGGACCCATACTGGTGAGTTGTGGCGGCGCAACTTGGCACACAAAATGGACACCCAAAACATGTAGGTAAGAAGTGTCAAGTTTGTACCATTAAAAAACTGTAATGCTAGAAATGGGTGGCAATGGGCTCTAAGGCGAACCAAACATAGCTGTATACAAGATTGCATAGCCCTAGGCAAAAACAGAAAGCTTGGTGTGGTTACCATGGTTCGGATGATCAATTTAATTGGGCTTTATGATCACTTTGTGATGTTGTTTTGGGGTGAACTTAGAAAATTCGATGTTCAATTACAAGCTCAAAAGACATGCAATACTTATCGAAGCATGTTCGATATAAACTCTCAAGCATCTCTATTCTTCCAGACTTCGTAAGATAATTAGACTGGTGACAGCTAGGTTAAAATCGGCCAGGAGGTTATCAACAATGTGTGTGGACAACATATGACTAGTTTGTCGGTTCATTAATCAAAACCATAAATATTTACAAGGTCTATATTTTGGTTGGATTATTCCATAATTATTCCCTTGAACACATTGTGAAAAGAATGTCATTTCATATCTTTGCAAAGATTGATATAAAAATTCAAGTTCCCTAATGAGCAGGCTTGGTAAAGTGTGCTTGTAGGCACAAGATTCTTATTCTGGGTAAGGAGATGTGTCATATAATACATGGCAACATTGTTCGACCAAAGTGTCCCAAATAGTTGTCCTAAATCAAGTAAACTGCTCGAATCATCCGGCTCCCTGCCAACCATATATGGAGCGTCCCAATTGGGAGGTAGCCCATTGGCCCCAAAATATAGCTTTAGGCTTTGAATTTTGGAGGTGGTGCAAAGATATTCCACACTATTTCCTTGAGTGGTTTCATTCATGATCATTGTCATCTCGAATACCTTTTAAATGTGTTAGGTATAGCAAAATAAGTCTCACAGATTGACTACAAGAATGATACTTATCAACAACATTGGTAAGGGCACAAAAAAATGGTCCATCACCATTGATCTCTTCCATCAAAGCGGAAGTAGATTCTATATTTTTTGGTGTTTGGTTAAGTTGCATTAGAAAATTTAATTTCCTTTATCACTGAACAATTGAATATTACGCGTCTAATAAAGAGAGAAATCGGGGGGGGGGGGGGTGGGGAACAATCATGTAATTCCATACAAAAACAGCTTACGATATAGTTTTACGATAGTGATTGGCATTCTATTACAGGATTGCGAACAATTGCAAAGTAGTACCCTATGCTTTTGTCAACAAATAAAGGCTGCTAAAACTTATACTCAAGTAATCTTCTTTTGTAATTAATAAGACCAAACTACTTCCAGATTTATAATTATTGGTTGTATCTAAATGTTTGTATTAGAGGATTTCATCACCTCATGCAATTTGATTGCCTTAAGTCGAATTGACCCTTTCCATCCAATGTCTTTGGAGCAGTTTGAAAGTTGTGTTGTGTACATTTAATTTTATAATTTTATTATTATATATATATATATATATATATATATATATATAGTGCTATCCACACATTCATTTCAACTTTTCACACACTCTTGTTAACTTTTTTTTCATTGATTATTTTCAATTTATTTCTCGTGTCTGCAAGAACTAGGGATTGTTTAGTGATGATAATTATCAGGTGGGAAACATATCCAGAAGAGGTATAAAAAAGTATTCTCTACTTGATTCCACCATCAACAATTTCTTTTCTTTTGTCTTTGGTCAAAGGCATGCAATAGTTCAAGGACTGGCCATGTCGGGTGGATGCGGAAACTAGGTTTACACGACCTTTCACCATACCAAAGAGGGACACAGGTTAACCAAAGATGCTTCAATATTTCTTGGTTGTGGATCACCCTAAAACTTGAGGACGTACGACTCTTGGATTTGTGATACACGACTATACTAAAGGGCTTTTTTTTTTCTTTTTTCTTTTTTTTTTCCAATCCAAATGTGTACTTTTTTTAATGAATTGCGTAAAAAAGGCATGTTGGTCGCAATACAATCCATCGATCGTTATCTGCTCATTTGCACTAGATCCACCTTCGAATCCAATTGTCGTAAACCCTCAGGAAGTTAAAAAATGTCAAAACAATAGAGGTAGATATATAACATACCAAAAGTTCTGATTTTTATATAATAGCATTGACATATTTCCACTAGTAGAAAAAACTACTTGCTAGACAAAACTTTAGGCGACGAAACACTTCGTCACGTAAGTGGCCTTTGCGCAACAAAGTACCTTTGTCGTCATAGGAAATCGTCGTGGCTACAAAAAAAAATATTAAAAACTTTGGACGACAAAGATATTTGTCACACAAGAAGACTTCGCACAATGAAGGGAAGAATTCATTGTGCAGTCTTTGGCAAAAAAATGCAGAAAAAGAAGATATAACGCTAATATATTGTGCGACGAACATTTTCTTGTGCGGGGGAGCACTTTGTCGGGTTAAACTTGCGTGACAAGGTCTTTCGTCGCTGTTGACCCTAAAAACTACCAAGCCTACGTGGCGCGCAAGCCAAGTAATTAATGAGCTAACTACGTCATTCGGTTATGTGCAAGCGTGCCAACTCGACGACCAAGCTCGACCGGGAAGTAAAATATGTTGATGTCATGTTTAGCGCGCTGCTAACTTCTTGATCGTGCGACTGCGGCCAAGGAAGGAAGACGTCTCGGCCTTCGGGTTCTAGAGCCTAAAGACAAGGCTGCTAGTTTTGTGAAGTTCACAGATTGTCGGTGCCGGGTTCGATCACGGTGATTATATTAGTGAGAGTATAAGCATGCCAAACTAGCACTAGATTATATGGACATAAATACTCGAAAGAGATGTATGTCTTGATGGTAAATGTGGTTCGGACGTCTAAATGCCGAACTCTAAAGTGTACTTATGAATATCCAATCATAAAATAACTCGGCGTTCAATGTGCCAAGCCTAGTAACTTGTAACACCTCACTTCGCCGAGAAGGCTGATGAGATGACCTCTACCAACAAGGACTCGAAAATCCTTGTCGATCGAGACTTAAATAAATAACCAGTCGGTCTCGAAGCAGTGCTGTTTATCCAAACTGAAGGTGGTTCTTTATCAGCTGATTTTATGACTCCAGTGTTGTTTATCCAAACTGAAGATGTCGACGGTTGCCTTCACAGTGCTGTTTATCCAAACTGAAGATGTGTTGGCGAGAAGAAAAGGAAAGAGGATAAAATTTCAAAGGTTGTTGAGGCTTTGCGCAGGGCAATTTGTGTGTTGAATTGGAGGGCCTTAATTGATACACTTCCTTCTCTATTTATAGCAACAAATCCACATCATAACCAAACTAGAAATGTACTCGGATTCGAACTCTTTAACCCAATTTAATTAGCTTTCGGCCAGTCCTAGCTCCAATAGGACTTTGAACCAAACTCCATAACAACATATATTCATCTCCTGATCCTAAGCACCTTCAGCTTTAAACTCCTTGTTCCACTAGGAATCAACTACTTCACCTTTTTATCCAAACTAATCCTCTTCGCAACAAGATTCGGCTGGTCCTAACTGGACAGCCCACCAAATTTTTTTAGATAAATGCCATTGGGCAAGAATAATCCCAGGCTTGGCCCAAAATAACATTTTGGGTCCAAACAGTCACACAAAGTGCTTTGAATCGTAGGTGAGACATTAAGGTGGAGAAATTATTGCAAACTTTGTGCCACAAGTGCTTTGTTGCGCAAAGGGTTCAAATGTTCTATAAATCTCATATCAGCTCTCCCTTTTCCTCATCCTTTTCACCAAACCCCTCACACCCTCTTTTTCTTCTCCCCCAAACCCTTCATATCCCAATTTTAAGGTAAGTCTTTATATATCCAAATAAAGAATAATTTTTCCATCAACGATCTTCATTTTCAAAGGTAAATCTTTATATATCCAAATAAAGAACAATTTTGTTTCGAGAATTATTTTTAATTTATAAATTGTGACTCATAAGTTGTGGGTTTTTTAATATATGAAAATTATAATGTTGTAGGTGTCCAATTCTGCTGCTACTCCAACTAAATAGGGATATGAGGGAGAAGGATCTTGGACAGGTAATAATAAATTTTCTATGAATTTTATGGTGTTTTTTGTTGTTGAAAAAGTTTATTGGATTATTATAATAAAACTTGATGAATTACTTAGTTTGATTTGAATTTTTTTTAGTATGTAATCGGTTTATATTAACGTTTGTGGATGGTGCTTTATCGTGCATAGAGTATTTGAGCAGTGAAAACCATGTTGGTCGCGCAAAAGTTCTTGGCGCGATGAATATGACCTTTGTTGCCCAAAGGTTCTTTGTGTGCAACCTATCCATCACCTAAATTCAATTAGGGATAAGTTGTAATAATCAACGATATTTACCTTGTGCGACAGAAGCTTTGTCGCACAAAGATTGCTCATTTATAAGAATACTCAATCACAAGAGAGGCAGAACTACAAGCTCATTGCAGCATCTGCCTCTCCCTTCCTCCATCCCTTAAAATTCCACTCCCTCCATATCTTTCCCTCTTTTTCTCTATTCCATTTCTCTCAATCTCCACTCCATCTCCATCTCTTCTTCCTTCCTTGATGAACATTTTCAGCCTTCTCATGGTAAGGTATACCGGGGGATGGGGAATGCACTATCTAGTGACATCGATGCCTTCTCTTCCAGACAAAGCATGGGACAGGTTGCCATGTCAACTCATGAAGTTGTAGACCTGAAGCAGTAGCTTGCGGCCCAGAATGCCAAGCTTGCGACGTAGGACAATAAGATGAGTTAGATCTTATACACCCTCCAGTTGTCCGACTTTCAACTTCTGATGGCAACAGTTGCTCCTTAGCTACCTTTAAGTTCCCAACTGCTCCACCTAGCAACCTTGACGATCTTCTTTTTTTATTTTTATTTTTTTATATATTCACAAAAAATTTCAGCTTGTACATACATTTATATATATGTATATATATATATATATATATATTAATTATAAAAAATTAATTTGTTTGTTCAATAATGATTGTTTTAAATTTAATTAAAACATTAAAAATATTTTATTTAATTAAAAATTATAAATAAAGAAAAAAAAATTAAAAACACATTTGAGCAATGAATGACCTTCGTCTCATAAGATTAAATGTAAGGAAGTCTTTTGTCGCACAACATCTTGAACAATGAAAATATCATAATTCAAAAACATTACCCGAAAATCAAATATGATAGAACAAATTTCCTTGCATCAAGGTTTACACGACATAATCCTTAGTCACGCAAAGTCCTACCTAACGAAATTTAGTCGTCGTCAATACATCGACGCGATGACAAGCTCTAGTGCTTTTAAACTTTTAGCAACGACAACCATCATTTCTTTACATTTTGGGCGACAAAGACTTCTTTTGTCACGGGAATGTGCTTGCATGATGAAATACTTTTTTTTCGAATGTTCTCTTCTCAAACGTTGAGCGACAAGTGTAGGGTGACGAAGGTTTCGTCGTGCCATTTTTCACGCTACAAAATTTTGCTTTACGCGATGGACTTATATTCATCTTGAAAGTTGTGTAATGTACTAGTGTTCTCAACGTGATAGCAAATAGAGTACAATTGACTTTATTTTAATATGTACATATTACGACCTCTTCTGCACATATACCCTTCAAAACAACAGCAATGAATTTGTGGTATCATAGTTCATCTTCTCTAAATTCGGTTGCACGGCAAACTTAATCATTGGAGGGGGCCCGCATGCTAGTGCAAGAGCACCATCCGATCCATGGGGAATGTGCTCTCTCAGCACACTTTCTGTGATGAATCCCACACTGTATTCCCACCCTTCCTTGCCATTCTCCACCACATACCAAACCTTGAACCTTTCATGTTGTTTAGCCCAACCATCAAGCTCTTCCCTCAGCAAAATATCATCTTCTGTCCGATTTGCATACACCACATACATTTCAGTCTCATCTTTTGAGTCCTTCAAAATGGCCTGAGCCACTTGGTAAATTGGGGTGATCCCGGTCCCACCAGCCAGCATGGCAAGCTTCTTTGCAAACTTTGGCTTGCCATTGACCAAAAAATTACCACGACCAGTGTACTCTATGTGCCCTAAGGGACCCTTTATGTCTAGTGTGGCACCTATTGGTATTGAATCCAAATACTGTGACATGATTCCCCCATTTGGGAACTTAGGGTGCACATTTTTGAAGTAAACCTTAACCACCAAATCAAAGTACCCAACTTCATCAACTGAGCTGCTTGGAGTGTAAGCCCTCATGCAAAGCTTGCCCTCAATTGTAGCACACACGAAAATGTGCTTTCCCACTGGCAATCCCAAAACTTGGTCTTCTAAAGGCAATCCGAACTTGAAGAGCCTCACGTCGTGAGAGATCGAGATCTTGGCTATGAGCTTACATGAGATTTTCTCACGCAGAATAAGTGCGACACTTCTTGAATGCGTTACTTCTTTGATTGGGGCTAACTGTGCCATGTTAGAGGAAATAAGGTCCAACACCGATGCTGTTCTTGGTGGCCCATGCATGGAGTTATTAGGAGAACTAGATGAGGAGTCTGAAGCATAATTCTTGGACACCAACTCTCCAATTCTATAATCCTCAATCATTTTCTTGGCCTTTTCCGAATGGATGGCGTCAAACTCTTCGGTGCAGTCAGTGCCAGCGTTGATGAGAATGCTATCAGTTCCACCAGGGTGGTCGTTGAGAAAGCGTGTGCAGTCGTAGACATGGCCATGGACAACGATCCAGGCAGATTGAGAAGAGTTGTGCTTCTTAACATCTGACATTGAGTACATCTTGGCTGCACTAGTGTTCATGAAGGGTGTTGAGACACTCTTCTTTAAGGTTGTGTTAGATTCAGAGTCCAAGCGTTTTTCTTTGGCCATCCATCCGCCTGATTGGTTTCCAGGTTGAGTTGGATGTTCAAACACTAGTCCTATCTCTCCCCTGTGTTGTTTGCACACATTGGTTTTCACCCGAAACCAACAGTTGTTCATCATTCCCTGAAAAATAACACCCAAAAATAAAAAATCAATTAGTGAAAAAGAATTAAAGATTAAAATGTCACATAACTACTTGTGATTTGTTTTTTTGTTAAATATGTTTTACATCTTTGTAAGTGGTATTATGATCATGTGATGTACATGTAACTTTACTTATTTAAAATGCAATCTTCATCTATCAACAGGTCATATTTGTTACTTTTCTTCATTAACAAAGAAATATCAATGCTCATAATTTAATTTATCTGCCCAATGGTAGAAAAGTTCGAGCTCCAATTTTTGTATTTTAATATACTATATTCAGTTTCTAAATTAGCCTCTTTCACGAGAAATTTTTTATTGTACCCGAAATACTAGTGGTAACCCATGTGTCATAATATAAGTGGAATAAAGTTTTATTTTTTAAGTTGTTAATTTTTTAATACAAGTATCTCACCACTTATATTGTGAGTGTACCACTATGTATTCTGAGCACGTTAAAAATACTCTCTTCGAATGAGAAAGTGATAAAAATGATACCAAATATGTAGAGATGCGTGTGTGTAGAAATAAAATATATTAATGCGTGCATCTAGATTAAAAAAAGAATAATGTCAAGTAGACAAATTATTTGACCAAATTTATAAACCATTTGATGTCTTTGATAAAAAATAAACATATTAATTAAAATTTAATTAATAATTTAATTATTAATAATCACGTAATATTATTTATAAAATAATTTAAATAAATAATCCTAGCATTATACCCAAAAAAAACCCACTTATCCACACTTCGTGGAGAAGATTCTTGTGTAGATTGGGGCAGCCCTAATAATAAAAAAAATAAACAAGTATTTCTTCATTTGTTTTTCCAAGACCAAGGATGCATGGTATGAAGTCACCAATGAAATGCAACACATTTTCAATTGCTAGGTCCACCGTTTCGGAAAAAAAATAATTGTGAAGAGAATACGAAAAGTAAAAAAAATTAATTTTTAAGTTATTAACATTTTAACACACATATTTTATAATTTATAGAAAAATACGTGGTATATAATAGGGACTATATAATATCGTGTGACGGTCACACTAAAAAATCTCTAAAGATTTCAATTTGGGGAAAGACATAGGTGACAGTCTGATTTTTGACCCCACTAAAAGCCAGCCACATATTGCCAAGTTTGCCCTACCAAATTATTAACTTTGGAAAAAGATTCGACGATTATACAGGCCTCGAGGCCCACAACTAATAAAGAAGAAGAAATAGTTGGTTCCAGCAAATGTTTTGTACTTGTAACCCTAATCCTAAATTCTAGTACTTTTATTCACTAATCACAGTTTAACACGTTAATAAACGGTTTATTTATAAATTAAATTAATTCATAAGAAGGCTGAAAGTGTTGAGTATCGAGTACTTACCCATATATGTTTAGGGTTTAATTGTCCCTTAATATCAACAGTATTTAAAATGTAGAAGAACAAAAAAAGTGTGGTACTTGTATCTTTACCATGACATTCCAAATGAGTTTCTCGGGTTGAGTATTGAGTGTCTCGTCCCAAGCTCGCACTGCAATCTCTTTGGCAGCGAGCAGGTCGAGCAGCTCCACTTCCAGTGACCAGAAACACCAGCACCAGTATTTCCCGTATTTGTTTGGCTTCTCCTGGTGGTCTAACGCGCACACATGCCACGTTTCACCGCCATCCATTGTTATCTCCACTCGCGTGACTTTCTTCCCGCCGCCTGTAAAAACAGAAGAGCTGATTCACTAAGTAGAACGTATGTAAAAGTAAAAGCCCTAGCTTTTACCTGTTTCGTTTTCAACTTTTTTTCTTCATTTATTTGATTTTTTAAGTAAAAATTATGACGTATAGTCATGGGACAATAATTGTGACCCGTAATAAAATCCAAAAAACTTGACAAATTCTTATGATTTTCGTAACGTGGTTTCCGATTCACCAAGCTATATTTTATCAACATGCATAGGTGTTTCATTAATCTTCATTCTTTATTTTTCAACCGAAAAGATAGGATCGATGAGACTATTAATATCACTCGTTAAAAAGTCAGAGTGTACTTTCTTATAGACAAAATTTCTTTTATATTTGTATAAATATCGAATGAAAAATAATAATTTTGGAGTATAACAAATGGACATAAAAAGTCTTGAGAGACCTGCACCTACTCTTTTCCCAACTTTTATCTCAAACTCTCTTATAACTTAGACGCAACTTGTGTTGTGTTTGAAAAATAGTTGTACAAGTATAGTGTAAGTTGTATAACTCACCTGAGTATGCGTAGCCTTTCATCGTATACGGCCTCTGTGTTGTGTACGAGTTGATCGGCAATATCTCCTCGTGACACGGCGTCGTTATAACGGAGTTTATATTCAGCTCGTTAATGATATACTCCGGCTTGTACCACCACGCTGCAACATAAGTTCACAAACCAACACAGTAACAATATTAGGTTTAGTCACGTCACAACGGACAACTATCACTTTCACTTTCACCACACTCGGCGCTATCTTTTACACCACGGGCCAATAGAAACGCTCAAATTTCAAGTGCGGGTAAGGTGTTCGATAAAGTCGTAAATACCTTCAGCGCTGGCGAGCTCCGCATCGACGTGCGACGGTAGTACTCGATTATCCTTGAAGTGGTAGTAGTTCTCGGATTCCGACGTCGTTACGACGATGCGCTTCAACCACTTCACCATCCGACCCCCAATAAACCCAGGTATTATGACCCGAACCGGAAACCCATGATCCGGCGCCAAAAGCTCTCCGTTTTGCATGTATGCTAGGATAATATCCCTCGAGGGGTCCATCGCCACCTCCTTTCTCAAGCTCGTGCCATACTTGGTCCCACCGCCACCGGGCAGGTCCTCGGCGCCCTCGAAGCACACGTTTAGGGCGCCGTTCTTGCGGCTGCGGATCCCGCACCGCTTGAGCACGTCGCATAGTGGGACGCCGCGCCACACGGAGTTGGAGATGCCAGCGGCACCCCAGTTGAAGCCGATTGTCTGCTTGACGAGATTCTGTTCCTTCCTCCGGTTTCCCGCGCAGACAAGGGTCACTGGGAGCTCTCGTGGCTTGAATTCACGGACCAGCTGGTCCATGGTGAACCGGGTCGGTCGGCGGACAAGGCCGGTGATCTCCACCGTCCAGTCCTGCCAAGTAGCCTTGGGGACGACGCCGTGATTGCGGACGTAGTGGAGTGGGACCGGGGTGATGAATCCGTGGTGCATGAGGCGGGTGAGTGGCGGTTCGCAGTTGAAGGGATGTTTTCCAGTGAGGCGGACCATTGAAGAGTTACGATGCACCCAGCTGTCTGACGTGGCTTCATCTCTGGGGTCCAAGATCGACGGCTCTATTTCGTTGTTGCCTCTCCGGATTAAATCCGTGTATTCCTGGACGACGCTGTCGTCATTTTCATCGTCGGACGACGAGTCGTTGCTGTCGACGAAGGAGGTGTTTTTCGGGGGTGTGGGATCAGAGAAGTTGAAGGAGCGGACGACTCCGTTTATCGGCGGGTTCAGCTGGGGCAACTGGCGATTCTCGACGGAGGCCGTCATATCTCAGCCGTGTGTGAGGCACCTTTTGCGTGTGTGGAGTGAGAAAAAGGGCGGACTCTTTTTTCTTTTGGGATATCTATATGTTTGTGGGATTTTGTTTTTCGAGGAAAGTTTATATAGCAGCTCCACGGATAGATTGTTGACACGTGTCAAGCGAAACGGGCGGGGTCCCGAGAAAGGAGGTGTTGGCGCCAGTGGTGAAGCCTTGGCTGCTATATGGCTGGAGGGTTAATGGCCTATAGTCATGTCGGGAGCCACACAAAAACAACTTATCTGTGCCGCCAATCAAATTAATTCTTTTTTTTTCCAAATATCTGTCGGTCTTTGAAAAAAAGAGAATATTAAAATATATTAGTATTTCGAAAGGGTAATCATTTTTAAGGGTCATTTTAATTTCAGTTTCTAATCAACCTAATTGTTAGAGTGAAATTTTATTTATTTAAATATTTTGATTGAGATCCTTAACCTGATTAAGAGATTTAATTCATGTATTTATGCATTTAATGTCTCACAAATTATAAAATTTAAACAAATTCAAATAATATTTTTAAATATAATAAATATTTAAAAATTAATTTTAGAGTAATATTGTTATTCACAAAAATTATAGCAAAAAAAAAATTAATGTACCCGCATAATTATTAACATATTTTAAAAAATATCTATTGATATATTTTAAAACATAAATTAAATACATATAATTAGCATGGGTACATTTAGCAAAATTAAAAACGGCTACAAATAATTGAAAAATATAGGTACAAATACACATAAGAGTTTAAAAAAATATGGGTACAAATTAAAATTGAAAAGAAAATTAGTACAAATTAAAAAAAAAAGTTGCAAATAAAAAAAGGGTACAACTAAAAGTAAATATGACACACCTCGACCCAAAATTAGGGCTTGTTGGTCGTCACGTGAGAGTCACGTAGCCAAGTGCGCAATGTGGAAGTGCTAAAGTGAAAATGTGAATGAATGAGAACCAACCTAATTAATTTACACTAAAAGTCCAAGTGAGTAAACGTGACGAGAATTCAAGATAAAACACATCAGAGCATAAGCAACCTCGGTGTAGTCTAGAACGACAAGTATTAATTATACAATACCCAGAGAAAGTCCTACATTGGTAGTGATCTGTGAGAATTGCGGTCAAAGCCTCGTTAGCCACCAACAGTCACTTTTACCTAAAGCCTGGAGGGGCGCAAAACAGAAAACGTGAGTGGGCAAAAATAAAGCTTTTCAAAACCATTTCAATATCAAAAGTAATAACCCCTTGCTGTAAAACCTGTATACTTTCCCACAAAATATTATACGTAATCATATCTCAATTCATGCCAATAAATGTTAAATTCAGAATAATAACATGTTAGAAATATGCCATGTCAGAGTATCCCCAGCCAAGAAATATATATATATATATATATATATATATATATATATATATATCACTCAGGTAAGATAAATCAATAACCACGATATACCAGCAATATCAACATGTCAGCTAGAGTCACCTAACATGACCTATACGGCTGAATCTATAATTCCTCAAACCAATTTCTTGCACACGAGTTGGAACCACCTATAGTGGTCTGTAAGACAAGCTGGGTGTATATATATAAATACGCTCAGTGCTACGATCACGTGAAGGCTGTGCGAAGTATCGCAAGTCACATACGAATCGGAACCACCTATAGTGGTATGTACGACATGCTAGGTGTATATATATATAAATACTAGAATATTCCATCAAATTTAACCTAACGCTGTTAACTGCCGTTAGGAATATTCCATCAAAGTTGACGGAATATTCCTCTCCTTCAACCTTAGGTCGCTGGAGTCATTTGATAAGGAGCCAAGGATATAGGGTCTGTACCTGGTGATAATTCGATGGCAAACTCTACATCTCGAGCTGGCGGCAATCCCAGTAAATCGTCAGGAAAATGCCTAACCACTCTAGCGTCCCCCATATTGCTAGGAACATTATCATTTAGTACAACACGAGCTAAATATCCCTGACAACTTTTGTTTAGCAACCTCTGGGCTCTCACAGCCGAAATGATGCCGTGCCTCACTCTGCTACGCTCGCCCACAAACATAACCATAGGTAACCCCGACCGATGAAAGGTAACTTTCTTCTCATAACAATCAATATTGGCACAATTATAATGTAGCCAGTCTGTGCCCAAAATAACAACAAATTCGACAATATCTAACGGGATGAGGTTAGCTGGCATAACCACATCCTCCACTAACACAGAGCACCCTGGGTACATCCAACTAACCTGACACGTCTCTCCTATTGGCATAAAAAACCCTAACTCATATCCCAGAGGTATGGGATTAGGTTGCGTTAACTGAGCAATTGTATGAGAAATGACATAATGGGTAGCACCACAATTAATTCACACTTTAGCAAAGTGACAGAGAATTTTCAAAGTACCCATAATCAAATCAGGGTTGTTTTGAGCATCATGCACTGTAGTGTTATGAATACAGCCCCGAGTCTGCTGTCATCCCCCACGACCTCTACTAGACTGACCACCTAGTCCAAGTACACTACGTCCCTGCCTTGTCTGACTAGGTTATCTTGACGATTCGGCGCTACTAGAAGCAACCTCTCATTGCTGGAGCTGGCCCCCATGATACCATTTAGATCCACTCGCTGAATAAGGAAAATACGATGTATACCTTCTAGGGTACTGAAGGTAACTGCTCTGATAATATGGATACTGAGGATACGGGTACTGCACTGCAAAATAAGGAGCTACATCTCCTTGGTAATGGTAAGTGCCCCCACAACCAACCTGACCATAACTGGTAGGTGTTAGAGCCTGCTGACCCAGAACTGGTGGTGGTAAAGAAGACAGTTGGGGCCTCTGCTAACTCTGTGGACAATTCACAGCCTGATGCCCAACCTGTCCACAAGTAAAACATCCTCTGTTACCCTGTCTGCACTCCCCAAAGTGTCGACCGTTGCACCTACGACAAAACGTTCCCCCTGAACCACTAGCATATCGCTGCCTTTGAAAACATGGACCTCTAGTAAACCTACCACCTCTCCTCTGACCCGTGGAACTCATACATCCACTATATGAACTAGAACTAGCATCGTTTCTTTTAAAACTTTGCGTCTTACGAGGTCCCTGAGACGACTGACCTTTACTTTTATCATTTTTCTTCTGATTATCGTTTTTCTCCTCTTCCTCCTCACTCTCATTGGGCAAGTTCTCTGAGTCTTCAATTCGTAGCAAAATCTCATAAAACTCATGGTAGGTCATACAGGGAGTCGTGGTCGCCATCAAGCACCATTTCTTTCGAGTACCCGACTTAAAACGACGGAGCATCTCAGTTTGATTAGCAGCAACCTCTGGATAATAGCGAGACAAATCTGTAAACTTTCTATTGTACTCATTAACTGTCATCTTTTCCTGTCTCAAACTCGTAAATTCTTGCTATCTATATAAGCTGGAGGAATAAATCGCTTCTGGAACAACCGCTTAAAAACTTCCCAATCCACAGCTTCCTCCAGTGATAACTCATCAGCCTCTTGCTCCCACCAAGATGCAGGTTCCTTACCTAGAAACCAAGTGGTCGTCTAGACCTATCTGTCCGCAGGAAGACTCCCCTAACTCTGCATTAAACGAAAAGTTTTCTCGAGACGATTAAGCCATTTCTCTGCACCTTCGTGCCCTTCATTACCCATAAAAGTATTGAGCTTTAAATTATAAGCAATCTCCAGAGGAGTCCTCTAGGTAGGACGAAGCGTAGACTGAATAACATTAGCTATAGCTTCCCCTAACTGAGCAATATTAGGGAAGCTAGGCTTAGCGGAAGGAAATGGTTCTCTGTGAGGTGGCATAGTTCTGACAGAAGACACCAAAATAATTAGAATATTCACAAGATATACAGGACTGCCGAACCTAGGCTTTAATACCAAACTGACACACCCCGACCCAAAATCAAGGCATGCTGGCCGTCACGTGAGGTTGTCGTAGCCAAGTGCACGATGCGGAAGTGCTAAAGTGAAAATGTGAATGAATGAGAACTAACCAAATTAATTTACACTAAAAGTCCAAGTGAGTAAATGTGACGAGAATTCAAGATAAAACACATCAGAGCATAAGCAACCTAGATGCAGTCCGGAACGACAAGTATTAATTACACAATACCCAGAGAAAGTCCTACATAGGTGGTGCAATACCCAGAGAAAGTCCTACATAGGTGGTGATCTGTCAGAACTGCCGTCGAAGCCTCGTTAGCCACCAACAGTCATTTCTACCTAAAACCTGGAGGGGTGCAAAACAGAAAATGTGAGTGGGCAAAAATAAAGCTTTTCAAAACCATTTCAATATCAAAAGTAATAACCTTTCGCTGTAAAACCTGTATACTTTCTCAGAAAATATTATACGTAATCATATCTCAATTCATGCAAACAAATGGTAAATTCAGAATAATACCATGTTAGAAATATGCCATGTCAGAGTATCCAGCCAAGAAATATATATATATATATCACTTAGGTGAGATAAATGAACAACCACGATATACCAGTAATATCAACATGTCAGCCGAAGTCACCTAACGTGATTTGTACGGTTGAATCTATAGCTCCTCAACCAATTTCCTGCACACGAGTCGGAACCACCTATAGTGGTTTGTACGACAAGCTGGGTGTATATATATATAAATATGCTCAGTGCTACGATCACATGAAGGCTGTGTGAAGTATCGCAAGTCACCTACGAGTCGGAACCACTTATAGTGGTCTGTACGACAGGCTGGGTGTATATATATAAATACTAGAATATTCTGTCAAATTTTACCTAACACCGTTAACTGCCGTTAGGAATATTCCGTCAAAGCTGACGGAATATTCCCCTCATTCAACCTTAGGTCGCCAGAGTCTGGCGCCGACCACTGCTGCGTTGCCGGATTTTGGGAAAATCGTCCAAACTTCATAATTCATTCATTTGTACACCAAAATTCACGATTTTATTCAAAATGAAGCTTAAGACGAGGAGAAGAGATTTGTACCACTTTCAGAGCTCAACTCTGCCAGAAACTCGCCAGAGAATTTGCATGAAAACCGGCCAACTTTGAAACTTGCAGAACTTGGCCTCCCAACGTCCAAAACCAACCAAAATCACTCCATGAGCTTCGTGAAGGAGTTTTAAGGCCTCCTATGATCTTAAAATCCGTTGAAATGTCCATGATCATGAGCACATGAACAGTGCTATCATCGGAGCTTCACGGTTCCTAGGGTTTTCGAAGGCTCCAAATTCAACCATGGATATGGTTGGACTCCAAAGTTCGCAAGGGGGATGATGAAGGTATTTGTAGCTTTGATCCGTGACAAAATTGTAGAATGTGAGTTCGTCCGTACAACTTTGATGGAAATGGGAGGAATTTTCAAGAGAGAGAGACAGAAACAAAAAAGGAAAGGAATCCCAATGGTGCACGTGTGTATATATGTGAGTGTGTGTTTTCAGTTCTCCCCCAATCACAACCAAACAAAACCAATTACAAGGCCTAGTTCCAATTAGGTTCAAATAAATAGGACTGAACCTAATTGATCAAACACTTAGCCCAATTACACACACACAATCACTAAACGCTTAAAGGGCAAAAAAGTCATTTCAATGCTATCGATAAAATTTTTCGGGACGGGTTGTCACAAAATATATATGATAAAAAATTTAGCCATGAATATAAATATAACAAATGTAATGTTTCTAACATTAACTGAATATACTTAGAAATAAAAAATATTTTATTATTAAAATAATTAATGACGTTTATTGAAATCTAAGAACTTTAATCATAAATTGAAAATGAATAAGATTTTAATCAATGGAGAAGGAAAAATAAGGATGGGAACCTAATTTTTTATTTACATCTAGTCTTCCCTAGAACAATTAATTCACCTTATCGTTTGTCAAAAATATATTTTTTTATTTACTTATGTTGCTTGGTATACAAATATAGTGTATTTTCGAATGGTGAGAAATGGGTGGAAATTCTCTAGAACATTTTTGAAACGATATTATCCAACTTAGCTCAATTATGAAAGTGGGAATGGCACCAATATTCTACGACTGTCATTGTGAGATGTAAATTAATGAGGATGCATATGGATTTGTAGTTTTGTACGTTCATCGTTGCAGGGAAGCTTCATTTGGTGACCGACTCGGCCGAGATAGGGCACCCTCTGTTAAGATTTTAAATTATACACAATGGAGGGTAAACGCTGCCTAGATATTAACTTCCCTCGTCGACACGGTTTCATCCCTATATGGAATGAAGTCTTTTGTTTGGGATTGGTATGTAATTAGATCGGGACAGGTGTGATTCCTTGGTGTGGAGAAATTTTTCATTGTGATCAGAACACGGATGATATACCACGTATTTTTATATAAGTGGTGAAATTTTTTATTTTTTAAGTTATTAACTTTTTAACATACATATCTCACTATTTGTATAGTAACACGTGGTATACCACTTCATTTACTAGTTATACTGAAAAATCTCTCCTTGGTGTGGAGCCGGCTCACCTGTTTTGTTTACTTATTATGTATGAAAACCAAAATCAATGGTAATACTTTTATTCATGTCAAATTTTGCGTATACTAACATTTAGGATATTCATTAATTTTGTGGTTCCAAACAATTTTGGGTGTGGGTTACCCACTGGCGGATCCATTAAAGGGTAAGGAGTGTCAGCTAACTTTTTGAATTTCGGTAAATCTCCATGGGTAACTTTGGTGCTTTTCCATTGAAGGTTGGAGTAGTCCTTCATACATGCCCTCCAACCTTGATAAAATGCCTCAAAAAGGAGTTGATGTTCTTATTATTTTTTTAGTTAAAAAAAATAACAATTTGGGCATTATATTCTTGATATGTGTTGAAGTAGTGAATTTTCTCAATTGAAAAGAATTGGTAGTCTTGCAAAAAAAAAAATGGTGGAGACGGGGATGAATGGAGCATACAATCATGTGTATTTACTAATTATATTGGCATCGATTCTATATGTTGCTACTGCTTCAGCTGAAATAGCCTTTTCCGCTTATGAATATTGTGACAAGTCTATTGCGTAACCAAATGGGAAATCATGGTTGAGTGATAGAATGGTGGTTTATATTGGGAGCAATGTTTTTTCTTACATTGATAATGAAGCTATAATGTAGCGTTTTCAAACTATAACAATGCGGCGTGGATGTCACATTTCAGTCTGCATAGCAAGACATTGTCCGTTTTGGGCCTAGCCTGCACGGTTTTGTTCTTGGGTTCTTGGGCCTTCCTAGGGGGTCACCCATCCTGAGACCGCTCTCACCCAAAGTCGCTTAACTTCGTAGTTCTTATGGGATCCGAAGCTAGTGAGACCCATCCTGAGACTGCTCTCGCCCAAAGTCGCTTAACTTCAGAGTTTTTATGGGATCCGAAGTCAGTGAGCTCCCAAAATGCGTCTTGCTATAGGGAGGTGAGCATGTATATAAGAGGCATAGATGATCCTCTCCACTAGGCGATGCAGGACCTTACAATCCACCGCTTAGGGGCCCGACGTCCTCGTTAGCACACTTCCCGCCATGGAGTGGCTCTGATACCAAATTGTCACATCCCAGTCCGCATAGCAAGATATTGTTCGCTTTGGGCTCGGCCCACACGGTTTTGTTCTTGGGCCTTCCCAGGGGTCACCCATCCTGAGACCGCTTTCGCCCAAAGTCGCTTAACATAAGAGTTCTTATGGGATCCGAAGCCAATGAGTTCCCAAAATGCATCTTGCTATGGGGAGGTGAGTATGTACATATAAGACATAGAGGATCCTCTCCACTGGGTGATGTGGGACCTTACAGTGGACAATTATGATTTGTATTTTTATTTGTTCTATAAATTGTGAATGATGGAATTGTGGTTTAAGTTTTAAGGTTATTATATCTAAGAAATGTTTGTGAACTTTACATGTGAGCCTCCAAATAACTTTTCCTGGATCTGCCACTGGTGATAACTGAAAATGAATGTATCTTATATATATTTTATTTTTTGAACAAACATATTATTTATGCTAAGGGAGAGGGGGTAGGCTTAGCCTCACAATGGGTTAGCAATAATGTGGTTCGTATTCACCTTTGGCAAGAGTCGAACTTAAAATCTCTCATTTATGAGTGAAGAAGAATGCAACTAGACCATAGTACTAAGTGGTATACAAAAATGCTACTCATTCATTCACATCCCTGTTCCTTCTAATTATGCATTCATTCCAACAAAAATGATACTCTTACCATCAATTATATCATTATTTGTATCATCCCTATAATGGAGACAGAACCCACATGTGTTAGTGGGCCCTACTTTTATTAAAGAGATAGTACAAATAGATGGTAAAGTGCAGCATTAATCTCTCATTCCTTTATACCCCTATACCAGGTGAGTAAACATTTCATTAGAGTTTATTAGGCAAAGCTAGAAAAAAAAAATCTATATAGTATGTAAAAGGGATAACAAACGTCACTTAGTAATACGGTCTAGTGGTATTGTTTTTCACTTGTAAGTGAGAGGCCTTACATTCGATTTTTGCCAAAGGCAACTTTGAACCACATTATTGCCAGCTTATTGTGAGGTTTAGCCCACTCTCCCACCAACTTAGTGTAAATAATATTGTATTGGGTATATCTCTGTTTATTACTCTAATGTTTGGGGGGTTTCAACATTTAATACATCAATTTTTTTTCATCCTAGTGTCATACCTAAAGTGTAAATTTGGGACAGTCTCATACATCCGTTAGTAGTTCTCCCGTTAAGTGATGACGCGGCGCCCATGTGGACAATGACTGGGCCCCACGTGTCATTAAAAAATATTTAAATAAAAATATTAATAAAATATTAATTAAAAAAAAACCGTTTTCCCCTTCCTCGTGTGCCCCAACCTAGAATTTTTTATTTTATTTTATTTTTTCTTCTTCCTCCTCCTTCTTCTTCTTCCCCCCCTGTGCATGCCCCCAACCCAGAATTTTTTTTTCTTCCTCTTCGTCCTCCTCCTCCTTCTTCCTTCTTCTTCCTTCTCCTTCTTCTTCTTCATTCTTCCCCCCCCCAGCCTAGAATTTTCCAATTTTTTTTTCTTCTTCCTTCTCCTTTTCCTTCTTCTTCCTCCTTCTTCCTCCTCCTTCTTCTTCTTCTTCCTTCTCCCCCCTTGTTCTTCTTCCTTCTCCTCCCCCTGCACGCCCGAACCCGTCCATATTTGTTTTTTCTTCTTCTTCCTCCTCCTTCTTCTTCTTCCTTCTTCTTCCTTCTTCTTCCCCTTGCGCACGCCCCCAACCTATATTTTTTTTCTTCTTCCTCCTCCTTCTCCTTTTTCTTCCTTCTCCTTCTTCTTCTTCCTTCTTCTTCCTCCCTGTGCACGCCCCCAACCCAGATTTTTTTTTCTTCTTCCTCCTCATTCTCCTTCTTCTTCCCTCTTCTTCCTCTTCTTCCTTCTTCTTCCTTCTTCTTCCCCCTGTACACGCCCTCAACCCAGATTTTTTTTTCTTCTTCCTCCTCATTCTTCTTCTTCCCTCTTCTTCCTCTTCTTCCTTCTTCTTCCTTCTTCTTCCCCCCTGTACACGCCCTCAACCCAGATTTTTTTTTCTTCTTCCTCCTCATTCTCCTTTTTCTTCCTTCTTCTTCCTCTTCCTTTCGGGGTTCAGGTTTTTATTTATTTATAAATATTATCTTTATTTAAATAATTATTTTAATATTTTTAATGACACGTGGTGCCCAGTAATTGTCCACATGGGCGCCATGTCATTACTTAACGGGAGAACTAACAGTTTGACTAATAGATGTATGAGACTGTCCCAAAATTTACACTTTAGGTATGACTCTGGGATGAAAAAAAATTGATGTACTAAATGTTGAAAACCACCAAACATGAGGGTAGTAAACTGTCTTTTGCCCTATTTTATTTTACTTTTTGTCAAACGATAGATTTTGTTAGATTAGTCATCGACGAGTTTCAAACCCACGCCGTTAGGCAAGGGCTCAACACCTTTCCAAAACTATGGTAAAGAGCCACTTCCACTTAGTGTAAATAATATCGTTTGTTCAAAAAAAGAAAAAAAATGATACAACGAGCGGATATAGCTAGCTAGGGAATTGTTTGTACGCCTGTGTTGTATCCATACAACTTTTGGAAATGAGAGTCAGTTTACATTTTCATAAATTATAAAGTAAATTGGAGCGTTGATATTGAGAATTATGTAAATTAAAAATTTATTAAATTGTCACTTAGTACTACGGTCTAGTAGTATTCCTCTTTATTTGTAAGTGAGATGTCTTAAGTTTGATTCTCGCCAAAGGTGAATTTGAACCAAATTATTCCTAGTCTATTGTGAGGCTAAGCCTCCCTCTCTCTCCTTAGTGTAGATTAAATTGATATCTTAATGCGACAAAATGTGGAGTACTAGTTCTTGACCTAAATATGTAATAATTTTTGTCAAAATTAAGTACATGACACACATGTACGTTAAAGGTACGCTTGGGGGTGAGGACATTTTAAAACTTTTAAGGGATTTAGAAATGAATCTAGATGAGCATTACAAAGTCATGTAAAAAAGAATTGTATTGATACATTCCAAGTAGTCATTTTTAAATCTTTATCATTTGCATTTGTTATGCTCATGTAGATACATTTTTAATCCCTTCTATATCCAACTTTTCTGCTCCATTTCTTCATTGAAATTTAAAAGTTCCTAGCCTTGCCCAAACATATAAAGATACAGACCTTTAAGGTAAGAGATCTCTATTTTTTTCTTAAAAAAATGGGGATTAGTTATGAGACTCACTCTACATCGAACTTCACTGATCCGAACCATCTATTTTGTAAGTCTCGATTCATGGATCGTCCTTGCAAAAATTCAATTAAATCCAAAGTCATTTGCCTATTTAATTATCACAATGAAATTTCAATGTTTCTTAGAGAACAAAGTGTTCATCATTTCTTTGAACTCAATTAGATGCCTTAAATATTTCTAATTTAGCTAATATTTTGCAGGGATGATCTATGAGGTGTAACTTGAAAAATAGACGGTTCGGATTGTTAAAGTTTGATATGGTGTGGGTCCAAAAATTAATCTCCATTTTCAAAAAAAAAAGAAAAAAAATCACTTCCCTTAAAGGCTTCCGACAAAGATATATGTACAATGTCATAATTTACTCGTTAAAAAGGCTCACATGCATGCTTATTTAACAAAATTTCTCCTACGTTTGGCGCCAAGGACAATTTTCATATACCAATTTCCCAATTTTCTCCCAATTATAAGGAATTGGCGTATTTGGAAGTACTTTTAAAATGATTGAAAGTGGTTTTAATAAAAGCATTTTTGAAACTAATCCTTAGTTAAAATATAAATAAATTTTGAAAAAACATTTGAAAAACTTTTTACAAGAATCACTAATTATGTACTTATTTTAGGAAGCACTATCAAAAACGCTTTCATTCATTGTAAATACACTTTCAAAATAGCCATACGGTAGACATTGTAGTTTTATCTCAGTCTTCTTGTTGGTAAATTGTCATAACAAAAGGGGAATGGTTTTAAGATTTTCCCACAAGAACCTTTATCTCATGGTCGAAGTTTTTGTATTGATATTATTTGTATTAAAATCCCATAATCTCATTATAACATTATGAACCATAGCTTCATTTTTCTGCAAAAGGCTTTTGCTTTTCATGCATAATTTTTTTTCCAGCCTTCCTGTTTCATATATAAATACGGTGGAGAAGAATTTCCAATGCATTAATATTACACATATTTAACATTTAATTACTTCTTTTATACTGTTTTTCCATAAATACCTTTTTCTGCTTTGGTCAGATGCATATGATATGAAAGTTGCCGATATAGATCGAGGTCCTAGACGTACACGACCGTCCTTCAAGATGAGGAATCTATCGAGGTCCTAGACTCGAGTATATGTGTAGTCAACTTCCGTATATTTTATTGGTTATCACAAAAGAAAAAAATACTCATGTATTCATTTAGTACTTCTCATGTTCCTCATCTTACAAGAGTGTAAGATAGAAGATTTTAATTAAGACGTATGTTCAAACCTGTATATGCATGCAGAAGCAGAACTAGATATATGGATGGGCACTATATACAAAGGGAAAGGTATATATAAGGTCATCTCCAATGGAGATGGCTAAAGGTTCAAAAGCCAAAAAATAGCATGACTTGTTCAAAAACTCATCTCTAACCTATGACTGCACTATAATTTTATGGAATCCATCAGACCATTATTTGACCAAACGGGCATCAGGTTAGTCAAATATAGACCCCTTCTTAGCTATTTTTTGAGGTCCAACTCATCATATGCAATAATTGATTTAAATTTAACGGCCAGCTAGATTTGAAAACATCCAACGGTAGTTTAAAGTATAAACTTTTCGTAATAGTATGGCCTGACATTATTTATTTAAAAATAATATTTGCAAGAGTATAATTCTTAACGGGACTATGTTTAGTCCTTTTATTTAGAGATGGCCTAACCCAGTTATCACTTAGCAATATTCCATTGATCAGTTTTTAATCTCAACAACTTTTTGTCCCTGGAGGTCTCTATATGCATAGTGAGAGGTAGACCTGGCATTCGTGTCGTGTTTCATGTGTTCGTGTCGTGTTCGTGTCATACCCGATAGTTTAACGGGTCGTGTCGTGTAACACCCGTTAAAATAAACGGGTAAAATGACCCGACCCGAAATCGACCCGATAATATTAACGGGTAATATGACCCGACCCGTTACCCGTTAAGAAAAATATATTTTAAACCAATAAATAATTAAATTAAAAACATAACACTTTTTTTAGTGAAAAAAAAGTTGCACACCGCAAAATAAGAGTCTAATGAAAAAGCATTAGTGCATACTACAAAATACAAATGTTCAAAGATATGCAAAATGAAGAGAGTTATACTTAATGAAAGTATAAATAAACTCTTAAGTGTTAGTCAATCTATCGTTTTGATGGGATACGAATTCTCTTAAACTAATTTCAACGATCACAACCGTCAAACTTGTTCGTATATGTTTCGAGATCACATCAGCAAAAAATCACAAAAAACAAACATTCAGAGATCAAGTAATGGGACAAAGCTTTTCGACGGTTATAAAAAAAAATCACGATTTAACGGTTATTTTAACTCCAATTTTGATGATTTTTTATAGATACACTCCTTGACTCTATATGAATACAATGAATGAATTCGATCTTCAATTTAAAATATTTACACAAGTGGATACCACAAAATCTTATGTTATACTTAATGAAAGTATAAATAAACTCTTAAGTGTTAGTCAATCTATCGTTTTGATGGGATATGAATTCTCCGAAACTAATTTCAACGATCACAACCGTCAAACTTGTTCGTATATTTTTCGAGATCACATCAGCAAAAAATCACAAAAAACAAACATTCAGAGATCAAGTAACGGGACAAAGCTTTTCGACGGTTATAAACAAAAAATCACGATTTAACGGTTATTTTAACTCCGATTTTGATGATTTTTTACAGATACACTCCTTGACCCTTTATGAATACAATGAATGAATTCGATCTTCAATTTAAAATATTTACACAAGTGGATACCACAAAATCTTATGTTATACTTAATGAAAGTATAAATAAACTCTTAAGTGTTAGTCAATCTATCATTTTGATGGGATACGAATTCTCCGAAACTAATTTCAACGATCACAACCGTCAAACTTGTTCGTATATGTTTCGAGATCACATCAGCAAAAAATCACAAAAAACAAACATTCAGAGATCAAGTAACGGGACAAAGCTTTTCGACGGTTATAACAAAAAATCACGATTTAACGGTTATTTTAACTCCGATTTTGATGATTTTTTACAGATACACTCCTTGACCCTTTATGAATACAATGAATGAATTCGATCTTCAATTTAAAATATTTACACAAGTGGATACCACAAAATCTTATGTTATACTTAATGAAAGTATAAATAAACTCTTAAGTGTTAGTCAATCTATCATTTTGATGGGATATGAATTCTCCGAAACTAATTTCAACGATCACAACCGTCAACCTTGTTCGTATATGTTTCGAGATCACATTAGCAAAAAATCACAAAAAACAAACATTCAGAGATCAAGTAACGGGACAAAGCTTTTCGACGGTTATAACAAAAAATCACGATTTAACGGTTATTTTAACTTCGATTTTGATGATTTTTTACAGATACACTCCTTGACCCTATATGAATACAATGAATAAATTCGATCTTCAATTTAAAATATTTACACAAGTGGATACCACAAAATCTTATGTTATACTTAATGAAAGTATAAATGAACTCTTAAGTGTTAGTCAATCTATCGTTTTGATGGGATACGAATTATCCGAAACTAATTTCAACGATCACAACCGTCAAACTTGTTCGTATATGTTTTGAGATCACATCAGCAAAAAATCACAAAAAACAAACATTCAGAGATCAAGTAACGGGACAAAGCTTTTCGACGGTTGTAAACAAAAAATCACGATTTAACAGTTATTTTAACTCCGATTTTGATGATTTTTTACAGATACACTCCTTGACCCTATATGAATACAATGAATGAATTCGATCTTCAATTTAAAATATTTACACTAGTGGATGTGGATATCACAAAATTTTACGTTATATAATAAAAGTATTATTTTCGGGTGTAGATGTAATACTTAAACGACTAATGTTTTAATGTTTTGAAGTAATATTTATGTGGCAATGTGTGGTATGTGCAATTTTTTTTTTAAAAAATCTTATTAATTTTTCACTTCTAAAATATTATTAATTTTTCACTAAAAAAACATTATTCATGAAATTTGGAGGGTTTTAAAAATCTAAACGACCATGTAACGATTGTCTAAGGGTAGAGGATGCAATCATGAGCATTTATATAGGGGTGTGCTATCCACACACCCCATTTTACTTCTTACACACCCCTTGTTAATTTCTATTTGTTGATTTTCTTCAATTCATCCGATCCGACGGTCGAAAATTAGAAGGGTGTGTGAAAAGTAAAATGGGGTGTGTGACATCCCGTCCCGAACTTTCTATACGTTCGATGTGCAATGACGAAATTGCCCTTGACTTCGCGCGAACGGGTGCGTTTTGGGCACGAATTTGGGCTTTGGGTGTCCGGTATATTAAGCCCAAAGATTTGGGCTGATAAAGTTACACGTGTGCTTGTACATGCACACGCCCACGTACACAATTCCTCTTTTCTTTCTTTCTTCTCTTCTCTCTTCATCTCAAACTCTCTCACTTTCTCTCTCTCGATTCCCATGTACGGAGGAACACACACAAACCATCTGGACATCAATCGAACTCAAGGTAAGCCTACTCTTACTCCCCGAGACTTGCTGAGTTTGTTTATATAGGTTTTAGGCTTGGCAACCCTCGCAAACATCTCGAACCCGTGACCTAAACTTGTGGTACTATTCATGTACCTTTGTTTCAGGGTGTTTTAGGTGAAACTAAGATCACCACAAGCTTTAAAACCTTCCCACGAGGCTCGGAGTACCTCGTTTGCAAAGTTTGGACGTCGGAGTTGGTGGGTTCAAGTTTGGCCGAATTTGGAAGGATTCCCCGAGGAATTTCCAGTCGTTTTTCAAGGTATTTGAGATTATAGGAATGTTCTACATTGAATTTAGAGCATGTAGGAAGAAAAACGAGTGAAAAAGGTTGAAAACGAACGAGATATGCAAGTTTGAAGTTTGGCCGGAATCCGGTCGCCGGAAAAACCAGTCCGGCCGGCGACCTGAGGTAGGGGGTGACGGAATATTCCGTCAACTTTGACGGAATATTCTGACGCCGTTAACTGACGCCGTTAGAAGTTAACGGAATATTCCTGACGCCGTTAGGGTGTGCGCAGCACGTGGCGCGCGTGGCCGGCGCGTCTGGCCGTGCCTGGGCCGGCGCGTGGGGGCGCGTGCAGTGTCCAAAAATTATTTTAAAAATATCACGACGATCGTGACGTCGTGTAGGTCGCGTTGGTATATTCAAATACCAAAATTGACCTTCGTATGAAAAGTTATTTACGTAGTTCGTTTATGTGCTGTTAATGACGGTTTTGCGATTAATTCACGTATAGGTGAGACGTATCCAGCGAACGAGCGCAGTCACTCTAGGCTCGGGGGATACGACCCGTCGACATATCAGTGAGTGGGCTTTTGTTTTCAGTATATATATATAAATGACGTTTTTCCCAGAAACACGAATGGATTGATTTACGAATTGAACGGATGTTATAATTGAATTGCCATGTCATATGCCAATTATGTTTTATGCCTGTGATTATGATTGCATTCATTATGCACTGACGCCGAGGACGGCCAGATAAGTCAGGTAAGTACTGTGGTAGTGCTTGAAATGATGATAGATTGTGATTTAGCTAATCACCTGCACCTCGGGTGTTTGTGCTTCGCCAGAGTAGGGCCTAGCCTTCACGTGATCGTTCACCTCACGCACCGTACGCTCACCTTGGATCCAAGGCAGGTGCCTAGCCTGTCGTACAGACCACAATAGGTGGTTCAGACTCGTTGGTGACCCGCGATTCGTCGCATAGCCTTCACGTGATCGTAGCACAGAGCGTAATATTATACACCTAGCCTGTCGTACAGACCACTATAGGTGGTTCCGACTCGTGTGCAGGATAATGATGATTGATAGGGATTGAGTATGTTTGATGAGCTATAGATTCAGCCGTACAGGTCATTAGAGGTGATTCCGGCTGATAGAACACTAGGGACATCCTAGTTTTATATTACTTGCCTGATGATAATGATTTTCGGAGTTGGTATATTGACATGACCTATTATTACGTTTTGATAACGAGATTTGATGTTAAGACGAGTTTTCGTATATAAGTTTATATACGTACTATTTTCTGGGAAAATTATACTGATTTACAGCGAGGGGTTATTTATGAATTTATGAAATGGTTTTGGAAAACTTTGGTTTTGCCCACTCACCTTTTATGTTTTGCGCCCTTCCAGGTACTAGGTAGCAACGTCGTGGACGCTAGCGAGGCACCAAGGCAGTTCTGACAGACCACCACTTATGTAGGATTTCTTTCGTAGTTGTAATGTTTGTTTAAACTTAACTGCACCTAGGATCGGCTCTGTATCATATGTATATTATCAACTTAACTTTCACTGCTGCACTTCATGCCAAATTTGCTTCCGCTTACGTCTTTGGCTACGTCACTCACACGTGACGGCCGGCACGCCTCGGTTTCCGGATCGGGGTGTGTCAGTTTGGTATCAGAGCCTAGGTTTTGGTAGTCCTGTGCAGTTGTGAATATTCTAAATATTTTGGTGCTTTCTGTCAGAACGATGCCGCCTCGACGAGAGCCACGTCCATCTGTTGATCCTAGCTTTCCCGACGTTTCTCAGTTGGGAGATGTTATTGCTCATGCTATTCAGTCTACCCTTCGTCCTTCCCATAGGACCCCTCTTGAGAGTGCGCATAATTTGAGGTTACCGAGATATGAGGGCGACGAGGGGCACGAAGGTGCCGAGCGCTGGTTTCTGCAGATAGAGCGGACTTTCAAAGTATTGCACAGTCAGGGTAATCTAGCTGCGGGGACTTGGGTTGAGACTGCTACTTGGTTCATGGGAAAGGAACCTGCGACTTGGTGGGAACAGTTGGCTGAGAGGATGCCACCAGAAGAGGCCAAGGACTGGGAGGTGTTCAGACAGCTATTCTACCAGCGATTTATCCCAGACGCCTATCTCGACCGCAAGAAACAAGAATTCACGAGTCTAAAGCAGAAGAAGATGTCAGCGAACGAGTACTACAGGAAGTTCACTGATCTTTCTCGCTACCACCCTGAGATTGCTAGGAATCAGGCCGAGATGCTTCAGAGATTTAAGCTGGGCACTCGAAAGAAATGGCGCACGATGGCGACTACGAGGCACTGTGAGACCTATCATGACTTCTACGCAGTTTTGGTGCAGATAGAAGATTCAGAGAATCTGCCGAGTGATAGCGACAACGAGGAAGGGAAGGAGGAACCGAGGAGAGACGACAAAGGTAAAGGAGTGGCATCACAGGGGCCTCGGAGGACTCAGAGTTTCAAGAGAAGTGGTGTTAGCTCGAGTTCTTCTTCGAGTGGGGGTGTGAGTTCCCCGGGTCAGAGGAGATGGGGTGGATTCGCTGGGGGTCAGCGTTTTCAGAGGCAGCGAGATGCTGGCGGTTCTTATGCACCATTCTGTCGGAGGTGCAACAGTCGGCATTATGGCGAGTGCAGGCAGGGCACTCGTGGATGCTTTACATGTGGACAGCAGGGTCATCGCGCAGCGAATTGCCCGCAGAATCAGCCGAGAACTCCACTACCTGCGTTACCACCTCCAGTTCCTATTCAGTAGGTCCCACCTCCTGGTGCATATGGTCAGCCGAGTCGTGGTAGTACCTATCATTATCAGGGTGACGTTACTCCTCATACGGCCGCACCGTATCCATATCCTCCGGATCCGTACCATTCAGGCGGTTATCAGAGTAGCTATTCTCCGTATCCTGGAGGGTCTACCCCGTATCCTCCTTATCCTGCCGGCGGACCGCAGTGGTATTCGGGAGTTCAGCCACAGCAGAGTGAGGCTGCAGCGAGCAGCGCAGGATCATCTAGACAGTCTAATCCTGCGGGACCAAGTCGTGGTGTGCCTGGACGAGCTGGTCAAGCGAGTAGAGGTCGCGGTGGTCGACAGCAGCCGCAGGGCCGTATTCATAACCTTACAGCGCATGACGTCCAGAATAACCCGGATCTGATAACGGGTAAGTTAAATGTACTTGGTCATTTCGCTAGGGTATTGATAGACTGTGGCGCTACTCATTCGGTCATTTCTTACTCATTTGCCCAATTGACTCAACCTGAGTCTGCACCCCTCGTATTTGAGTTAGAGGTGTCGATGCCTAGGAGAGAGACATGTCTGGTCAGTTGGATGTATCCAGGGTGCCCCGTGTTGATAGAGGATGTGATTATGCCCGCTGATCTTATTCCGTTGGATATTGTCGAGTTTGATGTGATCTTGGGCACGGATTGGCTACATTACAATCGAGCCAACATAGATTGTTACGAGAAGAGAGTTACGTTCCATCGGCCGGGGTTACCTATGGTCACATTCACTGGCGAACGTAGTAATGTTAGGCACGGTATCATTTCAGCCGTGCAAGCTAAGAAATTGTTGCAGAAGGGTTGTCAGGGGTATCTGGCCCACGTGATATTGAACGATAGTGCTCCTGTCAGTCTAGAGGATGTGAAGGTGGTCAGGCAATTTCCTGACGTATTTCCTGACGATTTGCCAGGCTTGCCACCAGATCGAGATGTGGAGTTCTCTATCGACTTATTGCCAGGTACAGACCCTATATCTCTGACTCCCTATCGAATGGCTCCCGCTGAGTTGCGAGAGTTGAAGATTCAGTTACAAGAGCTGTTGGACCAAGGTTTTATACAGCCGAGTATTTCACCCTGGGGAGCTCCAGTGTTGTTCGTACGTAAGAAGGATGGTACTCTACGGCTGTGTATCGACTATCGACAGCTGAATCGGGTAACGATTAAAAACCGTTACCCATTACCTCGTATTGACGATTTGTTCGATCAGCTGCGAGGAACTTGTGTATTTTCGAAGATCGACCTACGATCTGGCTACCACCAGCTGAAGATTAAGAGCGAGGATGTTCCGAAGACGGCGTTCCGAACCAGATATGGTCATTACGAGTTTTTAGTCATGCCATTCGGTTTGACTAACGCCCCAGCTGCTTTTATGGATTTGATGAACCGGGTATTTCAGCAGTATTTGGATCGGTTCGTCATTGTATTTATCGATGACATTCTGGTGTACTCTAAATCGAAGTCAGATCACATGCGGCACCTTTCATTAGTGCTAAAGAAGCTGAGGGAGCATCGATTATATGCTAAGTTCAGTAAATGTCAATTCTGGTTAGACCAGGTGGCATTTTTGGGGCACGTTATTTCAGCACAGGGTATTCAGGTGGATTCCCAGAAAATAGCAGCGGTGGAGAATTGGGAACAGCCACGAACTGTTTCTGAGGTACGGAGTTTCCTCGGATTAGCAGGCTACTATCGGCGGTTCGTGCAGGATTTCTTAGTGATTGCGTTACCTCTCACGAAGTTAACCAGGAAGGATGTTCGATTTGAGTGGGATAATAGCTGCGAACGGAGCTTTCAGCAGTTAAAACATTGTCTTACTCATGCTCCAGTGCAAGCACTTCCGGACGATAGTGGTAACTTCGAGGTCTATAGTGACGCATCATTGAATGGCCTGGGTTGCGTGTTGATGCAACATGGTAGGGTGATGCTTATGCATCGAGGCAGTTGAAATCGCACGAGATGAACTATCCTACTCATGATCTTGAGTTGGCGGCGATTGTATTTGCGTTGAAGATCTGGAGACATTACCTCTACGGTGAGAGGTGCAGGATCTTTACAGACTACAAGAGCCTCCAGTACCTGTTCACCCAGAGAGATCTGAACCTTCGTCAGCGAAGGTAGATGGAGTTGCTGAGTGATTACTATTGCACGATCGAGTACCATCCGGGTCGTGCAAACGTAGTAGCTGACGCACTTAGCCGAAAGTCTCAGGGTAGAGTGGATGCTATATACGCGAGCCGTGCTCCGTTGTTAGCCGAGTTGAGGTCGACCAGAGTCGGATTGGAGATTGATTGTTCGGAGGCAGAGAATCGAGGAAAAGCGCTACTTGCTCACTTCCAAGTCAGACCGATTCTGATTGACCGCATTCTCGAGGCTCAGTTGAATGACGCGGAGACTCAGGAGTTGGTTCGATTGAGGGGTGAAGGTAAAAAGACCGATCTACGGATTCGAGAAACCGACGGTATGCTCATGCAAGGAAACAGAATGTACGTACCAAACAACGCAGAGTTAAAGAGGGCTATTCTCGATGAGGCACACGTATCAGCTTATGCGATGCATCCGGGCAGTACCAAGATGTATCATACCATTCGACCATTCTACTATTGGCCTGGTATGAAGAGGGAGATCGCCGAGTACGTGAGCAGATGTATTGTTTGCCAGCAGGTTAAAGCCGAGAGGAAGAAACCGTTCGGACGACTGCAACCACTTCCCGTTCCTCAGTGGAAATGGGAGAACATCACCATGGATTTCGTCTATAAGTTACCCCGTACACTGAATGGTTACGACGGTGTTTGGGTAATAGTTGATCGGCTTACGAAATCTGCACACTTCATCCCGGTTCGAGAGAAGTTTTCTCTACAACGATTAGCTGAGCTTTTCGTATCGAAGATAGTCAAATACCATGGCGTGCCAGTCAGCATTATCTCAGATCGAGATCCGAGATTTACATCCAAGTTCTGGACGGCATTCCAGGAAGCCCTCGGCACGAGGCTACTGTATAGTACGGCTTATCATCCACAGACGGACGGGCAGTCCGAGAGGACCATTCAGACGCTTGAGGATATGTTACGATCTTCCGTACTACAGTTTGGTGATGCATGGCATCTACGCTTGGATCTGATGGAGTTCGCGTACAACAATAGTTACCATTCGAGTATTGGAATGTCACCATTCGAAGCGTTGTACGGTCGAGCTTGTCGTACGCCCCTATGTTGGTCGGAGGTCGGCGAGAGGGTACTTGAGGGCACAGAGATAGTTGACGAGACGACTCAGAATATCCAGGTAATCAAGTCTAACCTGAAAGTAGCCCAGGATCGCCAGAAGAGCTTAGCCGATAGACATGCCACAGATCGGGTTTACGAGGTAGGTGATTGGGTGTTTCTGAAGTTGTCGCCGTGGAAAGGGGTTGTACGGTTCGGTAAGAAGGGGAAGTTGAGTCCTAGGTATATCGGACCATACCTGATCACCGAGCGGATAGGTGAAGTGGCGTATAGACTCGAGTTGCCTCCAGAGCTATCCAGAGTTCATAACGTGTTTCACGTTTCGATGCTACGTCATTACGTTGCTGATCCGTCTCACGTTCTACCTCCGCAGCAGTTAGAAGTTAGTCCTGATTTGACGTACGAGGAGGAGCCGGTGACTATCCTAGACTGGAAGGATAAGGTTCTACGGAACAAGACGGTTCGGTTAGTAAAGGTGTTGTGGCGAAACCATTCGGTTGAGGAAGCTACTTGGGAGTTAGAGGAGTGGATGAGAGTTATGTATCCGCGCTTATTATATGTTTATTAGTGTTTGCTTGTGTTATGTAAATTTCGGGGATGAAATTTTATTAAGGAGGGTAGGTTGTGACATCCCGTCCCGAACTTTCTATACGATCGATGTGCAATGACGAAATTGCCCTTGACTTCGCGCGAACGGGTGCGTTTTGGGCACGAATTTGGGCTTTGGGTGTCCGGTATATTAAGCCCAAAGATTTGGGCTGATAAAGTTACACGTGTGCTTGTACATGCACACGCCCACGTACACAATTCCTCTTTTCTTTCTTTCTTCTCTTCTCTCTTCATCTCAAACTCTCTCACTTTCTCTCTCTCGATTCCCATGTACGGAGGAACACACACAAACCATCTGGACATCAATCGAACTCAAGGTAAGCCTACTCTTACTCCCCGAGACTTGCTGAGTTTGTTTATATAGGTTTTAGGCTTGGCAACCCTCGCAAACATCTCGAACCCGTGACCTAAACTTGTGGTACTATTCATGTACCTTTGTTTCAGGGTGTTTTAGGTGAAACTAAGATCACCACAAGCTTTAAAACCTTCCCACGAGGCTCGGAGTACCTCGTTTGCAAAGTTTGGACGTCGGAGTTGGTGGGTTCAAGTTTGGCCGAATTTGGAAGGATTCCCCGAGGAATTTCCAGTCGTTTTTCAAGGTATTTGAGATTATAGGAATGTTCTACATTGAATTTAGAGCATGTAGGAAGAAAAACGAGTGAAAAAGGTTGAAAACGAACGAGATATGCAAGTTTGAAGTTTGGCCGGAATCCGGTCGCCGAAAAAACCAGTCCGGCCGGCGACCTGAGGTAGGGGGTGACGGAATATTCCGTCAACTTTGACGGAATATTCTGACGCCGTTAGAAGTTAACGGAATATTCCAACGGAATATTCCTGACGCCGTTAGGGCGTGCGCAGCACGTGGCGCGCGTGGCCGGCGTGTCTGGCCGTGCCTGGGCCGGCGCGTGGGGGCGCGTGCAGTGTCCAAAAATTATTTTAAAAATATCACGACGATCGTGACGTCGTGTAGGTCGCGTTGGTATATTCAAATACCAAAATTGACCTTCGTATGAAAAGTTATTTACGTAGTTCGTTTATGTGCTGTTAATGACGGTTTTGCGATTAATTCACGTATAGGTGAGACGTATCCAGCGGACGAGCGCAGTCACTCTAGGCTCGGGGGATACGACCCGTCGACATATCAGTGAGTGGGCTTTTGTTTTCAGTATATATATATATATATATAAATGACGTTTTTCCCAGAAACACGAATGGATTGATTTACGAATTGAACGGATGTTATAATTGAATTGCCATGTCATATGCCAATTATGTTTTATGCCTGTGATTATGATTGCATTCATTATGCACTGACGCCGAGGACGGCCAGATAAGTCAGGTAAGTACTGTGGTAGTGCTTGAAATGATGATAGATTGTGATTTAGCTAATCACCTGCACCTCGGGTGTTTGTGCTCCGCCAGAGTAGGGCCTAGCCTTCACGTGATCGTTCACCTCACGCACCGTACGCTCACCTTGGATCCAAGGCAGGTGCCTAGCCTGTCGTACAGACCACAATAGGTGGTTCCGACTCGTTGGTGACTCGCGATTCGTCGCATAGCCTTCACGTGATAGTAGCACAGAGCGTAATATTATACACCTAGCCTGTCGTACAGACCACTATAGGTGGTTCTGACTCGTGTGCAGGATAATGATGATTGATAGGGATTGAGTATGTTTGATGAGCTATAGATTCAGCCGTACAGGTCATTAGAGGTGATTCCGGCTGATAGAACACTAGGGACATCCTAGTTTTATATTACTTGCCTGATGATAATGATTTTCGGAGTTGGTATATTGACATGACCTATTATTACGTTTTGATAACGAGATTTGATGTTAAGACGAGTTTTCGTATATAAGTTTATATACGTACTATTTTTTGGGAAAATTATACTGATTTACGGCGAGGGGTTATTTATGAATTTATGAAATGGTTTTGGAAAACTTTGTTTTTGCCCACTCACCTTTTATGTTTTGCGCCCCTCCAGGTACTAGGTAGCAACGTCGTGGACGCTAGCGAGGCACCAAGACAGTTCTAACAGACCACCACTTATGTAGGATTTCTTTCGTAGTTGTAATGTTTGTTTAAACTTAACTGCACCTAGGATCGGCTCTGTATCATATGTATATTATCAACTTAACTTTCACTGCTGCACTTCATGCCAAATTTGCTTCCGCTGATGTCTTTGGCTACGTCACTCACACGTGACGGCCGGCACGCCTCGGTTTCCGGATCGGGGTGTGTCAGGGTGTGTGAATATCACACCCCTTTATATATGCTTTCACATTTTTTAGACTTATACATTAATGATTATGAATTTTATTTATTTTGAACTACCTTAAAAATATTTGAGGGTTTGTATAGTTTTAAAAATTCATGTACACACCTTTAAAGCGTAGAGGATGCGATTAAGAGTGCTTGCATATTTTTTTCACATTTTTTGCACTTGTAAATTAATTATTTTAAATATTTAAATGTATTTGGTATTTTTTAAATTACTTGATGTTTTTATTTTTAATGTGTTTTGTAATTTTTTAATCTCACTCTTTGCTCATAATATTTTATAAAATAAATAAATAAAACTTAAAATTTTAAAATTTATTTAGAATAATAATACAATAATAATTAATGAACAAAAAATATATATATATATATATATATATATATATATATATCCACTATATTTATTGTATTTTATAGTAAGTTTTTTTTAGTAATTAAAAAAAATTAAAATCAACAAAATAACTTTTTCCTTTTCGTGTCAAAACAGGTTACCCGCGTGTCACTATCGTATAAACCTGTTAAGGACCCGTTATTAACGGGTTCTTAACGGGTTACCCGATAATGACCCGATTAGTTATCGTGTCGACCCGAAACCCGTTATTTTCGTGTCGTGTCATCGTGTCGTGTCAGAAACTGCCAGGTCTGAGAGGCAATCCTCTTACTCATACGAGAAAAATCCTGCTAAAGATGATATATAAATTATATTTTAATGTAAGGAAAACTAATGAAAATGACTTGAAAACTTTGAGTTTTAACGATAAGGACAAAATAAAGGATAAAATGTATAGTATCATGATTGACTTTCTAGTGTAAAAATATGATTTTTCATTAAAGTGAACAGCACCATGAGCTTCGTTAAAGTTTCCATATAATTTTGTGTGTTGTTAATTAGTTAGGAATATGTAGGTGCAACATATATATTTCGGTTCAGTTAACAAATTAATGGAGCGTAAAATTTCGATCCAACCCTAATAGCCGTGAATTATTTTTTTCTTGGAATTTTTTGAACTATTTCTTTGATTGGCGTACGTAGGGTTTTGTAAATTACACTGTGCAAGGATTAAGTTTGATAGAGTTAATTCTTTTGCTTGGGATAAACTTTTGAATTGAGGACTTGAGTTTAAATATATATATATATATATATATATTTCATTCATCTCACACCACTTGAGTTAAAATTAGATAACTAAGAATATTTGTTTGTTAATATTCCGTTTCTTATTACTCATATACATGGAAAGAGACGTGCTTTTTTTGGATAAATTTGTGTGTTGTAATGTGGGAATTCATCAAGTACATGGAATTATTGTTAAAATTTATGGAATTCTACAGTACGTATTAAAATGGGTAATGTACCTTTGTTTTAATAAAACTATTAGTGAATATGGAATTATACCTATAATCATTATTTATTTTTGGGCTAGTTACTAACATTTATTTTCAACGTTTGAATTACAAAAATGGTAAGATTAATTTATAATCGTTAAAGTTTACAGTCCAAGGTTATAATAATGATAAATCTATAGTTGATACATAATGACATTATTATTACTATAAAAAAGTTGGTTTTACGTTGTGAACATTATATTACACTATCAAGATACGTTTTTATGAGTGGACATAATTGCATTGTAAAACCATCGTTCAAATTAAAACATATTGTATACTAACCCTATATAAAGTATACGATTAATCAGTTAGGGAAATCGTGTTGCATTCGATTCCTATTTATGGAAAGGGCAACAAACTATTCAAACACTGTTTGTGGCGAAAAGTTGTATGAAACAAGTACCTTAATTAACTTTTTTAATACAGGTTTAGATCGCATATAAAAGTATACACAAGATGCTAATTAGTATATGATAAATCCGATCTTGTACCATTAAAATAAGCACAAATTGACAAACTGATATAATGGTAAAAGTTAAAGGGAAGAACAAGTAGACTCAAAGCCAAGCAAGTAATAAAGGTAAGATGTGAAGTGGCGCATGGAGTTCCCAATAGTCAATTGACAAAAAAATGGGGCATGAGTATATGGTTTTTCATGCAGAAACCACGCACATGTGAGAGAGAGAGAGAGAGAGAGAGAGAGAGAGAGAGAGACGGGTCAAGGCTTAAAGGGTGTAGTAACTAAAACGTAAGGGGTCACGACCCACAGCATCACAACTGGATGGGTCAAGGCTCAAAGGGTGCAGTAACTAAAACGGAAAGGGTCATGACCCACAGCATCACAACTGGGGGCGGCTCATAGATAACTGAGGGGGTTAAGCATGAAATTGATCTCTGCCCTTTGGTGAAGCATGGAGCCACCTCGGTATTTGGTGGCTCATAATCTCTCTTAAATTCTTTCTCCCTCTTCCACCACTATAAGACAAAATCATTGTCAAAATTGAATAACCTTTATAGGCCGGAACTTGGGCGAGTCATTTTAAACCTTTTCTTTTTGGTTAAAAGTTCATACAAAATGATTATTCGTGTGCGCGTGAACGATTGATCTATACATTTTTGTACAATTGATGGTCGCAATCAAAAATACACGTCAACATAACATATGACAAATGTTGCTAGTTGTTATGGGACTCTAATTTTTTGGCTTTTGGGTGCGTATATGCTTTCAATTTCAAACAGATAATGCCACAGTATCACATTTTGCTCATGTGGCATGAGATTTTTTGTGAGTCCCTTAATCCAACTCTAATTGATAAGAAAAGTTAATCATCCTCGTTGATCAGCGGGAGAGCTGTCTAGAAGCTGTCTATAACCCATTGGCCTGAAAGAATGGATGTATAGTTGTAAAAGTGAAACAAATTTTTATTCTTTTCTTTATTTGACAACATAAATCTCTCTAATTAACCATGGATGTTCATAAAGCGACTTTCATGTAGAAAATCGTAACCAATATATTAGAATTGGAGTAGTACTAAAGACATATTGCAGATCATACAAAGATTTATGAGATACAACAAATATCCAAATGAAGATAGAACCAAAGAGTTTGAATAGCATCAAGATGATGAGTAGGCAGTGATGAATTTACATTGGCAACTAGTAACAGATTCATGGATGTGAGTTGGCGAAATATTACGTTTCGTCACCAGTTACGCTGTTAATGACAAAAACAAGAAAACTATTACGTTGCCTTTCATCAACACCATGCTAACCCCCAATAGCTTAATCTCATAAAAGACTAATTGATTATATTTTCCATATATAGTAAGACAAATTCTTCACGGGAATGATTTAGTATTGCTACAGTTATCAAATTTGTTCACAAAATAATGTTGTAGTAAACTGACTCCAAAGATTCATAACAAGATATTGACACGCTTAATGGCATATCGCCATCTAGTGAACTAACTTGGCGAATAGATTTAGTAAGTAGAAAGCAACTCTTTTTCTCTCTAGAAGTCTCGAGAGGGTGGAGAGTGGGCTCCCCGTGAATCTGTTAGCCAACCCTCCACCCTCTCGAGAGTCTTAGTCCTCCTCTCTCTTCCCCCATCTTTCCCTATGATTGCTTCCCCCTTTTCTTTCCAACCCCTCCCTTCATTTGTTTCTTTGCATTTCCTATTTCCCTCCGACGCCTCCCTCCCTTTTCCCTATGTTATTTGGCTTTTGCATATCCTTTTCTTTTGGCCTTTAATCTCTAGTTTTCTTAAGATTTGTGTCAACCTCCCTAAGCTTGTCTCAAATTTGGGCTTTTATGTCTATTTTTTCTCTAACGTTTCTCCCCATCGTCAGTCCTCCACTGGGACCTTTGCTACCCACGCCATCTCGCGTCTCTCCTTGGGGGCACACTTTGGTGTTGGATTGTTGTTAAAGTGCTTTTAGCACTCCTTAGTAGGATTATGGGAGCAATTTTTGGGCAATCTCACCCTCATTCTCCGTTTATCTAGTTTGTTCATGGGTTCTTCCTCTTGGTGGTGGTGGCAGATCGACAATAGCAACGTAGATGGTGTGGTGGAGTCTGCATTCTTCTAGATCTAGGGTTTTTTTTGGATTTGTGATCTTCGTTGTTATTCATTGTTTCATTGGAGTTCTATAATTGATCGCCGTTCTTCATAGTTTTGTTGTTTGGAGGTAATTGGCACTGCATTACAAGTTATGAGATTATAATTTCGTAGTTTTTCGAGTTTTTGCATTAACTGATATATTTTGTCTTAATTTGTGTTCAAATTACAATATATTGAGTAGTTGACTACTATTTTTTTTCAATTTTTTTTTAGTTTTGATCTTACTGTTTTGAAGAATTGGTAGGTAAGTATTGATTTGTTCATCACGCTGTATGTGTTTAATTTTTCATGAATAGTGGATGTAGTTCTATAATAGTTTATCAAACAGTTAGTTTGTTTGTGATGTTTTGTTTTAGAAATATTGTTAGTTTTTGGTTCATTTTATATGAATATGATTTTCTGAAACAGTTATTGTTTTGTTTTACAAGTACTGGGTTTAGTTTTGCAACAGATTATTAAATAGTTTTTGTTGTGTTTTATATTTTGTCGTTTTTTTGCTATCTGCATATAATATTTTGTGTACTGATTTGTAATCGTTTGTTTTTTTGTTCATTAGTTAGGGAGAATTGTAAACTAGCTCAATTTACATATGGTGGTTTATTCATTGTTAGTTCTATTTCATCAATTTCTACATTCGATCATATGTGTATTGATATTTGTTCTAAGTTTAAGGGTCTGAGACTTGGTTGGTTTGAGTTGCGACATGCTATGAATGAAGATCCTACTTGTATCCTAGATTGTAATACCGATGTTAGGAATATGTTGAAGGTTCTTCATGTTGTTGGAAAATCCATCATAGAAATATTGATTATTGATAAATGTGATGGTTCTATAGTTCAGTTACCTACGGAAAGCATATCTTCATCTTGCCGTACATCAAACTCTAAGATTGTTGTTAGTGAAAATGATCATTTAGGGAAGTACGGTTCTCATGGTATCCATGATTATATGTCATGTGAATGAGATAGTTATATATAATCTGAGGGGCAAGTTTTTAAGGGAGGTTGTGTTGATTTCCGAGATAAGTTGAAGAATTTTTTTGTTGAATGTGGTTTTGAATTGAAGTATTTGAAGAATGATAAGAATTGCATTGGTGCTGAGTATTCTAGGAAGGAATCGGATGGTTGTCTTTGGCGTGTGTATACATCCAAGTGTGATATTAATGACTTTTTTGTTACTTGGAAGTTGCATAATGTGCATACATGTAAGGGTATCATTCGAAAGAAGAAAAACAAAGTTGTTGGACGGCAGTTTGTTACTTCTCTCATCAAGGACAAGGTTTAATCAAATCCTCTTATTAAAACAAAGGAGATCATTTCAAACTTAAAATAGTTTTATGGATTAGATATTGATTATGCTACTGCATACTTTGGCAAAGAGAGGGCAGTTTTTGAACTAAATGGTGATGATGTTGATGCTTATAAGTTCTTGCCTTGTTAGGTTGAATATGCCCGTTCAAGCAATCCCAACTCTATGTTTAAGCTTGAAGTTGTATTGGAGACCAATAGATTTCTTCGTTTGTTTATTGCTTATGATGCATGGATAAAGGTTTCATGTTTTGTCGCTCAATGATATTCATTGATGGTATTTTTATCAAGAGCATAGATAAGGGCACACTTCTATCTTGCTATGCAAAAAATGGGAACGACAATGAGTTAATACTTTCTAATTTACACTCAATATTATCTTTTTTTATTTATATTTTTGTTGTGCAAAAACTTTTCATATATAGTAGAAGCACAACTTTACAAAATCCATGATATTTATACTAGTAGTTCTATCACAGTTTGATTAGTAGTTGACAATTGACTTTATTTCTTTCTTTTTATTGTGCATATATATTTGATTTTATTATTAAATAATGGAAGAAAAAGAAGTTGCAGATATACTTCAAACAAAGTTTAAGAAATAGTTTAATTGGAGTTTCAGAAGTAGTTTATATTTTGACAATACATTTTCCTTTTTGTTGTGCAGAGATTTTTGAGGTTGCTTATGCTCTTGTTGATTCAGAAACGATAGCAAATTGGAGATGGTTATTGTCAATATTATCTGATTTATTGAGGCTTCAAGATAGGGTGATCCCGTTTATGTCAGATAGACATAATGGTATTTTGAAAAGCATTGCAGAATTCTTTCCAAAGTCTCCACATTCATTTTATATTGTTCATTTGAAACAAAATGTCAATACTTTATTTCCAAAGGCAGTTGGTGAGGGACTAAAGAAGAAAATGATGAATCTTTTAGCAAATTGTGCATATGCATATACTCCATTTGGTTTTGATGATTGCAAGGCGGAATTCAAGGATAACGGGTAAGGGCATGTGAAGAATTTTTTGTCTGATTTCCGAAATAGAACTATACTATTGCCCAATTTCCTGGTAAAAGATGAGGATCAATGAACAATGCACTTTCAGAATCTTTTAGTGTCATGGTGTTGAATAGTCATTGTATGCCACTTATGGATCTTCTTGAAGATATTAGAATTCGGTTGATGATTAGTATGGTTAAGAAGAGGATACTTGGTCAGACTATTCATACAATTTTGTGTCCAAATAAAGAAAATGAGATGAAGTTGCTGTTGAATGAAGTCATGCATTGGAGGATTAGTCGTTCTTGTGTCCAATGGCAGCATAATTGTTTTCCATGTTGTCATGCATTGCAAGTGTTGCAACATGATAGTCGTGATGCATTTGAGTATGTTGATGATTACTAGAAGGCAAGCTTTTATCGGAAAACATATGAGTTTGTGATGCATCCATTTTCAGATTTGAATAAGCTGAAAGTTGATACTATCATAAATGGTGTGAGGCCTCCAATTACGAAGATTTCGGCTGGAAGGCCAAAGAAAAGTAAGATTAAATTTGCTAGTGAAATCAGTGGGACTAAGAAGACCGTCACTTGTAGCAGATGTGGATGTTCGGGACATAACAAGGTTTCATGTAAAGTTGTTATACAAGATGGTTGATCTATTGAGAGATAAGAGTTTATTGGTGATATATAACATATTTTCATTTTGGAGATTTTATTTTTTTGAATCGATGTTTTGGAGGATGTAATTCTGGTTTTAGAACTTTGTTCGATTATTTCCAGTTTTTACGAAATAGTGTGTTGAGTTTGATAAACAGTTAATACATACCCAAGTTTATGGCTTTGTGGTTTCAATATCTATTTACTATTTCGTTTAGTTTTGAAATTAATTGATAGTTATGTATAATGACTTTAACTTTATATAAAATCACAGTATGTAATATGAAGTTTATTTGATTTTGATGAAACCGATTTTTCAATTTTAATAAACAGTTGTTTTTGTTACGAAATATTGTTGCCAGTTTCATCAATAGTTGTTGTGTTTTGGCCATTTTTGTTGTCCAACATACATTTAAAAATAAAAATAAAAAACTAAATGAAACTTTAGATTATTATATGTATGTGAACCCATATTAACACTAAACTTGAACAATAACATTAAGACTTAGTCACAACCCCTTTCCCTTTTTCAAAAGTCCACCTTAGCTTGATATTATTAAACTAATTAACTAGCTGATGATCCAAGCATGACACTAACTAATGATTATGATCCATTTATTTTCCAAATGTACATCTATATAGTATATTTTTGTATTTGATTGAACCATTGAGATACAATTTTCAAACTTAGTCGTGGAATGTTTTAGTTGGCATGTTGTTTTTTGAATGGGACACGTCGCGATACCTTACTAAAAACTTAATCACTAACAAAATGAATACCTTACTAAAAAAAAGAAAAAAAAGAGATCAGTGCGCATATTGGCATCTTATTGAACTATCAATAATTATTTTCCATATTGATCTATTGATACTTCTTATCATCGTGTTAAGATGAACTATCGATAATTATTTTCCATATTGATCTATTGATACTTCTTATCATCATGTTATATAGTATGTTACATGACATGTTATGGCTTTTGGATGACAAACTTAATTTCTAATAAATAGTTGTTATTTTTTTTTAAGAAATAGTGTCGATAATTTCAGAAATATTTGCCTATGAATGTAGAAATATTGGTACTTATTTTTATATTAAAAAAAGGTAATATTTATCACTTTAACATCTTATTAGAGCAACTCCACTGGAGCTGATAGCCCGATGGACTGGATCAAACAGGGCCAAAACACCCGAGCAAGAAGGTCCAGCCCAAGCTGGCTATTAAGCTCGAGGGGGCCTGAGGGAAAGGCCTAGCGATAGAAGTTGGCCAAGAGCCCAATGGCCAAGTGATGCAAGGCTGACATCAGGGCGACGTCAGCCACATTACCTTTCTATTTTGCGTCAGTCGCGTGTACTTTAAGCGTGCATGGGTGTGCATCGTCTAACACGGTTTCAGAAGTGGGGCTTGAGGCGCTTTTCTGAAATGTTACCGTTGGGGAGGCCACGTGGCTTCTCCACGTCCATTGGATTTCCAACAGTAAAAAAAAAATTTAAAACCTTATTTAATTTCAGCCATTGGATCTGAGATCAACGGTCCACGTTATTCGCCTTTATAAATTAAAAAAAAAGAAGAAAAAATAGTTTAAAATTCTGAAACCTTACCGTTGTGCCACGTGGCACAATTTGGAGTCTTGGAATTTAAATTTTTTTAATCCAACGGCAGAGATTAATTATGTGAATAAAAAAAATTAAAACATGTAAAAAATTAATAAAAATCCAAAAAAAAAAATTGAAAAATTTGAAAAAAAAAGATTTTACTTTTCTATAAAGACCTTCTCATTATCTTCTACCTTACACCACAATTTCATATTTTGTCAACTACTTTCAACCACATTCCTATCTTTCTCTCAAAGTTTCAATCCATTTTTCCGAACAAAATGATTAAAGATGCAGGTACGAATTAGACGCTTATTGAAGATGTTACGTTGTGTACTAGCTAGGTTGAAATTACTCATGATCCGATTACGGGTAATGAGATGTAGTTGCAAAAAATGTGGAGTCTTATTCATGCCAATTATCTTGAGAAAATTGGTGGGAAAAGAACCAAAGAATCAATGTCTAATCGTTGGAGAATACTAAGCCAATCGTTTAGTATGTGGAGAGACGCCTTGGCACAAGCTAGTAGTAATCTTCAAAGTGGAGAAAATTTAGCGGATCAGGTAACAATATATTATTTATTTGTTTGTACTATACCCAAATTTACATTACCTACTTTGATTATAATTATTTATTCTCCCACATTGTGTAGACAATTCAAGCACAAGCTTGGTATACTGCCAAAACCAAAAGCAAAAACAAATCATTCAACCAGTGGGGATGTTGGAATATTGTCAAAGATTGTCCTATATTCAGAGTTATGCTTACCGGTCCAGAAGTTTTCATGAACAACACCCCTCTACATTCTACGCCCGATTATGCCTCACATGTTCATGAAGATGAGGCAGAAGAAGTGCCCGAAACGCCCCCTTGAACAAACGTTGGGGTCAACCCATTATCCAATTAGGCCTCAAGGTAAGAAGGCTTCAAAGAGAAAAGGGAGTGCTTCCAAGAATGATTATGCAAAGTATATGGAAGAACTTGCTCGCCAAGGTGAATTGACTTTGGCGCGGGAAATGGCTAAATTTGAGGCTGATAAGGCTAGAGATGAGGCAAAAGCTGTAGCTATTGAGAGAGAATTTCAAGCTAACAAGAAAGAAAGAGAGCTACTGAGGCAAGAAAAAGAACAGGTTAGAGAAGAAAGAATGGCTCAACCCGCACAATTTTGTTATTGGGCCTTCCTAGGAGGTTACCCATTCTTGGACCGCTCTCGCCCAAACTCGCTTAACTTCGGAGTTCTTATGGATTCGAAGCTAGTGAGTTCCCAAAATGCGTCTTGCTGTAGAGAGGTGGACATGTACATATATGGCATAGAGGATCCTCTGCCCTGGGCGATGTGGGACCTTACAATATATGTGAAACCACATTAAAACTAAGTTATACTTTTTAGAAGTAAACGCACATCAAAGTTACATATAGTCCATATTATGAATTTTGATTCTAATGTCCAATGATGTAAGATTTTGATAAATGCTTCTTGTTCATTTGTCTAGTTGAATTCATGGTTCATCAAATTGGTGAAATATATTTGCGTGCCTTATATTCAAGTTGTGAATGAATATGAGGATTGAAGAAAAATGAAGCTTGTTATAGATATGCTGGAAAAAAAAAATCAAAACATGCTTTTTATGGAACTATATGAAAATTTTACATTAAATTGCAGAAAGCACAAAGTGTATGTAGAAGTAGAATTGTTGTAATTTTTTTGTACTTATGAAGTTGATTTCTGTTGTGTACATGTTCTGCCTTCATTAAATTGGAATTTAAATTCACTTTTGGTGGAATTGATTTTCTTCATTGTGTTTTGAGCTGAGTATATAAGATTTGTATCACTATTGTTGATTCTCTTGCCTTGTCAAACCAATACTGGATGAAGTTTCCTTGCATAAAATTGTAGAGATCAATAATATACTTGTTTTACTTACCTATTATTGCTGCATTTTCCCAATAACAATCAAATTTCCGATCTTCATCTTTTAAATTTTGTCGAAGAGAATTGTAATGTGTCATTTCAGTAGTGTTGGTGTCCAAAACTACAAAGGAGAAGTGGTTGTAATGAAACAATGGGAAGAAATTTTTTGATACTTTTTCATATTGGTCCATCAATTGTTTGTATTGTCTTTCCTCGTTTATTGATGTTGTGCTGGTTTAATGAAAATCAATTTTAGTTAAGAATGATTCATGAAACTAATGTCAAGGATGATATGCATGAAACATCATATTTACATATCTTATATGTTCATATAACTGTATACAGAGAACTTTAGTTGTATAATTTTTTAACTTTATGATGCATATAGTTGATTAAAAAGTTATATGATGGATTTATATACTTGCAAATATTGTTGTGGAGAAATAGAATTTCATTTGTTCCTTTGCGTTCTCTTTTTCTGTTTTCATGCAGCAAAAAAAAAAAAAAATCAACTATCTGAGTTGATATAGGTCTGTTTGCCATCAAATTGTATAGGTCTTCTTTCAACACCATTATTCGGTAATAGTTGAAATCTGTAGTTTTTGCTATCTAGTATTCATCACTGCAGAAAAGTAAAAAAAGTCTTAGAAATTATAATAATTTGGTATTGTTGTACAAGGAAAGCTTTTTTGTGTACTAAATGTTGATTTAAGAGTTTTCGTAGTACTTACATGTTCTCTGTTAAGCTGAACTGAATTAATCTCTTTTTGTCATCTAGTTTAAGCATATTGTACACTTCCAGTTAGCTCCATTGCATGCTTTTGTCTATGTGATTTGTTGGTGAAAAGTCATCTGGCTATGATGAAGGCTCGACTTTTAAATTCAGGCTGAATGAATGAGTGCCTTCTATGACTTTCTTTTCCCTTTTGGTTGTTGTTCTCCCAATTGTTTGCGTTTTGCCTTGCACATCATTCTTCTGGATAGCATCATTGTTTTTTATAGCTTCAGTATCTACTTCTTGATCTGTTACTTTTGTCGAAAAGGTAACATTTTTCTCCCGGAATGTTTGTTGTCCATTATCACATTCAATTGTTTGTTGGATTCCCTTGTCGTGGGCTGTGCCTTCTTCGTTTTGTTCCTTCTTTGATTCAAAAACATCATTCGTTTTCTCTTTTTTCTTGCTCTTAGTCACTGTTTCATGTTGCAGCATTTGAAAGTTTCTCTTTTGCCTCTTTGATCCATCTTCATTCTTCTTCTTTTTTTCGCCTTTGTTGTGTTTATTTATTGTGCCTTTTTGCTGTGTGCTTTGCGTTGGTTTTGCAACATTGTCTTCTTTAGTAATTGTTTCAATTTGTAGATGAACAGTTTCCTTCTTTGTACGTGATACCTTTTCTGTTTTTCCAACCATTTTCCTTTGTTGTGTCATTTTGGTGGTGGTTGATATAATTTGAACACTAGTTTTGGTTGAGCTTGACATTTGGAGTTTTATGTTAACTACGACTATTTGCACAAACAGTGATTTATATACATGGCAATTACTTTTATGCTATGGTGCAAATAGAAGAGTACAATATTATAGATGTTAAATTACTTCTTAAATTGAAGCTAAATTGCAAACTATTTAGGAATTTAAGCTGGAATACCAAATTATTTATGAAACTGAAGATATTTTGGAGACTATTTTTGAAATTTAAGATATTTTGTATAGACTATTTATGAAAGTGAATCAAACTATTTCTGAAAATTGATGTGATAATAAATAACACTCAAACTTAAACCCTATAGATGTAGTATATGTAAGTAGGAATCGTTCTAAGGCGGAGATTAGGAAGGATTGCCAATTCACTTAAAACTGACTCAAAAACACAAAACTAGGCTGAAAACACTTAACTGGACTCTAATAACTCAACACTGACTAGAAACACTCAAAACAGCACAAAACAATCAAATAGACTTAAACTAGGCATTAGAGATGATTCTAGACGAAAATTGAACTAAAAAGACTCAAAACAATGCGTATGGATGAATTCTAAATTATGTTGACTCAACACACTCGAAAGAAACCAATTTGGACAGATTCTAACTAAAAGACACTAGATATAAAGGGGGAAATTGGTTTTGACGAATTTAAAACTTAAACTAAACAAATTGCAGAATTTAAACAAAGATTCGAAATTAGGGTAAATCACTGGATGAATGGCTAGCGAGAGGGTTCTTCTCCACACATGACACACTTGTATACAAATTGATTTCCAGTTGCTTTTTCAATAAACCATGAACCTCAACACCCCAGATTAACCATGAACAGCACTAATTAACCCTCAAATTTTCCTTGAAGTCGTTGAATATGATGGAATATGCATCCACAACCAAATTATTCTTCAAAAGTTCCCTACATGAATAGCATAATAGAGATACAATCAAAGATCATTAAGCTTTGTGAAAATCATAAGCATTGACAAGGCATTCATAACTATGAACAACATGATACTCCTGCCAGAAATTCACTTAACATGATTATGACTAGCAACCTCCACTACTTATGAATATAAGTTCATAACGATTAGGTGAAACTCCCTTATATTCTAGCATCAAATTCATGCATGCAAACTAAGTAGGCCTCCTTAGTCAACATACAAGAATAAGTTATCAATCAATCAGTTAAGCAAATTGCATTCACAATTTATGAAATCACAACTGAAAGTAACCAATTCATATTGCAAGTATGTTCATGGCTTTGAATTTCCCCTAGCTAAAACAAGTTT